>RSEF01000031.1:57647608-57672150 GCA_003993805.1 Himantopus leucocephalus
CTTGGGATGGTAACGGAACCTTCCCGATATCGGATCGGGACAGCGTCTCCAGGTTAATCTGCTTGGGTGTTAATCACTGCATTTACACATGCAAGTTGGGCACAGCAGCAAGTGGCTGTGACACCATCTGGAACTGTGGTCCCAAGTTCCCACCTGGAGGGCACCTGCAGCAATCAGTGTAACTGTGAAGGTGGCTGGGAGTTCAGCATCTCTTCCCATGCTGATCCACTGTCTCCAGCCATCTCAGTGTCTTGCCCTTGCGCAGATGACAGCCCAGGTGCTCCTGGACTACCCAGGGAATTAATGATTCGAGTGCTCTCAACATGCACACAGGCACAGCCCTGGTATCCTGCTACACCACAGTAATAACTGAAGAATAAACTTGAATTTCACATTTGCACCTTAAGTACCATAGCTTTTTGGCACAGGTTGTATGGCTAGATTTATACCTTCTAAGCCTTTCCTTATTAAAAGAGAATTTGAGAAAGCATCTGAGTATGGCCCCAGAAAACCACCATTAATCTACCTTTTTTTTGTACAATAGAAAATTAAACTCTACCTGAGAAGACAATCTGCAGCGGCTAGCAATAAACACCCATCCATCAAGATAATGAAATAAACCACTGCTATGTTTTCATTAATTCTGAAGTGCAGTTAAGAACACCTCAACATACATTTATGTCTATATGTATAAATATATGCCCCCCCACACACAAATATCCCCTCCATCCTGGGTCCTCCCTGGGTTGTGTTAAACAAATAAAGGAAACAAACCAAGGAAACAAAGGAAAGCTTTAATATAAGTAAAGTTTCCAATACAAATATTTGCCCGGTAACCTTGTAAGGTAATCTCTTCCAGGATATTTTATGCAAAATTAATTTCTGTTTCAATTGTACAAATACTTTTTTAACTTGCATTGAAACAGCTTTATACCTGTAGAAGACAGAGAAAAACTTAATACATACATCCAAACTGAACAAAGTAGTGAAGCTCAGCAAAATTTTTGTCTTGACCAGATAAACTAATGTTCAGAATACACCCCTTCCAAAAAAACATTTCCGTACAATGCTGTATCATTGATACTGCATCATTAAAGTCATGAAAAGTTGCAGTGAATTTCATCTACTTGATTAAATCAATACTTTCATATGGAACAACTCAATGAAATGCAGACAGAGCATCTAAATTTACAAAACAGAGGACAGAACTGAAGTAGATGTGTTTTAAGTATCAATGAAAATGCAAATTTAATGGAGAGATAACCAAAACATCAAGAAACTGAGTGTTTTCATTAAAGTATCCTCATAATAACATAACATAATAAACCTTTTTTGGTTTGTTTTTTTTTCAGTTATGGACTTGAATAACAGCAACAGCATCACTTTTTCTGGCATAGGTCATCAGTTTTTAATGAGATAAACGGCTTGGAAGCCTTAGTAGTCAAGAGGTCACGTGTAATTGTATTGGCATTTCTACTGTATTAATGCAGGAGCTCGCTGGCAGGATGCCACTTATGAAAAAAACCTAGTATTGATATTGATTTCTTCTAATTTTTGTGTATATATAGTGGCACATGCACAACTCTGAAAAGGTGCTCTGTAAATATGCTGTTGTAGATTTTCAGCCTACTCTGTTTCTGAGACGTGATGAGGGGTCAACACTCAGGCACAATTAAGAATACTGATTACATTTTTCTTCCTTAAATATCAATATTGAAATCCAATCTGTACTCCGAGGATTAAACTGTATCCTCTCCAGCACCATCTCTGGAAGTTAATCGAATTGTATGCACTGAGCTATGAAATGTTGTTACCTTTGCAATGAAGTCTTGCAGAGTTGTGAAAAGTGCTCAGTACCTAAGTGAAAGGCAGGAATAAGTATGTCCTTAACTCATATTTATGCTTTTGAAAGTTCTCCTCCCACCTACTTTGATAAGAAACAAGATGGACGTTATTACATTAAACTGAGCTGAAATTCCTCTCTCCTTAAAGATGTGAGACACTAGGTCCATGTGATTTGAAGCAGTCTAAAGGTGTTTGCATGATTTCTTTCTCTTGAGATTTCTCTAGAAAGCATATATTATCTTTGTTTCCTTTCCCAGTTAAGTTCAATGAGAGTCTGTCCTGTGTAAGGAGGAAAACGAAGCACAGGCTTTTAGTTGTGGCTCAGGATTTTACCAGGTTTCTCAGCATTTGTGAAGTGTGAAGGGCAAAGATAGTCATTCACATCCACCATTTTATTTCTTCATGTGCCCCAAGAAATTAAAGCCATTGATCCCTTTACTTCCAATTTACAGAACCGTTAGATTTCAAGGTATTTGCAAGTCAGTTTTAGCTTTAAGATAAAACTGGGAAAAATCCCGTTTTTTTGAGGAAGAAAACCTCACCCATTAGATGTCGAATGAATAGGAAATACGTCCTTAAAGATATGTGTCAACTTGCTGTATTTGTGTCTTTATTGAGTCTTTGTTTCCTTATGCAAAATGGAAAGCACTTTAATTTGACTGAAAATGTTAAGAATGAAGAGGAATTCTAAATACAAATCATGAAAAAAAAATAAGTAAAAAGGAAAAAGGAGAAAAGTAATGGAGAATGTAAAGGAGAAAAGTCTAGACCTGCTGAAGCAAGCTGTTCCTCTCTCACTGTTCCCAGAAAGGTGTCTGTGCAAGATAGAAAACAGAAGACACCACGGTTTCCTTGGCTGCATACATACGTTTTGCAGTTTAAGCTTGAGTGAAGGATTCACTTCTTTTCCTGTTCCTGTGTCTGACCCCATAGTCTGCAATTGCAGACATTCCTGTTTGAGGTGGTGGAGAACAGGAACGTGTTGAACTGAAATGTCAGTTACAGCTGACTTCATACCTTCTCCATATATTCTGTACATTTTAAATGTGGAAAACACCTTTGTAGAGCAAACACATTACACAGATTATGAACGAAATATCAGAGATACACTAAACCCCAATTTTACACATATTGGTCTATGAGAGCTAGTATGATTTTCCTCCCACAAATGCTGAATTTCATGAGATAAAAAGTAAGAATTACATGTAATTAAACCAATATGACGTTAGATTATACCTGTAAAACTGGTTTGACTGTGCAACATGAGTTTATTAACCAATAAGGTGTGGTTACAGTCTTGTTCATAAAATTTAAAATTATTTGCCAGGAGTGTTCTTTTGTAGGCTGATTGGACGTAGGCAAAAAATAAATCTTCAGTTGCTACAGTTACTGTTAATACTCAATGATTGGGTTTTGAAAATGTTTGCAGCATGGTGTAAGTTGACAAATTTGATAATGATTTAGTAATTATTTTCAGGTCTTAATAGATGTAGTGTATTCCAAGGTTTTAAATTGTGCATTTCTGTTTTTCCAAATATTGGAATTTCTCATGAATTTAAAGTTAATTTTGATTTTCAGTATTATCATTCTTTATATTAAATACACTGTTCCTTGTAGTCTTCTCTGATTTTAAAAGTTGAGTTATACAATGATCTGTATGCAGGATTTTTACAACCTGTGTTCTAAATGTTCTCAAAATCTTTTAGTAAATTATTTAAATAAATCTAAATGTAGAAAGTAGCAAGAGAAAAGAACAGTCTCATTTTTAAGTTTATGTACTCAGAATAAACACTTAGAAGTAACCTTAGAAAATGGGGAGTGGATGAGGAGACATTCAGTGAAACATAAAAGTGGGAAAACTGACACAAAAATATATCAGTTTTAATTACACCTTTGTGGAATTTTGGGGAGTCCAGGGTAGGAGTCATGGTCAAAACAAGAGCAGAAAAGCCCTTCCATCCCATGCAGTGCAGTGCTTAGGGCTGGCACTTGAGGTGTAGAACATATGCTCTGACAATGGCTATGTAAAACAGAGCCACTCCAGTGGGAATGCCAAACGCAAAAACTGCTCCACCTTTGATCTCCATCTGGCTGCTGCAGACTGGAGCTGTTAACGCAACACGACCAAAAGCTGCTGCAATCAAGATTATTGGAGGTGAGTATAATACTGAGCTGGATCTCCTCTCAGCTGTTGAAAATGGTAAAAGTATTAGTCTTCATCCTGATGAGGCATGGGAAAATTTATACATGGCACGTATGTGTAAATAGACAAATAGAGGCAGTATAGAGACAAATAGACATATTACGAATTGTTTTGCACAAGAAGACTATTCCAGTACACCACTTAGTATGAGCAATAGAAGGGAATTTGGAACTGCCTGATGAGTGCACTGTAACATTACTGAGGGCATTGGGAAGAAGGGGAAGGATATGGGGACACAGAAAAGACGCTCAAAGAAAAAAAGAGATCATTAACTGTAAGGTACTATATAAATATTGAAAGCATAACACACAAATAAAAAGATTACAGTGTTCATGTTCAATTTATTTGAATAAATTTTATCCCTTAGCAGTGTTCATGCAGAAACCTAAATTGGCACCACTGTACAAGTGACATCAGCAAACCAACACAACAAGTCCTAATGTATTTTTCAGGGATGTCTACACACCAGCTTTTTATTCATTCATAGTGACTGAGAGGAAAAATGGGGTTTAAGTTTATATGAGTTGTACTGCTCTGGCTGGTGAAATAAAAGCACAAAGAAGAAATGAAGGGTAGCTGAATTAGAGCTGAGTGGACACTGTATAATGGAAATTATACTTTGTGAGGAATAATTCTCTGTCATTTGCTGCATAAGACAGTTATGAAGCCAGCAAAAGCTGTCACTAAGAGTCATTTAGAGATATTAAGACTGACGGTAATTTGAAGAGCTACAGGGATTTAAGCTGCTCACACAGTGGATTATATTTGTCATCATATCATCACATAGTTAAGTCAGTCAACAGGGTGCACTACGGCTGAATTTATTCTTGCTGTTAATTTGCCAAATTAGGCTTTGGGTTGATCTCTGAAGTGCTCTGTGTCTGTTTTATTGATGTGTCCCTAGTAAATCTAGTATGTGCATCCATTTCTGTATTTTGAGGAGTGGGATTAATACATGTTTTTTTTCTCCTCTTTTCATTCAATCATTAATTTTCATAAGAGCAAGAGCTGCTTTGGGACTGCAGAAACTTCATTCCCCATTTTTGCAGAGCTGCAACCATTTTTAATACAGCTAAACTTCTTCCTCCTCCCCCTTTAAAAAACCTAATAATGATTGTCTCAGACTTTTTGTAATAGTCTGACCATCAGACAGAATGTTCTGCCCCAACTTGTATGTCTCTTCATGGTCCCTGTTAAGCAGCTAAGAGAAGTCTGATCACGGCACTTAAACTACCTCCTTACTTTCTGTGAGTAATGACGCATACAAATGATGGTATCTGGTGGCAAAAGAACAAAATAGTACACACTTGAATAAAAAAGTGATGAGTGACTGCACACAGTGTTAAATAGGTGGACCAAATGTCCAGTATCCTCAACTGGTGTAAACAGATGTGGATTAGATAATTCCATCTCAGGACAGGTCTGCAGCTGTAGAAATTAAAATATACTACACCTTTTACAGTATCACAGTATCTCTGCTTGCAGAGACAATTTAACATTATATTCATGTATAACAGGAAAAAAATTCATTTGATTGTTGTTTTTTCACAAATTTTCATGTGGATTGATTCTCCAATAAAGGGAAAATTGTCATGATACCCCATTCCATCTAAGAATAGAATTTTTTTCCCGGTTGTTCTGCTGTATAAATAGATAATGTTAAGAGATTGATAGTATTACGTATTATTTCAAATCCATCCTTTAAACTGAACTTGAGAAAATTAGTATTTACTACCATGATAATGAGTCAGGTATGATGGACTCTAATGGTCAATGGTCAGCCACTTCCAAACCAATTCCCATTCTGGTATGCCAATCGCAAGTTCAAAGGAGGTTTCCGTGAGTATTTTAGCTGTGATTAATGCCAGATGGATCACTTTAGCTTTTGTCTTCCTTCAACAATGAATATATTTTATATACGGTTAACATCATGGTCACTTGTCATCAGTTAGAACATTAGAGTCAAACAGAAATTAGCCAATTGTGTCTCTCTGGACAATGTTTTGCTATGTTTATAGTGACTGACATGGCTTATGGCCAAATCCCTCTAAACAGGGCGATAGAAAAAGTAGAAATTCTAACCTACTCTTAAAAATCATAAATATTTGAAAAAGGAATTTAGAGGATGACATGTGTCATTTATTTATGGAAACATGAGATCAGCTGAATTGTTTTCAGTACACCCACATATTTGAAACAATAAAACCGTAAAGTGTTTTTTTTTTTACTTCATTGCAAACAACGAAGTTAGTTGCATATGAATTTAGAAATGAATTTTAAATTTATATTAAAATATGATGGATTGATTCCAAAGTGATTTTTTTAAATCAAATTTTTACTTTAAAAACGCTGGCAAATCTATGTAGGAGAAATTGTCTGGAAAGTGCGGATAAGCTGCTGCTGCTGAACTAGGCAAGTAGAGACTTTTGAGCAGGTATTTTGCAAAAGTCATAACACAGCCCTGGGTGAGCAATAGTAAAGCACTACTGCTGAGTGTTGTATATGGTAATAACTGAGGTTTATTTAGATTCTGATTTTGTCTTTGAAGAACCTTACCTGATTTATAATGCAAAAAACGTACACATTTATGAACAATAAAATTAAGGTTGTTCTCTCTGCAATGACATCCCAATAATAATAATAAAGAACAAGTTTTAACCACAAAATTGGTCTTTTTCTTAATAAGTCTTTTTCGCCCTTCTTCTATTGTGATGTAGAATGCTTGAAAACAAATTTAGAGAAGACAAACCCAATCACGTTTTATGTTGTCAATTGGAGAAAATAACATATTACTTTCAATTAAGACTCTGCTAAAAATTAATATTTGCTCGTAGAATGAAATAACCAGCTTCCTGCCCATCCCAAACTAAAGCCTATCACAAGAAATTGCAGAGGCTGGTACTTCTAGGCTGCCCAGGGAGGTGGTAGATTCGCCATCCCTGGAGGCGCTTAAAAAAAGGGTAGACGTGGTACTTGGGTATACGGTTTAGAAGTATTGTTTGTCAGGTTAGGTTAATGGTTGGACTTGATGATCTTACAGGTCCCTTCCAACCTCAACAATTCTATGATTCTATGATTCTCCTTCGATGGTAAAATATAGCTCAAATGAGGGACAAGCAGCTCACCTGGGTCTGATTATGACAGCATCCTCAGGGCTGTACGCCCGCAAGGCTACACTGGGCAGAACCAGACAGCGTGTCTCAAAGAGCAGGGATGTTTGCAAAGGAAGATGTCTCCACACGTCTGTTGTTCTGTTGTTTCAGTCCTCAGCAGGACACAGCAGGTGGCAGAGGGAGGCAGCCAGCCTTCGTGGCCTTAACCCTTCCTCCATCTGAGCACTGAGATACTTGTGTGGGTTATCTCAGGGACAGGAGGCAGCTGTTCCTCAGGCAGGAGAAAGCAACAGCTCCGTCTGTTAGAGATGGGGCAGCCCTGGGCAGGGACGGAGGACTATTCACTCGCATCAACCTCATGGTTCACTTTCTGCTCCACGTACATTGCTTGGCAGTGGCCACAGGACCGACACAGCTCCCTCACCAATGTACATGAAGCAGACGGGCAGGATGCAGGGCAGGTTAGAAACACCTAAAGAAAGAAACTGCCCAGATCTAGCTAATGAGAACAACTAAACCAAAAGAGTGGTTTTTGCTGCTACCTAACATCCCAGACCAGCGTCAGGTCGATTGCTGTTGGCAGCATACAGAACAGCTATGGCTCAATACTGACAAAGAAAAATACAGTACTTCCCTAGAAACACAATTTTCTACATGATATAATATGCTGTTGAGAGTTCTTGCCTGTGTGTGTATTGCACCCCACCTTGATTTGAAGGAAGAGAAAACAGATGGCTATTACTGGGTAAATAAAGGCACACTATGCCATACTATTCTAGGGCTACATTATGTTCAGATGAATATTAGCTAAACTGCTAAGCAGCTGGCAGTGTGGGATGAGGCCTTTTTTGGAACTTCAGAGAATCCCACAGAATCTTATTGAAGGAAACAGAATCTAGTGGTTATGGCCTGATGGGTAGAAAGTTGGTAAGATGCCCCTTTTTGATGTTGGAGAAAGTTCATTAGAAATATTAGAAAGGAATGTAATTCAAATAGTAACACGCCACCTTATCCAACACCCACAATAACTAGCACGCTAAATTATGTTACCTCAACAGCAGTACAATTTCTTTGCATATACACATATAAGTTATTCTTGAAATATGAAATGAGATCAAATATTCAATTAATATGAATACATGAAGTATCTGTCAAACACAAGGATTCCACATCACGCAAAGTCCTGTAATACAACATACATGAAGTGCAAATTGCATCACAAAAGTTATGCAAATCTCAAAAAAAGGACAGACTAGAGACTTCTCCAAGTGACAAGTTTTGTTGAATTTCAAAGGGTGGTCTTTATGATTTTGTGTGTTGCCTGAAGTGCTGTATGTGCACAGGTCCAGGGTGCACATGACTAAATAAGTTTTCAAGTGATCCACAAAGGAGGACTTTGTCCCACAGTGTGAAAGTCTGTATACTCCATACCCATCTGACCATATTTACAGTAAGGACTGTGCCACATCTGTGTTGTCAATACAAAGCCATACCCCAACCACATTGGGGAAAACATAAAGGCAATCACTATATTGATAAAGTTAATTACATCTCTTCAGGAATCTTGTGAATACAAGACTCAACATATGATTCAATTGGCTGTGCCAGCAGAAGTCCTTTAGTGTAGATGCACAGGTGTGCTCTTGTCCAACAACCATAATTTGCTTGTGATGTTCTTATTATACCAAATCACTGCCAGTACAGGTAGTGGACAGCTGTTTACGCAGCAAACAGATGGTGTGGCTGTATATGTATCTGTCCCCAAACTACTTGTTATTGCCATTCTGGTGCAGTTTGCTGTCCCCACCTCTTTGCCAGCTGGAGGGCATCATATGAACTCTTCGCACAGGCAAGGTCAGCTAGGCTGGCTTGAAACCAACAGCAAGGGAGGTTTACTCTAGCTAAGCTGATTTTGCCAAAGCAGATTAGGAAGAGTTTGCACAGCCCCTTGTGTCAGCATAATGATGGGAAGACATTTCCCAGGTGTTGGTAGAAACTGATGGTGGGAACATTAAGCCAGTCACCTCCTCCACTGAGACTCAGAACTAAGGGTCTGTGTATGGTCAGAGAACATTTTGTCTATACACAATCTCCACATCAGTACAAGCAGCCCATTATAGACATTGTCTCAAACTTAAATCTGTATATTTGTGTATTTACGGTAAGACTGGGGAAAGGTGCTAATTTACTTATATAAAATTCCAAATTTTGCAAGGTATAGTTTAGCTTTTTTCTTTCCTTCCAGATTTGAAAAGTAGGATAACTGATTTATTTCTCTGTAGTAGAGATAGCTACGTCTCACATCTTGTGGCACTCAAGTTTCACACCCAAAATTGAAACATATCTTGGACATATGTCAGAAATTTATTTTTGCAGACTCTGGATTTGCACAGTGTATAGTTCTTGGCTACCACAGTGAAAGAAGCAAATAATCTGTTTTAATTTCATATCTGGCAAACAGTGATTCAGTGACTCTACGGCCCATTTCACAGCCAAACACCTTTTGTTCAACAACTGTATACCTTCTTTTAGAGGCAAAATTTTATGATAAATTATGATAAGCGATGCCCTTCTACCTACTTATTTAATATGACCTAGAGCTATATTCCAGAACCATTCATCTGTAAAATATACTCCTGTGCTAAAGTGAACAGAACAGGGAGGTGAAACCATGCCTCAGCTCTTTTAAATGTCATTAAAGACCTGCTCACACTATGAACTTCGGTACTTTTCTTAAGTGTTATCACAGTAAGAGGTGAAAGGTTTGGGGAAAAAAAAACCCAACCAAAGAAACCAATGCTACCCAAACTAAGGATATGCTTTAGAAATAGTATTGCTTTCTCCTTAATGTGTTAGTCTGCTTCATGACTAGAGCACTGGTATCTTGGCAAGCAATTCTGCTCCCTTTTGGAGGTTAACTCTAAGTGTATTTAATTTCTTAAATATGAATACAAAATCCAGAATACCAGAAAAGATCCCTAATATTATGGTATTTCTGAGTGTACAAATTAATATGTAATACAGAAAATCACTCTATATGCTTCATACATTTTTGCAAAGGCATATCTTATTTTTGTGACCTCACACTATATTGCTGCTGTGCGAGTCAATGGCACTAGGACCAAGCTTATGACTCTGGAAACTTGGTTACATACTCATTCAGAGTCCATGGCCAAGGCGGAATTAATACAATTTCATGGATCTTATAATCTGTTGCATTTTACTCAATTATTGCACTTAATGGCATTTGTTTCACTACATCACAGCTCTCAGAAAAGGATGTATTCCTGACTGTAAGGCTGCTCTTGATGTTTGTGGAATGATCTAATTACTTTGATAGTTTTTATTTTGCTAGGTCCTTCTCTTTCTTTCTCAGATACACTTATCGACAAAAACACAATAGTGTAAAACTATTGTAGTCTGTTTTGCAATAACCTGCATCTCTGCAGGCTTCTAGCAATTACCAAGATGGGGTTTTTCTCAGTGCCTCAATATTTTCAAGATGGAACTTGCTAGCAAAAGCAAAGAGCTTGTACAAGTCAAACAACATAATTTCCAATGGCCAGCCTTTTGCTCACAATCACCTGGGTTTCTTTCGCCTTGCAATACGCAATGTGAGAAACCTCAGAGTGACTACGGCACAATTTTGAATCAATGAACCATGGGATTTCTGACCGGAATGTTGTCTGCTCCTTTCAAAACATGGAATTGATGTGTAATTGCTGTACTTTACATCACAAATCTATTTGCCATTGTGAACATGTTTTCATCAGGAAATAAGGAAATGGTGGGTACGTGCAGTGTGCCATGGATCATTAAGAATGGACACCCAAAATGCAGAGTTTCAAGTGTAGGCATGCCCTTAGGTCTCACTTCATTCCCATTTAACGTCAGTGCAGCAACACTTCAGTTACAGAGAGAAGGAAAAAACACCTTTCAGATGTAGTAAATAAATCCTTGGCATCAACGTTTTTGAAAAGAAATATTTTCTTTATTTTTTTAAACTAAACCTCTACCATCTGTTCTGCACTCTAATTACAAGTGCATGATGCAAATAATTCACAAATGTGTCATAAAAAAAGAGATAGAAATTATTTAGATCTTTGTTTGTGTATCTCCTGGTCTTAATTCTACTAGGGAAACATCTGCTTTATTCTTCTATCTTATTTCAGACAGTTGGAGAAATTGGTCCCTTGTCACAATGAAATCTCTGCCATGGCTTATTGAAGTCAGGATGCATCAAAAACCCCATGTTTCACTCTCACAGGCTGCAACTTGGCAACTTTCATGAACATTTAAATGCACTGAATACATACACTATGGATTTTCCTATCATGTCTGCTGTTCTCCTGAATTTATTTTTAGGGTTGATTCTTTTTTTGAGGTGATAACTAAGTGCCTTCAGGAATACTCTCACCTGGGAGGAAATATTTAAAGGACAGAGTCTAAGCAAACTTAGGTTCTATCCTGATCTCTCACTTTACAGTTATTATTTAGTGAAGGAAGAAAAAATCATATCATTTTTTTCAAGAAATGGGCCATAATCTCTTTATAGAGGTAGCTATGATTTGAGTAAGAATCAACTTGTTGTCTTAGAGACAGTCTAGGGCTGGAATACAGTCCCAAAGGCTGTTTTATCTGTTCCTAGAGAAAAAAAAATGATGCCATCTTCCTTCATAATATTTCCATGCCTCACCTTAGGCAGCTTTACACTTTGTGTGGCAGGTGACACAAAAAATACATCAGGAGGATTTCCCAGCTGAAAACTGTCCTAGCCAGAAAAAGGACTATTCCTTGGCCAGGTCAGTTCCCTGGGTCTGTTTCCCCAGCAATGGCAATGCAAACACAAATAGCCAGGAGGAAAGAAAGGAGGTTAGGTCTGCCTCAGTTGGTAGCATGTACATTTGTCCTGGAGTTAATGCCAATACAAGTGATGGAGTGACCCAATTATTAAAGCACTCAACATTGTATTTTTGGCAGAAAAAATAAAAAAAGTGCATTGAATTCCAGCCACAGAGACTTCAAGACATTTTTTTATTCCTACATTTCTTCTTGAGCACACAGCATTTGGGTGGAGCTTTTCAATCCTTGGAGCTTCTGTTCTGGCTCTGGAGACGATCCCTTTCCCAGGGATCCAAGAAAATCTCTGTCACTGAACATTTTTGCATTTGTGGGGTCAGAGAGTGAGTTGTTTAGTTGTTTTTTCTCTAAACTCCCCAAATAATCTGAGCAGATGTGAGCTGTTCACGTTGCATACTATCAAGATAGACATTATTGTTGAGAAGGTGATCAAGACAAATTAGTTCAGGAAAAACAAAAAATTCCTAAGCCCAAATACTTCCCTTTCTATCCTTAACTTTAGGTAACCCTAAAAGAACAGATATTTCTCTAATTTGAAAACTTATAAACCTCAGGGTGGGTTGTTGTTCTTGTCCTTATTTTCCAACCAGCTGTGAAGGCATGACTCATTAAAACTCAGCACTGAGTTTTGCCCTTCATTGCTCTTCAGAAGAACACAGCATGCAGGGATGAAAAGGAAGGAACCTTGGTTCAACACATCCTTTTAAAAGCAGACAATTTTTTTGACTGTTCTTGACTCCGAGGTAGCTAGCAAATAGTGAGAGGGAAATGCTTCATAATGATGATATTGATAGGGTTTTTGCTGCACATTTTCCAAGCTGTGACAGAGCAAATGAATCCATACTAGTGGATCTATGCCACCCTTACAAAGTACTGAGCAAGTAAGTCTCTCAGAAGTTATATGAATATATCCAAAAGATATTAAGCATGACAATAACTTCAGAAAAGCGTAAGACTGATCACCCCACTTCATAAAATTCTCTATTACACACTCAGCAGTAAAGTGTTTCTCTAACGCACATGGCTTTTTATTCGTGACCGGACTTCATGGAGTGCTCTATGTTATTCCAAAGGCTGTTGTAATGTGAAATATAATAGATCTATCTAGGAGTATTACTTTTGCTATTACATTCTCAAGCTTTCATGACAATGTCTTTACCTCAGCAGCAGGTTTGTTTTGCCTATTAATTTATGAAGTCGAAAGGAAATTGCTCCCTTACAGTGAAGCAGTATGCAAACAGTTATGAAAACTCTCATTGATAACATGTCACCTTACTGCATCTACTGTCTATCACTAGATAAGATAACTTGAAAGCCAGCCTTACAACTATATATGTACATCTGCATGCCTGTGTGCAGCTGTATCTGGCTTGCATGCACTTTTACATGACAAAGAAAAAACTCTTTGACGAAGGTAGGGGACAGCATGAATTAGGATTAATTAGCAGAAAATGGTTTCAACTGAAAGACAGAAGCATTTAAGAAGGGAAAAATGTGAATTTCTTCCCTTGTTCATTAGCTACATACAGCCAATGATGTATACTTTAAAATCCATTTACATGGCCTCATTAATTTTCCATAAAGGGGCCCTGCTGCTCAGCAGAACAATATTTGAATCCTATAAAGAAAGTCTACAGATAATAGACTGAAAACAGCCAAAAATGTACATCATCATTTGCATGCATTTTATAGTGTGTAAAGAATATTCTACTTTCCACTCATCAAGACAAAACTCTCTTTAGCTTCAACAACAGGAGATTTTCAGACAGAGTACAGAGCTGGACATCTTCAGGAACAGTGGAGCAGAAAGTTGGGTTACCTCAAGGTGAGCACCATCCAACTGAAACTGGACACTGGTGTCACCTTAAAGTCATTGTCTCAGCATGATTCCCTGAGATACTCAGGAAATTGTATTGGGTTTTTGTGGCAAGGTTTTCATAGGCAGTTTTTCGTAGTGGCGGGGGAGCTACTGGGTGGCTTCTGTGAGGATCTCCTAGAGGCTTCCCCCATATCCACTAAAGCCAATGCCAGTCAGCTCCAAGAAAGACCTGCAGATGGCTATGGCAGAGCCTATCAGCAATAGTGGTAACACCTCTGGGATAGAAGAGGTGGGCTGGGGGGGGAGAGGAGTGGGCGGGAAAGGTGCAGCTGCATTCAAACGAAAGAAGTGAGAATATGTGAGAGGAGCTGCGCTACAGACACCAAGGTCAGTGAAGGAGGGCAGGAGGTGCGCCAGGATTCGGAGCAGATATTCCCCTGCAGCCAGTGGTGAAGACCATGGTGAGACAGGCTGCCCCCTGCAGCCCGTGGAAGTCCATGGTGGAGCAGATATCTACCTGCAGCCTGTGGAGGACCCCATGCCAGAACAGGTGGATGCCCAAAAGAAGCTGTGACCTTGTGGAGAGCCTGCACTGGATCAGGGTCCTGGCAGGACCTGTGGCCCATGTTGGAGCAGTTTTGCTGGCAGGACTTGTGACCCAGCGGGGCACCCACGCTGAACCAGTCTGCTCCTGAAGGATTGCACCCCATGGAAGGGACCCACACTGGAGCAGTTTGTGAAGAACCATGGGAAGGACTCACGCTGGAGAATTTCATGGAGGACTGTCTCCCTTGGGAAGGACCCCACGCTGGAGCAGGGGAAGAGTGTGAGGAGTCCTCCCCCAAGGAGGATGGAGCAGCAGAGACAACATGTGATAACTGACCACAACCCCCATTCGCCATCCCCTTGCACCACTCAGGGGGAAGAGGTAGAGAAATTGGGAGTAAAGTTGAGTCTGGAAGGAAGGGAGGGGTGCGGAGATGTTGGTTTAAGATTTGGTTTTATTTCTTATAATTCTCCCGTGATTTGATTGGTAATAAATTAAACCAATTTCCCCTAGTTGAGTTTGTGTTGCCTGTGAGAGTAATTGCTGAATGATCTCCCTTTCCTTATCTCAACCCATGAAGCTTTCACCATATTTTTTTCTCCCTCTGTGCAGTTGAGGAGGGTAGTGATAGAGAGGCTTGGTGGGCACCTGGTGTCCAGCCAGGGTCAACCCACTACAACGATCCTTGTGAAAACTGGCATGGAGGACAAGTTAAATGTTTTGCAATATACCAACATTTCCTTGGCTAATGCCAGTGGAATGGATTTATCTTCTCCTCCAGAATCTTCTGCTTCAGAGATACAGGTAGAAATATGTAAAGCAACTTAGGTGGTCAGCTCAATCCGACTGTTCAAATTTTGCACAAAGGTCTTTGGAAAAAGAGGTGAATTGTGGTAAGCTTAGTCTGCATGTTGGATGCAACATTCAGTCTTTTCTTAGTCATTGGAATGAGATGACAAAATTTGCAGATAATACTAAACCAATCACAATAATAAGCTAAGGACCAATTGTGAATAACTGTGGAAGGACCTCCTAAAACCCATGTTTGAAGGACCAGGTAAGGAAATTCAATGTAGACAAAAGAAGAGGGATGTATGTTGGAAAGGAAACACACACACAACTTTGCATACATAGGCATCGGCACTAAGCTGCTCATTTTATACCTACACCCGTGAAAACACAGCTCAGTGATCCTGTGGAGTTCAAAAATAAATAATGTATTAAGAATCATTAAGATAAGAATACAGCACAGAGAATATAATTTTTACACTGTGTTAGTCCATGAAGTATCTGCAGTTTGAATACTGTGGTCTCTTTGATTTGTCTCCTCTCAAAATGTAGAAGACCAGGAAAAATTAAAGGGTGACAATGGTCTAAAAGAGGTAGGAAAAATAAATTAAATGAAAAAAAGCTGGCTGAGTGTATGGCAAAGGCCTGTGATTGAAATGGGAAAGACAATTTGGTTTCTGCAGAGTGCAAGCAATGGTGCTGTTCTTCTGCAGACAATCCCCTTGTGCCGGGTAAGGATGGATATCGGAGTGCCAGAGTGCCACTGGGTGAACCTTCCCTTTGCCACTAGTTTAAATAGCCTACTTTTTTCCTGTGTCATTACTTACAGTGTTGTAGAATATTGCTGGAGTCAGCGGTGTTATTTTGAGTCATAGCACTCTGTGACGGAGTTAAAATTCCAGTCACTCCAGAGACCCATTCTTCCAAAGGGAGGATAAAAACAAACAAAAGACAAATTCATGATGAAACAGAGCTGTGGGGGAATCCTGCTGTGGTGACCATTCCTCTTGCTGGCTTTGAAAAGACTGTTGTGAGCACTGTGGCTGATGTTTCCTTTCAGGCATATAAGACACAAAACCCAGCTCTCTACTGAAATTATTTCCTTCATAGAGTCCAAGACAATAAATAACATGCACATCCTTATGGCAAACATTGATGAATTTAATTCACCAAAGCCCTATTATTGAACTGCCACATACGTCAAAAAACAAAACAAAACAAAAACCAGCCAAACTCTTCCCTCCTTATTAATAAGCACTTTTCTTAGAAAAAAGACATTTTTAGCCTTGATGTAGACCTTCTGCCTGCCTGACCCCCAAAGACCCCATTGCAAATGGCCCAGCTTACACGCAGCTGTCTGTTGCTGAGGACAATCTCAGCTCCCTCCAGTGACCAATTCAACACTTATAAATAGCCATGGGTTTTAAGTAATGACAATGCTAATACATTCCAACAGTTGACCTTTTTTTTAAGCAACATTGATAAAATACACTACCTTTTTAAACTGTTTATTCCTTTCTTCCCCATCTGGTCTACTTTTGTGTGTGAAAATTTCCCTGGAATAGCCTAAAGCTGAGTAATTACATTTAAGAACAATGAGGTTTTTCCATCCAAGCTTTATTAAAAATGAGAGCAGTGGGTAAAACAAGTATTTGTAATAGCTGCAGACAGACTATTTAGGCTGAATTCATCACAGAGTTAAGTTAATGTTTAACAAAATGGTTTTATTACGTGACAAAGCAAAAGTAAAAACTGAGCGTTGCCTCTCATGCTGCAGTGTGTCAGTTTTGGCTGAGTGAAGAGATGAAGAGATACTGCTGAAAGAAGGTATTTGACCAGTGGAAAGCCTGTTACATTTTGCGTCCACAACTCCTGCAGGCCAAAGGGTTTCAGGACTGCGGTTCTGATGTTATCTGCCTTCTGTCAGAAACATGTCAGATGTATTTTGAAAGTTTTACCTGCACGTTGGACAGGATATGTCCTCTGCTTGAAAGGGGTGCCAGCATTGCAGTTGTAGTCCCTGTTACTACGTGGCTAGAGCCTTGCGGTGAGCTGCCACAGTATAAGCTAACAAAATAAGCCCTTTTATTTTTCTTTTTCTCTTTCTGTTCTTTGTTTTCCAAAAAGTTAAATTGACAAGAAAGCAACCCCTTAGGCTGCATCATCCCAAATCATAGAAGTACCTTTTTTTTTATTCTGTGTTACCAAGCATGAAAAAACCATTTTATAGGAAAAAAACAACAAACCTGCCTAAAATCAGCTTTCCAAGAAGAAAACAATGTCCTTGTGAACTGCACATTCTCCCCTAGTAGTACTGTATAAACTATAGATTAATACGTCATGTTCTTTGGCTGATTCCATCTAGAGACAGTACAAGCATCTGGGGTCATCATAAAGCTGCTGTAGAAGAGGCACTTGGGACAAAAGACTTCATGGGTGTGATCAGGCAGCAGAAGGACATAAAAGCTAAGTCAGACTTATCAGTTATAAGGCAAACGGTGGTGAAAACATGACATGAAGCCAGAGCTGCTGAGTCTCAGTCTCTCCTCTGCACCGAGGACTGATTCCCACAAGCACCGTGCGCAGGGCATGGCCCCAGTCAGGGTTTCAGCAGCAGCAACTGTTATGTTTGTCTCTTAATCTACACCCTTATTTATCACATAGTTTGTTCTACAGGACAGAAAATTTCTTGTTCTGACTGCTCTGTTAAGTTATTTGCACTCACTTTGCCAGTTTTCACGCTTTCACATATCACTGGCTATTTTTTAATCAGTTGTACATGCTGTCAATCAGAGCAATACAGATATTTAAATTTCTGTGGGACTATTGCACAAAAGTAGGTGACCTTTTTGCGTCTAGACTTCTTCACAGAAACCTTTATGTTATTATGTGCATCTCCTTCCAAGCATGGTGTTGACAAAGGGGCTTCTCCGGCAGCCTTGGAGGAGCATCCCTGTCGCCAGTGGAGTCTCAGCTGGCAGGCACAGACCAGATAATGAAGAGGCGCACACTCAGGTGAAAGCATCAGCAACATTTAGCCAGGTGCAATCTTCATCTGGTCTGTTACACAAACTGGTTGATATAATTTAGAATCAAACTCTAGTAAGGAATCAGTCCTGTCACCTGTCAAGATAAACATTTATGCAAATTTTCAGAACCCCTGAAGACCTGATATGGGAGAGAACTGTTGTGATTTTCATTCACCGCAAAAATTTCTACACAATTCTGTCCCTGTCGCTGAGAATCAGGCAGAAGTATGCACCCTGACTGATCAAAGTAAGAGGAAAACAATGTGATATGATCTGTGCACCAATGTGGACTGCCTGTGCATCTCCTGTTTCCACAGGTCTTTCTAAGACAGTCCTCTGAAGAGGATATAATCATTCATGTGGGTAAGCACTCATCAAATGAGTATGGATTGCAGTGTCTTGCCCTTAAAATTTACATGCATTAATAAAAGGAAATGTTTAGAGTGTTTATGGACTGCTGAACTTAATTAAAGTGCAGTCCTGCCCTGAAAATGAATACAGAAATGCAGCAATTACTCAGCTGAAGAGGTTTTCATCAAGAAACAGTATTTTTTTAAAGATGTGTTTAAGGACAATTTCTTTTTGTTCAGCACCATAAGAAAACCCCTAATCTCTGGTTATTTATTGCAGAACTTTTTAAATGAAGCATACTAACTTTCTTATTTAAAATGTTGTCATTTTAATGCTTAAGAAAAAAAATACACGAGAACCAAGTATGAATTTACCTGTTCTAGTGGGACTTGTACCTGGTCAGGTAGCAGGTGTCCCTGCCTATGGCAGAGGTTTGGAATTAGATGATCTTTAAGGTCCCTTCCAACCTTAACCATTCTATGATTCTGTGAATACTTAAATATACTCACATACCTCAAAATGCATAAGAAATATTTTTTTTCTGGACTTTATCCTTGAAAAAAAACAAAGAAAAAAAAAGAAAGGGACATTTAAACCTTAAACCTTGCTACAGACAGACATTTTGAAGAGAAAATCCTGAAATTTTTGAAGAATGGGGTAACATACAATTTTAATTTCCCAGTTCTGATTTACTTTTCTTTTTGATACCGTAACTGAGAAAGTAATGTTTTTTCCCCTTTCTCTTCTTGCTTGTCCATCAGGGTGGGCAGGTCTCTGTCTCTAGTCAGTGCCGTACCTAACGTGGTTGGTGATTTGTATCAGGAAAGCAAGTTCTTTTTTTGCTTTCTCCTGGGCTACCTTTCTGAACATCAAAACTGAAGGACACACTGGATTTCTTGTGAGCACAGTAAGGCCTCTTTGTAGGCTTGCTTGGACTTTGCCCTTCAGAGTTGAAGTGCCAAGACCAGAATACAAGAGGTCCCTCACTGATACAACAATCTTTACAGAGTTATTCAACTTTATATTTTTCCCCATGTAGAAAAGGTTTTGATAGTTTTTGCTTCATTTTCAGACCTATTTCACGCTCTGGTTTCCAATAAGTCTTTGCCCTTAGATGTTACCTGATGTCTCCGCCCTAAATGAAAATCTTAATACTACATGTGCTTTATTTTAAATTTAGGGTCTTTTCCTGTCAAACCAGAGAGCCTACAGGTTGTGTTTTGTAGCAAACAGGTTACCTAGGAACAGATGACAATTAGCTTAACCTTACTTTCACTTTATGGCAATGATGTAACTTTCAGATTGGTAGCAATTTGCCAGTTAGTGACAGAAAAAATATGCCATAAATAAACAAGGGAACCGATATGAAGCTAATATAGCTCTCATATATATATACACTCTTATAGAGAGTTAGATTTAATCTTTCAAAGGACCTCAGAAAACCTCATACTGATTTCAATAAAGAAAACAAGAAGCAAGTAGGAATAAAGAAGATGATCTTTATAAAAAGAAGTGAATAACTAATCAATATTAATAGTGAATAAACACACTTACTAGAACTCTCAGTATTTTTCTTTCAGTAGACCTGCTCACTAAAGCTTCAGACTACTCATTCGCATGCATAAAAGATTAGTCAATCCACAGTGTCACATGTAAAGAACAATAAAAAATGAATGGAAAATGGCTCAGTATAAACCTTCATCACTTGTCAATTACCTAATATCAAAGTAGCTCAGGCTATGTGTAAGGTGAAAATATCTATGATGTACAGTTATTGGTGATAAAAGATGTTTCAGATGCACGAGTTCTTCACATGCCTATGGCAACACGATACGTTCAGCTTGGTAACTAGATGCTATCTGAACGTCAGTTTGAGGTTGATAGTCTAAAATATAGCTTCTCTAAAAGTGTAAATTCCATTTAATATTAGATTATCACTGCACTTTAATGAAACCTTTCTTAAAATTTACTGGACGTATTCCACAATACTAGCGTACTCTTTCATTTTATGTTGGTTGTTCTCTTAAGTTTTTCTCATCACATTCAGACAACTGTATAATGGAAGCTAATGGAGTTGTAAATCACAATATAGTTGCAATTCATATTATTGATTGTCCTGTGGCTCATACCTGTACAAACGGTAAATTTTTACCAGCACTTATGAAGTATACAAAAGCTTTTCTTGAGAGCCAGCAGTTAACTTTACACTGAGTATTCACTGAATGTTAATTTAAAATAATAAGATAAAGCCAGACAGATATTATCTCTGTTTCTCTTTTACAAAGGACCATTTTATTGTGTAGTACTATTCTTTGCTTTTCTGATGTCACAAATGGATTATGAGTACAGCCAGGTAAGGATTCAAATCACGCTGTTAGCCATGCAGATACTTAAGACTGCTTCCACAGTTGCAGACCACCTGGAAAAAGAATGCATGAATGGTTTGTGCTGACACAGAAGAGGACTTTTAAGAACAGAACATATAGAAAAGCCACTAATGCAACTAGTTTTCCACAGGGGTCCTTCCTGTAGAGGAGAACCTCCAAATGAGCAAGCAAGATGCCCTCTACAATCTAAAGAAGTGGCGTGGAACTACAGCACTGGTGTTTGCAGAACATGTGACCAACTGCAGGCTCTGAAGGGATACTGATCACACCACTGTCCCAGAAGTGGAAAGTGTTTCAGACATCTGGACTGTGCTTTTAAATGGAATTGGCCAGGACAATAAACTTTTATCTTGATGTATTTGATTAATACATCACCTACCTGCATTCTCGATGGTGCTAACCCAAGTGTTTGAAGGTATATTCCCTTTGAACACCTGAACTCCACCAGTTATTAGTAACCTGGGATAAATATTCCTGAAGCTTGTTAGAACCCCAGAGCATTAGGAAAAACCTTGATAAACAAAAAAGCAAAGGTGACACTCAGAAGTGTCACTCATATGTAGTCAGGTAATGCTCCTGTGCAAACTCAAAAGAAGTGTCTTAAGAAGCAGTTAAGGCTGGGGGCATTTCTTTCCACATGGGAAATGCATATTTGATATTCCACTGCAGAACACAGCTGAATATCTATCAAGATTATCCTGTAAAATAACAACTTTTACAAACCAGATATGAGAAGGCAAAGACGATACGAGACTGGAGCTACAGATCTAGTTATCCACAGGTTTTCTTTCCCTTAGAATTTCAGCATCAAAAAACAATGAGTAATGAACAGGTTTATCACAGAACATTAAATATCACATGCAAATATATTCAGAATACATCATGAGAGCATTGGGATATTGTCTGCATGACAGTGATTGAATATTCGCATTTCATAGTCTTCCAGAAATCTCACATCCCTCTAAATAGTACGCTGTAGTGTCCATGTCTGTTCCAATGCATATTGCCAGTTTTTAAGCATGCTGGATTTTTGAACACAAGCTAAGAAACAGCTTGGGCAAATGTAAAGTTCAATGATTCTGTATGTTTTATTTTATTTCTGGAGCAACTACTCATGCTAACATACAAAGTCTTAGCCAACATATAAAAATGTAATGTAACCAGGAAATAACAAAATGATAGTTTAATATAGAACCATACATTAATTCAGCTTGGAAGGGACTCCATGAGATCATCTGTGTATGCACAGACTTATAGATGCAATTAAGTACATTTATACCATTAAAACAATCCTTGTTACTTGCTATGGTACTTCTGGTACTTGCTGTGGTACTTATGATACCTGATCCAACTGGACAGGGAATAGAAGAGGAAATAAACAAGAAGATAAATTAATTCCTCTTAAGTCACCCAAAAGAAAGCAAGACAGACCTTCTGATTCTAATATTCAGATTTTAAATTACAGTGATGCTTAAAGAGAGGCATCCAGATTTGCATGACCTGTAGCTGTGTTAGTTGGGAAAATTAGTCTATGTTCAACTTTGTGCAGGAAATTCACAGTCCTCATTTCATCATTGACTCCTAAAGCTGCAATGATCTTTTTGTTGCTTAGTTATTTACTCAGACTACTCTGTAAAAACGTCCTTTTTGCTAGGAACAGCCACAAGAACATGCTATTTTATCATGAGAATCAGCAGAAACATGTACTAATACTGACCTTCAGTAAGATTTCTCCAGTTCCTCAGCTTAATCACTGACAAGATCAAATACCATGAGAAAGGAACATAAATGAAACACCTTTAAGTACAACGTACAGTTGACAGACCAAGCATAAAAATGTCGAGTATGGATTTTGCATATCAGCTGTAACCCCAATGGATCCTCCCAAAAGCAGCAATGAACTTGCTGATGAAAAAAATAAAAATAAATAAAAAGCAAACCCCCAATGAACTCCATCTACACAATTTACTCAGCTTCTACAGCTGCATTAGGTGCACTGCAAATGGGAAAATTACCCTGCGTGTATCGACTTGTGTTTCTAATGATGCATTGTACATGCTCTATGTTCACTGCACAAAGTTGTTACCATGCTGTGATAACACCTGTAGCCTCCAATACTCATCGTGTTTTGACTCTTTCCAAGGTTTTAAGTCTTACTCAGATCATTTATTTTTTAGCTATTCTTTCATGTGTGTTTGTATACATCATTAAGCAAACACTTTTTTTTTTTCCCCTCAAAGTGGATGCGAATTATAGAGTTGAATTGCTAACAGCTTAGAGGTAGGACAGGGACATTGTGCAACCTGGAGGTGGGTTCCTGCTGTGTTACCCTAATGTGAATTAAAATCAGATTGAGAAATGCATTCTGTTTTTTCACTGAGTGCAGTGTCACAGAGGTCAATGTGTTTACAGAGAGCTGTACAGATTGAAGAACATAACCCCTTGATTTTTCCTACTGATAACAGCTAATTAAAAATTCTACTTTCTTATGGAAAGCAAAAGCATTTAATTTTTTTTATGCTTCTTAGGCAATGGGTTAGTGGGCCCTTCGTGAAGGGTTAACTTCTGATCTTAGGTGCAATGGCAAAGCTTTTGCTGACAATTATGACGCCTGTGTTTGGGAATGAAATTTTGCTCTTGGCATACTCAGAAAAATAGCATTTATTTAGCAGTAAGTGGAAAAGACCTGCAATGTGCTGGCTGTATGCCATTTTACGGGCTAAGGTTAATGATACTGCCATGTAAAAGATCTTTACCCTTGAGATCAGGCAACAGAGATATTTCTTCTCATGATAATTAATGTCCCAAACAGGACAGGAGTCTGCAGCATGGACTTATATTTCTTAAAAAAAAAAAAAGGTAAGTTAAAACTATATATCTGTAAGGTAAAGTCTATTAAAATAGGTAAAGAAGAAAGTCTTTGAGTGCAGCATCACCCGCTTACCAAAAACTTGTGAACAGCATTCACTTTGTACTTGGAGATATAATTGAAACCGACGGCCCTGGTTGTAACTAACACTGTCACAATGGATTATCTTTGCAAAACATACTGCAGCTATCAGCTGCAGAGATGCTTGCTCACTGGATTTTTTTCAGGTCTAGATCTGGCTAAGTTGTCCCAAAGCAAGGGTTGACTTGTCCTTATCTTTTGTGTCGCACTTCCTTCAAAAGTGCTGGTTGTGTCTGCTCCTCCAGCTGCAAAACTCAGCTCCTGGTGCTCTGGGTCAGAGAAAGGGACCTCTGTTGGTAGTGGAGTTTGGGCTGTTTCACCATGAGTGCGATTGTTGTCATTCTTGGTACTACTTCTCGCTCAGCTTGCGTTGCCACAATGGATAACACATAATACTGTCCAGGAGAGGCACTGAAGGAAATGTCCTTTTTCAGCATAGATCTTTCTAAAAGAGGATGAACCGGTTGAATTTGGACTATAGAAAAAAAATGCTTTGTCATCATCATCATCATCATCATCATCATAATCATCATCATCACCATCACCATCATCATGACCTACTAATAGACTCCTAAAGCCTTTCTCACTGCGGCAACTGTTTGTATCTCATGGAATCACAGAATTTTCAGAGTTGGAAGGGGCCTCTAGA
>RSEF01000031.1:57673150-57683599 GCA_003993805.1 Himantopus leucocephalus
TACATATCACTGGTAACAATAAAGGCATTTTTAAGTCTGCAAGACTTGAAGTATCAAACAATGTAGTCCACTTATTGATCAATAGCCTTTTTTTTTGTACTGTGAAGACGATACATTCTTTTCTATTCAGCTTTGTGCTGTCTGTGTCAGTCAAATTGAAAAGCACTGCTAACAGATGCAATAACCACTTTCAGTTCAAAGTTAAGCACTATGTAAAGGTTATTTTTTTATACTACTTCTTTCTGAGGTCTTCTACTTGTTAATAACTAGTGGTGCCAAACCTATGGAAACTGCTTGGACATGTCCCAGATTTTTTGGTACAAGACTAGCTCAGAGAAAAGGAGCAATTAATTATAACACTAAGTAAGAATAATAGAAGCCAATGGGCACCTTTTCACTACATTCAACAAGAGCTGAATTGGGTCAAAATACACATTCATTCACTTGAACTCACATGTGGGGTTAGTATGGAATTAAAGGGTTAGACTTACGACAAGGGATGCTATTTCTGCTCTTAGCAGCAATTCTTTTTCTTTTTCCCCCCATAGGCCAACAAATCAAACTTCAAAAGGTAATAAAGTTAGTGTATTTCCCACTGACATCAGTTTACTTAAACAGATTTGGAACAAAGACAAATGAGGATGTTACTAGTTACATATATATTTAATTATGGCCTCACCAGCCCTCGCCTCTGTATTTGATCTTTATTCTGGACAGAGTCCCTGTGATGAAAATTGCCCCATATATCCAACAGGGTGTACTAATATGAGGTGTTATTCAAGTGCACTGTCCCATTTCCAAACTCAGAGATGGTTGCCTCATAGTCTTAGAAGCAGCTGCAAGTTTTCAAGAGTCTGAAAAAGTGCTTACAAAATAATCTTTTGTCAAATTGTATGACTTATAAATAGTTACCACTGAATTCTAAGGAACTTAAAACAAGCAGGACTACAGGGACATACATTTAAATTAAGCATCAAAAGAGAGGAACAGTTAACTGAGAACACTTAGAGAGATTGGGAAAAGAAATTACTTGCCATCTTTATTATCAAGTGATATCATAATATCAAACTGGCAAAACAGGGAAATACCTTACAAGGGATAGATTTGTAGAAAAAGTTTGAGAAGGCTGTCAGACGCCTGAATAGGGGGAAGTTAAAATGCGATTTATTTATTTTTTTACCTATTTCTGAACAGTCTTGAGTGATCTAGGAGTGTTACAGTACTGATATTCCACAAAAGAGAGCACTTGTGGTCCAAAAGTTGTGAATTTCCAGTTTAAACCCATTTCCAGTTTCAGGAGTGTTTCTTGAAAGTTTTTGGCTGTTCATATTTGGTACAGTTCTTTAGAGTTTGTTTTTTCTTGCAGATTTTAATGCCAAACCTTTTGTGCAACAAAACAGAGAACATTTTATTCTTTTTTATTGTTTTAATATAGATGCATATGATATAGCTAAACACATGCATATGTGTATATACATGTATATATATACAGTTTTATTTTAACTTAGGGCAAAAAATCAAAATATATGAATGAAATGAAAATTCCATTCAAAATACTCCTCTAAGAAATATATAAAGATGAAAGCTATGGTAAAAAACACACAAGATAAAAGGGACAGTAGACAGTGTAGCATGTGAGGATAAGGAGCACATCCTTAGTTTTCATGGTTCAGGTAAGAAAAAATTTACTGAAAAAGCTCTCACACAAAATTAACTCAGAGTTGTATGAAGAATCTAGGTCATGAGATCTCCAATTAATAAACTATCTATCCTTCCTCTTCTTAAGAAAGAAAAAAAAAGAAAAATAAGTGAAGAAAAAACACCTGTCCCTATTTCTTGTATTACACTGGGGAGTAGCAGAAGTGCAGAAAATCCATTCATATAGCATTTTTATTGTTGATCCCAGCCCAATCACCTAAAGGGTAGAAAATTAAGTTAGATCAGTTTATTCTCCCTCAGGAGGAGCATAACTAAAAAAACACCTGGCTGCAGTCAGCTGACAGCTCCCAGACCTTATATTCTATTCATTTATTTTCATTTCTGAATTTTGATCATTCTTCAGTTTTGAAGACTGTTGACTTCATCATTAGCTTTAATGAACATGGAGACACAACTACAGTATAACACTTGGTAGAGACTGAAGGGCTCTTCCATGACCCCACGACCCTTGTTTTGGAGTACAGAGAGATTGACATGATGCTCCGGGGAACACTATAGAAGCAACATGATTTTATCCTTTGAATTTGGATTGTGAGTGTGTAAAAATCAAAATTACTGCAAAATTACTGCAAAATTACTATAAGTAAAAACAAATATATATGTGTATTCACACAAATACATACACACAAACACTACTAGTCACCACAAATTACCACAAGGAAAGCAAGGATATATATATCACAAGAGTAAAGCGAATATAAATACATTACAAGCAGGGAAGCTCATTTTGGGTAATTAGAACGTCAGTCAGTAAGTTACATTTTATACCTTTTTGGTGTAGACACATCAGTTCCTGGAATAGTTGTCGCCGATTCCTGTTTTCCTGGAAGGTCAGCTCGTTATCACAGTTACTTTGTTCTGCACCCATCAAGGTTTCTTTCTCCTGCTAATCGCTCCCCATCGATGAGGTTTCTGCTGAGCTTATCAGGGAAGTTTCAGGTTTCTCAGCTAAGGACATATCATTCTTTGTCATTATGTTTACCAGCATCGCCTTTGTAGTGGCTCAGTGAAGAGTGTAAAGGGTGATGTGAACTGGCACAGGACAGAGAAAAATAACTTTTTCAATGCTGTTGCACACACAATATATAACAAGAAACTTTTGGCTATTGGAGGCATTAGAGCCAGATTACCTTTATCACTAGACAGCTCTAGACAGGATTCTAGCTGCTTTTTCATATATGGGTCAGATTTTCAGCTTGCATAGCACCCTTGAAATTAGTGGAATTGTGTCAGCATCAGACGAGACAAACTCCTGTTGATACAAACAACTGGGAACGTTCAATTCAGCTTCATTAAGAATTCCTGTTCCTTGGAAGACAGATGAACCTGAAGGATGCACAACCTGCACAACTTCGTGCAAGGGGTAAATGGGTATTTGGAAAAGAAATTTCCAGGCATCCAACACAGCCGTGTAGATCTTTGGTAAGACTGATTACTAGTAAGCCTACAGAGGGCTTTAAAAACATTGCTGAATAAAGTCTTCTGAGTATGCTAATTTCCGGTTTTTCACCACTGGGGAGGCAGACTGGTAAGAAGAATTTGTGTCTGTTGGCCAAATATTTTTATCAGAGTATGAAAAATCTTGTGAGGATGGAAATAAGTCAAAAAGTCTTCATTTGTAACTCTTACATGATATGTGGTCCCATCTGCCACCATTTGTTACTGCAAGACCACACTGACTTGCACTATGTGACATAGGTAGAGACTGATTTACGCTGTTTGAGAATACAAAGTCTGTTCTTATGACATGGTTCAGCACTTACTTTTGTTCTTCATGCTACAGTCCTTATATTCAATCTTGTAAATAAGTCATCACCCTATTTCCCATTCTTCTCAGTGCCCTTTAATTGTACAATTACGTAAAATAGCAATTAACACCACTTGGAGTCACATAATTTATTGTGTAAAAGTATTTTGCCACATCTCTGAATTTAGTAAGGTCATAACGTTATTTACTCATCATTAACACTGCAACAGTTCACAGTGTGAATTGTCAGAGCATCATTTGTTTTATTGCAACCACGGAATATCAACCTACAAATGCTAAAAACCAACCGTAAGAAGTCATAAACTGAATGAACAAAAGGACAATGACATGAATTAAAAGGCATCACTTTGCCAGCTCAGACTTCTAAGCAGTCTCTTAGAATTAGTTCAGCAAGTGGCCTTTGAGAGGCTGTAGGAGCACAACACAGTGGGAAAAAGGGAATATGGCTAAAAGACACTGAATAAAAATCGAAAACCAAGAGAAGGTTTTACGACTTTTTCCTGTCCCCGTGAGTATCAGCACAAAGGGCACTGCAATGGGAAATATCACATACTCTGTACCCAAGTTGTGTGACACCAACAAACCTGGTAAAGCAACAACTTTCATATTATTGAACCATCTGTTTCAGATGACAAAGCAGATGCAGTGTGTCCCTGCACTGGTCCTGTAGACACCTGGGTCCAATTCTGCATTCATAGTAGACCTCTGCACCATTCTGCACCCCTGCTACTGTTACTAAATCTTCTCCAGCTTCTCTCATTATCTGTAATGGATGAAGTCTGAGGGGCCAAACCATTTTGGTCTGGTCTTGAATCAACTAGAGAGTACAGTACTGTTGCATTAGCTTGAATTCACTTATTTGTTACATCAGCCAGAAAATTCACACATTAGAAAAAGGTGTTTCTCCTGCTGCTTTCACACACTCAGGGCAGCAGTTCGAGGGAAAGGTCATGAACAGGATTTGACACAGCAAACCCTTGTTTCAATTCCTACATGGTCCTCTGACACAAAGCTGAGCCCAACTCCAAGCACAGTCAGTGGGAAGGATCATCTGCTTTTATTCCGAGCAAATGATCAGCAGTGAACAAGTGGTAACACAAGGCACAGGAAATTTGCCTGAAAGGAGAGCTCAGTAAGAGCTCAATCCTTCCTTTACTCTAATGCAAATCCCACTGGCCTGAATGCACAGTAAGAACACTTCTACCAATGGGGATCCACTAATTTTTAGGCATTTCTGAACTGTCAGAAATTTCACACTCTTTACTAATACAAAATAAATATTCTGAAAAAAAATTAACAATGTCTGTCTGACAAAACTACTTTGAACTAAAACTGATTACTGAAATACCACCACAGATGTCTCAGTTTACAGACAAGTGAGCCTGAAACAAAATTTCCATGGATTTCTGTGGCTCTTTCCATTTATTGCATGCAGGTCTATGTAATATTCTACTAGAATATGGTTGCTGAAACAAAGAGCTTATCTTCTGGTGTGAAACAGACAGCAAGCTTTTTCTAGAAGAATACTGGAAATGTGGGATTTTTTTTCCCCCTAGATTGAGAGCTAAAAAGTCAGAGCATAGGGCAGTGAAAATTCATCTCAGGTAATAGGCATGAAGGGAAAAAACAACTCTGTCTGCATGAACAGAGAACAGCAAAAAAATTCCTTTCCTTAGGCTTAATATAAGGAACTATGATACAATTGATACTTGCAGCTTGTACCAAATGCCTGAATACTTGTGGGGGGTTTCACCCACCCAACAGTATCATCTCAATGTTTGAAAATCTTCCATTTGTATTGGAGAAATTATTCCAAAATAAAACATTTCATGGAAGCTGAAAAAAGGAGGGGGGAAGAACAGCAAAACTCAACAGCTGGGGGATCCAAGTTATCCCAAGTTTTACCATAGTCTAACTACTATTTTAACTCTTATTCATCATGAAAGATAATCTGTGACTTCTAAATGAAAAAGTAGCCTGAATCTCACCCTCCGTGCTGCACCCATTGTCGACCGATTTGCTCTGTGCTGATTGATTCCCCAATTTTCCACCTTTATCCCAAACTGCTTTCTCTGATAGACAATGATTCCAGCAAAAAAGAGAAACTAATAATACTCCTTTGTCTATGACAATATGTGGTAGCCATTTCTGGCAACCCATATTACTTAATCAGCAATTTCTCATAAGCTTCTCCTGATCTAAGATGTAAATTGTATCCTCAGTTTTACACAGGGCCTTGCACTAGCAGTAGCCGTCAATACACATCCAAACCATCTCCACACTTCTTGCATGTAGGATGGCCTATTTCACTACCAAAGCAACAAGTAGGTCTGTGGCACTTTATGAATCCAGCAAATATCTTTCTGTAGGCTCCAATAAGGAAACAAAGTCATGCTCCTGATCTGACATCAGTTCCAGTGACTCAAAAAACCTGTAATAAATCAATCACCCTCAAAGTGGCTAATTAGTCGAATAGCCCTTTCTACAGCTCCACATCATTGTGGCTAACAGGTTTTACTAAACTCAAGACTTCAACCCCACCAGCAGAACTACCTCAGGTCATCCTGCTTTATTGCTTCGAATTTCAGAACAAGATGTTTCCATCAAATGCACTAACCCGGGTTGTGATGTTGCCTTTATTCCTCCTTTCTGATCTGTCTGTTTGAATCCTGACCTCTGACCTCATCCTTATATATTCTTACGTCTCTGTAGAAATGGAGTGAAGCATTTGCTTCTGAAGTAGCCCTAACCCAAGCATTATTTAGTCACCTCTGCAAACCCAGAGGCAATAACAAGCTTCTGTGATACCACTGAAGTCAGACACTTATTTCAGAAATGCCAGCCCCTTTCAGAAGCTGCTGCTCTGTTATCATCTTCCAGTCCAATGCCTGACTTCAGCTCTGTCCTTATAACCTGTTTAAGAATACAGAACCCCAAGCCTAACAAGAAGTAACCAAAAAAGTTTTCTTGGTAACTATTTCTTCAACCCACACTTCTCCTCTTCAGTATCTCCCAACATACCTAAACCTAGCACTTGTCTAGTTACTCTTGTCAGTCCAAGATCTAAACAAATGTGTTGTTTCAAAGAGCACCAGTCTCTTGGCCCTTCTTTGACCTTCTTAGTGTTTGAGCTGACGGATAAAGCACCCCGTCTCCCTTGTTAAACCTGATACAAACAATGATGAACAGACTAGTCTTAGAGGCAGCTTGTCTTCAACAGCTACATCCGCACTATATTGAGCACATACAAGCAGTACCTTCCAATACAACATCATGCTCAACCTGTCCAATACAAACAAGATTTCAATTGCCAAAATAAAACTCTAAACCTTGGTTCCTTGTCCTGCCTTTGACCATTTCTTGGCAACATGAATAATGTATAGAAGTAGAGACCTTTATCACATTTAATAATAGCTTTCACATGGAAGTAAAGCTATTGTTTTGTTATGGATCTACATTAGAAACCTGATAACAGCCTTTGTCATAAGCCCTGATCTGTGTGTCTCAGTAAGCCTGAGCTGTGAACATCACCTTCTTTGGTGGTATTTATCCTTTAACATTTTTCAAAACACTTTCTTAAAAGCAAAGCAAAACAAAAGAAAGCAATTCTCTCACTGCTGACCCCTGAGCTCTAACCTGGTAAGTTCCTCCCATCCCACACATGACCTGAAACCCCTCTTCCCACACGAGGTGGTCTTTTCACTGCCAGCCACGGTCAGACTACCCTGTATCCCGGTGACCCACTCTGGTGTATGCTTTCAACTACAGCAGGTGACGAGAATTGCCTTTCTCCAAAATGTAAAATCACCCTCAATTATAACCAAGGCCTTGAGCTAGCACTAGATGTGGATACTCATTCAAACCACCTCCACTTTTCATCTGTGTAGGATGGCCCAGTCAAAGGGAATTATGGAGTCGAATGAATTCCAGTAAATGGGATGATTATGCTTATCACTATTGTAAACAGTTTAAAAAAAAAAACAAAACACCTTTATCTGAAAATAACTTGGGCTAAATACTACAAATACATTTACCTAAATTTGAATAACAATGTTTGCAAAATTGGCTTGATCCTTCATTTATGTGAAACTGGTCTGCATGATGCCTATCTGTTTTTATGAAGTAGACATTCCAACTTTTAAGTTACTCCTTACAAAAAAGGCTATAGTCACTACTTAATACTGTACTCCTGCATAAAATCTTTAAAGTTCCGTCTCAAAAAGAAAATACATAAAACTTTGCCAAGATTGAATACAGCTTTAGACAATATGGTACATGTTTCTTTACCAACTTTTCAAATTAATATGAAAGTGTCATGGACTATTAAAAAAAAAAAAAAACAGAAAACAAAATTTTTTGTGNAAAACTGTAGGTACACAGATGATGTGAGGTATCAGAGTAATTTATTGTGCTCTGTGGGACAATTTCAAAACATGAGAGTCAGATATTATGGAATAAAAAACTGCTTAAACATTCACCCCTCTAAGTAAAGGGATCTTAAGTTACAAGTAGTTGTAAGAAAACTTTCTATCAAGGTAGAAAATCTTCAATGCCAATGAAAAATTGTTTCCTAATGTTCCTATCTTTCTTTTGTCCTCTAAATTACAGCAATGCACAATGAAAAAACCCATGCATTAAAAGCTTTTAAATTGGAAATGAAATCCTATGAAAAAACAGCAGAAGTAATTTCTCCCACCTGAACATTGATGGTAAAAGACAATCCTTGTCTTTTAGAAGAATAGACCACTGAGGCATGAGTGGTGTAAGACTCAGGCACAAGACTGAGTTGAGGAATTCCCAAGACCTTAATTGACTGCATCTTTTTCCCTGCACCTGGCATGTCTGAATCTTTGTTATAAAAATTAACACACTCCCATCACAATGCCAGTTCTGAGCCTGGCAATGGAGTTACCATTCGTTCCGGTACTGGAAAGAGATTGATTACCTTTTACCTCCTGGCTGCAGTAACCCGGCATGGAGTCACTAAGGCTACCGACGGCTGGCTAGTTGGGACCAGCACCCACCAGGTCCAGGTGCTGTCACCCCACGTGTTAGTGCAGGCTGAGTGATGGACAGCAGCTCTAGGTCTGAGGCTGCAAACCCATTGGGGAGTGAGCAGTGAGGAGAGGGGAGAGAGAGACAAGTGTGATAACAATGTCCCCTGCCCCTCCTCTTGGGACTTGGTGGAGAAGTGGCATGAACTAATCCCGTATGCTGTGGCAGCAAAAGCATAGCCCCATATTGAGACTTTAAAAGTGCTAATTTTGGGTAGGACAACTGAATATCAGACCAGCTTTAAAAAAGTCAGGGTAAATAATCTCCCGGACTCAGAGAGATCCAGCAAGCGAATATTTATAGCTGGGAACAGAAGGCAACTCTCTTTTTCAGAGAAAACCCTTTCCCTGACGCTACCAGGCAGCAGTCCTCCACCACTTGATGAATGCCTCCTGCCAGTTGTGAGTGTCCTCAGCTCTTACCAGTTCGAATAGATTATTGTAGCATCAATAAATAAATAGGACAGCAAAAAAATGCAACTAAGTTGTTATATTTCCAAAACTGCATCAAAGCAGTTTAACTTCCATTGCAATCAACATTCCACTGCTACTTTTATTCTTGCATTTTCTGCTTAAAACATTTTATTTGTTTTTTTCCATTATATTGCTTTCAAACTTTCCACCAGACTACTTTCTTATCATCTGGTCTTTCTCTTTCTTTCAGTAGAAATGTTCTATGAGTGAAATACGAGTTGACCTAAAATAAATAATAGCAGTTACAATGAAATCTTTACATCATGTTGGTGTTTTTGGGATTCTTAAAGAAATTTCCCATAAAGACCTCCCATAATCAATAAGTAAATTTCACATCCTTAGCCTGGGTTTTATATTTGTTCTAATTTGGAAGCAGTGTTTGTTTTAATAAGTAAAGCATAAACCACAAAAAACTAAATACAAACTTTATTGACGTTTTTCTGCATTTGCTAAGGTGAACTGCTTCTGGAAGTGGTAAAATGGCAAGGCTGGAAGGGCTAAATTGCCCTTTGCAAACTGATAAAAAATCATCTGCCCATGCAGCCTGAAGGAAGGAAATGTGCCTCAAGCTGGCTACTAGTTTCATGATGCAATCCAGCAAAATCTTTAGGCATTTGATTAACCTTAAACACATATTTATGAACTTGAGGAATAAGCCTGAGCATTCTGAGAGAAGAGAACCCAAAAATCATGTAGTGGAAACTTGCAATCATTCTTATCTACATCTCTCCTTACTGTTGAAGTCATATTCTTATAGCTAGTATAAATTATTTAGTCCATTTGTCTCTTTTTTGTTCCTGAACTATAAGAATAATGAAGAGCCTTTCATACTTTAAAAACAGCACAGTCTTGGTTTAACTACAGTAATACGAGTTGTTTGAGAAACTGATTGCATATTCCAGTCCTAATCCTTTTAACATATATTGAAAAGCAAAATTAAAATTAAAATACAACAAATGATAAGCACCTAAATTGTACTGGTTTTAAACTACCTTGTGAGACTACATGCACCTGAGAACTTTACATTATCAAACATCACATTCTAAGCTGCCAGTGAGAGAAGCTGGGTCATGGTTACACTAGACGGGTGCCTGTTTTCTGCAAATGTCAGCCCATTGGCCAGCACCACATAAAGCATGCCTCTGACATCTGTGAATGATCTAGATTTCTTGTATGATTTAGATGTGATGTGGATTCCAATGCCTTGAATTCTTCAGCGTGTTTACATAATGCACTATATACACAAAGGGTGGTTACATCATACATATGAGGTCAAAAAGTATTACTCATGTTTATGTAACTATATGTCTCCACAGAAAACTTCACGTAAGGCAGGTAGAATATAATTCTTTCTGTGGGTGACTTGATGCGTGACTCAAGAGACAGGATTTCAGTTGGCAGCCGGTCATGAGTGGTGTCCCCCAGGGCTCAGTA
>RSEF01000031.1:57698622-57710193 GCA_003993805.1 Himantopus leucocephalus
TTTTTTGTTGTTCTTGTTCTTGCTGATGTTTTGTAGGTGAGTGGAGCAGTATCTAAAAGTTTACAAGAAATACAGAGGAACAAGGGAAATGCATTCAAAACTTCAACAGTAACATTGCATTTGATACAGACACTAATGAGAGTCTTCAAACCGGCTTCTTTGGAAAAAAGATCTCAGCCTGCGTATTCCAAATAAAGCTCATGTAAGTTCTTCAGATCATGGAAAATGCTAATACCGATGGCAGTAAGCAGATTTGGTTCCAGGTTTTTTTTCCCTCTTTAAGATTCATTATTAATAAACTATTTTTTAACAAGACAATTACAGGCCAAAGGTTATTATGTTCGTATAGAGTTAGAGTGNCTATTTTTTAACAAGACAATTACAGGCCAAAGGTTATTATGTTCTTATAGAGTTAGAGTGGATGCTAACGTTCACCCTGAACTCAAACCATGAAATTAAACCTCTTGCAAGTTGATTTGAACAAGCAAGAAGGCAAGCACAAGTTCACGACAGAAGGAAAGGTGGAGATGAAATGTTAACTGAAAAACATTATTTTTTGCAAGACAGATGGTATATACTATTTAACCTGAAATATAAGGTATGTTACTTTGAGTCAAGAATGAACATAGTTACATTTTTCAATGAAATTTTTGGTCATTCTTATCATGTCCTACAAGATAGAGAATTGTGAAAGTGGTTTTTATCCTGAAAACACATTACTGATCTGAACATTTTTTCGGTCTTAACTTTTTCAAATATTGAAAGATTTACATACACCTAATTAACATGCTTTCTGAGTCTTGGAAAAACTTGAGTGCAGAGGATGTAGTGGATGCCTTTTTAGGTCGTTGTGCCGCAAAAAATCAATTACAATAAATAAAAGTTTGATAAATATTTAATGTTTTTCTTGGAGACAAACGTGTTTAACTTTTCTTTGTGTTTTAATGCAGAAGAGGTCTACTGAAATGGAGGGGTTATTCTAGCTAATGTTATCCTTTGATATCAAGCCCCCTTGCTTTTCCTGTGTTTTGAACACATTAAGAAATTGAAAGTGATACAGTACTAGTATCATATCAGATATTATAACATTGATCAAATCCTTAAAATGTGCCGCAGCGCATGAAGTGCAAGAACTGCACGTGAGAGAAAATGAATAAAGGAAACAGCACACTACGTAAGAAGAGACTGAGTCAGTGAATTCCATTAGAGAAAAAATACTTCAGTGTCAGGAGACATTTGAAAATAAAATTTAATTTTTTTTTTAAATTTGCCTTCTCATTAGTATTAAGAAAAAAAAGTGAAATAGGAATCATTTAGTAAATTTAGCAATAAGTACAAGAAAAAGGTAAGAGGGAGATCTTAAATCAACTTTTAGTCTGTTTACCATACAGAAGGATAACTCTTGCAGGTAAGAGGCAAGGATATTAAGCAAAGACAAGAAGAAGATTAAAATCACAGAAGTAAACTTAGAGGCTAGAAATCTACTGCTGGAAGTCGTAAATCCAAGAATGCCACAATTCACAGAGAGGCAGAAGGAGGCTTTATCACCGTATGATCTCCTCCAGCTGCCATATCTACATCAAGAAACACCCACCAGGAGAAAATAATCGTTTCTCTCCCCAGTATTGATCTTACATATAAAACCACACCAGGAGCTGGCAGGGACTCAGAAACAGACTAATTTTCTCTAGGGAGGTAAGAACACGGGCCATCTTGTCATTCCGTATAAATTGCTTTTGCTGTTCTGAGTTTGACTCTCCATCCCTTTGTACTGAATTTACACCATGGATCGCTTACACGGATGTGCATGAGAGGGCGCTTTGAGATAGGACAGGTTAAGCGATTTCAGCAGCCGGCACAGTATTTCATATATTACTCCCTCAAAAAAACCAAGCAGAACAAAAAAAGCAGCAAAACAGAACAAACTATTTGCAGCCAGGTGGAAGAAAACAGAATAGAAAATTTGAGTTCAATTTATATTTTGAGGAAATAGCTGCATGGCAAAGAGTTAGAGGGGCCATAAATCAGGCAAAGTGCCTGCTTTCCAGACTCTGCGGCTTCACCACTGAGAAAAATAAGGGAGGCTCTGCGTCCCAAATACCAACATCTAACCCCGTAATCTCCAGGTGATGACCTTGACACGCAATTCTTGCTGCAAAGCCGGCGCTGCGGAGGAGTGTCACCGAAGGCCTTTTTGCTTGCGGCCATCAGGAGACCTTGGTTCAGCTCCTGACCAGCCCACAGTGCTTCTGTTTGACAGTTCTCAGACACTCAGGTCCAGATTATTCCTCCACACCTTCGGGCATGTCACTGCGGTGCCCGAGTTAAGGCTCTCGCCACCAGCCACCGGCTCCTTCTGCAGAGAAGGGGCAGAGCGCGGCACTCCCCAGAGAGGATGGGGCGCACGGGGGGCTGAGTCACGCTGCAGAGACACTGCCGGTATTTCCACAGCGAGCATGAGATGTGCTCACGGCTTTCCAGCAGCTCATGTCAGCAACTCACAGTTCACTGAGGTTTGATGGCTCAGCTAAGTGAGCAAAACTACACAGCGTGAATGATCGTCTTTTCCCCCATCTCACCCCATTATTTTCCCATCAGTTACAGGAGAAAAAGTTCCCGTGGGATGAAAAATGAAATTCAGAGTTGTTGACAATAAATTTCCACCCATCTTCCAATATCATCTTTCTGTAATTAGCAACAGCTGCCAATGAATCTGTACTTACCAGAAGTTGTGCACACAGTCAGAAGCACAAGTTCAGCTTCCTTACGCACTACCATGGGTTAACCTACGGGTTTTGTCGCTCTTTTAAATGATCATTATTTGAAAATATCTTTTATTTCAAGTACTGTTTTCATAATAAGGTCCCGAGAGATACCCGTCTCATGGAGGATAAAAGCTGTTGCTTTAAAAGCTTTAGGAGAGTAAATGAAAACGCTTATTTAGGAAAAAAAAAATTCCCTTAAAATAAGATCAGGCAGCGCATGCAAATTTGATGTAGTATTTTGCAGTCTGTTCAAAACAAATATTTGGCAGTAGTTTTCTAGGAGGTGTGCAGCTACTCTTTAACTAAAATATACAACCAGTTATTTTTACATCAAAGATGAAATGCAGTTTCTGCTTTGCAATCAGCAGTTTGAGGAAATGTATTTGATTAAAACAAAAAAAGAAAAAAAAAAAGAAAAAGTCCCTTGTGCATCTTTTTTTCTTTTGGCTTCAGGTATCAACATTTTAATTTGTTTTTCAAGACCAGGTACTCGATTGGCTGCCAGGCCACAATTTAATTTACTCCTTGGATGCAGCCCAATCATTCAAACTTTCAGTAAAATATTAAAAAATGCCACGTTAAACTTCCACTTAAAACCTCATTGGAGGGTACAAAGTGTAACTTTGCTAATAACATACAGAAATGTAAAGCAAGGAGTGCGAACCTCATTCCTTACAGCCGAACTGTAAAATAATCAGCCTTTTTGTCTATCTACTTCGAAGGCAGTACCGGGAAGATGGGCTTTTATGATAGATTGTTGCAAACGAGTAACTCTCTGTATGTATAGCTATGAAAGCTCATCCGTCCATACATCCGTCGGTCGGGGGACTGGAGGTGGCAGCAATGACAGTGTTCAGAAGGCGGAGGGATCAGGCCACATTTCAAGCTCTAAACCAAGACTGGATGCGCTCATTAAGCCCTCACTGACTGCTGGTGGCCTGCGCCCACACCTTCTCACCATCTCCCACCACACAAACGCAACCGCTGGTCTCCCGGCTTGTATCCCCGGCTGGCTGTGGGGGCACAGACCAGCGAGCGCTGCTGGCCGTGGCCCTCGGTGCCCTTGGCTCTTTACCACGCACCTTCTACACTCCAAAGCTCCCCAAAATCCGCCATACGTGTCTGAGTTCACACCTTGCTCCCCTCCTTATTTAAAACACCTATACGCTTTGCTGGCTACGTCACCCCTGTGTTGCAAAATACTTACATACTGCTACGGGTTAAACAATTTTTGTATGCTTCTATGCTTCTATTTGGGTTCAGAGACACAGGGACAAGGCTTTTACGCGTTCGAATTCTACCCTGATTAACGGACTTTTAGTGTGTCCAAGGCCTGTGTTTTGGGTTCTTGGCCAGGGACTCAATTTTTCAATGATCTTGTATATGGGGCTGCCTGAAAGAGACTTCAGTGAAGTAAGCGATGGCTTCACACAGACTCCCTTTGCAGGAGGAAAAGAGAGGCCAAACAGAAGTCTGATACTTCCAGTTTGTACCCCTGTGGCAAGGCAAGTGTTCTTTCAGAACACGTTTATAAACAAAACCAACAAAGATTACTTTTGAGCCTCCAGAGACAAAGTGTTTTTTTCACTGGACAATTTAGATTCCTTTAAACTAACTCGCTGAAAGAATATGTCAGCTTCAGCAAAGGTCCAGGAAAGCGTCCTTGGCCGAGGAGAGACAAGTGCCAGTTTATCTCAATCAGCAGGAGTTTCTCAAGGTGGGACCAAAGTTCTGATGCCGCTTTGTCTAAAATGAAGACAGGGATTTGCCTCTACATCTTCCAGAATACAGATCCTGACCACCGACAGTGGCTATTCAATAGTCGTACTCCCTGGCTCACTTCCAGAATCAGTTTCTATTTTTCATGGGTACAGTGTTTCTCTCTGGGGCACCAGCACCTCACATCTACTGTTAAGTGCCACGTGTTTTCTGTCCTAACCTAGGAGAAGCTTCAGACCTGGAGAGTTAGTTGCCTTTACAGCTATTTTCTTTCCACAAAATAAACCCGTATCTTTAGATGCGTCTTTGTAAATTCCCTCTCTATCAAAGTGGCTATAATCTAGAAGGTCGCACAATATTGCTAACACGGCCCAGACATTTCCCAGATTTGTCTTAAGTAAGGCCAAAAACCGAAGCCAAAGCAAACAAAAGTGTCATCACAACTCACACTTGTGCGTCGGTTTGTATTCACATACAAATCTCTCCCAAATAGCTACTGTGTACCCCTGTGATGAAAAAAGAAGGTTTTGTCTACTCCAAATTTCCCTAAAACGTGTCACTATCTATAAGATGCGCTCATTGCATCAGACTCAGACAGACAGTGAAGAGCTGAGCTCTGTTATCAGCATTCTGTTCTCACTGCTGAGCTACCGGTAACACGGAGGAAGTCGGTTCCCTGTAAACAACTATTTCTTGTCCTTCCTAGGACAGAAATTCTCAAAATAATGAGCTCTGCCTTCCACTCGTAAGGAATGCCGGCACAGCACGGTGGAGGTGTTATCCTGCTGGTGCCGGTTTTAATCTGGCTGCGTTGGGTAACCGCAGCCAAGCGGAGATAGCTGTAATACCGGCATTGCTGGGCTTCACCTGCCCTGAGAACCGAGATACAATTACAACACCGAGTGTTGCCCGGTGCTAATCCTGCAAATAACTCCCAACAAGCAGGAGCAGGTCGCTACGCCAGCCGAGCGGGGAACATGGGAGAGGAAGCTGTTACTCCAGTGGAACTGTGATGAAACTCTGTGCTGTACGAGCAAGCTTTGATCAGGTGTCAAAAACATCTGCTTTCCAAGACAACATCATTCCTGCTATTTGCTTAAGAGTTCCAGATCTTCCCTCTGCTCTAAGGAACCCTTTTTCTTCCACCTCTGCCCCCCGTCCTGGCACGGCAGGCCGCTGGCACAGCAGTGAGCCGGGCTGAAAATATAATCCCAATTGGTTTTACAAAGCCACGCGCTTTCAGACAGTATTTTTAAGCTCTTTGTTTAAGTTGTTCGACAAAGTGCTCAGACACCGGAACTGGAAATTATAAATCTAGCACCGGGCAACGCGGCCCGTGCAGAAAACCCGAATGAATTTCTCTCTGGCTTTGATGAAGCACAGTGGAGCGGCCGGCGCTTGTAGTGCGAAAGGAGGGAGTTACGCCTTTCCAGCGTAGAAAATTAAAACCCCCAAAGTGCCCCTCTCCTTTAAGAAACGTGGGGAGGAGACGGAAAAAAGGCGTGGAATATGGCAGAGGAAAGGCCTAAAGAAGCGAAGAAATACAGGTGCAGGGGGTCAAGAGCGCTCGTAACAGGCGCCGATGCACTGACCAGCCCCTCTCAGTTCTGGGCGCCGCAGGAGCGACCAGGAGGCGACAGCCCAGCAGAAGGACGGCCGCAGCTCACGCTGGAGATGGCAGCCCCAGGGTCCCCTCACACCACCGACACCAGGCTCTGCTCCCAGCAGCGGTCCGGGGAAGAGGCTCCGAGCCCGGTGGTGCCACCGCAGGAGAGGCCCAGCTGCTTCTCTCTCGCTGGGCACAGCGGTGGAGGGCGCTCCAGGGGAAAACCACGGCCGATGCGTGTCTGGATGTCAGCTCTACACGGAGACACCAACAAAGACGTAACGATACGTGCGGGCTAGAGACACCTGGCGCCGTTCTCTCAGCCCTGCGTCGGCCCCTACATTGAGACAAGGCAGCGAAGCAGCGTGGGTGAGCTCACACGCGCTGCGTGGCAGGCTGTGTCACAGATGGCGGACTTCAGCTTCTCGGGCTCCAAACGCAGCAGAGAAAGAAGGGGGAGGAGAGGAAATCTCTCTCCAGCAAGAACAAACCCCACTTTTAGCTTGGCTCTCACTGCGGCGAGGGTATCCCCTGAAACTGCCGAGCCAATGCTCTGACGTCCTCTAATGGAAGAACCTCTGGCTGCGTTCTGCGCAGAGCAGCGCTCTGTGCCTCGGCTGTGGCGCGGGGCACAGGCAGCCCCGCTGGGCTGATTCCGACGCCCGCCCCGTCAAGCTGCTCTCTCGCGCTTGCTGCAGCAGACAGCAGCTTCGAGGTACCTGCCGCGGGCTGTATCCCTGCAGAAGGGACTCGGGAAAAAGTACGATCCCTGTTGGCTTTTGGACGTCTTGCTTTGCCCGTCTGAAAACGTATCGGACGCGCCCTCAATAATGGCGTTTGCGGACGGGGCCGCCGGTGGCAATGAGAGCACAACCTCACACGGCCTCCGCGGGAGGCGGGGGGAGAGGGCCTGGAGAGACGGTTCCCAGCAAACCCCTCTGGAACGGGCCGGCATCACACGTGCCTGAAACGCGGCGGCGAGGCCCGGCCTCGTCACAGCGGAGGGACCGGGAATAACGGCCCTTCCCGGGGCGGCGCGGCTTCCCGCTCAGTGTCCGCTTGTCCCGTGGTGGAGGGTGCCCGGCCGGCACGGCTCTGCCCGTCTCTCCGCGCCACCCCCGGGCCAGGCTCAGCGGTGGAGCGGTGCCCCTTCCCTCTGGAAGCGGTGGCGGAGGCTGATCCACCTCACGGGGCCTGAGGAGGACGAGGCACGAGGGGAAGGCACGCGCGGCCCACGCGGGCGCCGGCTGCCCTTTGGCAGCAGTGGGTCCCCTCCACCTCCGGCCGCACTGGTGGGGAAAAGCCGCTCACCGGCGCGGGAGGCGCAGGCTGCCACTGGCCCGGCCTCCGTGCGGGGCACGAAGAGGTGTGGGAGAAGGATTAGCATGTGGACGGCGATGGAGGGACCGCGGCGCCCGGGAGGGGACCCGCGTGATGGGGGGTGAGGGCACCTGTGGGGCAGCGGGGTGTCTGTGGGTCGGGGTTGTCCGTGGGGCACAGCAGGGCTGTGTGAGGGGGGCTGTGGGGCACAGGGGGTGTCTGTGGAGTGAGGGGCGGCTGTGGGGCATTTGTTCGGTCCCTCTTTACAGAAATTGTTTCGCACGCTTGCCCCAGCGTCTCTGTCATCATCATGAGTTAATGAAGAAACTGTCCCAGCACAGCCCACCCCCAGCGGTCCCCAGTCCCCCCCCTCCCCCAGCAGACACAGGACCAACAGGGAGGAACAGCAGCAGCTTTATTAGGGGGATGGGGGGCACCCCACAGCAATAGCGGGAAGTGGGGGGCACCCCAGTGCAGCGGGGGGACCCAGCACCCTGTGCCCTGCCCCCCCCGGGAGGGGGGCAGCACCCCTGGGAACAGGAGCGGGTGCAGCGCGCGGGGGGTCCGCACCCCGCATGTGTGGGGCGGGGGGTGCGTGTCAGGGGATGGGGGGGGTGGCGTAGCCGGGGGGCAGCACCCGGCAGGAGTGGGTGCGCACCCATGGGTGCTGCAGGACCTTTTTGAGGGGGAGGCGCTGGTCAGGGTTGTGATGTAGCAGGCAGCAGATGAGGTCACGGGCGCCCTCGGGGACGGTGGGCGGGAAGTACAGGTCCACCTGGGGGGAGGCGAAGGGGAGTCAGGGACCCCCCTAAGTGGGGGTGGGGTGGGGGGGCACAGGGACCCCCACCCCAGCACAGGGGTCCCTGGCTCCCCCCTGGCCATGGGTCTGCCCCCCATGAGAGCAGGGGAGTGACGTGGGAGGCCTGGGTTCCCCCCACCCATAGGTCTCCCTAAGCAGCGTGCGGGGCAGGGTCGCTTCCCAATGTGGGGGTCCCCATGGCAGAGTTGCCCCTGTGTGAGCAGTGTGTGGGGCAGGGTGGGGGCCTCTGGGGTGGCTGTGGGTCCCAGGGTGCTCCTGGGGGTGGGTGGGATCCTGGGGTGCATCCAGGGATGGGTGGGAGATCCTGGGGGTGGCTCCTGCGTGTGGATGGGGGTGCCAGAGGTCCTCCTGGGGATGGGTGGAGGGTCCCTGGGGTAGCTGTAAGATGCAGAAGTGCACTGGGGGGTGGGGAGTGCCCACCTTGGTGATGTCTTGGCAGCTCTCGCTTTTGAAGATAGCTTCGAAGGGAGGTATCCCGACCAGCAGCTCATAGCAGAGCACCCCCAGACTCCACAGATCCACCTTCTCATCATATACGTGCCCCTTCACCATCTCGGGGGGCAGGTAGTCCAGTGTCCCGCACAGTGTCCGCCGCCTGCGGGGAAAAGGAGGGGAGAAGTGGGGGGAGGGGAGGGGGTATCACGCCATGTGGGGACACCCTAGGGACCCCCCCATGGGTGTACATGCTCCCCAAGGGCACACGGGTCCAGCCCTGTGTTGGGGGCACCCCCACCTCAGGATACTGGGGAGCCCCAGAGAACACACTGGGTGTTCAGAGAGATGTGTGTGGTCCCCCCCTAGATTGGTGAACCCGGAGGGACCCCCCAGCATGGCAGCCTGTCCCTCTGGATGTCACTGTCCCCATGGGGTGTCCTCAGCCCCCCCCAGCCCAATAGGGCACCCCCAACCCCATAGGGCATCCCCCATAGAGCACCCCGTTCCATAGAGTCCCATCAACCCCATGGAGCATCCCCAGTAGGACACTCACAGCCCTATAAAGCCCCCCTCCCCCCAGCCCCATAGGGTATCCCCTGTAGGGCACCCCTGTCCCCATAGAGTCCTCCCAGCCCCATAGAGCACCCCCCCACCCCACAGCCATATAGGAGGGAGGGGGTGTGCACAGACCACCTGAAGTCACTGATCCTCCCCAGCCCCACGGGGCACTTCTCCAGCCCCATAACAGTTCCCCTGGCAGCACCATAGAGGCCCCGTAGAGGCCCCCATAGCGATACCGGAGGGAGCGGGAATGCACAGAGCATCCAAAGTCGGCAATCTTCAGCTCTCCTTTCAGTCCCATCAGCAAGTTCTCAGGTTTGATGTCCCGGTGGATCACGTTCCGCTCATGACAGTAGAGCAGCGCATCTGCCATCTCCTCCATCACCTTGGGGGGAGGGTGCAAAATGGGGTGGGGTCAGGGCACCCCCAGACCTCCCGGGGTCCCTCAACTCCCCACACACTCCACGTTCCCCCATTGCACAGGGGGTGGATGCCATGATGGGACGTAGCTCCTCCATCAGCTGGGGGTGAGGAAATTTTTTTTTGGGGGGGGGTCAGGGCAACCCCAAACTGCCCAGGTGTCCCCTGAAATCCCCCTGTGCCACCCTGGGGTCACCCATGTCCCCCTGGATGTGACCAACATGGTGGGGCGGCAGCTCCTCCTGGTAGGGGTGGAAATGGTGGGTGGGGGGGGAGAAGGGCACCCCCAGACTGTCCTGGGGTCTGCCAAACCCCCTGGGGTCTCCCACACTCCCCTGGCATCCCCTGAACACACACCCCCCCCGCGCCATCCTGGGGTCCCTCACTGAACAAGGGGTGACCACTGTGGTGACACAGCAGCTCCTCCATCAGCTGGGAGGGGGAATTTTAAGAGGGTCAGGGCATCTCCAAAGTGCTCAGGGGGTCCCCAGAACCCCCAACACCAGTCCCAGGGGGGGACCCAGTGTTTGGGGCAGGTTGGGGGACCCACATCCCCACATGTGGGGAGATGCCCCAGTGTCCAGGGCAGTTCTGGGCTACCAAACCCCCCTTGTGGGGTGACCCCAACTGGGGGGCAGACCCCCATGTGTGGGGGAACCCCCATGTCTAGGGAGCCCAGACCCCTAAGTCTGGGGGGAACACTGTATTTGGAGGAGCCCAGACCCCTATGTCTGGGGGTACCCCAATATCTGGGGGTAACTCTGGTGTCTAGGGCAGTTCGGGGGGACCCAGCCTCCCCCCACCATGTGGGGTGAACAGAGTTTTGGCAGGCCCAGACACCTATGTGTGGGGGAAACCCAAAGTCTGGGAGTGATCCTGCTGTCTGGGGGGGGACAGTTCCCCGCCATGTGGGGTACCCCAATACCTGGGACAGGTCCAGGGGTATCAGCCCCGACATGTGGGTTCACCCTGTTTTAGAGGGGCCCAGACCCCCATGTGCAGGGGAACCCCAATGTCTGGGGGGCCCAGACCCCTACGTCTGGGGATTTGGAGGGGCCCAGCTCCCCATAGCTGGGGGTCCCCCGATGGCTGGGGCAGTCCCGGGTTGCCTGGTTTCGGGAGCCCTGACCGTAGCAGTGCGGGTGGTGTCAAGACGCTGGTGGTGCTGCAGCTCCTTGTAGAGTTCCCCCCCCGGGGCATACTCCAGGATGAGGAACACCCGCCGCTCATCGTGGAAGTAGTTGTAGAGACGCAGGATGTTGGGGTGCCTGGGGGGTGGGGTGGGGGACAAGGACACCCAATGAGGCACTGAAACTCCCCCACTACCACCTCTAGGTCCCCAGTGCCACTCACCACTACCTAGAAGGCCCCAGGACCGCCCCAACTGGCATCCCCAGGTCCTCGGGGTCCCCTGCAGTGCTATCCACCATCCCTCAGGGTTCCCAGGACGCCCCTGCCCCATCACCCCAGGGTCCCCCCACAGTGCCCCCCAGCCCTTCCTTACTGGAGGCTGCCCTGGATCTCGATCTCCCGCTGCAGCTGGTGTTCTAGTTGCCTCTTCTCAATCTGGGACTTGTTGAGGACCTTCAAGGCCACCAGGAACCTCGAGCTCCTCTCCCGTGCCAGGTAGACAGTCCCAGAATTGCCCTTCCCCAGTAGCCGCCCTATCTCGAAGTCCTCTGGGGAGAAGGTCCGTCTGCGAGGGACACACAGACACACACACACACAATGGCAGGGACACCCATCAGCTGTGGGGACACCTCATTGTGGGGGGAGACCCAGCATACGCACCCAATCAACACCAACCCTGGTACCACCAACCATCATCCGTGGGGTCTCTGGGACCCACCTCCTGCCACCCAGAGGGCTCTGGTGCCACCCACCAATCACTTAGGAGGTCCCCAGGACTTCCCACGCACCCCCCC
>RSEF01000031.1:57711193-57725156 GCA_003993805.1 Himantopus leucocephalus
GTCAGGTGCCAGAGGTATTTCCTTGGTGGTAGGTTCCAGAATTACATTCTTATTTTCAGTCCAGAGAGTCTGAAAGGCACAGAGGTCACCTTAATATTGGGCAGACACAATCCAGTCAGGATACAACTGAGCAGACTTAATAATTGAGCTTCACTGGGTTTTGCGGATCCAAAAAGCCAGCATGGACTGCAATCCTGGATCCTATGGATTTTTGTCCGTGGCACGCTCACATCACTTGCTGGCCATTTCTGAGCTCCTCAAAAAGCCACCATCATGGAAGTCCCAGCGTTAGCGTTTATATTCTCTCTGGATGCTCGGCAGAGTTCGTACCCTGACTGATCATGTTGGAAACTCAGTGGCAGGGCCGGTGTCCTGCTCCACCCTGTGCAGCTCTCCCTGTTGGATACCTGTGCAGCTCCTGTACCCTGACCAATCCTACAAAACTTCTGTACCTGATCAGTCCTTGGACCAGCCCTGCAATTGGTCTCTGACAAAATCCAGACCTGTGGAAGTTCCAAAGGCATACAAAATTTCCTAAATTGTGACTGTTTTAGTAGTGCTAATCTACATACTTATACAAAATGCATATAAATAAATGGTTTCTTTCTTTATGGAGATCTTACATATGTGACAGAGCACATTTTCAAGTGCTGTATTGAAAAGGGACTATTATGAACAGGATGTGGGAGGTGGGGTTTATTGCTGAGGATGGACATGAAATCACCCAGCACGAGGCCTGTATTGTTATTGTGGATGTCATAGAAGCTAAGGAAGATCGNCCAGCACGAGGCCTGTATTGTTATTGTGGATGTCATAGAAGCTAAGGAAGATCGCTCAACTTTCTTCCCCTAATTATTAAAAAAAAAAAAAAAAAAAGAGAGGAAAAAAAAGAGGAGTGTGGCTTTCACATCTCAGAATTTGAAATACATTTTATATCCCCCCTTACGTTTTTAAAATCCAAAATTATTGTTTTACTTTTTTGTTCAGTGAAAAAAGGTAACAAATGTAAATAGCAATGCCACAAGAAAAATATATTCAGTGGTTAAAATTTTTAAGAAAAAGCATTAGAATAAAAATGTGTGTCTACATCCTTTTTCCAGAGGCTTTTTCTATGAGCAAAACTTGTGTTTATAAGCAAACTTATGTCAAAAGTGTCTGGATGTCATTATTTATTGGTTATGGGGATACTTCTGGTGCTCTGCAGAGCTGGAATGGCATATATGGAGTATGCGCTGTATTCCTACTGAAACATATATGTGGTGGAAAAAATTGCTAGTTGTGGTGCCACCCCTGTTGGCATGTCAAGCCACTCCTGGTCTGAACCAGCAGAGTCACACAGGAAAACACGCACCGTCCCACAGCACTCACAGCCTGCACAGCGTCAGCAACGCCTCCGGGGTTTATGATGCTCCTGCGAAACAGAATTGCACTCAGCATTCAACATCTTAACACCAAATGCGTGGAACCCAATGGCTCTGCATAATGAAGCACAATGAACTGCTGGAATTTGAGTCAAGAGGGAAAATTTTCTGACTCCCAGCAGACTTGGCATATGAACTTCTCGAGTATCTGCCAGGAACTACCCGGGTCTCCGCAGGACTCCCAGAGATCTCAGTTCACCTCCACAAGCACTGTGGTGGTATTGTGTATGAAACGAGCCTTATCTGCACCAGTCAGCCCAGTTAGTTTAGCGACGCTGGTGACAGTCAAACCCTATGGAGTCACCAGTAATACTCTCTCACTTCAGTAAGCTGCAGCATAGGGCTCCCAGCTGCAGTTTGTCCCTGATCCCTCAGAGACACGTTCGTCATTAAATGCCGAGTTGTCACCAAAAGCCTGTGTTGACAGGGATTTATTACATGAAAATATGAATAAATAAATAATCAGATAAGCAGAAGACACACAGAATTGGATGATGCTGTCCTTTTCTCATCAGTCCTGATGAAGAAATGGCTGAGGAAATACTACAAGATCGGAGAACAGGTTAGCAGGTGGTATACACTCTAACATAGCACACTGATGAGGATTCTGTTGAAAAGTGTAATTAATTCAAGAGTTAATTCATCTATAGACTATTGGAACTGGCTGAAATCCTAGAGTGTAATAAGTTCAGTGGATTGTAGACACATGTGATATACTTCCATACTTCTTTACATGAAATAATTTGCTAGCTAAAAGAGTAGAGATAAAGAAAAAAAAAAGCCTATATTTTTATATCAGCTTTTTAGGCAGGGAAAACCAAAGAATTTCCACATGAGGCAAAGTGTTCCCAATAAGATTCAGTTCTCTGTAAGCATGGGTACTCTATGGGCGTATGAGCTACAAAAAATCATCTTTATTGCATGCTTCAGGTGCAGTACCAGCAGTTTTAAAACACACTGTGGCATCAAAGCCTAGATGCCAGCCTCAAGCCCAAAGAGGACACGCTGCTGAGGGATCACTTGGACTCTTCCAAACCAGGCTGCGACTGCTCTGGGAAACAGGACACACAGGACTGGGTCTAGAGCTGATGAATGAGCTGGCACCGTGAGCTGTATCCCTGTTTTGCAGGAAATGCATATACAGAAAATTAGATAAGAGCAGGTTATATCTGTGGCCATCAGCACATTGTTCTAATTAATGCAAACACTCAAGGTGAGAACTCTGCATCGTTGCTGTGTTGTCCTTCTGCACGTTGGTTGAGCTCTGCTGCCCAGACTCCTCACCATGGTTCCTCCTGCCCCTGCACGCGTGCGGGGTCAGGAGTCTGCAGGTGCCTCACCAGCACAGGCTTTCCAAAACAAGAATTCAGCCTCAGAATTCTGAGAGGAAAACAACAAAGTCTGCTTTAGAAAGGCTGTCTCAGTCCTTGGAAAACGAATCTCTGTGGAGATTGTGCCAGGCACAGTGCTGGGTGCAGCTGGATTATTGCCTGCTGCTGTGAAGAGCCTTTTGCGTTAGGACCCAAGACAAACACCAAACCTTCAGGTTGCTGAAGGCAACCATGCTCTAAAGCTCCAATTTTGTTTGTAGGTGATTCTTCAAATGCACGGGTTAATGGACTGAAATGGAATGATCTGCAAAACTGGTTTTTTTTTTGTTTTTTTTTAATGCTTAGTGTTTTTTTCAAAAGAAAAACAGTGATATATAGTTCCCCTTCTTGCCAGTAAGAGGCAAATGTGTTTCTCCATTTATTTTTTTTTTAATTTGGCAATAATAAATAATACAAATAGATCTTTCATAACACTTTCTCTATAATTGTCTTTTAAAAACAAACAGTTAAACAAAAGCATCAAGAGACTATNTTTTCAAAATTCAGGATATTGTTGGATGTGGCATAAGTTTCCAAGCATGTGATGTGACAGGACCCTGCACCTCTTCTTGACGAAAACAGGCCAGGTCTGTGTAGCTATACCAGTGCTTACAAGCTAAGAGTCTGGCCACAGAAACCTTCCAAAAGGCTCTGAAGATTAAGTCTGGAAGGAAGATAAAATTGGCAGGGCTGCTCACAGCAATACTCTTTTATTATCCCTATTACTCTGTGTTATATCCCAAGCAAGATATTATGCATTCTTCTGGTACACACAAAAAAAAGGGTTTAAATTCATTAAAGTACATACTTGGGAAACTACCAGTCTATATGAATGTGGTTTTGTGTGCGTATAAAGAGCCTGACCATCTGTTCCTATGGCATAAGAAATGCAATCACTCCTCCTAGGCTCATGATCTTCCTTCCAGCTTCAACCAGTACCTACAAAAGTGTGAAAACTGTGAATGCTGTTCCATCTAAAACAAGGGAATATTTCCTCTCAAAATTACAGTATATAGCCAAATAGGAAAGGACGCCCTACTAAAAGAGAGGCAGTACATTTGTGAATGCTCATCTGTTTACACCACCCTCATCAGCAGAGTTGTTCCTGCTCGTACGAGGAGCAGAATGTACAAAAAGCCGCGTGTGTTGTCCTGCTTTCCAAAGGGATGTATCTATTGAGGCCGTGTAGGCCTGTTTGAGGCCTTACTGCTTATTTCTAATCTCCAGCTGGAATTTAGTCTGCAGAGCCTGGACAGAAGCTGAGTCGGAGAGGAGAATCTTGTTGCAGAAAGGAAAGGACATGCCCAGAGTGGAGATGCCCTCGGACAGCAGATGTCTTTCTTCAGGAGGGTGGAAGAAGGAGTGAAATCAGAAGTACAAGCACTGTTGTCTGAGAAAGTTGTGCAAAGTTCTTGCTTTATTGGAAGAATAATGAAGGGTGAGCAATTTGCATACAATACCACCATCCACCGACATGATTTCCCATTGGTTCCAGCTACCAAATGGATGAGAATACACTTCAAGACCACCAGCAAACAGCAATGTCTCCTAGACACGCTGTGAAACCAAGGGTGAGTTTGCCTGTTTAGAAACATGACCACCACCACAGCAGGCAACAGGAGCAAAATTAAGCCTTAAAAAATTTTTCTTGCTAGGAAAAAGGAGGACTTTAGATCAGTCACAGCATATGGAGAGATAGGGTATGTGTGAGACGGTTAACTTCTATTAGTGGATCCTTGAATATAATTGTCTAAATGTAGGGAAAGTATCCTTATCATCAAGGGAAAAAAAAAGTTTAAGAGTGACTCACCCTGAATAGTGAAATCGTCCCTAAGAAAGAGCACAGCTGACTTGCACATTTGCGACTACTGGCTGTATGGGACAGGCGCTGTTGCACAGGCAGAGAGAGAAAAATTAATGACTGTAAGAAGGAAGATGCGTTGGCTGCTTCCAGAGTCTCTGTGCTGGCACACAGCCATGCAGAGAGGCAGCATGCCCTGCGTCTGGTCTTCTACACCTCAAATTACTGCACAAGTAACCCCAGTCGTACTTAAGGTAGCAGAAAAGAAATAAAAGCTTGGAGACAATGAGTAGTCTGCTGTAGACATGTCACTAACCCATCATCAACACATTTTTAAGATCAAACAAGATTTTGTAGTCTTAGGAGGCCTGACCACTTACTACAACATTGTTTTCTAAAGACTAAATATTTTGAGAGCCAAATCCCTCAGACTACAGTCATTGGAGACCATTATTTTTGTTTGTTTCTCAAATCAAGTACCATAATTTTTCATGGGGCCATTCTCTTTGCTTAAATAGTCCCGGACTTTTTCCTCTTCTGTTAAAAAAACATCCAGCCAATACCAGAAGATGTCCTACTGTCAGCAGAGACAAGACATCTATTTCATTGCCTTTTACAGAAGAGCCTGGGTCTGNTGCCTTTCCAACACGCTTGGAAATATCTCCCTATCCTTAAGCTCTAGATCAGAAACATACTACGAAGGAAGACAGTAAAGGACAACAGCAAAGTAATTTCAATGCTTATGTAGCGGGTAAGTAGCACTCATTGAAATTTTCCCCACAAGCCATTTATTTCTGTGGACCGTTGCTCCCAGTTTACATTTTCCATGGAAAAAAATGCACTCACTTTCGCCACTATGTTTTTGCTTTCATACTTTTTATCTATATCTATATATATTAATAATGTTCCAAGGTTCTTCACAGTCAGAATAAACTGTTCAACATCTTCTGTCAGCATAGTCACAGAAGAGAAAATATGCTTTTGTGCAGCCCCGTGTAGTTACCTTGGATCAGCATTTGTGCGTGGGAGCAAGGCTATTCAGCAATACATGTTGAGATATCATAGCCTGTCATGTCAAAAACATGTAATTTCAGAACCTCCAAGCTTACGTCTTCTCAGACAGGACATACAAAATCAATAAAGTTTGCTTTTCATTCTAAGCCAATAAGGACAGAGTGTTTCTGTTGAGGTTGTATTTAATGGGTGTGTTCTTTGTATTGCATAGAAAACCAAGGAGAGAGAGAGTCTCAGCTGTGCTGTAGCTACAGATCTACAGGCTGTTCTGGCTGATGGTGCTACCTGGCTGAGGTCAGGAATACCTCTGTGTGACACAATTGTATGGAAAGTGTTCTACCATTACTAGCGTACTTACCCATCCAGTAGTCTGGGAAGCCAATACTCAACCATCCTCTGAGTATGCCCATGCTGAGAATGATGAAACACAGGAAAAGCATTAACAGAAAAGACAACCAAGAGAAGTTTTTACCCTAAGCATAATTATAGCACCGAAGATGCAGCAGGAACAAATCTGCTGAGAAGAAAAAGCTGAGACATTTTCTCTTCTTCTGCCATTAATACACACACTGCTATTCCACTTAATCAGCTGTGTGGTGGCCTTTCTAGGTAAACAATTGTGACATCCTCNGCTCTAGATCAGAAACATACTACGAAGGAAGACAGTAAAGGACACCAGCAAAGTAATTTCAATGCTTATGTAGTGGGGTAAGTAGCACCCATTGAAATTTTCCCCACAAACCATTTATTTCTGTGGACCGTTGCTCCCGGTTTACATTTTCCGTGGAAAAAAATCCTTTTCACCTTGAGGGAAGGAATATGTTCTTCCTTGGTGCCTTAAAACATGACACGAGTTTCTTTGAGTAATTTACATATGCTTACTTTGTAACACCGTTAAGAGCAAGAAATGGTATCCCCTCCTTCCCTGCTTCTTTTCACCAGCATTTACTTCATCAAGAAAGCGAGGAAATAACTATATATACAGTATTGGCTCGTTAAAGTTTTATAGGCAATAATAACAGCTTTATTACAGAAATATCAAAATATCCAATTGGAAAGTGAAGCTCTTGAGGCACAAAAAGATGTCACCAAACCAGATATTTATATTCCATTTCAGAATTCTTTACTGCTGAGAATTTAAAGGTTTGCAGATTTGGTTTAGTATTTAATGGTCCTTGAGATTTTCCTTCTTTCAAGGCTCAATATTCCCACATGATTTATAATTACACTTCACACATTCCTGACTAATGCTGCCAAAGATTTTCAGCCATAACTCACTCCTGGCACAAGGGAGCTTTGGCAGTAATACAACTTTGATATAAACTAATCACAGATCTCAAGAATGAATTCAGCCTCGTGAAGAGTGTGAGCACTTTACTCACAGTGAGGTTAACAACAGTTACGTGTTCATATGGACCTTGACTCAATGAGGTAATTAAACACTTTTGCAGCTCTAAGCACCATTGAAGCTAATAGGAATAGATAAAGACTTTGGGTCAGATCCGTGATAACAGTACTTTGTTGAAAAGGAATGACAAATGTAGGGGGTTTTGCCTAACAATGACTGGATGTACTTAATCTCATCTCTTTACAAACAAAGTTTGAAGAAAAGAAAAGCATTTGCACTGTAATAATAAGATGCATTGAAGGTAAGGTCTTCATCTGTGCTTTTGGTACATATATTTTAATTTTAATGGTAGTGGACAAGTTATTTACAGGTTAAAAGACCTGAGAGTATTACACTCTAAAGTCTTTTCAATTTGCAATAACACTGGGGACCTTTTAAGTCTGTTTAAGAATCCCATATTTTTTATTTTTATTCTGTAAGAGTCTTGTGTAGCTAAATTAGCAATGACCACGGTGCTAGGAGGTGATAGGTAGGACCATGGAATGCGCTCTGTCAGACTGAACTGAAAAGTTAAACTTGGCTGTTAGCCTATCTGTACCCAAGGAACTGGCATCAACCAAGGATCTCATATCAACAGCAGTACAAGCTGCGTGCAACGTCCTTTTGCTTCTGGTGGCTTTGAGACTGGACTGTCTGAAGAGTGCAAACTTTAGTGAGCTCAGTATACCAAAAGCTTCTAAGTCCATGAGCTTAAAAAAGCTGTAGCACGTTGCTGGAAAAGTGAAGGGCATTTTGTGTCTAGTTCTTAGTGCTCACAGAAATACTTTACTCTCTCCTACCTGGTCACCCCCTTAGTCTCCAAAAAACCTAGAAGTAATGGCTATGTGACAGAACATTTGCATTTCAGAAAAACTTAGGAAAATAGCTTTTTGTTGCATCTGGTGACTGAGCCATAACAGGGCGAACTGTCGAAGTCTCACCATGAGGTTCAGTGATTTGATCCTGCTAAGGTCCAAAAGGAATCTAAATCCCCATGACTGCATATTGCACTAATGCTGCTCTCCAAGGCAGCTCAGTCTGGCATTTCACTTAGCAGGGTATCCTATTTTTGACTGGGAAAATAAAGCTGTCTCCTGCAGGTTGAAAGCTAGCAAGTTCTGCATGGAATTTTATGTTCAAGCAAACATAAAAATCTCCCCACAACAGCTGTTGAACCAACCTGATGGCAACTAGATAAAAATCTAAATATACATTTTTATCTGGTTCCTACCAGGCTTTTTTAGCACTCAGCCGAAACATATCAAAAAGTTTATGAAATTCAAAAACTCCTGGAGCTTGTAGACTGAGTTTGCAATCAGCAAGAGTAGAAACATTTTCCCTTCTTCCACTGAGCCTTTACACAAGCAACGTAAGCTTTGCCAGGAACATCTGCCTTGATAAATTGAAAGAAAAATGGCTGAGTCGCTTTCTTTTCTTGTGATTTAAGAATCTGTGAAACTGAACAATGAATGATAAACAAACAAACAGCAGCTATTAAAGAGAAATCCAGAAGCTCATCAACTCATTCTAACCTTTTTGTTCTTACCCCTTTCGCTCAACTATAAGGATATTTGAGATACCTCATTTTCAAGCAAGGTCAGAAATACCCTTACAGTACTACTCCAGAAATACTCTTAGAGGACGACTCTATTTGACATATATACTCACTAAATGAATGAGAAAATGAAAAAGCAACGTAGTTAACCAATTTTTCTCATGTTGAAGAACTTTCTTCTAACATCTAGATAAAATTTTGCCTGAAGCAACTTGTGCCCATTGTTCCAGTGTGCGTTTTCATGAAGAAAGTACCTCTGTCTCCTCTGATTCCTCTACCCCCCAGCCCTTCTCTTCTCTAGGCTGGACAAACCCAATTCCTTCAACCTTTCTCCACGTATATGCCAAGTTCTTCATTTCTCGAGTTATCTTTCTGACCATCTGCTGGACACTCTTCAATTCTTTAGTGTATTTCTTGAAGTGAGAGAATCAAAAATGGACACAAATATTCCCAGTGTGGCCTGCCAAGTGGTGAGTGGGGCGGGATAACCACATCCTTTGATCTGCTGGCTTGTACCAGATCTCTGTACCAGTTCAGAGCAGGGTGCTGCTGGTCCTTGTTGCTCATGCTCAGCTCATTCTCATGCAAGGGTCTGCAAAGGACCCCCGAGTCTTTCCATTACAGCTGATCCGCAGGCAGTCTGGCTTTGCCTTGTCATACTGCTGTTTCAGTCCCAGGTGCAGGTTTTTCCACTTATCTTTTTTCAACCTCGTGCAGCTGTTGTTCAGTGTTCCAGCCTGTTGAGGGCTCTCTAAATGGTTGCCTTTCCATCCAGCATATCTACCCCTCCTCCCAGTACGATGTCATCCAAAAACTGGGTGAGGGGTCTTTTAATCCTACTGTCCTGACAGGATATTTAGTATTATCAGAGTGTTATTGAATATTCTCCTGTACCAGTACCAGCTCCTGAAGAGCTCCTCCTTTGACTAGCTGCCAGTTTGACTCTGAGCCATTAACCACTAGCCCTTGAGCTCAGGAGTTCAGTCCGTTTTCCACACAGTCAGCGGTCTATCTGTCTAGCCCATGTATCACCAGCTTGTCAACAAGCACATTGTGAAAGCTGAGGTGAAATGCCTTGCTAAAATCAAGGGAGGTGAGGTTCACAACTCTTTTCTCATCTATGAGCAGCTCGTGTCGATATAGCAAGCATTCTGGTCAGTCAAGGCACAATCTACCCTTCATAATTCCCTATTGGTTTCTTCCAGTCCTCTTTTTGTCCTTCATGTTCCTGGAAATAACTTCCATAATGACCTGTTTCATAATTTTGCCAGAGACTAAAATGTGGCTGACTGATCTCTGGTTTCTCAGTTAATCTTTTTTTTGCCTTTTGATGGACGGGCATAATGCTTACCCTTTTCCAGTCATCTGAGACTTCCCCTGATCCCCACGGGTTTTCGAAGATGATAGAGAGGCTTTGGAATGATGCCAGCCAACTGTCTTGACACCCTCAGATGCATCCCATTAGGTTTTCTCTGTCCAGCTTGTGCACGTGGTCCCTGACTCTGCCCTCCTTCCTTGAAGGAAAGTTGTAATATGAGCTCAGGAAGTAATTGGTCTTGCTTTCTTTCTTAGGCAATGGTGGGTCCATTTCTATGTATATTTTCATTAACTTAGTTTACGATTGGTTCAGCTTGTCATGTCTCAGATAAAGAGAGAGGTCAGAGGAGAGAAGCAGCACGTAAATTGGTTATTTTCCCCCAGCCTGTTAACACTTAACACACACATACCTACATTTACTGTAAATGTTTAAGGCTTGCTGATAACTGCCCAAATAGTCATGTTCTCACCTTTAACTATTTCTACCAAAAGAAATAGAAATGGATGAAATCTTGCGTTTAAAACAAGGGAACTAAAAATCTCAGAAGACAAAAATTAATTTGAGCAAAATAAAGACCAGAAAAGACTTTCAGAGAGGAGTATGTATCTATATCTAGAATGTTTTGAAAAAAATATTAAGGTGTGGAGACATTTTGGGAGACAGACACACATCTCAAGAACATCTCAGGGGAGTAAAATTTCAACAAGGGAGGGAAGATCTCAAAAACAGAAGAGTAATTCACTCTGAAGAGATTGGAAATTTCAACACAGCACCTTTGACTTCAGATGTCTCTGGCAGCAACTGCACACCAGACAAACCCCAAGCCTCTGGTAGCTCTACTCAAGACAAATCAGTTCTTTGAACTGATTCCGATGGTTCTTTATTATTAGCTTGAGTTGTCTGTGTACCATGTTTAACTGTGCCTTTTAGTTTTTGTACTCAAGAGAATTTATTTTCACTTCCCAGCCCAATAATGAGAATTGGATTAAGACATCTAATAAAAAAGAACCTTTGAAATTGAAGTTTTTAATGGATCTCGTAAATAGTAACCTACTTATCCCCTTACATATATAGTAGAAATAAAAACGCAAAGTGTTTGCTTAAGCAGATCTAGAAGTCCTATATCTCTACAAATGTTTGTAAAACTAGCAATTCCAAGAGCAGTGAATGAAAATAAGGCTCATTTCTACAAAAATCTCCCTGATTCAAGACCCATTGGAAGTTTTTCCTATTATTTGTTTATTAACAAGGTCTCCTTTGACTAAGTTGGTTGTAAAAGGCTCAAAAATACCTAGAGAGTGTTGGGGAGGGGAGAGGTGGGGGAGACTGAAACATGTACAGACCAGTATGATATCTTAAAAGAATCTGACTCGCTTTAGAATTTAGGCTGAAAAAAATATCCACTTTACATTTCCAGTCACATTGGTTATAATTACTGAATATGTAGGGGCAGACTGGTGTTTCAGATTCCAAGCACATCAATTCCAACTTTTTCATTCAGGTAGTTCCTAAATCCAGATGTGCATAAGAAAACAGATACCAACTACAATGAGCAGCGATAGCTGAAGCAGGCTCCACTTCTCACTGAAAGCACACTTCAAAAGTTGGTTTGCTTTCTGGTTGCCGCCTACGTGCGTTGTAGTACCAGAAGTATTGCAACGGGTCCAAACCATTCCAGCTGAACAAAATGATGTTCAATGAAGTCAGCCACGTGGCCAACATCACCAGAGATTGCCCAAAGCTCAAGTGTTCCTTACCCCTATGCTAAGGCCCTAGGATACATTCGAACAAAATTATCTGATGAATTTTGCTCGATGGAAACGTTTAATCCTTCCATTCTGATACAAACATCATTTCCANCCAGAGTGGACCATCATCTCACTGCTGTGAAAAGAGGGAAGACCTGCTCTGTCTGCCCCCATTTCTCCCTCCTTCCCAGCCTTGCTGCTCCATCTCTCTGCAAGGAAAGGGGTTCCAGCCCCTTCCTCAGTTATGGGCCTTGCTGGGCCCTGGACTGTGGAGTCTGACGTGACTAAAATGGCAGAAAACAACCTGGATTGACTGACGACACTTACACCACAGAGCTCTCCAACAAGCAGCACGTCACTCAGGGTCAGACAGCAGGGTGGACACCTTTAGTAATTAGTATTTCCCAGAGAGATGTGAGCTCCGTTTGCCTGTGGTGTGCAGTGACTAACACCATGCGCGTGTAGGAGAACAACATCAGGTTTACATTATGCACCTCGTCTCCCTGCAAGGCTTAGCGGCTCAGGATCACGCTGGCTTTGCTCACCTATGTCCACAACGGCAGGCTGGGCACCCCATCTTCAAAGAGTCTCAGTCGTGTCTGAAAAACAGAGTGTAGGTTCCTTTATTTATTCATATCTTTAACCTATAGAGTGATACCCCTTCTGTCTTCTACTTTGGCTGGAAAGGTATTACTGGAGTAGAAAACACGGCTGTGCTAGACCCCTGTTTCATGAAATAATTACTTAGAGGGACAATGTCAAAGATACTTAGGGGTTTAAAAACAAAGGTAAAATTGTTGCTCCACTTGACATTACATTTTCTTTGAAAGGCAGCAACAAGAAATGTTCTTCACACATTTTGAATCTTAGGTCACTGTACCAGAAACTCTAACTTTTGACAGCAAATGGCTTTAACAGTACTTTTTTGGAGAAAGAGAATCCCTAAAGAAAATCTCTGTTAGGAAGTTGAAATAGTTACATGAAAAGTCTTAGGAAGGGTCAGAAAAGTTTAGGGTGTCTGCCTAGGAAGCCAGGCACTGACAAAGGTGACAGTGTGACTTGGTAGCACCCCAGGATATACTCACTCACTGTGATGTGAGGGCTCTAGACAGTGGTGAAAATAAAATAAATTAAAAAATAACAAAACCAAAACCAAAAAAAACCCCTGAAACAAACAAAAAAACCCAAACCAAACCGTTAATGGCAAAATTACCTTGAGTGGTTTACAGACAACACTGCAAAGTTAACTGGCTACCAGTGTGAAAATCTATCTGGTTTACAATAAATTAACATGATTAATTTAAATGGCCTTTCACCCCACAGCAGCTTCAGTTTTGCTCAATAATGAGATCCTTCTGTCTGCGAGCAAGACAATGATATCGTATTAACTATGCAGGCAAGGGGAAAAGGAGACAAGGTTCCTTCCACTGAAAAAAACCTGCACACATCAATTTTATGTTGTTTTACTGGGAATTACTTCTTGTCTCTACTTGCCTCTCCTAAGAAGATGACTTAGATGATTTCATGATTTCAGCATGACTTAGATGATTTCACCAGCACACTGGTGTCAGGGGCACATCAGAAAAGCACAAGTGGAATGTCTGAAAGTGTCACAACTGCGTTAAATCCTCTTCTTTCTTTGTTTGGGCTTTTGGGTTTTTTTTGGCGGCCAGATACTAGAACCTACTCTGCTGTTTCCTCTTCCACCCTCTTAATCACAAATATTTCTCACCAGATATCAGTGATAATTAGTTTGCTGTTTGCATATTAAAAGGGGGAAAAGACAACATTTTCGAAGGTAGATAGAAAAAATGATCAATTGAGTGGTGAAGCATGACCTTTGCTCTCTCCAAATTTCACTTCTTTTGGAAGTAGACATTAATTACAATGCTCAAATTTTGCACTCAGCATTATGAGTACAGCAATGAAAGCAGTTTAAGTTGATGATGACAACACACAATTTAATGAACTGCTTGAGGCATAAAATGAGAAAAAATTTACACATGCAAAATAAACTATAACATCGCACTGCTAAAAGCTAAATATATCCAAATAGCCTCCTGTCTGAAGTGGTTTGGTTTGGTTTGGTTCAAAAACCTTTTGAATCACCAGCTTTGGATAAAGCCTTGTGTATGTCTGTCAATGCCTGTGTAAGTCTGAGATACTGAGAATAAGATGTCATGCTCTGGTCAACAGATAGGAAGACTCCACTAAGGTATGTGACCTGCAAGCTCAGCATATTTGTCTATTCTGGTCTGGCTCCTGTTTTATACTTGCTAGACAGCTGTCGTGGTTTAGGCCAAATTGGCTACTGGGGATGTGGGGAACCCCAGATGGGACCGACAGATG
>RSEF01000031.1:57726156-57736975 GCA_003993805.1 Himantopus leucocephalus
CCCCCAGCCCACAAACTCAGATCTTTTGTATCAGTATTTCTCTTACTGGCTTGGACCGCACAACTAAAAACCATCACAAAATGCAAACTGGGCAGACTGGAAGCTCACCTGTGTGGCCAATAAGGTTCCTGAACGGGAACGTTTCCCTCTCAGGTGGCAGAGACTATACGTACAGTACGACATGCACAGGGAGCCGGGGATTTCAAGACCTCGACACAGCATAGTTAAGTTAATACTGTAAACGCGTGTATGCAAATGCACAGAGTGATTCCCCCAGCGTGGTTTCGAATGCCGTTGCTGGCACTGCGTGCCCTTCGGTGGGCAAGTCTCTTTGTCTGTCATGCCGCAGGATGTCTGATACAGTCCCTGTGAAAATAACTGCCAGAAAAGTGCTTCCTTGTTTGCCAGTCATTCAAACGTCAGAGCTAAAAACACCCCTTGCAAAGCTCGCTTAAATTCTCCGTAATTATCCCCTATTGCTCTGCTCTCTGAGCTCCATAACGCATAAAGAATTTAGCATGGGAAAACCAGGGATCAAGTAATGGCATGCAAATGTAACTCGCTGATTTTTAAGAGTTTAAGCCGAGGCATAACAACATGACTGTCAAGCTAGTTAGTACTTCAAAGACCCAGAGAGGAAAGCAGTTTCTTAACATCAATCTTGATCTTAACCGACCCTAAAAGAAAAGATTCCCCCTAAATCCTTGCCATCCGTGAAAGGATGCAAAGTGTATAACAGAGTTGCATCATAGGTAGAGGGAGGAATATGGACAGCTCCAACTGCAGCCGTGTTGCAGCCAATATTTGATAAACTCTCCCAAAGCAGCGAAGTCACTTCACAACTAATGGGGGGTCAGGGGGAAAAATTTCTCCTTTGCCTTGATTTCTCACCTACGACTACCCCAGCACAAGCCCCATGCCCGAATTATACCACTCTTCCACAAAAGAAAGTCTGCAGAAGTAAACATTTCAAACAAACCAGAGAGGCCATTGAATTTGAGTATTGTTTATGACAGACATTTTGCCATTATAATACCCGTTACAATACCAAATGAAAGTTTTCTTTTCAGTGTGCTTTTTCTAAAATAAAAAATGTTCCAATGTTTCCCTCTTCTTCTCTCAAAACACTGTTTTTATGATAAGAAAGACTGATTTACTAACACATTCCTTCAGCGGCACTGTATTTTTTCATGCACAAATATTTTGCCAACATTTGTTTGATGAGTTTTACACCTCTTATAACAGAATAGGCAAGAAGAAATAATTGTTTAAATCTTTCCATTTGTGGCTTAACCTTACTGAAGAGGCCTTGAAGCAAAGGCAGAAGTGATGTGCTGTAATGAAACACCACTCCCTCCTCAGAATTTCAGCTTGATAACAAATACTTAACGTATTCTACAAATAGAAAAGTTGTGATTTCTGCGTACAACTGTCCAAAACCAGCCCAAGGCATACTAACCTTAGTAGAGGAAATCCAAAATTTGCCAGAATTATGCTGATCCTCGGTTCATTTGGGATCGAGTCCAATGACTAAATTGCCATATCATTCCACAAAAAATCCCTCACAGGTGATTTATGTCACTCACCACAGAAGAAAAGTTGTAGTCATAGAGTGTAGAAAAGTTGTAGTTGTAGAGTTACGCAAAAGAGCCCGGAGAGACAGCACAAAGCACAGTAGAAAAGTTAAAATTAAAATTATTCCTCTTACTCCTGTGTGGACAGTCTATTGAAGCCTATACATCCCGTGCTGCTTCACTTCACATCACACCATCTTATGTTTGCTTTTTCATCAGCAAAACTTTACTGCAAGGCATGAATCAAGTTAGAAACCTTGAAAAATCTCTTCTCTATTTAATTTCATGCCTCCTCTACCAGGATGCAAGCAAGAAAACCTCCTATTTAATTGCCTGTAACATCTCCTTGTGACATTTCTGGTTCACTTCGCTGCATCATTGTTCTTTGATGAAGACATGAAAGAGAGTTCACATTGTGAACCTTGCCCCAGGCTTTTCTCAGCAGTACTTGATAGGCTTTTGCAGCTATGAAACTGTAGCGTGCTGTATAAAAGCTAAAGTCAAAGATGTCCTCTTTCAAGTTGTATGTTATTATCTACTATACTCAATGTGAAAAGGTGATAAAATACAACAGGTTTTTCTGTTGTAATCATCTCTGCATAAAGCCAAGCTATGAAAGGAGTCAGGCAGTCATACAAAGCAGTGATATTTACACGTGTTCAATACTTCTCTCACGTATCTGAGCATCTCACTTGACTAATACATTTATCCTAAGAGTACTAATGAGGTTAAGATGGTTCTCTGGATGAGTGGTGTCTGAGACAGGAAATGATTTGCGCAAGGTCACACAGGGTAGTCATGGTAGAGTACAAAATCCTCGCACCTTCAATATCCCAAGGTTATGTCTTAACCATTGTATCATTTATAATCCATACACTGACATCCAAATATAAAGTGTTCCAAAGACTTGCTATATTACCCTCAAAGATGTCTTTCTGACTTTTTCCATCAGCATCCTCAGAAGCTTCTGCCACCTCAGGGAGCAGATGCTTGTTCCCATGTTGCCTCTCAGAGGTCTGAGAGCACCCCATTGCCCAGGGATACACTCTACTGACCACCACCGCAACTCGGTGTGGAGCCCAGTCAGGCCTTGGGGTTTGCTGTTGGGGAAGACATTGAACAAAGCCAGGGAAGTTATTTTTTCAGCCTTTAGCTCTTTGTTGAAAGCAAATGCATGTTCCTAGGTGCATGAATTTAAGCCTGTCCTCTTTCCCCAGGATTGTCTGTTTTCACCTGCACCACCCAGTTACATTTGAATTGAAAGTGCAGAGTGGTTTTGGAGTAGGTCTCAAACTGAAAAGGCAACAGGGAGTATTTTCCTCCCTCTTCTGTTTGACAGGAAGAGTTTGTATTCAGAAAAGAGATAACTGTGGGAAACCCCTATTTCCCATTGACTTTAATGAAGCCAGGGAGATGCCTTCAGCCTCGGTGGTTGGCTGATGAATAATCTTGGTCAAAGTTTTGCTGCTGTTCCTTGGCAAAATGAGAAGCATATCAGAATGTCAATAAAATATGTAGGACATGTTTTTCAGNTTTCCCATTGACTTTAATGAAGCCAGGGAGATGCCTTCAGCCTCAGTGGTTGGCTGATGCATAATCTCGGTCAAAGTTTTGCTGCTGTTCCTCGGCAAAATGAGAAGCATATCAGAATGTCAATAAAATATCTAGGACATGTTTTTCATNAATGTCAATAAAATATGTAGGACATGTTTTTCAGGTACCAGGAGTTGTATCCAGCACGTGCTATGGTCAAGCACACATTTTATCTCTGTGTGATGAAGGGCTACACAGCAGCATCTAAAAATACATTAAAACCATCAACAAAAAAATATACTACAGTAATTTAGAAACAGTTCTGCATCCAGTGGCACTCTTCTTTAGGGTGTCCATAACTGTAGGCACTATTAAGGTATAAATTTCAATTCCAGTTAAGAGCTTACCACCAAGTAATTAAAAATATGTAGAGTAGTTTAGGAGTGTTTAAGTGTATTACATGTGAAACAGTCAACAGCTCACAAGGATGGGGGATCCAAGCAGGTGGGGAAAGACTGGAAGAAGAAGAGGAAGAGGAGAAGTAAAAAGTGTTTGTGTCTACAATCACGTACAATTCATTCAAAGTTGAATGAGGCTCTGTGTAAGATGAGCTAATGTCAATGTCAGACAGAAAGGCAGCCCGGTTTGTGGGACCGTATAGCAGGTAAGCAAGCTCAGGAAGCACCCTGTCAACCAGACACCTGCAATCTATGACTAGGCACATTTCCTTGTTTCTTTATACCTGCTTTCCGTGGCATTTCTCTTTCACTTCTTCAGACGGTTGAAAACTCTGTAGATCCTCATGCAAGCCATATTCTACTTGTTTATGAGCTCTGGATTTTGCACAGAATAATGCAAATGTCAGATTTATTTCAGTACACATGCCTAAATGTGTAAATGGCACCTGTGATAATCCAATGTTGTGGTGGGAGAGCAGGGGGAAATTCACCAAGATACACTCTTGCCTTTCTCCCAGGGGAAATCAATACATTCCCACCAAAGAACCACCTATAGAAGGGATTTCATATAAAATCAATCTCAAACATTTAAATTACATCATTGATTTTTTGGTGCTTAATAGCACTTGCCATTGACATACTATTTAGTTTGTTTTAACCTTTTTATTTTTATGGGTTGTTTTCTGCCATTCTTCCTCATATGTCCTCATTTGTCCTCATATCACCCTCATGAGGGTGATAGGACAAAACTGGCTCCTCTGTGACCAGTTTCTGTTAGCAACAGCAGCGCAGTAAGACTAGCTCAGCCCTGATCCCTCTGCCAGTGAAGCCTGATGGTTGCCTTGTACTGGCAGGACTTTTAAGCCTCCAGCCCCAGGAATACTCTTCAGTTTTTGTTTTCACTGAATTTTCTGCTCAGAGAAGAGTATTTCAGGGGGCATTTTCCTTGCTAATGACCTGCAGGGCTGCATCTCAGGTATCAAAGGGACTAGGCAGTGATTTTAGAGAAACTAGTGTGGTCTTGGTTCCAGGCATTATTCCTGCCCATCCTCAGCAAATACAGCAGCTGGGACTCCGGCATGCCAAGGATGAGCCCCCACAGCAATGGAAGCCGGTAGCTTATGATTAAGTTGTGCGTTTGGAGAAGCCTTCCCCACTGAGAGTCTTTCATTAAAGAACAGGATGACATTTATCTTCATTTCATTTCTTCATGAGCAGTACGGCAAGCAGCCTTTCATGTAGCATTTTCAGTCCGGGGATACCCAGTATTTGTCTTACAGATGCTGGTGAAGGCCCCATTTCACAGGTCAGATTGCCAAACAGGAGAGATCCTGCCTCCCAGACCTCAAAAGCTAACACCCAAGTGGTCTTTACGTCCTGAAAGCAAACATCTAGATTCCTGCACTGAAAGGCTAAATTAGTTCACTGGCATTACCATGCACTGCATGAATTAAAGCACACATTTTATTCCTTGCAGGATCAGTGCCTTCTTAATGCTGCTCTTCTGTTGCTGATAGACCTGAGTTACGGTCAATTACAGGACAGATGCTAGAAAGTCCCCTCAGAGTTTAATGAGCTGTGGGTTAAGCTGCAGACATGTTTGCCAAAGCATCCCAGTCTGACCGGTGTTGCCATTTAGCGTACGAGGTGACTCAAATATGCCTTCCCCATTTACAGTGCATAGCAGTGCACTATTGTGAATAAATGTCAACCAAAGGCATTAAACTCTTTCCTTGGCTTGGTGGAATATCAATAAAATTATGAGATTCTGTGTTAGGAAAAGCTATGTTTACTGATGTCTTGATCAGGTAGTCTTCAAATACCTTGAATGAGCCCTCTAAGAAACCAGTAAAACTAGAGAAATGAAAATAATCACAGTTCATGTTATAGTACTGGTAAATAAAATTATTACTTTAAGATAATAACTCCCTAAGTCCACTTACAATCAAAAGGAAATGTTATGTTGGTCTTGCAAACAAAGACAAAAATTAGCTTCACAAATTATGCTATAACCTAGGCAAGGATTATAGGAGCATTTGTCATAAGTATGTAAAAATATATTCTGAGGTATATTTGTTTGTGTTTGTTTTTCTTAAAAAAATTGCTGGAAACCTTTTTTTTTGAAAACAAATGAAAGCAAATGTGAGAATTGAAACGAACATTGATTTCAACTCCAAATAAAACTGATGTTGGATTAAAGAGAACATGGAAAAAAGTTACACCAGAAACTGCTTTGAAAGAGCCAACGTCCAGAGGGAAAAGGAGCAATCTGAGCAGTTTACGTGACCAGTTACAGAATTTGATCATGCAGAAATGATACTCATTTAGACTCCAGAAGCACATTTTTGCTATAATCAGCTATTGCACTTTCTTAAGAGTCTTTTATTACACTATCTGTGTTTCTTTAATCTTGCTTTATGTCCCTGACTCATGCGTCTTCAGCAATTTTAATTAATAGTGACAAGAACTTGAAAAATCCTGCTCTAAAATCCTCAGAGATGAATTGGATGCCTCCCTTGGATTTTAGCAGCTTTCATTCCAAACTTGCATAATCGTAATGCTATTCCTGTTGAGCAGGTACAATATTTTGGAAACCTGACACTGATAATCAGAGCCACTCCTCTTCCCCTTTGCTGAATGTCCATAATTGGGAAATTTGGAGTATTTTTTTCCTATATACGCAGCCGNACTATCTGTGTTTCTTTAATCTTGCTTTATGTCCCTGACTCATGTGTCTTCAGCAATTTTAATTAACAGCGACAAGAAGAAGTGGTTTATTCGCAGGGAAAAAGCAGTCCTCATACTCCCAAACCAATCAACAGATTAACTAACAAAATACTTCTGGTTAGAGCTGGTTACTACCCACACTGTTTTTGTGCACATCTGTCTATTTCACCATGCTAGAAAGCATTAATAGCCCATTGCCATGAGACCTTTACTTTCCCAATATTGCAGATGGCTGCAAGGAAAGCGGGATTTCCTCCTGAGGACTGCTGGTCTAATCATCTGCTGCTATGATCAAAAGGGATGGAAAATTAGCTCACTTACTGGGAATCCAGCATAGGCAGTCAGATGCCACCACTCAGCCCCAACTGTTCCGCGGGCAATGTCAATGTACCATCTGCCACCAGGTGGGAATGTATGAGAAGTGAGGTATCTTAAATACGTTATCAGAACCAGAGAAAAGGTCACAGTACCCCACAGGAACATCTGATATGGCCCAGAGCAAAACTCAACTCTAAGTTAAGCAGCTGCTTTCCTTTATAAGGTTTTTGCATCTTCCCTGAAGCATGATGGCAATGCTCTCTGCTGGAAATACAATGGCCCTGGATTAGACAATGCTTTCGTTTATAGCAACCAAAATTCCGATGTCTAAAAATTACTGAAGTAGAAAAGAACCCAACCCAAGGAAGAATTTCACCCTCTATTCTCAAGCACAACGTTCTGAGTTTAGAATGAATTTCTTTCCCCATGCTGTGCTCAGCTCAACTCTAATTACAGTGAAAAAAAAGGGTATTCGGCACCTCCTCAGGGAAAACAGCACCCAGGGAAGAGGAAGATAAGATGGCTTCAGGCCACAAGAGCTGCTTTTGGCTAGACAAATTTAAAATCCCAGGAGACCAAGTTATAGTCTCTCACACCCTTCTGCAGCACAATGACAAGCTGCAGAATCACTGCCGCAGGGGGAGCATTACTGGGGAAAGAGGGGAGCAGCAGCGCGGTGACACAGGCATTCCGGTGGAAGATGAATGGATGTGCCATGAGGAATGGACACTTGCTGTACTCTAGAAGGCAATGCATCAGGCGTGTGCAATAGACCATAATAACTGATCCTGAAAAAGTGTTCAGCCCACACCTTTTTATTTTTGTAGCTATCTTTTCCCTTAACCAGCAGAGAAGATATGTTTTTCATTTACAGATGAACATTAACACTTTAATGGGATGGGGGTTCACATCCAAGGTGAAGGCTTTCTGAGAAGGCAAAATCTACTTATCCTCTGTAATTGGGCTGAGCTTCTCCAGCCTCACCACTGCAGGAGAAGATGCCTGCACTTGTTTTCACCTCATTTTCTGAGATTTGTCTAGTGTCAGCAGATACACTATGAGTTTCTCTCACCACCAGTGAGGGTTTCCTGTGAAATAGTCAGTGCCATGCTGCTCTAAGGCTGCTAACAGTGCCAGACGCTCCAACAAGCATTTAATTTCAGTGAGTGCTTACATCTCCTAAGCTCCTACAAAAAAGCAGCATGTTTACAATCAACAGTACAAAACATCAACGCTTAAATGGCAAGTGCAATAACGGATGCATTTTCTATTTTATTTTATATCAGAAACCATGAGCACACATGATGAGATTAAGAGAGAAAGAGAGAGAAAATTCTTCATATACTTCTCTACTCTTATTCACTTCAGGCATATTCTTCTCATCCCCAAATGAGCACAACGAAGTATATGATGCAGAGCTCCCCTAAAGGAGGGGGAAAGGCAGGTTTATCCCCAGCCACATAACACACATGTCACATACCAATACTTGCAGCAAAGTCCTGTGCTAAAAGTGTTGCCAGAAAGTGGCTTCTTCCAATATATGCATTTTTGAGCAACTAATTTTCTTAAGTAGCAAAGAGAACGGGGAAGGTGCCTCATAGAGTGGCCCACCGAGACCTCTGTCCTGGTGTATTGCAGCTCCTCCTGAATCCCAGTTCAGACAACCTGTTAATAACTTATATTTGATGGTCTTTTAATGGGATTTTAAAACTTCTCAAATGTGCTCTGTTGTGTTAAATGATTTGCTTAGCAAAGAGTGTTTGAGAGGACTAGGGGGGAGGGAGGTGGTTTGTTTAACTGGAGTAGACACAGACTGTCGAATTCTGACTACTTCCTGCAGATAAATCTGAAACACTTCCAAGGAAAGCTAAAAAATGAAAAGTTCATTTAAAACTAGTTTTGGTTTTTTTTCCCCCGTATAAAGCTTCAATGATCAGAGCTAATGTCTTTTACTAAAAAGCAAGATAATGTTTTGGTAACTGGAGTATTTGTTTTCCATTTTTCTAATTGGCTTTGAATGCACAATGGAAACTGAGTTAACATGAGTTTTCTCTGCTGTTTTGTGTACAGGTCAAGCAGATCTGCATTTGGTAAGAAAGGTGTGATTTCTATAATATACAAATCAGGAGAATGTCTCTTTGCTTTTATGTGTAGAGAAACTACATTTCTGGCAAGGTGTGAATTGAAAGGGCACTCTAGTAAAAGGCTGAAAGTGTCAACTATAAAGAGAAATTATTTGCTGAAGATTATTCTTTAAAGTAGCCTTGAAATATTTGGTTTTCCATTCTTTGGGCCCAAGAGTTTCAGTCTTTACTGCTTTGCGCAACTGTCTTGCCTGGAAATGCTCTCCGTAGACAACACCCCCAGTCTGAAGGCTCGAAGATCGATTCTGACACCTTCTGTTGAAGAAAAAGTTTGTCCATAGTTAATTTCAATTTCTTGTCCCATGCTAAGGAATTTAAACCTCTGAAAAGTAGGATTCTACTCCTTTCTTGTTCACTTTGCTTTTGTCCCACTGTGGATACAGCTGTAGGGAATTCTGTGGAAAAAATCCTTTGAGAGGCACAGCTGGAATAACCCATGGTGAAGAAGCGTCGGCTCAGCAGTTTGCCCTCTCAGTCACAGAAACACTCCTTGCATTTCTGCCGTGGGTCCATGGGGGGCCCCAATGAAGTGCCCTTGTTTAACTTCTTTTCCAGGTGAATTCATGCCCCCTGTTTCAGGTGTAAGGCATGTAAGGTTTTGAGTGGCAGATCTTCAGGGGCAAAACTTGCTTCAGGGAGAGTCAATGTGTTTGGCTTAAGATGCTGAATTCTGACTAGTAAGGGCTAGAAAAATCAAGTTTGCTGTGTCGAGAGTTCCAGCAAGTATAAAACAGTAATGTTCAGGTGGCACAGGGACTGCACTGTGCACTGAACAGGGTATTGAACATCCCCAGTTGACAGAAGCTTTCACTATAAGCCATCAAGACTGATCAATAATGGGCAACAGCCATGGGAACGAGGAGAAAGCAGTAACTCTAATGTATTTATGCTGCTGAGGAAAACCAAAGGCATTTGTCAAAAAAAAACTTCTCAAATCAATACTGACTATTAGTGGTTTGCTCATATTACACTACATCCTTATAAACACATTGACTGCCAGTGAAGTGGAAATAAACCCTCACCCCACCTCCCACCTCCAGAATTTTTTTCCTAAAAATAGGAATTGAGGAGTTTAGCTGGCAATTATTCAGCCCTATTTTTCATTCCCCCAACAGAGGAAAAAACCTAAAGATACACTGTTACAGAGACAGCTTGACTGCCACTACCACTTTTCCAATTACAGTGTGACTGATTTTCATCCTCTTTTCTTCTTATTTTTCTACCTCCTACCCACTGGTGAACGTCCCACAAACTCAGGCAGGAAAACTTAGACCCTCCTCCACAAAATATGGCATGCAGCTAAGGGTATAGTATGATTTCTAATAAAAACCTTCAAAACTGACAGTGTGAAAGTCTCACACACATGAAATAATAAGGAACTTGAAAAATCCTACTCTGAAATCCTCAGAGATGAATTGGATGCCTCCCTTGGATTTTAGCAGCTTTCATTCCAAACTTGCATAATCGTAATGCTATTCCTGTTGAGCAGGTACAATATTTTGGAAACCTGACACTGAAAATAAGAGCCACTCCCCTTCCCCTTTGCTGAATGTCCATAACTGGGAAATTTGGAGTATTTTTTTCCTATATACGCAGCCGTACAGAGGCTCTATGAGTATCATTTTCTGAAGTACTCCTCTTTGAAAGACCCCAAACAGGGGCTCCTGTAAAAGGAAAGTGAAAACATGTGATAGGAAGTACTATTAGTTGTAATTGTTCCAAACACAGAAAACTGGTTGGGAAATTCTCCAAAATGCCTCTAACAGCTGTCACATTTTGCTGCCTGTCACTTGCATGTAATCAAAGTGTCAAGAGGTTTCACTGTAGCTGACATTATATTGTAAAAAGAGAAGGAACACTGCATTTAAACACNCACAGAAAACTGGTTGGGAAATTCTCCAAAATGCCTCTAACAGCTGTCACATTTCGCTGCCCATCACTTGCATGTAATCAAAGTGTCAAGAGGTTGCACTGTAGCTGAAATTATATTGTAAAAAGAGAAGGAACACTGCATTTAAACAGACACAGACTACCTTCAGCATCAAGAAGAAAGATGTGAGGAGTG
>RSEF01000031.1:57737975-57752190 GCA_003993805.1 Himantopus leucocephalus
AGGTCCCTTCCAACCCAAACCATTCTATGATTCTATGAAATGCATGCCTGTATGTATACAGGGGCACACCATGAACAATTGATAGGGCCAGAAAACAGGCTTTCCAACTTCACGGAAGCCAAATACCTGAGGACATAAAACCCTCAAGTAATTTCTTTGTTTATGGCTGAGAGCAGTCACGGTGTTTCTCTGGAAACTAATCTTCATTTTAATCTGTATTCTGAATTAAGGCATTCTTAACCCCTAACTATCTAATCTACAATTTACCTTGTTGCCAGTTTTCCACTTCCCAGGTCCAAGAATTAAAATGAAGTTGCAAATATAGGAGCATAAGGACTTCACGCTTTAATAATCTCCATGCAGGAAATTTTGAGTGGACAAGATGATCTGTGGTCATGTTTTCTCCCTGGAAAAGAAGTGAAAGCTGAATAAGCACCAAGACAGAGAGACAAGGGAAGTTGAGAGGAGATTTGCAGGCTTGCAAAGGAAGAAGCAGGGACACCTTTGCGCACTATGAGGAAGCAAAGTGCGAAACTCACACCCAGGTGACCACAACAGGCATGGCTGCTTGATATAGACAAAGGTGCCAGCAGGGATGACAGAAACCTGAAGGAACACCCTTAACTGCCAGCAAAGAAGGTGGTATATATCCTGACTTGTGGGACAGTCTGTCCCTGACAAGACTGGCTGTCTGCTGCGGGGCCATTTGTCATGGTCAAGGTTACAGCAGAAAATAGTTTCTGAATGGTCTCAGTGACATTTTCTCTCTGCTTAAAGTCAGTGACCAAAATGCTACAAGACTCAAAAAGGTTAATACTCACCTTCAGCCTATAAACCATCTATAAATCATTTATAAAATACAACTCCAACAAAATCCTCAAATTGTTGGACTGCCTTTAGTGTTTTGACTGCCATGTGTAAGTGACATTAATAAAAGCGCCCTGGAATCCAGCTGATGGAAGAAATATAAATATGTCATAGCGTTACTGCCAACAAAAGTAATGTAGCCTTTCCACCAGATCTGATTGTCCTGCTCTGAAATAAACAATGCATAACCGCACCGTCATCATTTTTTTCCTGAAATGTAGAAATCACAAGGAATCAGCAGTTTGGTTTCTATAGAACACACTTGGAATTTCAAATGTTCATTAGCTTTAAATCAATAGTGTTTAGCATTTTGATCAATATTTCAAACAGTTTTGTTGAAATAATGGCTCTTTCTGCTGCATTCATTAGTATCAGCCGTTTGGCTGCTTAAGGCTTATTTCTGTTGGTGTTTTCGCTTCAGTCATGTGAATTTTCTGTAATTGCACCTATGATATCTTACTGTAATTTAGTTAACTATTGTCCTTTGCTATTTATAAATCTATTCTTCCATTTATTTATCAGCCTTATGATCAGAAAGATAATGGATAAATATTCACTTACAACTAACAGAGTAGAAACAGAAAACCATTTTTAACCATACTTCTTAATAAACAGCTCTGTAAGAGGATAAAGCAGTACAGCAGGTAAAGTTTAAGGGTGAAATATGAGGCAAGTCATACCATAAGCTGCATTGCACGTCCTCTCTATTTTACTGTAAACATTCGATTACGTGCTGCTCCTGCACTAAAAGAATGTCATTACATCTTGCAAGGTCAGCCCCTCTGAATTTAAAGGCCTACCGAAATTTTTGCATTGTGAGTTAAGATTTGATAATTACATGATCACTAAATATGCTTTCCACAAGATCTTTTTTTTCCTTCATAGAATCAATGGCCATGTTAAGGTGAGTAATAAAATGTCTAGAAAAACACAGTTCATGAACATTTAGAAAGCAGTTATTTTCTTCTACATAGATGCATTTTTCACTAATAGTAAAACTAGATCGATAATGTTCTTGCATTTTACAAGAAAAACACTGAAAAAATCTGCCTTATTCCTTAACCTCAAGAAATCACAATAGTCAAAATTGCTTACAGTCACCATTGCCAGAACTGGATAGAGAGTTGATGGCATTAGACCATGGCCATACCTTCCAGGAGCTGAACTGGAGTGGGAAAGGGGTGTCTTACCAATGGGTTTTACAGATATTTCTGACTGCAGGATTGGAGAGCTTTGGGAATCCCAATGCTGATTACACAGCCTGAGAGCAGACAGCAAAGAACTTCCGAGAACAAAAAGTTCCATATTTTTAAGCAACTAAAAATTAAGTCTTATAACAGAAACTACAGTGTAAATTTAATAACTGGCAGAGCTGTCAGCCACACAATAATCCTAGTGGAGTGCTAATGCAGAACAGAGGTCCACAAAGGCCCTGAACAAATAGACAGAAAGACAAATACACAGTATTCAAGGTTACTATGTTTTAATCAAAAAGAGAGAAGAGGAAATAAGACATCATGCAGAAATGTATTTTTTCTGAGATTTTTTTATAAACATGATGGCAGTAATTTATTATTTCCTTTCTGTTTTCCAGCAGTCAAAGCTGTACATTTCCCACTTGAAATTCCTTTTGAGTTTCAGCAAGTCATTGTCAAATATTCTCTGTGCATGTGATTCACATTTTTTCACAGCTACAATCCGTGCTCAGCCTAAAATAATTTATTCTTCTAAATTGTATGGGCTTGAGCTTAACAACCACTACCATAGCTCCATGTCTATAGAGGAAAGACTTTCGATTCCCACTTTGTTGCTACAATGGCAAGCCCTGAAAAACAATGAAAACTTCATGTGTTATTGAGCCCATCTGATGAATCATAGACACCTTTTGAGCATGGAGATTGTCACTGTGTCCCATGACACAGGGACTACGGGCTGGGGGAGAAACTGGGCAGAGGGACAGACCCTGCACCTAGACATGCCAAGAAATTTGCAGAAAGCATTGCAGCAATGCAGACAGACCAAGGCTCAGACACTAAGGGAAGCGTCTAACCTGTTATCCCACATCCTCAAGATTAAGGTGGAAGAATACATGAGTCAGTTCAATTAGAAGTGATACAGCATTGAACAGCCACGTGACTGGAAGCAGGCAATATTTTCAGCCAAAACCTTTTAGGAAAGTGCTTTTTGAAGTCTGACCTTTTAGTTTGTTGAGGAGAAAGACCAAAAATGTCAAAAGAAATAAATAAAAAATCAATCTAAACATTTATATACTTTTTCAGTTTTCCAAGCCACACCACTGTCTTATTTTAACAACATTCTTCTATTCCCCACCCACCCACCCACCCCCCATTTTCTTTTTCTTCCACCCACCCCAACAGATTTGGTCAAATATTTGGAAGTTTACATTCCAAGGTTTCCACCCTTTGCCCACATGACAAGAATATAACTCTTCCCCAGGAGATTTCAGGAGGCAAGTGTCACACCCTCAGTCTCTAATTTTGGGAAGAGAAGCTTCTGTTGATATTTTTTGTTGTGGCTTGTGGAAGGCCACAACAGGATCTTGCACAAGCTCTCCGTTTACTTTGGGCATTGGGAAAACAAGAATTTTCTATCTGAACCATGCTCACAACTCAGTGAACGCTTCTCAGCAGCAGCCATTGGCACTGCAAGTGAGAGAAGTCACCATGTCTTCTCCAGGATACTGCCATTACCCCCATATGCTGCTCCCATCTTGCTGCTGACACAGCAGCAGTTTCCTCTCCAGTTCTTATGAGCAGATATTGAAAAAGAAGTGGGAGGACTCCTGTATTTGACTGGGAGTCTTGTCTGCTGGTGACCTCCCCACAGGGAACCCTGCGACAATGGGTCATACAAAAAGGGGACTATGTACTGAGGTCTGCACATTCCTCTCCAGTCTTCATAACTGGATTGCATACCTGTGGGAGTTGTCTGCACATACTGCTTTAATCAGTGCATTCTTTCTATATGACCATTTGAAGACACAATACAGCTATACTTCTTGGAAGCAGAGTCTGGTCTCACCGGTGTGTTCCTATATCAGTTTGCCCCACAGAGGTTGGTTTGCCATCCATACTCCACTTTTTATGGACCTCACACATAGTTGCGCTTGAAAAATGGGCTGCAGAACTGGGTGCCTTTCTCAGTACCTTCCAGGAGCCACTGTGAGCATACCTAGTTCAATAAATGACAGGAATACCATGAATGACAATGATTTATGGCTGCTTTCTACTTACATTACTCTTGCAAAGTTGCACACAGCTGAAACAGAACATATAAACTCCATTTTTTTCTCCCACATTGTCAAGATGATTTTTCTCCTTGTTTCTTATCAGTGATACCTTCACAGGGCAAGTAAAGGCACAGGGTACTCCAGCTGCCAATGACATCACCGTTTGCCTTGCAAAACTTGTGTCATTAACAGCAGGAGGCAGACAACTTTTGGGTGAGTCTTAAGAGAGAGTTTTGGTAGCTGACAAAAAAACACAACAAAAAATAACCTTTTTTTTTTTTTACTTGTAAAAGAGTACACTTCATATGATGCCAGGAAAATAAGATAGTAAAGTGAGAAAGGTAAAACATGGATATCTAATGACTCCTAAATTTTGTACCTAAGGAATGCTGGGAAGTAAATAATCTTTGTCCTGTTATAGGCATTGGTCTAAAACATTTAGAAGAAATTTTAATGAAAAATATTGAGCCTTTCTGGTAATGCTTTTGCATCAGTTGTTGCATTAGATGACCTGCCCCCTTTCTACGATAAGAACTTTAATGTGCTATTTTAAAATTAGTGGGGTAAACTACGTCATATAAGGGTTAAAGTGGAATAAGAGTTACACTTTTCAGAGTGCAGTAAAGAGGGACAGAGTCTGGCAAGGTGAGTCTAGATCTTCATATCTTCCTCACCTACCTTAGGACACCGTAGTATGTTGAAGATCTGACCCAATTCCAGTGAAGTGAATGAACACGCTTCAGAAGCTTCAACAGACTTTGGATCAGATCTTATGTGAATTTTTCTGTTCTTCTGCAATTTTATGAATCAGTGGTGTAGTCAAGAGAAAATGGAGGTAAAAAGAATTCAGCCCATTCTGATCTGGGTGGTTTTGGTGCAAAAGGCATGCAGGTTTTTTATGCCACCTGTTCTGCATTCTGTTGTAAGCCGCTGCGGTTAACAGACCTGGTCATAAGCATTTGGCATCCAGGCATATAACAAAACTGTGTTACTGTGGAGACAACTTTGTCCATGGCCAGAAGCATAAATCCCAATGTAGATTCTATTGGCACATAAAAAACCCCAGCCTTCATTTAGCAGATAAGTCTGGGCAACCGAAAGGGGAAAAGTTCATCTTTCATATTTCTCTGGAATAGACCCAGCATAGGAATCCAAAAATTACTGTCCTGCTAAAATGGAAAAAAAAGGGGGATGGAGGGGTGTGGGGAAACTTAGGCATAAAGAAAATAGAAAGTTTGCCTAAAGCTATCATTCACTGCTTATGTTTGCCAAGAATCCATTACTATGTAAGGTATTGATAAATGCCCCTATCTTTCCCTTCATTTTAGGAAAGATAGCCCAGCTAAGGGCACTGTGTGGCTAAAAAAAATTGAGGTTTATTATATACTTTCACCTAAACAGCAGCATGGAATAAGAAAAGAAGCTTAACGCATAAAAAAACCCAAACCACACAATGAAAGGAGGTTACTCTGAAAACGTTATTTGCAAGCAAATAATTCTTTCACACTGCTCCTGCCACAGCTTATAGGAAAATATGTCCTCTGAATATTTTTAAGGGTGAGGTCGCACCTTTTTATTTTCTGCACAGAAAGAGAAAATTAGAAGGTAGTCTGTATGCTATGAAAAAAGTGCTGACATATGGAGTATCTTCCTGACTCCTCTGAGGACATGAGGAGTCTGGCATCCACAGTAAAATCCACTCACCCTCAAGACATAGTTCATGCGGATGAAATAAAGCAATTTCTCATTTATAACCAAACTATCTGAAGAAGATCTTTAGTTCAAAGGGTTACCCTGCAAAAGTAGTCAAACTCTACAAAACTGGTACCTATTTATTATAGGAAAGAACTGTGGTAAAGGAAATTGTTGTTGGAGGTATCCCATAGGTGCACATGTACTATTGCCTCTCCCAAGAGTTCTTGGACGTACAAGTTAATAGGTAGAAAATGATGACTCTTGAGAGCAAATTTTTATTTCATCAAGCTACTAATTTCCATCATAATGATTTACTTTTGCTTTTTCACTAAAGATCCAATATCCTTCTTACTTGCTAGGGACTAAAAATTATTTTATTTCATATTTATGTTATTGCAATTTATGTTAAATTATTTTATATTTGTGATAGTTTTTGTGACTGTTTTTTTGTTGTTGATGGGTTTAAAATGACTTTTTTTTTTAGAAAAAAAATTACCCTTTCCTGACAGCTTTAATCATAATGTATGCCAGATCAAACATACATGATCTTTTGCAATTGCCCTTGTTCTGGTAGTGAAAAGTGAGAAATAAAACCATCCTCACAAGGCAGTTAAGAATTTTCCCAGTGTGAAGGTGTGACTGAATAAGGAGCACATCCAGAAGATGTTGATGCCTGAAACTGCTGTAACTGAGAATGGAGTGTCTTTTATCCCCCAAACTCATGAGACATTAGAAAGTGTTAAGGACTTATTATGCTTATAACTACCCCTTTCTTTGCAAAAAGCAAAAACCTGGACAGATACAAGAAAGGATGTTCTGAGACATAAAACTCCAAAAGAAAATGAGGCCTCTTCTCTCAGTAGCCCAGGAAAACAAGTAGCTTGCCCTGGTAATGAGGGTGGAGGACAGTGGCAAAAGCTAACAAAGGACAGTTTTGCTACTATTTTTTTCCTTTAGAGACATTTTGCAACACCTCTGCATATCACATGAAAGGGTAATGTTTATGGTGTACCACTTTTATATAATCCTTTTTCATCCTGATGGGTTGGAGGGTATTTATTTCACTTCCAGACTTGATTCTAGCAGCTCCTTGCATCGAGGAATGAAGCCTGGCAAGCTGAAACTCTCCATCTGGTTAAGAGCACGGCAGTCTCTGCCCAGCAACACAAGTCACGATACATACATCAACCCAGTCATCTGCACTCTGTCTCTGCCACTTCTACATAGGACATGGAGGCCAGGTCAAGGTTTTGTTAGCAATGTTCAGAGCCCTCTGAAATATTACCCACAGCTACTCTAAAAGATCACCTCTCACTCCACAACCGTGCCCTCACAAAAAAGCATAATTTTCTGCTACTGTAAAAATGTCAATCAGAAGAAGGATGTAGCATTGAAGAGGGGAAGACAAAAATGACATGTTAGAATTTTTTGCCTTAAATGTTAAAAACAGTTATTTACCACAGAGGACTCTGATCTGAGCATGAACATCCAATCTGCCTCTCCATAAGGACAGATAATATGTGTGGGGAGGCTGAGAGGATTCACACCACCGCTTCTCCTGCTGGAGAAGAGCATCCCATTTCCTGGGGTAGGACACTGCAGTTTCACAGGACAGAAGCAAAGGCACAAGGTAAAGACAGGCACTATATCAAAATTCATAAGGTGGAAACACAGCCATGGAATGATGAAAGACTGTGTTTTATTGCTCTTGAATTAACCACCTTTAAAGTCTCATGGGATGATTGGGTCCAATGAAAGTCATGGACATGCTTGAAGTCAGACTACCTTTTCATTCAGTGTTTTTGCAATGGGTCTAGGCCAATTTCCAGAGTTCAGAATTGCTGCTGTCATACAAGGAAATAGTAATTTTGAACCCAGCTGGGAAGATTTCAATACTCCCAGTAGGTCATATGATAATTTCTTCTAATTTTTTTTTCTTAACCAATGGTGAAGCCTTTTTACAAGTGGTTTTGACATCTAAGCCGGGGGACATGAAGACAGAAAACCTTATTCTGTCCCTTTCTACCTAAGTAAACAGCAGATAGGCTCCCTACCGCTACCTCCAGGAGCAGCTGAATTGCTGTTGAAATTAATTACAGAAACAAGAAGCTGCATAATTTAGCAAATTATTATAAATCAGGATGCTACGTTTAGTGGCAGACAGCCAAAATAGCAAGGCTACAGCAGGTTGTATTCTACCATAATCTTTAAAACATCTCAAGGTAATCACCATTGCAATGGCTAATATGACTAACATGAACCAGAGTCTTATTGTGCTTGGAGCGTTACAAATACACATGATGAGACACCTGATTTTTTAATTAAATTTACCATCCTGTCATATCCTTTTTTATCTTGTATTTTTTAAAAGATTAAATGGTATCAGGCATAAAGTGGCTAAATAAACCTTTCTGTGGGTGTGAGAAGGACCCAGTGTTGCTATTGCTTTTTATGGTACATTGCTAGGCATTTGGGAGAAGCTGCCCAGCTCACATGACAGTGATTTTTTTCTCAGAGGGGTTGGCTTGTAATTACTGCGTTCAACATTGCAGTGTCCCCTTCTGTGTTTTCCTCCCACTGAAGCTGATTTCTGCCATGATATTTATGCATGTTTGATAACAGACAGAAACAAGATTAAAGTAAATAGTAGTAGTAATAGTAGTAGTAATAATAATTACTATTACTATTACTATTACCATTACCATTACCATTACTATTATTATTATTAATACTGCTTCTGCTGCTACTGTTATTATTGAACAGAAGTATCATACAGAAACCAGCCAGGTTAGCATCAGAACCGGGTGAGAGAGCTGCTCTTCCTCAGTACCTGTACAGATACTTCACAGAAATACACCTTTTTGGACAGGTGAGATGAAGACTGAAAAGCAAAAGAGATCCATTTTGCAACAAGACTTTGCCAGACTGATAGGCTTATCTGCAACAGTTTCTGATGTTGGGGACATGGCCTGCAAGAACTCAGTCTGCACATCCATTTAGCCATTGCACAAATTGTGCTCGCCTGCTTCTGTGACGGTAACGAATTTGCCCTTCTTTGTCTGTTGGAAAGAGAGCACTTGAGGCAGCAGACCTTTCCTGATTTAGAATCTGATCTAAAACCCACTGAAATGAAAAATCTTTCCCCCCTGGCTTCAGTAAGCAAGGAATCTAACACTTAAACTTTATTTTGTAGTTGCTGTAAGGCCCCAAAGAGCACAGCTATCTGCTTGTATGTTCACGTTTTGAAGCAAATTTGTTTCTGGGTGTAATATTTATTTAATTTTTTTCCCCTTCTTTTGTAGTTTTGCAAATAAAACAGTCTGCTCTGGCTGGCAGAAATGATACCTCTCTTGTGCACACAGGAAAATAAGTCATTTGAAAGGACGGGAAACGTTAAAATCCTGAGAGGACTCCCTGTCTCAATACATGTATAACTTCAGTAACTCATTAACCATATATGCCTTTTGCCAATATTGTGCTTGCAGCTGAACATGTTGTGTTTGTACAATACACACAGACATAACAACGCTTAAGGTCACTCCATAGGCAAATAATCTTAGCAAATTTCTCTGCTGTTGACAAAATTACGATATAGTTCATTTCGTGATGAGGTGGAGTGCAGTGTTTGTTGACTGCATTATATCTAATGATAAGAAGTTTCTTAAATACATTGTGTTTGTAAGGGCTCATTTGTACTACAAGGCAAAGTAAAGTTTAAGATTTTCTAGTTCCCCTGCTCTACTAAAGCCACTTTAGTATCTTGTTGCAGTGTTTGTTCATTTTCTTAGCACTTCTCCTCAAAAATAATAGCAATACACCATCCATGATGTTACAGTCTGAGATTGTTTCGAGACACGGGTGGGTCTCTGAGAAGGAATGGTCCCTGTCCCAGTGTTTGCACGATGCAGGATTTTGGTCCCCATGCACAAATGTCAGGTCCCTGAACCCAGCCACTCAAAATCTAGGGTTTGGGGAGAGGCAAGCGGGGAAACTCTACGTCCCAAAAGTACCAAATGAACTAAAAACTCAAAGCAAAAATGATTAAAAATGGCATTACAATAAAAATCCACTGGTGAACAGGATGCTGCAATAGGCTGGTGGTGGCATACAAGCCAGCAAAGGAAATGTTCTTATTCATGTGATTTGTTTCGTGTCTTCACTACATGAACTTCATTTCAGAGGAATGTCTTCTCACTCTCAAAACATTATGACTCCTTGCAAAAAAGACTGTTCTGAAAAACAACCTCAGCTTTTATTTGCAACAGTTGCAAAACGATATGCAGTCATATTTATCAGCACAGGACACCCCTTGTGTAAGAAAAAAAACCTACTGCTAGGCATTCACTTTCTCAGTCTTCCCTTTTCTATAGTCAGCGCAAGTAAAAACACCCTCCCCTACCCTCCCCCAACCATGAGTCCAAGTTTGGGAGCTTCTTCAGAGAATCATGTTTCTGCCTTTCACAGAAATTCTTAGCTCAGTCCTTGGGTAAAAAAAATGATCATGCTTGGCAGCTTATGGACTAAGAAAGAAGCAAAAAGGCAAAAATTTCCACTCACTAAATGTTGTAAGCCGTCTCCACTAGTTCAGGTCTGCAAGGCTGCCTCAGCAGAGTGAGTCATGCAGTTGCTATGGCAGCCTTGCATCTCATCCTTGCCTTTCCATGAGAAACGGTACGGCAGAAAATCCACTCATAGCAATGTCTATCAGTGATGCTGATGGTGCTTCACAGAAGTTTTGCTGGCTTTTCCTCTCTTCCTCTCTTTTCCCTCACACCAACATACACGTGTACAGAAACAGACATCTGTGATCATGTGAGGATCCTGTGGTTCTTCTATTATAGTCAGTGTATTGAGTTTTCGTGGCAAGGTTTGGGTAATGGTGGGGCAACAGGGGTGGCTTCTGTGACAGGATGCCAGGGGCTTCCCCCACGTTGGACAGAGCCATTGCCAGCTGTCTCCAGGAGACACCCACCTTTGAGCCCACCAGCGATGGTGGTAGTGCCTCACTGTTAACACATTTAAGAAAGGGTAAAACTGCTGTGCAACAACAGCCAAGAGAGAGGAGTGAGATTGTATTAGAGGAACAGCTCTGCAGAAGCCAAGATCAGTGAAGAAGGAGGGGGAGGAGGTGCTCCAGGTGCTGAGCAGAGATTCCCCCGCAGCCTGTTGTGAAGACCATGGTGACTCAGGTTCGCTCCCTNTCTGCAGCCCATGGAGGTCCATGGTGGACCAGATATCCACCTGCAGCCCATGGAGGATCCCACAGAGGAGCAAGCAGATGTGCCCCAAAGGAAGCTGCAGCCCATGGAGAGCCCACACTGGAGCAGGGAAAGGGTGTGAGGAGGAAGGAGGGGCAGAGATGACATGTGAAGAACTGACGGCAAACCCCATTCCCCATCCCACATCCCCCAGCACTGTGTTGGGGGAAGAGGTAAAGAAGCCAGGAGTGAAGTTGATCCTGCAAACAAGGGAGGGGTGGGGGGAAGTGTTTTAAGGTTGTTCTTATTATCCTCCTCTGTTTAATTGGTAATAAATGAAATTTATTTCCCCAAATTGAGTCTGCTTTGCCTGTGGCAGTGACTGTTGAGTGATATTCCTGTCCCTATCTTGACCCATAAGCTTTTCATCATATTCTCTCCCCCTGTCCTATTGATGAGGAGGAGTGATAGAATAGCTTGATGGGTGTCTGTTTGCCAGCCAAGGTTGGCTTACCATATATAGAATAACATGTAAAGTAAATAATCTGACAGACTATTCACCACATGGGGAGAGTCCCCTTGCAAGGAGCAAAGGAATAGGGAGGTCACAGGATGGATTCTTGACAAGCACCAGAAGATCTTGGGGGAAAAACCCTAATCCACCCCCTAATTCAGATTATTTTTAATATATTTTGGGGAAAAGAACATCTTTCCTGCTTGTTTGTGCAGTACTTAATCCAAATCAAACTGAGTCATGAATGGATATCCTGTCCATGGCAGGAATAAAAAAACTTTATACCAGTAACACTACTGCAGAGGAGTGAGATACAAATCACTGGCTGCTATGTTAGGACTGAAAAGTGCCAAAAGAGTTATCTACCAGACAACTCGTGCGATGCTATGGGCCGTGGTCATTCTGCCTAGTTTTCAGCTTGATAAAGATTAAATTCCAGTACAAGTTTATATACTTTAAGAAGAATATAAAGCAAAGCAGAGAGGAGAATAGAGGAGATGAAGGGAAAAATTTACAATGCTCAGCCGGTGGAATAACATTATGGGAGATCACCTGCATTCATTGCTGGAGAAGATGTCCTTAAGTTGGCTCAGCAGGAGAAATACAAACCCTTAATCAGGCCAGATACTAATACAGTTCTAAATTTTATAAAGCTAAATTTCCCTTGCATGTTGCTTTACATAGTGGTAAAGCAGATTAAACTAGTGTGTGAACTACATTATACTTATTTCTCCAGTCAAGAAGATGAAAGAAATCACATAGAAACCTATTTCAGCAACTAAATTAAAAAACTGAAGACTGGCAAAATCTCCAGGTTCAGCTGGCAGTAGATATTAGCAGTGAAGAGGTACAACATGTCATCTGTTTTCAACTCTGTGATATGCTTATATCAACTCTGTGATATGCTCATATCTGTAGGTGAACAAGTTTTGAAGAATGACAGACAGTTTCTGGGAAAAGGCTTTAGGTTAACCATTGTGACACGTGAAAAATAAGATACAAGTGATGAACATAATTATCTAATCCACAATTGTCCGGCTATTTTGTTTGGTTGACATTAAACAAACCCTCTATTTTCAATTTCCCTGAAAAATATTTTTTGTTTGATTTACTTATACCTCCATTGAAGCAAATATTGATCTTTTTTCATGTGTGGTTTCTGAGTGACAAGAGCATAACTACATAGAAATATACAGGGGACCAGATTTTCCCTTACATGGCTGTGTGAATTATAAGTCTGTCACAAACAAAAGGGATTCAGTCTGCTTGGTAATTTTCAAACCTGTATTTCCAAAGACTGACATTTGTCTATAACCCATATTGTAGAAAAAAAAATGCCAATGACTTCAGTACAAGGTATTTTGCTGCAGCTTTTACAGAGAATTTTATTTTCACATCTCAGCATACATAATGCATGGATTGTCCTTTTGAACCTCTAGTTACAAGATTCACAGATATAGGACCCTTTAGAAAATCCAGTGCTTGTTTAGGTTCTTAAATAAGGGAGCTGAAAAACTGTACCTCATCAGCCATGAAATATCAGTTTCAGCAATGAAACCTTAAAGGTTGCAGGTCCAGGTGAAAGCTGACAGTATAAGTTTGCAAAGGCAGGAAAACCTAGATACAGCAGATAATGTAGAAAATCAGAGAGGATGCATAGGAGTGGGGACTGAGAAAGGAAATCTATTTTTCTTTTAAAGTGACATTTGACAAGTTTTATTCTGACTTATTTCTGCGATTCCCCAGCTTGTATGTGTCTTCATTTTTGTTTGCTTTATAATCCAAAAAAGAATGTTCAAATTGTGCCCATTTCACATGACAGATCAGGGGAAGGAGCACAGGCTAAGAAGTCAATCCCCATTCACACATTCACTGTCCAAGCAGGGACTACTGGTTTGGCCACTGCTGAGATGTGGAACAAGACTTCCAAGCAAGCCTGGACAGATATAGATTTTTGGGTACAATTACCATAAGGACACTCATATACAAGGACAGACACTTACTTGCTTTGGACTGAATATAAACAAATATTGTCCAAGATCTGCAGGTGCTCCAGCTTTTACTGGCTGAAGCAAGGTCTTAAAAAATTACATGTCACTTTCGTGAGTTGTAAGAGCTGCATTACAAAGAAGGCGAAGCATTTACTCAGGTGAGCCTTAATAGGGGAATGGCTTCTTCTTGCCTATCAGTAAAATTTTATTCCTGTAGAATGTCTGTAGGGTGGCGGATACCTCCTTCTGTCATTGGATGGGATCAATCACCCCCCAAAAGTGACTGGTCTTCTCAATTGACTCTACAGGGCATGCAGTTGATGTGTTCAAAAAAAGCTGGTTTTGGTCTGCTCGGGATAGCTGAGAAGAAACCCATTACAAATTATTTCAGAACTGGATTTATGCTATTAAACTTCTTTAAAATGTAAGAGACTTTGTCCTTTAGAAATTGAGGCATATTTACCTCCAGTCCTTCAGTTTCAATCAGAGCATATCCCTCACCAGCACAACAGTTTTTCCTCTCTCAGGACACGGCTGGGCCCCTTGGAAGCCAGAATGGTGATGAGGCAGCATCAGCTGCAACAGCTGCAAAAGACCAAGATCTAAGGAGCAAGTCCACAAAGACGATCAGAGGGCTGGAGAACCTCTCCGATGAGCACAGGCTGAGAGAGTTGAGGTTGTTGAGCCTGGAGAAGAGAAG
>RSEF01000031.1:57760189-57784827 GCA_003993805.1 Himantopus leucocephalus
CATACCTACTTTATAACCTTCTCGGTTGTGGAGTCTGTTTTCCACACGTCAGTGGGGAGGAAGAGATGTTGGCAGACCTTGCTGAGAAAACCTATAAACATAAACTCAGGTGGACCCAAGGCCAAGAAGAAAGATGTTATCAACTTCAATGTCTTCCTTCTCCCGGCAAAGAGGAGGAAACCCCCATCATTACCATCACACCCCTCCCAGCAAGAAACCCAGGACGCTGATGACTCCCTGTACCAACCCACCAGCTCCAGCTCCAGGCTGCAGCTGTGAACCGTGGGACTTGGGGACACATTTGAAAGGCAAGCATAACAGCAGAGAGATTGACAGGTACTGGGAAGGGTTTCTGTATTCAGTTCTAACTGCATTATTGAAGCTTTTCAGTATTAATTCATGCTGTGGGTATTTGGACTGGCACAAGTGGGCTCCAGATCTAACACTATCATTCTATGTTATTACAGATTCTGCACGTACACAAATCCCAAACTCATGATATTTGCTCAGACGTTTCCTTTTTCTTTTTAATATTAATGAATTTGAGGGGTTTAATGGTGATTTATTTGATTTAGTTACTTTCTAATAAGCATACTGAAGTAAGAGGTAGTAAATAATCTTTGAATCAATACCATAATCATGTAATAGGTTCCCAAATGAAGTCAATTAATATCTGTTGTTTTCTATTCCTATTGTTTACACTGAAATTTGACTTGTCCTCCATTTATTCCAAAAAAAGAGATTTTCCAGAGCTCCTTAACCTTTATCAACAATCTTTAGCATTGTTTTCATTTTAAGCCAAAATACCTGCTCTTTGAGACCAAAATATATACTCCTTCTGAAAAGAAAAAGTTATCTGTATTTTAGATCACGTGAGATTTAAATTTTAAGTAAAAGACATCTCATCTTCATTTATCATTTTCTGACTGCACTGTGACCTATTCAAAGGCATCATGTAAATGTTATGTAGTGCACTGTTATGGATCATTCATGGACTTAAGGACTGCTAAGAGGATTGTAGAGCATGTACACATCATTGCCAATGGTTAATGACAATCTTAAACTCCGGCTAAACATTTTCTTGTCCCATCAGCTAGGCAACAACATTCATTCACTTCCCATTGATCTGGGAACTGTTAAAACCAATATAAAATATATAATTAATAAATAAACATCCTCATAATTGTTCTGGTGATTATGAACAGAAAATCATGTCCTACAGGAACTAGAAATGGCGCAGGCTGTGCAATGGAGCACACTGGATGTTCAGATGACAGAGGCACTACAAATACCTGGAAAGGGCTGGTTCCATTCCTATGTATATCTATGTTTCCTCAGATGTGTGGACAAAAAGAACTTTGCTCCTATTCACAGCACAGCCGAGTGTGCATCCCTTTCATGCTAACTACAAAGCAACATGAATCCATCAAGGAAGTGTCTGAATGGTTCCTGAATCTGAAGAACAAATTGGCCAAATTTTCCTTTATCCTTTTCATCTCAATATTATTGTCCTTTCATAAGAAGCCAGGTATTTTCTCTTCCTCATTACCGGCCATTCTTGTTTCTTTATTATCTGCATGCCAGCACATATCCACTTACTTGGAGCTCTTACACTATACCTTCAGGTTCCTGTCACTGGTTGTTTTTTTAGCGGGGGGGCAGGTTGACTATTTTTTTAACTTGCAAGTTGCACTTGTTTATTCCCAGCATTTTTTGTGGAGAGTTTAATTATAGCACTAGGTATGTTCTCAGAAAGTACTTCAGCATTCTGTGATGCACTGGTCTTACGCAGCAAATCCAAGGTTGCCACATGAGAGCCAGCTTTTCATTAGACAGAAGCTCAAAATGCTTGGAAGGTAACCCACACAGTATTCTGAAACTGAAAAATTATAAGGGCTGAGCCTTTGATCCACCATCCAGATAAATACAGGCATAGGAAAAGAGTAACTGGTGGCTGAAACACAAACCAGGGCTGTCATCAATGCCCTGAACCTGGAGTGCTTACATCAACTTCCCTGTCATGGACATTCGCATAGAAAAATCAAGATCAGCTTCTCTTATTCTGTGTTATTTACTTGTTGAGCATGGAAGAGCTGACACCGAAGAAAATTTAAATAACAACATATCAATTTCATCATATCTCAGAAGTTGTATTTACATATGCTACACATGTCAGTACTGATTGAATAGCTCTGCTTTCATGTTATCTAAATGGAGATATGTCTGTATGGAAGAAATACACTTGGAAAAGCTGGGCATAGTGTGGATACGTGTTGTGTAAACGCCCATTGCTCTAATTAATGTTAGGACTGTTAAGACAGCATTTTGACTATATTACAGAAAAGAACCAAATATGGAAAAAAACAGAGACTTTACACTAGTTTAGTTATGTCATGCTCTATGCCTGGTAGCAAGTTGAGACATTTTAATATATCTTGCGACATTATATTTTACGGCGACAGCACAAATTTGACATAACACAACACCCAAAATATTTTCAAAAAATGGCCCCAGTACAATATGATTATCATATAATCATACAAGTTAAGGAATACATTTTTTAAAAGTAGCTCATTACAAAGCACTTTATTGGATTCTGGTGTTGTCAAGGGTATAAATACTTATGGTAAATGCCTTCTACAAGCAAGCCCTGATTTTGGTATAGCAGGAAATAATCACAGAGACTGAGCTATATTTATATAATTTGCTCCCACGATAAACAGAATGTCAATTTAAGCCCCAGAAGCTTTTTTAATCATACCAACACACACACAAGAATACAGCTAATTTGGAGATCTGCCTTGCTGTCACAGTACTCTGAGTTCTATCTGGCACCGGAAGGAGAATGCTATGTTATGAATAAAAATTGGTGTCTGAGTGTGTGTATAGCATGTCAACTGCTGACAAATATTAAGGCTTCCATGCATCATTAAAGAGGTGGCACTGATGACCAATATTCTGCTTTCTGCATCCTCACAACTTATTTGCTGGAAGTCCAACTGTTCAAGAGAAGTTTCCTTACTCATCAACCAAATATACCAATGTCAAACAAGAACTATCAGCAAAACTTCTTCTGAACTATTAAATATTGGGAATTCTCAAATTCTCATATTTGGGGAATTGACAGTAATTCTGACTGTAGCTACATCAATTCTTACTGAATCCTGGGCAGCTTAACTAACAGACACCAAAAACACGTGGAAGTGCATGTAAGTTGTAAAGCAGCACAATAAGCCAAGGCAAAATTTCCCAGAAATCTCAAACTTGACTCACAGTAGGTTGAAGGACTAGTCAATTCTGAAAGACATATACTGCTGAGATTGTGGTCTCATCTACAGGTTTAACAAAAGAGGAGGTTCTATGTGATTTTTGTGTGTTCAGGTACTCCTTTTTGCCTCTTCTCTGCATTGCACCTGCACTAGTGTTAACACAGCTGTGTGCTGAGCAAGGCAAGGAACTGATTTAACTGAAAAATAGCCTGGGAAAGTTGAATAGTGAATGCAATTGTCTTTAATCATAGAACCATAGAACAGCCCAGGTTGGAAAGGACGTCAAAAGATCATCAGGTACAACTTTTTGTAGGAAAGGGAGCCTAGATGAGATTACCTAGTGCCCTGTCCACTTGCATCTTGAAAACTTCCAGCAATGGGGACTCTACCACATACCTGGGGACGTTTCTCCAGTGAATGCTTGTTCTTACTGTAAAAAAATTCTTTCTTATGTTGAGACGAAGCCTCTCCCAATGCAACTTGGACCTGTTGCCCCTTGTCTCCTCCATGTGGCTTGTTGTGAGAAGACATCCTCCCTCCTCTTTGTAGCTGCCCTGTACATATCGAAATACTGTCATGAAGCCTTCTCTTCTTCAGGGACGATAGACCTAACTCCTTCAGTCTTCCCTCACAGGGCAGGTTCTCTAGCCCTTTGATCATCTTCAAGGCCCTCCTTTGGACCCTCTTCAGTCTGTAAAAGCAGAAGGTGAGTACAAATCACTGCAGGGAGAACCGTCCATCCACTTTCAGTGGAATCACATATTTATGCTCAATTAATGTGACCTTGGCTGTTACTGAAACATACAGTTCAGGAGATATTTGGAGGAAACAAAAACAGAAATGGAAAAGAAAGGGAAAAGGAAAATGAAACAGAAACAAAAGAGAGAAACAGAAAGAAAAAGAAGAAGGTAAGAAAGTGGCGAAGAAAAAAAATATAAAAATGACCATGGTTGTGATCCATGATGATACTTTTTAGAAGTCTACCAAAAGTTTCTGACAGTGAAGCACTGCCACAGCTCACATCACAGAAGTAGTAGCAACACTTCTGTAACATGAAATTAATCTATTGTGGTAATTCTGTTCTCTGCTGTTCAGAGTCCATTCAGACTCATTGGCTTCTTTGCTAATCATCCAGTTTTCCTTCTCTCCAAAAGGAACTAATTACAGGATATGTGGGTATCATTTTCCCTTAAACAAAGGTAGAATAAGACTCATCTTGACTAAGCTGACTGAGTGGGGAAGGGATCTGCTCTACAAATCACCTAACGCTACAAGATGTCCATCACTCTCTTTAATTGTATCAAAGTCTGAGAGTGTAACTCTATTGCAATGTTTGGAACAATGTGCTGACAAACAATTGACCTTTCTTCATCAGTGTTTAAATCTGAACATAGTTTATGTTAGCCTTATACAAAAAATTCAAAGAGAAAGGCAGTTTAAACTATATGTCTTCTGTGCTCTCAACTTGTTTTCTTATCAAAATGCCAGGGATTTTGCCCGTTATTAAAATAAGAACAAACACACACGAAGATGTAGAAATCTTCCCTGTTTTAGAAGTAAATATTTTCTACACCTCTCTTCACAGATTTTTGAGAAGTGAAGTGAAAATATAGATAAGTAGTAATGGGGGATGAAGTCTTCGGAGCCTGACCCCACAAACTTGGGGTAGACTCATCTACCCAACCTAGTGCATAATTTCATTTCCCAGCTAGCAACTATACCAGAGCTTCCCAAGGGACATTCTACATCTTAGTGCCGTTCATGCTTTTAAATCCTGAAAGGGAACCACCTTCGTGATATTACAACAAATGTAAATCCTTCCATGACAGCTTATTATATATGGGTATAAAAAGAGGCAATATCATTTTAGTTTCTGTACAAATTATACTGGTTAAGGTCAGCACTGAAGACCAGCCTCATGAACTCTGACATTATTGAATCAAAACTGGAGTACTTGGTTGCTGTATCGTGAAAAACAGAAATCTCTATGCATGGCATTTATCCATCTGTTTAAATAAGACCCTAAAAATCAAACTCCTCTCCAATATGTATTATAAATGTAAGTGAAAACTGATAGGACAATATGATTGTTGAGGCAAGAGAATGATTCATGTTTATTTGAAGAAAAAGAGCATGACCTAAACATTTTACACCAAGAAAAGTTCTCTGTTTTGACTCACCACTTGAAAATGTCATTTCACTTTTTCTTGTGATGGTAACAAAACCCCATGCCACTATTTTGAAATGGAGTGCTCTTGTTCTAAGCGGGGAGCTGAGGATCATATTATTCAGAAGTAATTATAAACCCAGCATTTAAAATGTACATTTTACAAAACAACGTGTCCTTTTAAAAATTTTATTTTTAGCTGAGCTAAACAGAAATATTGTGATGAAAAGGAAAACGAACAGCTCTATAGTTTGCACACAATCTGTTAATTATGTTGTATAGTCATTAATAATTTGATTAGAGGAACACTATAATTTTCATTGGCACAATTAAAATGGCACAGCACAAATTCTATAAGACACTTTGGAATCAGGATATGGAAGTCCTCCAGCAACCACTGAGCTAGGTTTTGATTTCAATGATGCTGTAGTGATTTGTACCAGCTGAGTTTCTAGCTCATTGTCTTTTGTAATCTAGTTGTGTCTGCAATTTCCATTTTAATTAATTCAGTTTTAAAGAGTTTCCTTGATATGTCTTTCTGCAAAATTCAGCTGCTAATCAGCATTAATGCAATGTTATCACTTTCACCACTGGATTTCTGGGAATCTTCCATAGTTTTAATAATGCTTTGTTTAAATATTCAACCTAGATGATTCAAAAACCTTCTTTCTTTAAAGGAAGAACACAACAACACTGAACAAGTACTAATCACTGTTTTGAAAATCTATTAATGAACAGAGATATGCATTGTATGTGTTTGATGGTGATCTTTATTCTACCATTTGTGATATACAGCAACTCTAATTCTTTGCATATTTCTTACATCTTTGCAAATGCAAATAAAATGAATATTGTTCCCTTTCATCACAACCATAACATAAAAAGGGATAGTAAATAACTGTAAGTTTCTTACTCTGATAAAAATATCAGGCACACTAGATTGAAATTCTGTATTTTATTACTAAATTGCATCAGAAGCAAGTCATCAGAGAAGGTTTAAAATATGTAGCCGTTACTACAAGACCAGGGGCATCTGTGAGCATGCTGCTCTGCATTTTGTACTTAAAGTGTCCAAGACATTCATTTTGCAGTCTTGCAATTCAGAGGCATGCTTCAGATTTGTGTGTTGTTTAGCAGTTTTGTAAAACTCAGCCTGATAACCTGCAGATCATGGTTACAACTCCTCAGGGCATTTCGGTATGTGCACCATGCACAGCATGTGAATAAATCCACTGAAACAAACAGAAGTGTTGACAATCTTGAATTTAAAAACCTCCTGTAGTACCAGGCTGAACCGGGACTCTGAAATCACTCATCATGCCTGGTTTTGCCCTTCCCTTTTTGTTACAGAGAAAAGGCAAATTAAAATATGTCTTTTAAACAGATTCCTATGACAGACATACACAGCTTTTTAATCAGCAAAGATTCTTCACTCTCTAGCACCTCCTTGGGTGCTTATGAAGCAAGCACAGTAGTTTTTGTCTGGCTCATTTACTAAAAGATGTGTTACTTCTGTTGCATTGTGCAATGTTGTCTGATTGCAGGGTCTGTTCCTGGCATTGTACTCTATATGTCAGAACTTACTTTAGAAATAAAAGAAATAATTATTTACTTCTGGAAATAGAAAAAAAATGAAACTCTAGGGAAAAAATTTGGACCATTCTGTGTAAAAGATTGTGACAGGCAGAAGTTGATGAATGAGTTGTCAGACATCAGTTGGATAACAGCACATATCCTTTCTTGCTAATAAAAGATAATTTATAAAATTGAAGGACATTTTCATTCTTTTGGTCTAGTGGCAGTTGGCAGTCTTTTTTACTTTTATTTACACAATGTTCAAGAAACTACCTCTGAGCTTGACAAGTGGGGAAATTACTAACGAGAATAAGACATTCAGTCTCAGTTTCTGTAGAGATCCTACTGTAACTCTTGCCAGAGTTGGAAACACCAGCTGTCCTCAGCCTTTCTCAAGCCAAATTTCAATTTAGTGAAGGACAGCTTTTTGTCACTTTCCTCCCTTGCCACTGATATTCCCTCAGACAATTTGCTGTTTCAGAGATGAAAATAAAGTGTTTTAAAGAACAGGGATGATTCTAGGCGTGGTGATGAAGGAAGTATGTGTATACTGTCCATACATTTACCATCTGGCAAACAAATATGTCTCCTGGGAAATGCTATCATCCTACAGAGGTTGTTGAGGCATTTCAGGGATAGACGTGCAAAGCACAGTCAGTTCACTCATGTTTGCATCACATGCTCAGATGATGGTCCTCAAAAGGCAGAAATAACTATGAAAACATCAGATTTAGGAGCGTAAAAACCTTGCAGACATCTATGCATCCAGTCGGTAGGCTAGTCAACAAAACCCATGAAGTTTAGGCAGACAGTGTGAATAGGCCAGACGAATTTCTTTCCATGCATCATCTCCACTGATGGTGCAGAAATCTTAGGTGCCAAGCTCATCTCCAGTTGTATATATGTTACAGGTGTTTGAAGCTGACTTTGAGAAACAACTCCAGGAGAGATTTACATGGAAAAGCCTTCATCTACTTGGAAGCCCAAGTGGCAAATGGGGTAGGTAATTTTGACAGCAGGACAAAATCACACTTTATCCAGTTGGATATTCTGCCATGAACACCTATGCCATATTTCTCAGAAAAGATAACAGTTCTCACTGCAGTAACTCAAAGCAGCATTGCATCAAAGTGGAATGTTCTCTGTCTCTACTGACTATGGGTTTATAATTTTAATGAAATTTATTTTTTTACTTATATGCCTTTGAAGACTTCATACCCAAACCTTGCTAAAGGAGCATCTTACACTGGGACACAGTTCTATGGTCTGTGATGTCAGGATGCTTACTAGTGACAGAAGAAGATCCCACATTCATAAGGCTCATTGATTGACATATATTTCTACAATTGCTGCAACATCAGCTGGTCTTCATGTTGATGCTCCCTGGTATGTTCCCTGACCTTTGCTGTACGCACCTCAATTCACCTTTTTGAATTCCACACAAAAAGTGTTTTCTTGTGCTTCTTTTGATCTAAAGTGTCAGAAGTAAATTATTTTATTTTTTTCACATTGATGCAAATCCAGATGAATGGCATCAGCTTCACTTAATGTCTTGTGTTTAAGGCAAGAGTTCTGTAAAATGGTACTAGATGTTTGTATTAATAAAAATGGTTAATAAAAACTTTCATTTGTGTGTATGTGTAATCACTTTACCTTTAAAAAGTGATGGAGAATTGTACTGATCCTATTTTTAAAGTGATATGTGCACAGGAGATAAGCTAGAAAAGCTGAAATATAACATGTAAGAGTAGATTTCTCTGAGCACAGAATATGAAATATTAAAAAAAATAATTAATGACAGAACATTTACCATTTTCAATGCATTGCAGACAAGAAAAAAACCACCATAAAATGGATTAAATGCTCTATATATCAAAAAACCCAGAACAAGGACAGATGTGTGCGTGTATGCAGTGTCCTGAAGCTGAGTCTGGGGGAAGGAAATATCTTAAAATATGCAAGAAAGACGTGGACACTGACAAAGAATTGAACAGTGGATCCTCATCTAGCACAAATACCAAGAGACATCAAAGACAAGGAAGATTTGGTCGTAAAATCTGTCTCTAATGATAAAATAGAGCAGAGATGCAGGATGAGCAGAAAGATTTTATTAACTCTCTGCAAGGTCTTTGGAAGCCATCTAAAACAAAAGTCTAAAAGGTAGGCTCATGTTATTCACTACTTTATACAACTATTCATAGATAGTTGCTTGCTGATTTAAGTGAATGTCCATAGGAACTATGCCTTCAATCAGTAGAAACTCAGAAAATTCAAGACATCTACCAAGTTTTGTCTCTACCTGCCTCACCCACATGACCAACAAGAGCAGCCTTCACAAAGTCAGAGATATAGGAAACAGATCCACTGGAAACAGTTACAAAATCCATGCAGCATTCTTGAAAATGCTCTTTGGCCTCTGCCTGGTACCAGCAGACAGCTAAGATAATGTGATGTATGGGATTCCTTGGGGACATTTTGGGATCATTTTTCCTCAAGCAGAGAAGACTTTTCTGTCTTTTCCTCCCTAGACCCCTTACACTGAAAGAGCTGAGGTTATTCAAACAGCTTAGGGATCCTAGAAGGTGGATTACACTCAACAAAATAACTTGCAAAGTTCTAAAGGGCAGCTAACAGGAACAGAAGAATCTCTTTGCTGCTTCTGCGATGAATAATGCACAACATAAACTTCAGTAGATGAGTTTTAATTTCAACATTAGGAAACATTTACTAACAATCATAATAAAGTGCTCAGAGAGATTTTCATGGGCGTGTGTGGGGTCTGCACTGGTCCAAGGCGTGACTTGTCCAAAGTGCATGGTGAAAGCTGACTTACTGACAGCTGATTACTTTTAGTCAACAACAGCTTCTAGGTCACTTTTCTAGTTCCTCCTCTACTGTCTTCCCTAATCCCACTAATTCTAATGTCTAAATCCATTAATTCTTCACATCTTCACCAGTCTAAAGTTCAGGGCACCACTGCCATCCCCTAAATTGAATAGACAGACAAAACATCACTGACATTAGGTGTCTCTTACTTCAGATGAGATGTCTAATACTGCAGGCAGTGCAGGCACATTGTGTAGAATAGAATAGAATAGAATAGAATAGAATAGAATAGAATAGAATAGAATAGAATATTTTAGCTGGAAGGGACCTACAATGATCATTTAGTCCAACTGCCTGACCACTTCTAGGCTGACCAAAAGTGTCAGCTTGTTATTAAGCATGTTATTAAGCATGTCCAAAGGCCTCTTGAAGACTAACAGGCAGGGGGCATCGACCACTTCTCTAGGAAGCCTGTTCCAGTGTTTGACCACCCTCTCGGTAAAGAAATGTTTCCTAATGTCAAGTCTGAACCTTCCCTGGCACAGCTTTGAACCATTCCAATGTATCCTGTCACTGGGTACTAGGGAGAAGAGATCAGCACCTCCCTCTCCTCTTCACCTCCACAGGAAGCAGCAGAGAGCAATGATGTCACCCTTCAGCATCCTTTTCTCCAAACTAGACAATCCCGAAGTCCTTAGCTGCTCCTCATAGGACATTCCTTCCAGCCCTTTCACCAGCTTTCTTGTCTTCCTCTAGACACATTCAAGGAACAGCCTTCTTAATTTGTAGGGCACAGAACTGCACACCGCACTCAAGCACTCAAGCACACAAACACCAACACTGAATACAGCCAATAATCACCTCTTTTGACCGGCTGGTTATGCTGTGTTTGATGCACCCCAGGATGTAATTTGCCCTCTTGGCTGCCCAGGCACACTGTTGGCTCATATTGAGCCTGCTGCTGACCAGCACCCCCAGATCCCTTTCTGCAGGGCTGCTTTGCAGCCAGTCCTGTCCAATTTATACTTGTGCCTCGCATTACTCTGTCCTAGGTGCAGAATCAGGCATTTCAACTTGTTAAATTTCATCCCATTAATCATAGCGCAATGCTCCAATCTATCGAGATCCCTCTGCAAGGCATGTTGTCCCTCAAGAGAGTCAACAGCACCTCCCAGTTTGGTATCATCAGCAAACTTGCTGATGGTGCATTCAACTTCAGCATCCAGATCATTGAGAAATATATTGAACAGAACTGGCCTTAGAATTGAGCCCTGAAGAACACCATTGGTGACCGGCCACCAGCCAGATGTAGCCCCATTCACTACAACCTTTTGAGCTCTGCCCTTCAGCCAGTTCTTCACCCAGCGCACAGTGAACCCACTTATCTCATAGATGGACAACTTGTCCAGAAGGATGCTGTGATGGACTGTATGGAAAGTCTTATTAAAATCCACAAAAATTAAGTCCACCGCCTTCCCTTCATCCACTAGGTGGGTGATCTTATCATAGAAGGATATTAAATTAGTTAAACAGGACTTTCCCATTGTGAACCCATTTTGACTGTGCCTGATGATTGCATTATTCTTTAAATGCCTTTCAAGAGTATGCAGTGTAATCTTCTTCATAATATTTCTGTAAGCTCCTTGAATCAGAGAACAGAGAGGTTCTTCCAGGGACCAGTTTCTCCTGTTCTCTATTAGCATCATAAGCTTTTGGAGGTGCATAATTCTCTCTGATGACAATAAAGGCTTTTAAAATTACCATCTTAGGTGGAATATCTAACTTTTACCTGTCTATATATGAGCTAGATTAAGATTGTAATTAGCACATAATGCAGGATGAATCCTTGGTTTCACCAAAAATGGGGGTCCAGCCCTTAGAAGGAGGTCTTTGATGTGACTGGCAGTTACCGTGTAGTTCAGTTACAGTATGACTTGGACTTCACACTGTTTGAGGAAGAAACACTTGAGGCAAGTTTTAGCTCCAATCCCTTTTCTACCTGGCTAGTTTATGCCAACAAGATAGTGACCCGCCTTACACTGATTTATTGAGTAAAGGCAAGGTTTAATCATGAAATTAACATTTTAGCTGCACTAGTTCTTAAACTCTTACTCTGAACTAAAAGGAACAGAGGAAACAAGGCAATCAGAAGGCCTCCAGATGATCACAAGGCCTCCTGAAGCTAAGTTCTTTCAGGTTAGTGTGCAGCGAGGCCACTTTCTAAATTAAAAGCACAAAATTCTCAGTGATGGTCTACAGAGCTGCAGAGGTGTTTGCAATCTCTGGTTTTGTGTAACCCTACATTGATGTTGCCATAAGAAAGTTTGTTTTTAAGAATCTCTTTCTGGTGCAGAATGATTTAAATTGTGAACTTTTTATTTGTCTTTTTACGTCCATAAAGTAAGAGCCAAGGCCTTAAATGCACCAACAGGCTCTGCAGTCTCTTGTCTCTTTGTGCGTAAGGTCAGTTCTGACATGGTGCAGCCATGAAACCTGGGATCAGACTTCTGTGAAAATGGCTGAGTCTTAAGAGACAGACAAGAGAAGTTTCATTGGGGTCACTTTCCCTTGCCTCAGGAGCTGTGTTTAGGCTTCAGAACTTGATTCCAGTTTCAGCTTGTTGTAGGTACGTCTGTGCCAAGGGGTCCTGTCACTGACGTGACGATTTGACCTCCTGGCTCAGCTTTGGACCTGACTTGTCACTATGGATTTGCCTGGTGATCATTGAACTCTTGGTTGAAGCTTGGTGCTCTCGGGAGACTTGGTCTGCTCTTCTTGTTTGGCTGCTGTGGGACTGTGTCTTGGTTGGTGAGAACACAGCCACTCCACCTGCCTTACGCTCACCCTAGGTTCACAGTAGATGTGGATGTTTCATGGATATTTCATAATTTTATGTGACAGGGGAGTATGATTTATTCTGTAAGCCTTAGAAATGAGAGACTGGAGTTCTTTCTGGAAGCGGGACTGGTCAGGACCATTTACTTGCCCCCTGTGTCACCGTCAAAGGTTGTTGTATATATCCTGCAGTCCCAACACTTGCTAACCTACACAGCTGGGCTAGGCGTACATCAGCTAGCCTGGTCACTGCTCCGGCTCAGTGGGGCAGAACTCAGGGCATAACTCTATAATTCTTAAGCAACTGCCATTGTTCTCTGGATTGCACTGTAGATATAACCTCCATTCATCTCCAGGAAAGCTGAATGATAAATGGATCACTGTCTTCCATTGCAAAGTCCCATTTGCAGTAGCTAACTCCTTGCTCAAGCAGAAAAATATATATCAACGCTCAGGAGCTGAAAGCTGAAGTGAAAAACATTTAGACTTGAAAGAAAGTTCAGACTTTACACAAGAAAGCTATTATTAAAATATATTATCCACAGAAATATGATTTTTTTCTTCACTTGGAAATGCTGTGCTGTGTACTGCCCACTGTCCAACTGGTTGTACTAGATGGTGTTAATGATTTTGGTTTTGCATCATAGGATTTTTTTAATTTGGGGAAGGATATTTCAGATCTGTGTGGTTCTATGACCCCTATCATCAAGCAGTAGTTCTGCCTATTTATTCTGTAAATTGTCATGAGCAGAGACTGTGCTCATGCTATACTGCTTTGCAGCCCAGTTGGTTCCTAAATGTGGCTCCCCTGTGCTATGACTGCTGGAAAATAAAAATCATTGTCATTTATTTTTAACTGTTTTTATTCCCACAGTAATGTCAGGGAAAATAAAATAAAATAAAGGTACAGCTATAAGAAGGCAAAACAGTGTTATGAGAAATGGAAACAGCACTGAAAACTGAAGGGAAGGGTGCTCAGCTCCTCTCTTCCTCTTAACCCTACTGTCTCTGCATTGCCTCTTTCTGCTGCGTCTCCTTCTACTCTGCCCCAAAGTTACCAAACATTCCCATGGATTAATGGCTTTATGGATTTTGACTATAAAAATATTTGTATACTACATAATTTTTGCCTTTGCAGGTGGAAGAATTGTCAAGTGAGTGTGGAAAACTACCGGATTCAGCCAGAGGAGCTTAAAACTCTGGACTGTGTCATTCCCTGACACAGCTTGGCTCTTGATAATGGCTGTGTTACAGCGTCCTTTTCCTGCACAGAGCATCAAGTCTCTCACCCAGATGGCCGCCTCCATCGGCAGAGTGAGGACAGGTCCAGCCAGAGGGAAGGCAGATGAGTCTCCAGGGTGACACCGGGAGAAGTCCTGGTAGATGTTTCCCCTTTCTGACACTTCCACCCTCTGGCATGGCTGCCAGGGACTATGTAAATGTACACTACAGCCTCAGCCTGCAGATCTTTTTGAAGTTAAAAGGAGTTTTATTGTCTGTTTAAGTGGGTAAAGATTTAAACCTGTGCTGAGAGCCCTTACAGTCCCACCACTCCTCTGTACGTAAGTGCTGCTAAGTCTCTATTCAGAATCTTGCAGGCAGCTCAATGCCTCCATTTAAAATGTTTCCTTTCAGCAGGAGGCAATTTTTGTACCACCAGGGTGCAGAAGGGAGAGGAGAACACCTTGGCATTTATCCTGTATCTAGTATTGCTGACTGCTGCCCAGGATCAAATACAGCAAGTGAATAATCAATGCCCTGGATTGTGCTGAACTTTTACCGCATTCACACTGCTTTTTCAAAAATTATCAGTGCAGCAGGTTCAGATTATTCTATTCATATGAGTATGCAGGGAAAATATGCATTGGGAAATGCAAATGAAATATTACTCACTATAATTAACAATATTTTGCTGACTGGCTGTGATGAAACGTCCTATTGCTTTACGAACCCACCACCCCCACACACACGTTCCCTCCTTAGCCAGTTTTCCCTTATCCTATTGCCATTAAAAATGGTAAGCTCTTTAAAATGAGGACTTCACATTATTTTATATGTCTCCATTGCTTCTTGTGCCATAGATATGGTTCTGGTGATCTGTCTGTGTTACAATATACATACAGTAATAAACTGAGGTTATATTTGCATAATATGTATCCTTTCTCAATTGCTGTAACACAGTCATTATCAAGAGCCAAGCTGTGCCAGGGAATGACACAGTCCAGAATTTTGAGTTTCTTTGGCTGATCTAGTATTTTTCCACACTCACTTGACAATTTTTCCTCCTGCAAAGGCAAAAATTATGTAGTATATAAATATTTTTATAGTCAAAATCCATAAAGCCGTTAATGCACAGGAACGTTTTAACTCCTAGATAATCTTTGGCCACAGTCAGTACATGAAAAACTGCTGATGCAGATCTAGTCTGGGAAGATACCCTATGACCCCAGAAGATTTTTCATACTTACAATGAAAGTTTCAGCCCTGGATCCAAACTCCTCTCTTGTCCAGAGAAAGTGAGGTGAAGACTGGATTTCAAATCAACCTTCATGTCTTGGGATTTTTTGTATTTACAGGTAGAACTCCTCTCCAGAAATCTACATCAAAATGCCTCCCAAAAGTCCATGCTGAAGTTTCTGTAGTATGAGCAAAAAATTTGCTCTTCCAAATGCCAATGATTAGTTCTTAAAAATCTTTTACTAGACACTATGCTTGTGAGATGATATAGGAAAGAAATAATTTTTAATGACAATAAAACAACAACGTAAGCAAGTTTCAAGTTTCAGCAAATCTACCCATTGCTTTGATTTCTTGCAGGTGATTATAATTCTGCTGATGCCAGACAATTCTCTCTGTAACTATGACAGGTTACACGTTAGCAGAAGCATGAGCACTCTCAAAACACTGCTGCAGTGTGTGATGGGATGCAACCAGTTCAGTACTACAGAAGTAGTTCTCTACCATGACAGGGTATCCAGCCAAGGTACGCAACCATAGTTTTTTACTGGGATACAGTCATTCTCTATCCACTTTTATTTTGCATTACCCACTTGATTTTGCACAAACTACAAAGGGATTTAGCCAAAATTCCTTCATGACAACCTTAAATTTGCTGCCTTTAAGCCACTGAATCTTGATTGTCCTTATTTCATGGTCCATTTTTCACCAAAATAAAAGAGACTTTTCACAGAAGTAAAATATAAGAATCATCATATCGCAATATTAAGCATCTTTTGAAGTGTGGAAATCACATAGATGAGAGCTTGACAACCAAAAAGTCCTCCTACATCTTTAGCAGACACTGCTAATACAGAAGATATGTTCATTGATATTTTTACCTAAAAAATTAGTTATTACAATTCACATCTTTCATATTCTTGAAATCTGATGTGACCAAAACTGTGACTACTGTCACAAAATGCAGAGACTAAAATGACATCCTAAAAAAATAAAATACCAAACATAGATGCAAACCATTGCCCAGGTTTTCACTGACTGAAAGGGGAGATAGTGTGGCTCTGCCTTTGGTACTTCTACCTATGAATTAATATTACTCAGCAAGCTGGTAATTAGAGCACCTTGTGGATTTATCTGCTAGACATTCTTCCAGTAAAAAACATAGAATCAGTGAATTTAAAAGTTTTTGCAAGAAAACATCGAAGTGAATGGATTTCTAGTTTCAACATTGTTTAACAATCTATACTAATACTTTCTAAGTCATAAGCCCAGGCTTTGTAGTCCAAAATTACTATGTCTAAACTGTGATTTATTTGGGGAGTTTACATTTTAATAAATAGATCAAATTTGGTCTTAAGACATGACATGTCCAAAGCATAAGAAAATGGTACAGCAAAACCATTTTTCATTTTACTGGGGCTAGTTGAAATTTTGCCTTCAGGGGACTAATTTGGAGCAGAAAAAAATATCAAAATATCTGGGATTTTCCCAGGACATGTTGTCATTTCTATGACTCTTACAAGTCCCTCCAAGTTCGTAGGCTGGACAGAAGGATTTGCTTTGTACTCCTTATAAACAATGTGAGCTCAGGAGCTGCAGATGAATGCAGCATGAAACTAACCAGGTCATCTCTGATTTCTTTGAAATATATCTCTCCATGCCAAGGAATGCCCAAGGCAGGATGAGATGGACTATTTCTGCTGGTGATATACCAACAAAGCAATACACACAGGATGGATCAAGGAAAAAGAAATCTTGGCCAGTCGTGCATCATGAGAATTCAAGTTTTTGCTGCTGGCACTCCCCTTCATTCTTCAGAACATCTGCACAGCTTCACCTCCAGCTCTTCCCCTCTCTCCACATCAGCTAATGGCAATTACAGTTCACCCCCCCGCCTCATTCCCCTATCACCTCCACCGAACCAGTGAAGGAAAATAGCTTCAGGGAGATAGGAGAAAAACACAGAAACAACGACATGAGTGCTCAGTAGCAAGTCCAGACCCTGACATTTACCATCAATGCCTGACAATAATCACAGCACAGGAAACACATTTAGTAAATAATTAGCATTAGTGTTGCTTGTATCGTTTTCCTCTGTTAGGCAAGTTGCAGAAGGATAATGTCCACTTTATGCACAAGTGCTTTATTTCATCATTTCCATACTGGTTGTACATTTATATATAGCAGTTTCTCCACTGACATATTTCTGAATAGGCTCTGCTGCTTTCATAGAGACAATGTGGGCATTGCAGCTCCTTGACCTGGCTTATTTCTTAACCTGTGGACTTAAAAGGGAATCTTGAATGGCCGTGTCTTGTTGCCTAAAACATTTTCATTTGTTGTTGCCAAAGATAACTCATTATTAAAATACTACTGGGAAATATTTACCAACACCCCCACACACACATTTTTTAAGGTGATTGTAACAGATCCTATTACTTCATGACTTTGGGAAATGAGCCATAAGGAAGTTTTGAAACGTCTCCTTAATTCCAGTCATTGACCTGCCATGTCAGAGCAGTCCGATTCCTGAAATACAGTTGTGGCAATGGGATGCTGCTGGAAGAACCTGGCCATGCTCAGTACTGTTGGAGCCATTCTCCAGACCCTTTCCCTCCTCTTGTCTGGTTGTAGTTTGTCCTTGAAAGTAAAGATGATAGGGATGGGCAACTATGAAGTTATTTCATCCTCTCTCTATCTCTCCCCGCCCTCACAGCTTTCCATCAGACTGCCATTCCTTTTCTAAATATTTCAAACTGGCAGCCTTTAAAAGCTCATTTCTCCTGTGTGAAACAGCAGTAAAGCTAATAATTTCAATGCATTCTTGAATAATGCATTATTCATTAATTCTTGCAATTAATACTAATTGGTCTCAAAAGACTTTATTTGGTTTATTACCAAACACACACCTTCCCAGGCACCTCGCTGTACTTATACTATGCATTCTTGCAGCTTCTTTAACCTGTTGTCTGACCATACTGCATTCAGTAGGTGTTTTAAACCTTTTTTTTTTTGTAATGTAGACAACAGCAGTGTTGTCTGTAGGTGCTGGCTATATCCAATATGTTCTTTCTGCGCACATTCTTGCAAATCCTTCTGCCTACTTCTGTAAATGCGTATTTGAATCTGAATGCGTAAACGACCTGCTGTCCCCATCAGATTATTTTTAAAGGAATACATTAAGCAGGGAGGGAAACTGAACCATCTCTATCGCTAGGTGTAAACATCCCCATCAGATTATTTTTAAAGGAATACATTAAGCAGGGAGAGAAATTGAACCATCTCTATTGCTAGGTGCAAACGTCCAGGCAGGTGGGTTAATCATGGCAAATCTCAAGAGACAACTTGATTCTGTGTCATGAGATAGGCCTTTTCACCGGATCTGCTAGTGTGAAGCAACTCTTCTCTAAAAAAAAAAAGTGTTGCTTTTCTTCTGATCCTAGAGTTCCTCCCAGTACACCATACATCAAAATTTTGTATTATTTTACTAGATGTGTAATATTGCACAATAATCACTGACCCTGAAATGAAGACAAATAAGTAGCTAGATCCAACAGCACTTTCTCATTGACTTGCATAGATCTAACAAGTGTTAAATTTATCCAAAGATAAAAAAGCTTTCCTTTGTTCCTTCTGTAGTCAATGGAGAGAGACAGAATACAGAAAATCCTATTTAATTCTGTGTGCTCAGAGAGACTGCTTGGAGATACTCATTTTTCTCCATTAAGTGTAGAGGAAATCCAGGAGAAATAGCTTTCTCTAGGATGAAAATAGCATTTCTTTTTTCTCCCGATATGCTTATATAAAATACAAAATGGTTGAAAAATACAAGCTGAATTAGCGCACAACAATAATGCTGAACAAACCGCTCAAGCACAACACAGTCCTGCAAAGGGAGCCGGAAACAAGTATTCAGACATTCATTTCTTCTGGATTAAAGAAGGGATTAAACTTGGCTGTAAAATAAATCCTAAGGTTTTACTGTCCTAGAATTCCTGCTCAAACACACCTTTCATATCAAAGGGATGTGTTTCTGATCAGGAAAGATTTTTTACAAAGGAAGAGTCAATGATACCATTCTAGTGTAAAGACTGAGAGAATGATGGTATTCAAAAAACCTTCCTATCCTTTGAGTTTCCAATTATAATTCTTAGCTTTACACACAGTGTGGAAGATTTTATTGCTTGTTATTCCCTGTGGGCACCACAACACCAGCACAGGTAAATGTTCTCTTCTCCGCTAAGCTATTTACTGAATTCCAGGTAGTCACTACCTAAAGGCAACATAAAACTCCATAGCAGCAGTCCTTCTGGTGCCTCTTCAAGCCAACGCAGACTGAAAGCATTTGTTCACTCCAGCAGTTTCAGAGAATGGCTTTTCTGTTGTATAAAGAAAATACCTTTGTTTGGGCTAGTCTGCCTTTCCCCATCATCTGTAGGACAAAAAAGTCAAGAAAGGAGTAATATGCAGTAACGTGCAGAAAGAGAAGAAAATCATACCCCCATGACATTAATTTAGCCCATGCTCAAAAACTACCTTCTCAGATCTTTTTGGTCATCTATTAGACGAAAGCAAACCCTTCTCTCAGCACTGCTGAGTCCAGTTCAGTGCTCTAAAACAGTCCAGTTATTTCTTAGGACATACTCTGATTTACTCTGAAAGGTAATTTCCTCCCTAGTCTCCCCACATTCTCACATTTAAATCCAGATGTTTTTAAATCTGTCTGGAAATTCGAGCTCTGGAAATCTCACCTGAGCTGGGAAGACATGAAAGCACTTCTATTAAGCTTAACCTAAAGAGAAGAAAATGTTCATAAACAAGACTGTGAGAAATCACACAGTTCTCTCTTCCACATCTCAGAAACTGAATGCACCTGCAAGAAAAGAAACTATACAGTGAACTGTCAAGGCAAATAATCATGTAAATAAGGACACAAGATACCACAGAGTCATCTGTTTTCCTGAGGACCCTGTCTTCTCTACATAGATCAATACAGTCAGTTGAATGTGAAAAGGCATATTAAGGGCATGGTGATCTAATCTCCTGTATCCCTCTCTGCCTTGGGTACTCTACTGACACTGCCCCACACTTCCCATGGGCTGCATTATAGGGCATCGTTTACTGCTACCAGCAATGTTACAGGGCAAACTGTTGCATAATTACAGCAGCTAGTATTTGTCTTGATATGTCTTTTTCTCAGGCTATTGATTTCTTCATAGTCAGGGAACATAAAGTGATGTACAATACTCCAAACTAATTTAATCTTACTTCATGCTTTGTGGCTGTCAATGTCCTTAATCCCAGGATGTCTGAGTTAAAGCTTAAGAAACTGAGATGATTCAGGGGAAAGGATTATAAAAATAAATAATAATTAATTACAGTAGGGAAAGGATAAAGGTAGGGATGACCATTCATTAGCTTGAAACCACCAATGCTGCCAAGGCATCCAAACTTGAAATTGTGCATCACCAAATGGAGGCTTCACCACTGCTTCCATTATTAAGAAAGCAATGCTACTGTCAGTGGCTATGCAGAAAGTGACTGAATACACTCCTCTCCTCCTGGAAACTGACTTAACTCTTCTTTTTCTAAGCATTTCAGAAAGTAAGACTCCTACCAACCTCAGCTCCTGTGTCAACTTACTTGCAGCTTGCCATATCCAAACTACAGGATATACTGGATCTATTATCAGCATCTCAACAGTAGGTTTGTGCCTGGCTCTAAAAGACAGGGAAACCATTTCAAAGAAATGCAGAATTAAAGGCATGTGAAAAAATCACTCATTTAAAGTCTGGATGTTCATGAAGGAGACAGTGAAAACCATTTTTATGATGCTCCTAAGTTCTTTGAAAACATTATGGGAAAAAAAATATCACTTTATTATGAAATCAGTGAAAAAAGTATAGGAAATTAATCTATATAAATGAAGGCACTCCACAGTATTTCATGATAATATTAAAAGTTTGTACAACTAAAAGTGAAAAATTTCTTATTTTTGCTGATGCAAAATTATCTTTCCTGATGGTAGCCAAAACAAGGTTATAATTAATGTATGTATATAGGATATAAACTGAGTTGCAATATATTTTCATATTCAAAGTTTTTTAAGACATAGAAGTAAAAAGAAAAATAATTTTCAGATAAATATCTTTTTTCTTTAGAAGCCCTGTGTAGCATAAGTTTGGTTGGAAAGGGAGCTTTTCCCTAAAACTATAGTAAATATGTGCTTTTGATTGTTTTTATTGTTTTGATGATATTTCCATCTTAAAAAAAAAATAAATGGAAAAAAAAAGTCTGTGCAATGTTAATTTGTATTACAAAGCTTTAAGGAAAAGTGATGCTGTACTTGCAATGAAAGATATCAAAATAATTAACCAACGAGATTTGGTGAAAGTAAATTTTCAATCCATACCAGAATTTGTGTCATCTGTGTGAGTTTGAAATAAATTGTAACTGAGAATGTTCATTTGCTGTAAGAAATAACATAGCAACTTGAAGGATCAGGCTCTTTCGTTACCAGAGCCTTTGTTTGATTAAGGATTTTGATTGGGGGAGGGGAGATTGAGCATGAAATTATTTAAAGTCATTACACTCCCTTATTAAATATGATCCTTCATGAAATTGCTCATCCAAAACAAAGAGAAAGGCAGGTGTTGCACAGAAAGAATACAGTGAAATTAATGAAAATTTAAAGTTGACAACTACAGAAACATCGCTACAAGTCTGTATACAGAAACCTCCTGCACTGCGAAACAATGCAAAACTACAGTATTTTTACCACGTATTGTGGGCACTTTAAAATAGTTCCCATGTTTTATTGCTGTTCAAATTATTTCTTTGATAAAGCATTTGAAAAACACTTTGAAAAAGCAATTATATATCTGTTTTTTCAATGTTCAGCGGACTTTTGGAGAAGGACCTGAGTTTCCATCTGTTAAATGAGTCAGAAAAAAATCCTAGTGGGATTTGTATTTCAAGTCAACTTTGCTACATGTTTTCCTCAATAATTTAAATCTATGTTGAAAAAGAAATCCTGTAAAAAAGTTGTCCACATTCTGGTGGCACATGTAAATGTGTGGCACAATGTCTCCACTACTGCAGGTTTTTCTACTGTTATAGACCTGTCAAAGAAAGCAGTATTTCTCAACTAATGCATAGTTTCAAGCTGATTGTCAATCTGACTGAGCGGCAATATCACTGAATAATGTAACATGCCCCCTAACAGGAAATTACTTCTTTTCTCCCATCTAAATGCACATTATCTAGACATTGATATAATCTGAAAAAAACTTATCTCCCCAGGCTTGGTGATAAACAAAATAGCGTCTCAGATCTAGAAGCTATTTTACAGTAGAATCATGCTCAAGTCTTAAAATATCTGTTGGGGGGGAAAGAAAAAGAAACACACTAAAAATGTCACAAAAGAGCATAGAAACTGTACTCTCTTTTGTCCTGACAGCATAAAAATTAATGTCACTTTCATGGCAAAAGAGCTATGTGTGTATACGTGATATATAATAGATACATATCTATATATGTGACTAGTGTATGTGTATATAAATACATATATTTCTATATGTATATAAACACATTTAGTAATGTATGCACATACATTTATGTATTTATACATAATTAGACACATAAATGCACATTTATATTATTATTCATATCTAGATTTGTATATACTTAGACAATTTAGACATCTATATATGATTATATATTATTATTCCTTACAAATATATCTATGTCTGTATATAATAAGCATAAATACATTTAATGAGCAACTACAACAAAATTTCTCAGAGTAACCTTCTGCTGTAGAATAAACTTTGGTGTCCAGTTTACGTTCCCAGTTCAATACTGAGTGTGAGTGTGCTTCTCTCAGGTAGCTGTGAACACCCACTGTGTTACATCCAAATGGAGCAGAGTATCCACACACATGGATTGAAATAAACCTGCATAAAAACACCTAAAAGAAAATGCTATTGATGCAACATTTGAAGCGTTTTCTTTTATGATGTTCACACGGTTCCAAACCATTTGAAATCTAACTTCTCTATGACTGAGTGGTTTCTCAAGTTGAAAAAACTGCTGAGCCTCACAAAGCTGGCTAAGGCATGATGTGAACGGAACATTTGATTCTTTCCATTTGCCAGAAGGCAATTAGCAGTTTATTTTCTGGACAAAGCAAGCATGCCGAATGCCAGTACTAGTGATCTATGCATTAATTGAGCAAAGACACCACCCAGGAATCGGCACTTTTACTGACCAGAAACACAGATCGGGAACAGAGCAGTTTCTCAATGACTATAGGCAGAAGTATTAACATTTAACCTCAGCACAGACCACAGAAGCAGCAAAGTCTTTCTTACTGGTAACCATCGCTTACACTGCAATTCATGTTTCCTGGTGGAACAAAAAATACAAATTGCACTGTGTCTTCAAAATATGACTCTGGAAGATGATATTGCAGAACTCTTTCTTCCTCAACTACCTCTGAAGTCCAGTTTTCAAAAAAACATTTAATGAAATAATATTCCCAGAAATATTCTACGTTTGGCAAATGGAACTGCAAAAAGTATCAATGGAACTGATACAGACATCAGCAGCCTCCCTCAAAAGCAACAAATAAAAACCCCAAAAGTTTCACTCGTGTGCGTGAGGTCACAAAGTTGAACTGCGTGCACACCTGTGATGGTTTAGCTGTGGCAAACAGCCAAACACCCACCCAGCCGCTCACTCACTCCCTCCCCCTCCTTAGTCAGATGAGAGAGCTGTGGGCCAAGATAAAGTCTAAGGCATTGTTTGTCATTAACTATCTTGGGCAAAACACATTTGGGGAAATTAATTAATTTTTTTTTGCCAAATAAAATAGATCTGAGCAGTGAGAAATGAAGACAAAGATTAAAACAGGTTTTCTGCCTTACACATATTTTGGCAGAGGCTCCTCACCCATGGCTGAGGGGCTGGGTCTGTCCCCTAGGTGAGTCTGTTGGAGCTGGCTGGAACCAGCTGGAACCATCCGTGACCATCCCAGAGCAGCCCCTGGCCTCCTTTTACAGAGAACACCCTCGCAGTCCCACGACCACCAAAACCTCGCCAGGTGCCCCCAGTACAACATCTTATTGTCCGTGAAATGTAGACAAGAGCCAAGACATAATCTCAATCTGCACCTATAGTCCCAGGACAGACAAGTACTTTTTCTTTTTTCTCGACCATCTGTGAGTTCCTCTCCAATTTCATTTTTCTCTCTCCAGATTCCATTGGTTTTATGCAAACCTGAGTGGTCTGTGAGCCACTTTGTACAATGGCGTTCATCTTCTGCAAGAAAGGGCAATTTACAACACTTCAGTTTCCCCAAAATACAGAAGAAACACCATCAGATATTCTGAGTATTTATCACACCCTCCCATTCCTCTCCTGCTCTTTTTAGTTCCTTTTCTTCCTTAGAAGCTTTTTTCTCCTCTGTCCTGGTTTGAGATAAAACAGGACCAATTTTGGTCAGTAAC
>RSEF01000031.1:57785827-57810467 GCA_003993805.1 Himantopus leucocephalus
CTGATACAGGCCAGGATGCTGTTGGCCTTTTTGGCCACCTGGGATTTGTAACCAAACCTCCCAAAATGAAGAACCACTGTGTAATTTACACTCCATGCCATGATTATCCTGACCAAACACAAGAAATAATGATATTTTACTAGTTTCACAGTGAAGGTGTGCTGTGGAGGCATGTCTTCAAGAGCATCAGGGACAGAGAAAGTTTTGTGCATTAGTGATTTACAAAAGTTGCTAGTACTAAAATGGGATTTACATGGCATGAATCTAGATCTTGAAGAGAAGTTGAGCTTAAGTAAAACATTGCCAGAATTAGCTAACGCCACGCTAACTTTGCTTCGTTTTCTAAGGAGAGGTACCCATCAAGGGGAGTTCTTTCCTACTTACCCTCATGACCAAGCCAGTAATTTTATGATTTCTAGTATATTAATAAGCCCAGATAATATATAATATAATATGACATACTATTTAAGGATATTTTTGAGGCACAATAAGGGTTCTGCTGAGATCAGGGAAGTCATTTCACCAGCCCTAAGTCAACTGCCAGACTGCCAAATCAGAGTCTGTCCAAAATTTTGTTTGGGTAACAACTTTCTCCTGGGAAACAACTCTAGATATTTTGTGCCTGAAAGTCTTATACCAAATATAATATGTTGTTCTGCCCTGGAGGGTCCTGTTTGAACTTCCTGAAGTAACCAGATTGCCTAGGGTATGCACAAATCCTCTGTAAGTAAGCACTGAGAAAATAACAAGTTAACTTTGATCCTGGTGTCCTATCTCTAAACCTCAGAAATTTATTTGCACATTAGCTTCTATGAAACAGCTTCTATGAAAGTTTCTATGAAACAAAGCATTTAATATATGCCTCTTAAGCAAGGAAGTATACATACCATAGCAATGGCACTTGAACTCATATTTAGCTCTGCTCAACTAGAATGAAGAGTGCAATGTTGAATTAGGATTTTGAATTTAATGTACAATCTTTCCGTCGCTGGCTGTCAGCAGTGGGACACATTTCCCAGAGAGAGACTGGATGACCTTGTGCTCCTGCAGTCAATGGCCTGCCTTTGAAAACTGGTGGAATTATTGTCAGTGCTCCTGACAGATCTCAGGCAACTAATCATTATTATAATAAATACTGTCAAAGGTGCGTCTTCCATGAAGTGCTGCTACCCACTACAAGAGTAACTGCTCATGTTTTATTTAAAAGCAGACCAAATGTTTGCATAAAACTCACATAAAAATTGAGGTATGAGTTCAGTTCACCCCTTGGCACAATTAATTTATGCTGGGCAGGTGTGTTGGTTATTTTCCTCCCTGGTTGTTTTGAAGAACTTCAAAATAAACAGAACAAGTGATTATTGGAGTAAGGCATATTTCCTTGTGTTACTGATGGAAATATGCAGTTACTGTGACCTTAAAATACTCAAAAGTAAACTGAAATACTTGAAACTTTTTCTTACAAAAATAGTACAGTACTCCATTGCAATAACAGACCAAATAGCACACCAACCAATTAACTGCTCTAACTACATTAGCATACCATGTTTGGTGCAGCAAAAAGTCTTCAGGTATGGAAACAATTACAGAAAAATTATTTCTTCTCCCTTGCTGAAATATATGCGTACTGCACTTTACATTTTCACCAGTGAGCAGCATTGTGTCATTCTGCACAGTATCACTGCATACTGCACATGGCTGTAAGCACATGAACCAAAACTTCAATATTACTCTTTTTTTGCACCAGTTCATAGCCTTCCTCTTCCCAAGTGTCACGATTATTTTTGTCAGACTTTGAAGTGTAAGTGGTGTCTTAGTGCCCTAAGGCAGCTAAGGCATTTAAAGAAAAGACTGGATATACTTTAAACTCGGAAACATTCACATACGCTCTGCTATTCATTGGGCTGCCCTGCAGAACCAGCAAAAGCCCAGAGAAATATACCATACTAACTCCCTGGCAATAAAGATAGTGACAGGGACCAGCTTCCTTCATCCCCGTGATCCTGACACAAATCCACAGGGGTGGATCTGCTGCCACGGGGTTCTCACAGCACCAGTGTCAAGACCTGCTTTTCTGCAGAAAATAAGGTAATTAGGAAATCTCTGTTGGAGAGAGACTGAGAGTAAAATACCTCTTAGAAAATTTAACATTTTCACTGTGTTTTCCCTTGAGGTTTTTTGATATACTCTAATGTAGGACTGTCACTAAAAACTTACTGACCCCTCTGATAAGGGGATTCAGGAGAATAAATTCTACCCTACAAATCAATCCTATATGCTTTTGCAACTCCTGTTCCAGAAAAAAAAATATCGTTCCCATGAATGCTAATGCAGAAGTCCTTAACACAAGACTTGATTTTTCACTAGTATTTGGAAAAGGATGTGTTAATATATAGAACAAGGCATCTCAGAAAATTCCCTGCATTGTGAGATACGATGAAGAGACAAAACACAGTCAATGTGAAATGTGATTTCAAAATTAGAACCTGTTGAAATCATCTGCAATACAAATCTGAACAGAAAATATATCTATTAGCAAAGAATGAAGGAAAAACCCAACTTACTAGTACTGCAAAGTTTATGCCTGGGACCCACATGCTCAGATTAGGGGAAACTCTAATATTTTCGCATGGAACAGAGAAGAAATGAAAGTTGCTAATCTGCATGAGAATAAATATGTGATCTTTAAAGTTTTTCATTTAAAACTAGAAGTAAGATTTCTATAACAAAAATACCATTAGGTCTGGAAAAAATGAATGCTTTTTCTTCTCATATCCCAAATACTTAAGAAGTCAATGCTCTTTCAAAACAGACAAGTTTTGACGTTTACCTCTTATCAAACAGAATGTCCCATCAGGACAGAAGGACTCAGTTTTCAGTCCTTCCCCTCCCAGAATCAGAGAACTCAGCAGAATTTGGAGATGAGGAACTGGCATTGTGCTGGTTTGTGGCGGGGAGGAGGTATAGTGGTACTGCCAGCAATCTTCACTTTGGATCAGCCTAAGGCTGAGGAGAAACCCTTTCCAAATAAAATTTCATCGAAACCTCTGTCTTCTTGCAAAAGGAGTTGTTTTATATGAATAGACATTTTTCATCAAAAATGTTTCTAAACAATCCCAGCCAGTTTTAACCTCTAGTCAGCTTTAATAACAGGCTGGTGAATCACAGTGTCCTGCAGGATGCAGACTTCAGACTGCAGTACTGCAGCAGAAAGCAAAGCAGAACTGCTAAAGAGATGATCTAAAGAGAAACCCCCAAACTCACTGTCGCTCAAGGTTTTATGAAGATGGTTCATCTGTACAGCAGGACTCAGTTATCAGGGGATGCCTTTCTGGTCATTATTTTTACAACACGCCTGTCACTCAGCTCATTGGACACTTCCACAGTGGATGCTTGTCCTGGCTTTGCCTACTGCGTGTGGGTCTTGGAACAGAAGTGTGTGACACTACTGGGGCAGCATGGGGACTGAAAACTGAGCTTTAATTTCACTTCTTTAAAAGTAGTTATAGAGTCCTGAAAATAACGCTAATTTGTAACAGATGAATAGCAACTAACTGAAAAGGAAACATTGTAACTAACAGATCTATCAATCAGAAAGATGGACATTTAGCCTTTTTTTGATTCTATGATAAATTTCAAACTACCAATAATTAGGCTGCCCTCTTAGCATATAACTACAGGTTCTCTAGTGTACAATAACAACTTTCAAAACTAAGGTTTTTTCCTCAGTAAAATGCCTAAGCACTTGCTAAAGTGCTAGCAAAACCCAACGAGAAACATTTGCTGAAAATTGGGTAACAGTATTTTTACATTGCATAAGTAAGGGACGTAGGGCTTATGCCTAAAGCTATCCTATCGCTGTTGGTAACCCTGAGTCCTGGGCATGACCCCTCTTTGAAGCCCAAGACTAAACCCCATCCACAAATCTAAAATCGGAGCACAGAAATCTCATTTCAAGCATGAATATGATGTGCAGCGGACTAAATTAGGTCAAGGCCACATAATTTCAGCCAACATAGATTCAAACTCTACCTGAAAACAGTTGTCTCCCTCCTTTCTCCTCTTTTCCCTGCCCCAACATTTGCACTGCTGGTCTTGCTGATCTGCAAGAACCTGGTTAATAACTTCCTTTTTACTTTTTTGCTTTTTTAAATGAGGTTCATTTATTGCCTGATGATCTCTCTGATCTAGCTCAGCACATGGTCACGAACACTGAATGGAAGGAAAATGGAAGCTGTAGAAATGAGTCCCTAGTCAAACAGGGAACAGGACCCTTACCTACTGTGTAGTCACAACACCAGGTAGATGTGCTGTCCGTGCACTCTTCCTCTACTGTTTTGTGGTTGTTCAACCTCACTCCTATTCAAAATCCATCTTTGGAGTTTTAATTTCTGTGTTGGCATGTAACTGAAAATGACAAATAAAGGATCTTGTAAATGAGATTGAGAATGAATATGTACTAATGAAGTCTGGATTAAAGTTACCCCTTTTCCTCTCTCATACCCAGCCAAGGCTGAATACATAACTTGCTGACTATATGAACTCAGTGCCCAGCCTACTAAGGCAGCAATTATCTAAAGAGCAGGTGGACGGAAGAGTCATAAATAAATTGCTGGTAAATACTTTGGCCGATATTATGCCTCAAAGATATCGCATATACAATATTTCAGTTCATTTGTGAACAGCCTTTACAAGCCTTCAAAGCAGGCCACCCCTTCCCGAGCATCACATTCCCTTTCTCCCCTTTTTCTGCTGCATCTGCATTACAGATACCTCAACAAAAAGCAGCCATGGTATAACTGATTACATCTAGAAATAACTTGTGTTCAGTTTCCAATTTTCCTAATTTAATATCCTTGTTGTATGCCTAGAAACTACACTGAGAAGTACATTAGAAAGCCTATTAGTACTTAGATAATCTTCACCTAAGTTGTGGCTGAAAAATTTAATGGTACACATCAAAGGTTCAGAAAAAACCTTCCAAAAAAAGGTTCAGAAATAGGGTCAGAACTGGAGCCTAACTATTGTCTTTCTTTTTTGCAGCAGAAGGAAATCATCACAGCTAATTGCAAATTTCTGTTGGCATTTCAATTGTCCATCCACAACAACTTTCTTTTCAAAATGAAAGTACCAGGAATAATCAGGAGCAATGATAGTTAGGGCCTTGATTATGTAGGCCCAATGACAGTCCACAGAAGTCACAGGGAATCTGATCATGGGGTCCTTCATACAAGAGTCTGTCTCTTTGCCCAGCAATCACTCTGAGCACTTCTTGGCTGATGAACCAGAAGAGGCAGACACATGATTCAATCACATCATGTTACTTGTCTTCCTTTGTTACTGCTAAAGTGGATTGAGATATTCCTTTGTTTTCTTCCATCAGACTAAAAAAATAAAAGCGAGATACTGACTTGAGGTTGAGGACTAGATGCTTGAAACCAGCCATTCCTTTCTTTGGTCATTAGCATGGATGGAAGCTTGATGCTATGTTGTACTGTATTGAGAGGATTACTTAATACAAATATAAACCTAAGGCATAGTATTTGAATACATTTGAAATGTCTAAGCCCTTTTTTAAAATGAAAACATGACCACTGAGACCATTATGTAGGTTTATAACCAAGAGCCCTAATGTTTATCCTATGTACTACATCAGGAAAACTTTATGCTAATTTTTTCTCTCATTAATAAGCTGGCTCTTTGAATGTAAAACAAGTCACTCTTTATGATAAACTCCAGTGTTTCCATAGTGTTGAAGGAACATGAAGTTGTATTTTTCAGGTGTGCAAAAAAACGAAAATACAAAAATCCTGAAAATACAAAAATCCTGAAACTAGAAATATATTTTTTAAATCATGAATTGCAACCATTTGAATTTACAGCATTTGATATCTATGATGCAACCAAATCAGATCTAGGAGAAACAATGATCATAACTGAGTGTGAAACACTTCTCTTGCACCTAGAAGTTTACATCTCTTTATCCTCGTCATAGTAACAATAAAGGCACCAGGAAGAAAAAATACTGTTGTGTTTGGGGGTCTTTTTTGCTGACTTTTTTCCATAATGAATGAAATGTTTCTTCCTTTATTTTTTTTTAAGGCACACTAGCACTGAAACAAAGTCAGCGCTCTGAAGACTGGTTTGAAGTGTTCTCCTTTAAGTATTGCTAGATGGTACCACATCGCAGACTTCCTTTCACCAAATGAAAAAGTGACCTTAAACAGTGATTGAAAGATATTATATTTATTGTAATAGAAGATTGTTCTGTTATGTTAGTCTGTGAGTCTTACATTTATACCTGTGTTTTAAAAATTCAGTGACACACTAAGAACCATATGAGACTGAAATAAAGGAAGGGACAAACTGGGTCACCCACAGGGTGGGTCTAGGCCTTCGTTTTGACTCAAGAAATCCACGTTCTCTGGTTAAGGTAAACCCAGGACTCCAAATAATGGTGACCAATAATATGAAAGCTGAAAACTCTTTGGTGGAAATCTTAAGAAAATCTAACTGGCTGTAGCATCTCTAAGTCAACCTAAAAAATACATGTGGGGGAAGAAAATTAACATTGTAAGCAGCTTGTAATGACATTTTCATCATAGTTATATCCAACATGACACAGACCAATAATTTTTTTTCTCGAGGAGCCAAAATTAAAATTTTATACAACCTGAAAAAAAAGGAAAATATTTTAACCTGTTTAGAAGCTGTATGCTGTGAATTACCGACCTGACACACACTGTGTGTCAGAAGACACCTGCAGTCTATGATAAAGAAAGAATAGTATGAATCTTTATGTAGGACTCAATTTCAAGTCTCCTTTTGTAGAATAATCCAAAGCTGGCTATTCTGACGTTAATATGTGAGCTCAAATAAATGACTTGGTGACAATCCAGATACAAGTTGCTGTCATTTTCTCTTTTATTACTGGTCCATTTTGCATACGATGAATATGCATTAGCAACAGGCCCAGAACTCTGCAACCCCAACTGGTAGCCATCATGTCTTGTGCATTCCTCTGGGAAAAGGGAATAATCGATCTGGACATCCTCAATACAGAAGAGACCTGAATTTGGGCCTTCCTTCATCCTGTTTGCGTGCACTGACTCCAGCTTAAAAGTGTCTGTGTGGGAGGTGTCAGTAAGTTCAACTCAATTCCATATACATTAGAGTCAGTCAAAAAACTCCCCTCCTTAATCCCTGAGTTCCAGCAATACTATCCCATATGATGGTAGTGTGAAAATAGTGCAAAAACGGACACATCAAACATGTTAAAAACTGTGCAACTTCTTTAAATGAAGTTTTGTGTTCCAAAGTAATGTATACACATCATGTACAAACCTCGTAATGTCCTTTTAACTAGAGTTCTGTAATTGAAAAAGGACTGTCCTTACTCTGCTGTTAACATCTTCCAAGTTTTAGAAGGAACAGGCTTTGAACTAAGGTCTGCTGATTAAATCTGAAGATTTGTACATTAGCGTAACCACTATGAATATTTGCTGAATCACAATTAGGTTTCAGAGCTCTATTTACATTTGCACTTTCCAGCAGAGACTACTCTCCACTAATGTGGTATCAGACCTTAAATTTGTCCTTGCAACTATGTGACAGTACATATGCCAATGCTTGAGACTCTCCCCTTCACCCAGAATGTTTGCATGGCAGACACCTATTGAACTACCTTGAATGTAATCTTTAGCTCCTGCTGCAACAGCAGCTGTCAATTGACTATTGATGACGGACTATAAACTATGTTTATTACTAGAAAAGTTATAAGTGTAAGCAGCATTTATCCCATCTCTCTAAATATTTCAACACTAAAAAAAACAAAGCTCCAAAGACAACCCAAGACCTGAAAGCACATCAGTCCTCTGACCTTATCACAGAACTGTGTCAATTCTACCAGTCTCGCCTCTCTGTGCAACACCAGCTCCCTGTCTCCTTGGGGTGGGACTACGCTCTGCAGTATTTGAATTCCTGTAAGAACATGAGCCAAAGCCAGAACACTCAACATAAAATTCCCCTTCCCTGGGTCTTGTTAGTTAAAATTTTAATGACACTGTGGAAAGTCCTTGTAGAAAGGAATGGTCCCAAGTGATTTTCTAGGTACCAGAAAGCTTTCCTGGATACCTCTGCTCATTACTCTCCTAAGATTCATGCCACTCCTCTAGCTTGTAACTCACTCCTATTGGGACATACCCTGGTATCCTTGGGATGCTCTATGCAATGTGCAGGCAGGTAGAGTCCCAGTGTCCTGGTTTATCGGTTCACTGTGCTGCTGTGTGAAGAATGTCTTGCTAGCCCGTTTACTGTGAAATCGTTCTTAACCCAAGCCAGGTTAAAATAAAATGCAAATAAAAGTATTCATAACATTCAGTATACAAAACAGCTACAGAGACTGAAGTGAAGAAATGAAGGAAAAAGCACTTTTAAACTAGTTATGGTTAAATTAAATCAGAAGTGGTCTCCCTCTCTCACCAGCAGACTGACTCATCATTTTTCTGAACACATAGTTTGCTGGAGAATCTCTGTTTACTCGCTAAAGAAAGTCTCTTTCTTCTGGTGTATTCTGGCTTGTACAGCTAACCTGGCCTTCTGAAGACCTGTAGGACTGAGACAGACTAGATCTTTCTTTCCAAACCTTAGTCATTCCTTCCATGAAATGGCCTGTCTTTTCCTCTCAGCTGAAGCAGTTTCACTTTCTTCAAGGAGTCTCTCTTTTTAATCTAGGTGTCACTTCCTGCAGTTGTTTGGTTATTTAATAACTCTCTCATCTAACAAGCAAAAATCTCTGTTTTTGGTAACTCAGTGTAGATCTTTCCCTATGAAATGTCTTCTCTGTTAAACCTCTTATAAATCACTCTGTGATGACAACAGATTTGGGGTGATCCCCACCAACACCTTGCATCTAAACACACTTTATACAACAGGCATTGCACGACTCTTCTGTCTTTTGAGATCCACCCCTTATTTTCCTTTACAGAAGGCTTATTCCTTCAGAAAAGGTGGTAAAATTCAACCAATCAGAAGTTAGGCAGTATTAAAGTTATGGTCTTGTTGGCATCTTTCATTTTTACCTCTCATTGCCTGTGCACCGTCACATGGGTTTTAATTCCTTGGCTTTATGTTATCTTTTTTCTTGTGAAAGATCTGAACTTCAGGTGCTTTAGAAGACATTGTGTTTCTATGGAAATATGACAGTTTAAGCTGTAAGAGGGGCAGTGTATCTGTCTTGAAGAATGTCATCTTTTATGCCCTCTGGCTCACAGCTAATTACTGTTTTTTTCCCATATCCCTCTCTCAGTTTTGAAAAGGAATAGACTTCACAGTGCACTGAGTAATTAGGAGGCAGCAGAGGTGATCTGAAACATTCCAGCACGCCCTTTATAAAGTTCTGTGGTGTGCCTGGAACAAAATCCAGAGATATTATTAGGCAGCAGCAGCTGAAGAAGAAAAAAAAACAACTCCCCAAAACAAGAATTAAGTAAGAAGCGTGAAGGTATTAGAAGGAAATGTGCAGCTCCTGCTGCAAACCAACCTGGTCAATTTTGTACTAATGCACAGGCTGCTACTGGATATTTCATAAAAGCTCACAGTCAAGGAAAAGAAATTCTGTGTTAAAAGGAAGCTTAAAAATCATAATAATCCTGAATTTCTGCTAAGGAGGTTCAGAGAAATGAATAGACCTAGCTACTATATATTCAGCCATTAGAGAAAGTTAATTCCTTTGACACGGCACTTTGCCAGCTCTGACTCATCTGGAGCCAGGCTCAACCATTTTGGAGTAATTAAGGCCATTTCAGAGGAGTCCTCTTCTACTCTTGCGGCTGCTCGTTGGAACAGGCAGCCAGCTGAGCATCTTGCACAGTGATAAAAGAAGACAAGTGCATGTGAAGTGGGTTCTGCTGGTGACATATGCATATTAAAACGCAGAGAATTGCCCTGGGGGAAAAGTGGTATTTGCATACCTCAGGCAGACCTGGAACACAGAGGTAACTACTGTCAGGGGAAGGGGTGCTACCACTTAGAGCTGGTGGCAGGTTTTTAGGTGAAAGTTATTAAGTGAGGAACGAATTATGCTTAAGAATTCTGAATCTCTCCATAAAAGCAGATCAGTATTTTCAACACAGCAGGACATTTTGGGAGGAAAACATTTGGGTGGTATTTTATGAAGAACCTGATCTTCTTCTCTTTGTTACAAAAGTTTTTCCAAGAACTATTTGCGAAACTACGAGTTAGCTCTAGTTTAACATACCTAGACATCTGCCACCTCATGAATGTCCCAATCGTAGAAAGTAATGGAAAAAAAATAACAGAAGCTCAGCAATTAAGTTTTAGCAAATTACTCTCTTTTCCCTCACGACTTCCCTCTCCCATTCTCTCGGTCCCTGATAACAGCAAAGATCTTCATATTCTCACAGCTGCTGATCAGCACTTCTTAATCCACAATGTGCTATTGAGAGTTTTGGTATAGGTCATTTAAAAACTTAAATTAGAGATTATGATGAAGCACAAATATTCCCAGCCTGCAAATTCTGGATGGGTTTGTTGCTTTTGGGTTTTTTTTCACATTCTGCCTTTAATTAACCTACTTATGTGCCATTTTCCTCAGACATAATGACAGAATTGTGTTTATTATAGATAAAGTAACCAGGAATTATGTCAAACATTAACAGAATGTGAAGCAAAAGTGTCATCAGGTACAGCATGACCAGTTTCAACTTCACATTTAAAACAGTGTATAACAGTGTAGTAGACACATTTCTGCACCTGAAAATGTTTTAGAAGTATAGCAGTGCTTTTTCTCAGTCTTCTTATACTTGTCACAAATACTTACCCTGTCTGGGAAAGTTAACATTCTAAGGCATATAACCCATTATTAATTTTACCAACTTCTAAAATTCCTTGGTTCCTTCACTTTAAGAACAAGTTTTTTACTTCACCAATTCAGAGTTTTCTTTCATAACAGTGGTATCAAAACATCCCAAAGAAATAAGAGAACAGCAGAATTAGCCAGAAGAAGACACAGAAAAAGAGGGGCAAAGATAACAAAAGGGGATTTTCACTTAAAAAAAAAAAAAAAGGAAAGAAAGAACAGTGCAAAGATTCACAGGTGTTCTGGACAGTTATCACGGACAGCCTAGTACTACAGCAAGGTCATGCTGAACAAAGGAGGACTAGGAAGGTGCCACCACAGCAGAAGTCAGAAAAATGAAGAGATGAAGGAGAAAGGTTTTTGCAGACCATATTTGAATCAAGTACCTGGAGAGTCCTTAAGCTGAAGTTGGGGCTCGGGGGAATTTTGCTAAATAACTGTGCTTGTTGAACTCTGACACCTTGGTTCTTTGGATGCCAAGATGTTCATGTGCGCATGATCATATCCTTGTACTTAAGAGTAGGAAATAGAGGGATGACTTAGACACAGGTTACTAAAGTGTTTTGTAACTTTACATGGTTTTCAAAAGAACGAGCAAACTGCAGACATGGTGTTAAAACAATTTTCATGCTCTGATAACCCACATAAGCAAATAGCAGTTACAATCCCCAGACCATATTTTGCTTACTCAACATATAGAAAACACGAAGAATGATTCAAGTATTATGTTTTGCATGTTGTCTGTGAACCATGTACTTCTGAAGACAACCTGGTATACTAAGCCCCAGAGAGGACACTGATACATAATACAAAACAATCCCAGAGGTTTCTAAAGGAAAAAGAAAGTGAATTTCACATGCTCAGAACTGAACAGGGAAAATCTAGAAAAACAATCCTTTAGCAAGTAACACAGAGGGCTTGTGCCAAATCTTAGGAGTCTAGAGGCTGCGCCAAACTTCACAACAGCAGGAAGGCCACAGGGTCTGGGAAGAGAGCTCTGGAAAAGAAACCAAACCACCACCAGTGTTAAAGGGCCTCTGGATGCTCTCTCGGGGAAAGCTCAGGAGGAAAAGCCTGCTCCCTCTTGACTAGGGCAGGCCGCAGGAGGGCTGCTCACCCACAGGAAGGTCTGAACATGTTTGCTGCTCCAGCTTAATCTTTAGGAGAAGATGTCACAAGCACTACAACTCTGCCCTGAAATTTTCCCAGGGAATAGCTGTTTGGCCCCTTGGCCTCTTCAGTTTTCCATTTTATCTCATGACAGATGATATGTACAACCTTCTCGTTTTCAGTGCGGGCTATGCCACTTCCTGAAGGCTGGGCAAAGCAGAACCCTTTACAAAGAGAATACATATTCTTCCTTTTTCTCAGGGAGTAACAAAGCCTGTTCAGGGCAAGCACCATGCTGCAGTCACATGAGAAAGTCATCACAGCTCTGGGAACCTGCAGGTCACATAAATAAAACATAACACTGTGACAGGAAAACACAAACGTACAGCCAAGCCTCACAGATGAAGGAAAAACCATCTCACTTTGACTGCAGTCAACTGCTCAGGATTCAGTACCGCTCTCAGGCCTGACTCCAAACGCAGAAGCAGGAGAGTCTGTTAAAGGGACAGTAGGCAAAGGACGATTGAGGTGGAAATTGCTTTTGGTTTCATTCTGACTGAATCACTTAAGAGTTTTCTTTATTCACAAAGCAAACTCTAAGTCACACCTCTTTCAGATTTAAAAAGTGTTTGGTCTTTTGGATGAGTTCACTAGGGGAGAAGATCTAGACAGATCTATCTCAAAACTGTCGCTAACTTCAAGTCCCACCACAGCTTTTTTGTGACAACTGAATCAGTTCCTTCAGGCAGCCAGACCTGAGAAGGACTTGGTATCTAGTTGCGTAGAGGCCTTCATGAGGTCAGCAACTGGTTTTATTAGGGCAATGATGATGCAAATGACGAGATACTTCTTCCAGACTTCATTTTCCAAAACTCAGTTTCCTCATCTAAATGAAAACTATAATATTTACTAATTACACAGAACTGAAAGCAGTCTAGAATGGAGGAAGTATGTGATTTTCTGTTTTCTCTGTAATGCAATAAAACTACGCTGCCCATGCTTGGCCAAATAGATCGTAAAACAATCATTCTCAAATGCAAACTTTGTTTATTACCCTTCTAGCTGAATTCATACCCACAGGTATGAATACCCACAGGTGTTCTTTCTGCTCCCAGAAATAATCTTAAACCTCAGCTCACAGCCACAAGTTAGAGCTACAGTGAATTCACCAATCCTAAACCATAATTGCACAGAATCAACTGACAATGGGTATTTGCATCAGGAAAAAAAAAAAGTATTCTACCAAAAGGTTTTGTTGCATCCATTAGATGTAGCTCATCTAATGGATGCAACAAAACCTTTTGGTTTATAGAATTTATAGAATTCCATTATTTTAACTATCTATTAAACAATTCTAAATGGACCAACTTTAATTCTCCTTCAAATCTTACATTTATGACTTCAATTTTATGGATTTATTCACTGAGCTGAGTTTTGAGTGTTCTGAACAGGTTCAACTAAAACTTACATTTTAAATAAACACATAGTACACATTGTAAGTATGCACTTTGTTTTCTTCAAATTATACTGTTTATCTCAATGTATTATGGACTAGAATTTTTTCCTTGCTCTGCTATTTGTGTTTGTCTTTTATGGATATAGCTGATTAAACTTCAATAACTTAACGATAGTGTTTATATTCTCCCTGTTGAGCCTTTATGTTTGATACATTTCAGATTTGAATTTACTTCCAGACTGCAGAGAACTGGAATGTCTGTTTCAGAATTGTCTTCTGGCATTTTCCATGCTCTTTACATTTGTATTACCACTACTAGTTATTAACAGATTTAAAAAAGAGGAATTGGATGCTTCTCCATTTTTTATTTTCTCTGTTGCAGGAATCATAAAAATCTTTGTTTTATTGCATCTTTCCTATGCTGTGAGCTCTGTGCTAAACCATTCCTTTAGTTCAGAAGAAAAGGATAATTATATTAACACTGAGCTGACAACGTGCGAATACTTCTCTACTCTTTTCCAAACAATTCACCAAACAATCTGCGACTGAGGACCACTAACAGCCATGTGGCAACCAGTCAAGTCAGCACTTCTTAAAGGTCAAAATTTTCCATATAGCTCAAATCAAAGCTGAGACTTTCAGTACCGCATACAGGGGCTTCATTTTCAAACGCAAGCATTCAGTTAGCTAAATATCTCTGGGTAAACTAGTAGGGACCAATTCCTAGCATTGCGATGTGCATGTCCATCCCTCCTACCTGTCTGGACAGCCAGAGAAGCTGTGGAGCATTCCTGCTCCTCAGGGAAGAGGCTCTTTTGCTTGTAAAGTTGAGGAGGTGTTCAAACACCATGACTGCATTTTCAATTGCTCTGTGCTCAGCAACTTCTAGTCCAGTCCCCAAGAGGCAGACACGTGGGTTATGTGGCACAGGTCCCTCTCTTCAGAGTAGTTTGCTAAATCTGTGTAAGGACTTCTAAACTATATAGTTTGGGGAAATACTGAGGGCCTTCCTGGTCACACCCATACCACAAAGGATTTCTCTACCATCCCCAGTGTTAACAGCTTCCATATGTAAAGATCATTTGTCAACTACTTGGTCGTATTGTAGCAAAGGCAGCTAATGTGTGACTGTGTTTATAGATTAATAGATTTTTTGGGGCCAGGGGAATTAAGTAGATTACTTCGGATTTTCTTCATCTCAGAAGTCATCCACTTACTCCTGGCTTGATGTCAAAAGCAGCTTATAATTGATGAAGCCTAAATTTCAAACAAGCATCCAGGCTTTTTTACATCAACTAACATTTTGGAAACAAACACATACTAGTAGAGTGTACCTACATGAAACTTTGTTTGCTGTGACGTTTTATGTCCTAGTGACCGGAGCACACTATACAGAGCTAGACAGAAATGATCTCATCTCTGAATGAAAGCTGGAAGTAGAAAACAGCACTTAAGGGCAGTTAGTTGCAGCATCTACATATTCTGTTCGTGAAATCACAATACCCTGAAGGAAGAAAGTGAAAACTGGGGAGTTACCACAGGAAGACAAAGAATCTTCTTTCTCCTACTTCCTCATTAGCCTTACACAGCTCCCAGCTGTACCTTGCCACCTTTGAAATACTTTTTTTTTTAATATGGCTACCATCTGACGAATGGCTTCTGGACATAGACAGCTCAATCTCTGCATGCTCAGTAGTTTCCATGGCAACAGGGAAGTCCATGGCAGAACTCAACAGACCAATTAGAAAGTAAATAGTTATTGCATAGCTGGGATGCTTCCGCTAACTGAGGACTTCAAAAGAAAAGGTGGGTCCCTCTCAATTACCCACCCTTCAGAAAGGTCTCATGAGAAACAAAAAAAAACCAGAAAAAACAGAGCCAGAGATGGAAAAGCAGACAAATACCCATTGAGAACTACAAGGGCATTGCCTTGAAGTGGTGTGGGCCTGCAGAGATGCACTTAGAAAAACAAAAGCTCAGCCTGAATTGAATTTGGCCAGAGATGTCAAAAACTACAAGAAAGGGTTCTTCAGGTACGTAAACCACAAACAGAAACAGAAGGAAAATATTGGCTCGCTGTTAAATAGGAAAGGTGAATTATTCACCAACAATGCTGAAAAGGCAGAGGTTCTCAACACTTCCTTCACCTCTGCCTTTACCAGCACTCTTGGGCCCCAGGTCTTGAGAACAAAAATCCAGGTTGATGCAAACACAGAGCCACTGGCAGGGAAGGAAGAGTTAGTATGCAAACTATTATAGGAGTTTGACCCATACAAATCAATGGACCCTGATGTTATCCACCCAAAGGTGTTAAAAGAGCTGGCTGACATCATTGTGAGGCCGCTTTCCATAATCTTTGAGAAGTCTTGGAGACCAGGAGATGTCCCGGAAGACTGTAAGAAGGCTAATGTCACCCCATCTACAAGAAGGGCTTAAAGGAGGATCCAGAAAATTATAGGACCATCAATCTAACTTCAGTCCCTGGAAAAGCTATAGAATGAATCCTCCTGGGGGCTATCACAAGTCAAATGAAGCATGTAAAAGCCAGCATGGATTCACCAAGCGCAAATCGTGCTTGACAAACCTGATCACCTTCTATGACAAAATAACCTGCTCAGTTGATGTGGGGTGAACGGTGGGCATTGTCCACCTGGATTTTTCCAAAGCTTTCGATATGGTTCCCCACAGCCTCCTCCTAGATACATTGATGTGTTACGGTCTAGACAAGTGGTCTGTGTGGTGGATGGGGAACTGGCTGACAGGCCACACCTGGAAGGTGGTGATAAATAGCTCCTTTTCAAACTGGAAACCTGTCACAAGTGGGGTCCCGCAGGGATCAATATTGAGCCCAACACTGTTTAATATCTTCATAAGTGATCTGGATGATGAGATCAAGTGCACCTGATGAAGTCTGCTGACGATACCAAACTGAGTGGGGAAGTAGACACTTCAGAAGGGAGATCCACCCTGCAGGAAGACCTGGATAGGCTGGAAGAGTGGGCCAACAAGAACCTTACGGAGTTCAACCAGGACAAGTGTAAGGTCTTGCACCTGTGAAAACTTAATCCAGAAGTGCAGCACAGGCTGGGATCCACCCAGCTGGGGTGCAGCTCTGTGGAAATGGACCTGGGAGTCCTGGTGGACAACAAGCTCAGTATGAATGAACAGTGTGCTGGCTGTGGCAAAGCAAGCCAACAGGATGCTGAGGTGCATCAACAAGGGTGTCATGAGCAGAGATAAAGAAGTCGTTCTCCCACTCAGCTCAGTGCTTGTCAGGCCACATCTGGAATACTGTGTTCAGTTTTGCTCCCCACTATAGAAAAAAAGATGTGGACGGGCTGGAGAGGGTCCAGAAAAGAGCCACCAAGGTGATCAAAGGACTGGGAAGCCTGCCATATGAGGAAAGCCTGAGGTTTTGTTCAGGATTGAGAGAAGGCAGCTTAGGGGAGACCTTACCACCATGTTCCAGAATTTAAGGTGTGTCTACAAAGAAGATGGAGACTCCTTTTTTACAAAGAGTCACATGGAAAAGAAGAGGGGTAATTGGTACAAGTTATTCCTGAAAAGATTCCAATTGGACACAAGAGGAAAATTTTTCACAGTGAGAACAATCAACCATTGGAATAATCTCCCCAGGGAAGTGGTGGATTCCCCATACTGGACACTTTTAAGATTCAGCTGGGCAGGNACTGGACACTTTTAAGATTCAGCTGGGCAGGGTGCCGGGCCATCTTGTCTAGACCATGATTTTGCCAAGAAAGGTTGGACCAGATGGTCCTTGATGTACCTTCCAACCTGGTATTCTATGACAGCTTTGGGTTCTGAGTTTCCAGCCAGGTTTATGTCTTGGTCCTAGGTGTAGGAAAAAACAAGCGTTCACACAAACACGGAATCCCACCATATTAAAAACTGTCACTGAAACAGATCCAGAAAGGGCTGAATATCTTGCAAAAGTGAGGAATGAACTGCCTTTCACTTAATCCTGAAAGCAGTATACATGCTCTTACTCCAACTATGGCATGTGAACAGTGGCAATGTGCTAAACACTCCATTGAAGAACTGGGGAACAGACTTTTTTTCCCCATAGTCCTAATAGTTACAAAAATTAAACTGAAAGAAGGGGAAAGAGATGAAAATTAAATCTTTGTCTAGCAGCCACTCATTACTGACATAAATGGAAGGAGACTGAATTATTTGTCTGTACCTCCCATCTAACCAATAGCAATGTCATGTATTCAGTGTGTCTGAGTACTTAGATTTCCTGGTCTCCTGGCCAGGCAACTTTCCTGCTGTGCCTATGTACAGTACCTCATCACCAGAAACGGGGCTGGCTGACAACTGAGACAACACAAGGATATTGCTAATAATTTGCAGGAAAGCTCTTCAGATACATTGTTTAAACATTTAAAAATTATCTAAAGGTGCATGTTCTGAGCATCTGACAAAGACTTCTTCCTGATGTGTGCAAAATCCAGTCAGATCAAGTGTAAGGATAAAGGAACACTTTGCAAAATAAATCCTAAAACCAGATATCTTAGAACAAGGACAGCCTGGGAAGATCTTTAGGTCAGCTAAGCACCTGACACACTGTAAAAAAGATGGGAAGGAGCATGACAGGTAACACTTGGAAGGAACAGAGAAGAAAGGAGTGACTGCAGGAAGATCAGTTGTTCTCCGGGGTTTCCAAACCTCATTACAACAAAGAGAATAAACGTTCACAGTGAGAGAAAGACCTGCTCCATTGCCTTGGTTTGTGAAATGGGCATTTCCAGGCCTGGAGGAATGGGTGTCTCAGCTCAGCGGAGACTGCTGTTGCAGGTTGAGTGGTGTTCAGGAATGCCCTTTAGAAGACCACGGAAGAGGCAGCAATTTTTGGTGTGCTTGGTCAAAAATTGTTTCATGTTTATTTATACCAAACATACACACAAAGTCCTCTCGAGACCTACCAGAAGAAGGGAACTTTCCTTATTTCAAACAAAATTTAAAATCCTAATGAATTTCCAGTTAATGCTCTCTGTTAACTTTGTCAGGCACTCCAAGGCATCTGGCACTATATAATCAGAACAAATTAATACTTTCACTCCCTTTTTATCAATTTCTATACTTTAAAGTAAGCTTTTATAGATTAAACAAAAGCTATTTAACTTTCTCATTTGAGCTCAAACCTTTATTGCTAAGTCATTCTGTCCCTCCATTATACGTGACTTTGGTCTTTTTGTCAGCCAGTTAGACACTACCAAAAAGATTCAGATCATGCCAGCATGAAGGAAATTTCTTCCACAGTGATCTCTCAGATCACCACTGCCCTGAGTATATACAGAAGAAGATTATATTGCCTATATTTTCTTTATCAATGAACTCTGAAATCTCTAGCTACTTTGCTATATGATTGCCAAATAACCTTGGAAGAGAAATTAATAAAGATAAACAATGTCATTGAAAGAAGGCTGTTAACTGCAAGTAGCTCTTTAAGAGCGATTATTTATCACTAAATCACAAGAAAATATTAAAAGGTTACTAAGTCAATAGTAGATAAGTGCAATAAGAGTTTGAAGCTGTAGTCATTGAAGATTTTGATCGTTCACCATGCCAAGTGCAATCTTACCGCTGCCATCTCATTTACATTTTCAGTTCACACTGCCTAGGAAAAAAAATCCTCTTCAAACAAAGACATTTACAAATTCCTCTATGAACTTAAATATTTCCCCCTATAACATCTTCTTATATATTACTTGAAGTGGAGTATTTATCCACTCGCATCAGCTACTAATTATTTGTTTGCCCTGTGGCACCGCATCAAGGAATTGAAGCCACTATTGATTCTTTGTGTTTGGCTCCATTCAAACCTGACTAAAATTGTGGTGCATGCCCCAAAGGCTGTACAATCTAAATCATGACAGTTTTTTTCCATTAATTTCAGTGATCTTTGCAGCAGATCCTTGGACTTCTTTTCAGATAAAATAGGATTTTATCAGCACAAGGTAAGGATCTGATTGACCAAAATGACTGGAGACAGTAACAGGAATAAGGGCTTAACTCATCTTAATATTTTATCCCCACCACGCATTTCAAAGGGCTATTCTGCACACTTATGATTGATGTTTTATAGAGAGTTATTATTGCCTGATGCAGCAGTAGCAAAGTGAACCAGTCAAAACCAGGACTAAACTAAATGCTCTGCAGACAGAAGGGACTGTGCCGCCCTAAAAACTTGTAATCTGTGCAAAGAATAGTCACAGGGTTTGTAAAAGTTTTCCAGTGAGGTAGCCCAAATAATGAAGATTTTTAAACTAACCCTGACCTTAGAGCATGACACTTAGCAAATTAGCCAGGAGACACTGACTTGCAATGTCTTAGCCTCAGTGATCAACCTGCAGGTAGTTTTTGAAAAAAATTGCCAAGAGCCATTTGATTGTTTGCAAGCACTAAGAGTGTGTAAGTTAAAAAACATGCATGTGGAGATAGCACAAATTTCATCCATGGTCAGTAGCACTCGGTGTCAGTCAAAATTAGAAAGTCCTTTTCATAGGGAAAGCTGGAGAAGTCAGAGATTACATATGCTGAAATCAAGAAACGTTGCTGAATTCAAGACATAAAGCTGGAATTACATAAAAATATTAGAAGAGGAGCTAAACAATTCAGATCAGAGAGGCAATTGAAAAAACTGATACAAATATGGTGGTTTTGCTAATATAGTTTCAAGAAAACATGAAAGAAATGAAAGCAAAAAAAGCCAGCAGTCCTTCAAAAAGAGCCAGTTAAATTGAACAGTTTTAAGATAACAGAATACACAGGGCTGGATAAGCTAGGTCAGGAAAACCTTGAGAAAGGTTATCAAATTGAAAGCAGAAATCAAAGGAAATGATGATGAGGAAATGATGGCAAACCAGTAACTAGAGCCTTTTGGTCTCGAATGACCTTCAGGAGCTGCTTTTAAAATGCCCTGACCTATACACCCCACAGATCATATTAGCAGATACTGCTAAACTCTGACTATCGTTACCAAAACCAGTGCAAGAGTCAGCAGCATCATAAGAGGATTTTCTCTTCTGGGCACTTCATTTGAGCCAAAAAACCACATATTTGCTCACAAAAAGCAAGTTCTCATCGCAGATGCAACTTGGCCCTTCAATAATTCACATTAGGCCCACAAGGGACTACACAAGACCATTATGTAAACAGTAGCATGCACTTATTTAGGGAAAAAATCATGTTGAGGAACAAAACAATCAAAAACTTGCTCACAACAATATGCAAAGGGGAAATAAAGTAAGATTTGGGGAGTGGAGCACGGCAGTTAAGGCAGCAATGTCATTTCAGACCATTAGTCTACAAGGATGGAAGTCAGGCACTGAAACAGTTTTCTCTTCCCAAACATCAAAATGCCTGAAAAGTTGAATAACTGATAAAAGAGCTAAGAGAGAGAAACATCAGTAAATTAAAAGTGCAAAAGGCACGTACTAGGAGTTGCTGCACCTTGCAGCCCGACACAGGCAACGCTGCCACAACTTAATGCCTCAGGTTCAACGGGTAGTGAGGCTCAACTTGCATTCCCCAAAGGTACACATATAGAAACACACCTGTGTAACACCTACATTCATGTATGTATAGCCAGAAACACAGGCTAACATGGACAGAAAACAGTCAGTCTGAAGAACGAAGGCAGGCTCTCAGAGGGAGTGAGTACCACCATCCTTTCATATATGGGGAAAAAAGCACAGCGTCAGTATAAACGTTTTGTAGGATAATTTAGAAGTCAAAACCAAAGGAAAGTACACTGCCTTTTGTATGCTTGCAAGTCATTACCAAAGCAACAAATGATAAATTTTCAACTAAAAACCAATGTTTCCTGTGCAGTGTCCTTTACAAATGAAAAACCTTTATGGGACATTGGGGTACAGGTTGTAAATACTGTATGGAAGATCACTGCATTTGCCTGTTGATGGCACTTTCGACTTATCAGAGAACTCTGCTTTTTAGAAAACCACAGATGTTTCCCTAGCTGAGGGGGAGAGCAGGTGAAAGGTTCCCGTTGCATCAGTGTGCTCGGATAATCTGGAGGAGGAGGGGGTATGAACAGCTCAGCCTTGGTATCTTCTGAAAAGGACAAGTGGCTCAGACAAGCTGCAGGGTTTCATGTCTTTGATGCTGGTTTAATAGAACATAGATCCTACAGCTGTCCCAGTGTAAGTATTAATTGAATTTCCAAATTTCCAGCAAGTTAAATTAAATTTCCAACTTATTTCCAATAAGTACTAATTAAATTTCCAAATTTCTCAGAGAGCTTGCTAAGTAACACTCAGAGTGCAAGGGAACTGTTAATACACCTAGCTCTGCTCTCCAACCCAGAAAAGACACAGTATTTGCTGAAATGACTGATGATAGAATAGACTTCCAATGGAGACACTGAATTGCTATGCTCATGCATGAAAACTATCCTGTAACACTGAAGAGGGCACTACCTCCCTCTCTGAGCTCTGGCTTCAGCTTCCCTCACGGAGGGCTGAGGGAAAACAACATTTAGACCTGCTCAGGACTTTCTTTCTCTTCACAGCCCCGTAAACTGAAAATTATTCTTTTTCATTTGAATCTTACTTACTACACATAGCGGGTGACACATGCCAGCATGGAGTGATGTATTTCTACAAAGCAGTTCAGAGCAGTTAATGAACATTTCTCACATCTCATTAATGAAATGCTGGCAATTACATTGACCACTCCCTTTTTTCCTAGCCAAGGCTGTCACTTCAAGAGCAGGTTCAGCCCTGACTCAGTGAGGGGAATTATGTGTTCTCACAGACAACCTGACTTCTCTTCTTGTCCTGTCCACCAATTTTTTTGGTTATGCCTTGTCATCCTTGTAGGGAACCACTTGTAGCTTCCTTTGGGCCTTAGTTTCAGGGCTGCAGAGCAGCCTCCTGCCAGGCGCACTGGCAGTGACAGGGAACATATCTCAGAGAAATTATGGGTGACATTAATCAAAAAGTCAGCCAATGGCAGACCTACCACAGAAACTGTCATCCCAGTTATTGCAGGAACTGGGATCCAGGTTTCTTCTAGCCTGGCCCTGTCCTTTATGACACACAGACGTCAAAACAACCCTTTTTATTGGATTTGCCCAATAAATGCAGGAAAAACTTCTTTACAACGCTCAATCTCTTGGTTAACAATCAAGTCAGTGCAGTGAAATAGCCAGTTCAGAATGATGGTCTGGTATCCACTGCTCATAACATGGCCATCATTTGAGGGGGGCTGCAGAAACTTATATATCTTATGACAGTCTCAACTTCCAAGTAAATATGATTCTAAAATACCAGAGTGACAAAAAATACTGCTGAGGGAAACACAAAGAAGTCACCATGTCATAGTATATAGTCATCACTTTGTGCAATGCTCATTGACTTGTATAAAATGCTGAAACTTTATTCCCTGGTGAGAAGTTAAAGTGGTACACTCCTATTTATAGCGCCCCCACACACACACATAAAAAGAAAACCTATCAATCTGTACAGTGCAACTTTCATCTCATATTTCAGTCATCCTGAATATTTTTGGTTACAGAGAACAGAAATAGATTGCAAACTAATTAACTCATTGACTTGATTCTCCCATTCAAAATGTTGCCATCTTTTGGAAACAGCAGAGGACACAAAGGGTCATGCCTTATTACAGAACTCAGTGTACTGCACATATTTTGGGTTGCACTTTGGTTGCCTTGGGTGTCTTTTTCTTTCACAAAAAAATCCCTATAAATGCAACACATATAAATGATCTTGAGTTCCAGAAAGTTTATGCTCATTTTATGCAAATATTTAATCCTCTATTTTAATCCTCTATTAAATAAAACATGAGTTCATACTGTACTTACTGTCACAAGCACTTCATTAAACATGCTCTTAGTCATATTTAATGTAGTAGAAATTGTTTGTTAAAGGACCAGATCAGTTAGCATCTATTGGATTAATTTTTGCAATCCCCACTAGCCAGGACGTGTGAACAATTTTCAGTTTCCTGGTCAGACACAAAAATGGGAGAAAAAATTCTGAGAGCTGTAACGAAGTTACTCTTGAACAAATTTTGGAGAAGTTTTAATTAGATGTGGGAAAACCCAGTTCCAAAATGCAATGTTGATATATAAATATTAAAATATACTTGTAGATGTTTAATTCATTAAATTTGATTAATTGTATAAACAAAAATGGAAACAGCACCGTTATGCAGTTTAATAAACTAGTATTTTTCATTTTTCCTTAGGACAGTCATCCAGCTAAACAGTCATACCACTCTAACAAGGTTTTCGCTATAGTCATTCTTGTTCCTCCAGGCCACACAGTTAATTTCCCAACTGCTCTCACTCTTTAAGGTACCCAGGAAAGAACTTCAGGATTCTCAAGAAATTTTTCTGCCCTAACTGCAGCACTACACCTCTGAGAGGAAGAAGTGGATATTCATAGGTGTGTCAGTACTCTTGCCAAAGCAGAGACCTGATTCACCTACAAAGCACAGATGTACTAATAAGGATAAAATTAATATTATCTTGCATTGCACCTGAATATCGGTGGAAATACTATAAAATGGCATAACAATTGCATGTAAGTTTTTTGTAATATGGTGAGCCAGGCACAATTTTAGATAAGGAAGTGAGCAGTGTGATCATCCAAAAGGCCACGGTGGGTAAAGTTACATGAGAAGGATGAATGGGAAGACAAAAGAGACCAAAATAAGCAAACTAGTGAGCAGGAGAGCCTTGCCAAAAGGGGGGACAACTGTATAAATACAGGTGAGGAAGGAGAACTTGAGGAGAAAGAAAACAAATTCAGTTTAGTTCTGATTTTTCTCACTTAGTATCTCTCAAGCCTACTCACCTTGACCTCAGGACAAGCAACCATTAGGGTCTCCAGCCATATGGACTCACTATATGGCATCAGCTTCATGGTACTGTAAAACCCACACCTAAGTTAGAATACAATTAAGTTAATAGTTTTGTATATGTACAGGTATTGATCAGTGCTGTGTAAGAGCTACCCATCAGCGCCAAGTGCATTGTTAATGAATGAATTCAATGAAGTTGAAAATTGGCCTGATTTTTCAGTCTTCTAAACCCTCCTATCACAGCAATCCCTAATTCCTGAGTTATATAGGTATAGGTATAGGTATAGCATCATAGAATCATAGAATTGTTAAGGTTGGAAGGGACC
>RSEF01000031.1:57811467-57829155 GCA_003993805.1 Himantopus leucocephalus
CCTTCCAACCTTAACAATTCCATGATTCTATGATTCTATGATTAATACATAGTAATATGGTAATATCTTAATAGAACATGCATTGGACATGCAAATTAACATGGCACAAGTCACTGTAATTCTGATGTTTTCCAACTTTGCATTGTTTGACCTAGTAGCAAAAGGGAGGTTTCTCAGTACAGATTATTGGATGTTGTTTCCACTAATGACAGGAGGTTTGTGTGCTTTCCAAGAAAAACTACAAAATTTGGATAGTGACAAGTCCCAAGACCTTTCATTTAGCTATGTTTACAATTTATTACGCATTCAGCATGTAGAATTCACCTGATAACAAAAGGATGCTACCTCAGTAACTGGAAGCTGCAGAATGCCCTCCCAGATGAAGAAAAACAGGGTGTTGAGTTCATATCACAGATCTAAAGAATCCTCCTCTGTACCTTAGAAGCAGTACAACCCCCTTATCACTCTCCCTCCCGCTGAACAGTCTCTGGAACATCCCAGTGAATGTATGTTACTATTACGACTACAATTTCTGCCCTTAGGTTTTTTCTGTGTCAGTCTTACATAGGAGGCCCATTAAAAACTTCCCATCCCAGCTAGACTCCAGTGGAGTGTCACAGGACAAACAGAAGGCATCTGTCTGGCCCAAAAGCCCTCTTCCTGCCTTAGCAATGGAGGTAATTCTCAAAGGAAATAAATCCACAGGAAACTAATGACCTACACAGGGCCATTACAAATGCATCCACACTAAACAGATGCTGAGAGTCCCTGTTCATAGCAGTAACTTGACAACCTAAAACTATATTGTTTTTCTGTGATCTAACTTTTTACAGTGTTTAAAATATTCATCTTCCTCCCATCCTGGACACCAACCCACACACCCACACATTCAATTGTCCTGTCCTCAATTCCACAAAAGATGTGTGCATTGCCTGATCTTCCACTAGTTCACACTACTGTTTGCATCAACATCAGTAAGACCATGCAAACTCGTTTTGAGCTTATCCACTGAAATACTGAAGTTGACTGCAAGAAATATTTTTGTGAGTGGGTAACACATAGAGCACCAACCCAACTTCACACTGTTCAGTTAATTACACGTATACATAACCCATAAGATAGAAGAACATTTCCAAGATTGAAAAGTTAAGGAGTCTTAAATTCAGGTATGCCCCCAATCCTACCGCTGTGATCCATTCCTGCACTTCACAGTTGTCATTGATATTCAGAAAATTCATCAGGCCTTCTTTAGCACTTCTAAGATGATAATGACTTCAGAAAAAAGATGAAGCTCTGGTATGACCCCTAAAAGACTGAAAGTCTCCCATGAGCCCATCATCTCACATAATTTCTCCACCATTTCCCCAATTTCTATTATTTTAAAAAGCTGATTATGGCTTCATTTTTTTGTTTTCTAAGTCCTCAGTAACTCAGTTTGAATCACTCACTTTACTCCTGATTTACTCACATGCCACTGGAGTAGAATTTTCCCATATGTACCTTTGACTTCCTGAAAAATTCGAAACAAAATAAAAACAAAATTTCCACATGATAATGAAAAGTTAAGCAGCTTTCATTATCAAAAAGATTTGCTAATTTAACCAGAATCTTCGGGTTGCAGCTAAAGGCAACCTTCACAAATGCAACTGCAGTATCCCTGCCTGTGGCTGGAAACAAAATCAATTTTCAAGTTTGTTTAAATAAAACAGTAAATTAAAAGCTACCGTAACTCCAGCCGCATCTTCTGTACTCTTCCATGTCCAGGCTTTTTAGCTTCAAGCCTCCCATCCTCCATTCTTTTCCTTTCTGGGATTTGATACCCTCTAGCTTCTTACACAAAGAGCTACTTCTGCCTCTGGAGCCCTGGGGAGCCACCAGTCAGCTGCCTGAAGAAGCCCCCAAGTTTCTTGCTGAATTCACTCTTCTCTAGTTTTTATCAAGCCATCCGTTCCCCAAGGCTCCCTCTTCCTCCAGCAAGTAAATCTGCCTCTTCCAAAGTTGCACCAGGAAACAAATCTCCCCTCTGCTACAAGCCTTGTCCCTTTTAGCACTGTCTGTCTTTTAACTGCACGCTCCAGGCTCCAGTCCTGAATCCAAGTTCTTCAAGATGCTTTTTATAGACATTTACAAAACAGAAATAGAGAGCATGTAATTCCACAGCCACTTTTGTAATATTGCACTTTCAGAATGAAGACTGTTTGAAATTAAGCTAACTGGAGCTTGACTTGTCAGTCAAACTAGCTGGTGAAGAACTGTGTTACTCCACTGACATGTATCTCTGCCATGGACCAGTATAAAGGTACATAAACTGTCAAGCTAAGTGTGAGGCGCATGAGGCTCTCAGTTAAATTCACTCTCATGAAATGAGTCCAAACAAGCAATAGACATCAGAGTCTCATTTCCACCTACAGAGTTAATTGTGTGTGTCTTGGGGCTCACCTTCTTCAGAGTCATAAGTTTTACTTCTTTGTGTATACACAATTTAGCATTTTTTAAGATGCAACAAAATCGGTCATCTTCTTCAGCTGGTATGAAATGTGTACAAGGCCAGAAGTGACTAGACCCTGGCCCTGCTGTCTACATAAGAAAACTTCAGATACTTCTGGCTGACAAAAGCACATGGGAAACAGCCACTTCAATTGAGGAAAATTTAAATTTTGTATCACATACATCTTTTAACAGAGAAGTTTATTAACTACTAGAAAAACTAGCTGGGTCAAATGACCATGGAGAATATCCCATTGCCTGATCTTTTAAAAACCAAGAGTAGGTATTTTTCAGTAATGTATGCTCCAGTTCCAGTAAATGTCATCAGACTTGACACAGGAATTACTTTGTGAAATTCTGAGCTTTATTTTACATGGGAACTCAGATGTGGAGATCACAATAATGGCTCCTTCTGGCCCTAAAATCAATGAATCTATTAAGCCCATGGAACAGTGCCAGTTCATATCCAACTCCTAATGTGAATTTGAAGAAGTCAGTCCTATAGTGGGCTTCTCCTCATCAGCTGTAACAATCTCTGTTGCATGTTCAGCATTCAGTAGATAACAAATACAAACTCAACTGCTCAGGTCACTGCACAGAGAGTTTAGTGAAGAAGCATTTTTTAAAAGTGCTGGCTCAGAAAAACGCATGCGCTACTCTAAAACCAGATGTGGAAACATTAAAAAGAGGACAGAGCCTGACAGAAGGGGCAAGAATTATTTAAGCAGAAGACACGTGAGAAAGGAAACAGTGTTTTCTTGTTGCCCTTATAATGGGTGTCTTAGGCGTCAGAAGAGCACATTACATGAAGATGGGGGAGACCCCTGCAAAAGTCCTCCAGCACACGATGCTATGACATGCAGAGGGGGTCAGTGACCTCACTTCAAGATGTGTGAGCAACACATGGTAAAATGTTTAGCACAGCAAGAAAGAACCCTGATCTGCTTGACACTGAAGCTGCCCAAACCCCAGGCTGCTGTTTTAAAGAAAGCAGAGTGCAGAAGTGTGATATTTGAGTAAACTCTAATTTCTCCAGATTATGCAAGATAATAATACAACACAAATTCATGAGCTCATGCAATAAAATAGCATGCAACTGCAGTCCAGTTTTTAACCTGTATTTGCTGAATATAAAGCACTACAAATAAAAAAAAAACATTCAGAGATACATTGCTACAGGAAGTACCTAATTTTTGTGACACCTTATGGTGCCTTTAACACTACTCATGTCCATGAGGTGTTCGTAAAAGGAATCTGTTGTAAAGTAGATTCATGGTAGCCTGACTTCAATCAGCTTTGAATGACGAATGGGAGCATCATTAAATGCAAATAAGTCTCATAACACATACTTTTAAGATGTAAAATAAAAACTACAAGCCTCTGTACAGTGCAAAGTAATTACATTGCAGCCTTCTTTTGCTTAAAGTCCTTGCTACACCTGACATTCTCAAAACTACCTTGACCCTCCTTTGCTCCTAGCAAGAACGATTTCCCTCTCACCGTTTTATTCTTAATGACTTCATCAGAACTACAGCTCTGCTGACACTTTGTTTAAACTTGAGCCACACAATTATCTTTTCTCTTATATCCACTGAGCCTTTATTCTGCTGGTAACAGAGCTGAGTAGCCTTTTGGATAGCTTAAGTGATCCTGACCTGTTCTTTGTAAGCTCTCTGACGCAAACACATACAATATTTAAGCATGATTTCATTCCTTCTCTTTTTCAGCTGTATGACAGCTCTGCATATAAAAGCCTGTCCTGTGCACACACTGCACTCACTTCCTGAAAAAAAAAAGGACACACGAGAGTTGCCTCTTGTCCAAGCTGCTGGAAGCTCTTGGTCTTGTAACTGTACACATCTTTGAACGACTCAGAGCAAACATCTTCCCACAGTAATTTTACATATAATGATATAATGATAACATCCATCAGTTGAATGAGGATATTTTGACTTACCTGTTGCAAAGGTCATAAATGAGGATTTTAATGATATGAACTACAATATTTGGGCTTACAGGCATCAAAAGGTGCCTTTAATTGATGAAGTAATTATGAAGTATATAGCATCACTTACTGGAAATAATTGAATTTATAGGCTGATATAAAACCCAGCTGCCTAATGAGGTTACGACAACAGCTATTCTGTCAATGATACAATTGCTGTTGGCCCCTCTCTGCAGATTCAGCCATAGCGTTTGCCGTCTGTTATTTCATCTCTTCTCCCAAAGGCAAATCAGAGCTAAATTCTAACTCTGTCTTCATATACCCTCTCTTGAGCCTGAGTGGTGCCAAGGTTAACTAGAAAAACAGCTAATAGCCAGGTAATGCACCAAGAAGAGACTACCTCCCAAAGCAAGGTATTCAAACATTGTCACGTCCCAAACCACCAGGAAGACAGGAGTAAAGAGCACGTATTTTGGGCCACCAATCTCAGTTCTTCCAAATCACAGGTAACAGTGCAGATGGTCTCACAGGACATCTTCTACAAACTAGGCTGTACCAACACCTAACAGCAAATTTAAGACCTTGGTGAAAGGCCAAACTCCCTTCCAGCCCCACCAGTTACTCCTCAGCATGACAAGGGAAAAACAGGGTCAGAAATCCTGTTGGTCAGATAAAGGCAGGGAGATTCCTTGCCAGATGCTCTTGCAGGCAAGTCACAATTAACTTGGTGAAAATCAATGTCATTTACTGCCAGTTAAAATCTATTCAGGCAGTAGGAAACAAAGACAAACCCCCAAGCCAGCACCCCAAACCCCTGGAACCAGCTGGAAGCGGCCATGGCCGGCCCAGGGTCACCCAGTGCCTCCTCTCCACCGAGCTCCGCTGGCCACCCCACACAGGCACCGGCACCACAGGGAAATGCAGAAGTCATTGGGAGTGAGGGGAGGGCAGAGGCAGAGGTAAAGGGCAGCTTCTCGCAGCTCTGCGCTGACGCGGGGGAGAGAGAAAGAGCAAATTCACCAGCCAGCCAGCTCCACCCCGTCACCACCCCCTCACCAGAGGTATGTCTGACAAACAGTGCGACAGGACAGAGGGGAGTCTGGCAGCGTCCTGGCCTCGACGCAGGTTGACCAGAAGCAGGAAGACATTGTAACTGGATCACAACGCACACAGGCCAAGTACAGCACAAACTGTGGCAAACCCTTTCAAAAGCGCCTTTAGCGTCTTGAAGCCCCTCCTCTCTGAAATGGCCCCTTCCCTAAATGTATCATTTCAGAAAATAAGTCACAAATTCCTACAAATTCAAACGTGCTTGGGCAGCCAGCCCAGAGGCAGGAGCCCCAGTGAGCCCATCAGCTTTTGGAGGCAAGTGGAGCCACATCTGGGACTTGGCATCTACCAACACTGCCCTGGACATCCAGTAAAGGACACAGGCAATTTCAGGAGCCTAATGAAAATTCAGCAATTAGAATTATCATTAACAAAACAAAAAAAAAAAAAAAAGAAAAAAGAAAACTCCTTTGTACATACATGAGATAAAGGCAAACATGCAAAACATCTACAGAGAGCAGGAAGAAATATTTCTGAGAAACAGTATCTGAGAAGTATTCTCGAGGGGACAAAGGCCTTGTCCATGTGTTGAAGACCTCCTCTTGCTTCCTTCTTTACAAATAGTGTACCAAGGCACTAACAAATCAGCCCTAGAGAATTTTGTTGGGACAATACAAGAAGTAACTGTACACCTGACCCTTTGCCCAAGTCTTGCAGGCACCTATGGTACAGCCACATCTTCCTTTTGCTGATCCTACTGAGTGGCCAGCAACCTCTCCCCTCAGTTCCTCCTCATTATGGGGACTGATCGTGTTTCTCTGCTGTAAGGTGAGGCTCTCATGTGACCATGCAGCCTTTGATAGGACTACCCCATTCATCTCTGGCAAATCTGAACCCAGCTTCTTGGACAGAGTAGTTCAGAAGTCATCACTGTAAGAAGTAAAATCAATGCTATGAATCATGCCAGCTTCTCATGACACCAAAAGGGTAGCATTTTGGAAAATATCACTGCTTCCTGTTCAAGCTGAAGAAATGTCTTATGCCTAGATAGTCATCTAGTTGTCTTCTGAGCACTTATTCAGTGAGGTCTGTGAGGACTTGATCACTCATGCAGCAGGATCCTGGTTTGTGGATGGAGCAGAGGAAGTGTACCAGAGACTCAGGGTGCTCCTGTGGATTCCTTTGTGCTCTACACAGGAATTCCTTTTCTACTGAGTGAATCTGAGCCATAATTTAGATTCCAGCTCAAAAATTAAGCCTACATTCTTAAAATCCTTCTGTCATTGCAGGAAAAAAAAATGTAAGAACTCAGTAGTATTTTATCTGCAGAATGGATGAAATGCAGACAGCTAAAGCAGTACAAGGCTCCTTGTAGCTGGCTGAGGATCTGCAGTGACAGTATGTAACCTGTAAAAGGTACTGACAAACTGCAAAATGATTATGTGGTATTAAAATCTTTCAGATGCTACATTCATGTCATTTGCCAGAAAGCAGAGACTGGGAGAATAGAGAAGAAACAAGGCTCAGCAAAAGCCTCCCCTTTCCCCTTGACTCAGCTTGCAGGAAGCATTTTCTTGTACTGAAGACCAAACTCTATTTGAAATTCCACTAACAAGTCTGGGGCAGGCAATAGTCTCAATGAAGTTTGGGGCTGGAAAGATTTTGCCATGTGCGGACACTGAGTGGTCTTGCAGATGCTGGATGTTTGGAGAGGAGCAGAAAAGAGATAGAAAATAAAATGCCTAAGTGGAATATCCAGAAGTCAAGGACAATAAAAACAGGTAATTTTTTTTTTGGTACAGCAATGCAAGAGAAGAAAAATAGTGAATGACTGAGGAGTTCGGGAAAGGGAGTTACTTAGATCAAACAGCTTAGATTGACTAAATCAGAATGGCTGGGGACAGCAGTCAGGTATTCAGACAGATTAACAGGCTAAAAATGTCTTGCTTTAGAGGGAATGGAACAGAATGAATGAAATGGACGAGAACAGAACATTTCCTCATCACTTAAATACTTCCAGCTCCCTTCAGCCTATTTCTAGCCTACTCTGCCCAAGCAAAATATCTACATTACCGATTGCATGGGCATCAACAACAGCCTTCCCCTGACTCCCCCAACCCCCCAGTTCCCAGTCACTGGCAAATAGTGCTTTGTGTTGTGTGCAACTATTGACACGTTTTCATTTTCTGTCTCCATAAATGTAGAAGTCTCCCTGAAAATTCATGTGCAGATACATGTTCATTTCATGTAACAATATCCATTTATTCTAAGTACCACAAAGCTCATTTGTGTTGTGAAATTGAGTTTCCAAGTCAAACAGTATGCTGCAGATATTAGAGTTCCTTTTTGTTAAGCAGAAAGTCCACTTTTCAGAAAGAAAGTTTCCAGGAGCTTTTTTTTGAAAATTTTATTTTATTTTTACATCCAAATACAGAGCAATTATCTTAATTTTGCTGCATCTCTTTATGTTCTGTTCCCACCTTATTTTCCCATCAAGAAACCTTGGTCGTTCATGTGTTTGGATTATTTCTGAAAGTGGAGGAAGTTTTTGTTAGCAAATATCACCTCGTTTTTACCTTCCCTTCACCTGTTTTTCCCCCTTTCTTTGCTCAAGTACGCTACACTCCATCTTACTCCCTCCTGGGCTGTGAAAGCTGTTTCACACTGTTGCTGTTCCCTACAGGAACACCAACCATGTCTCCTACAGCAGCAAAGTAGGGAATGTTGCTTTTCAAAACATAAATAATGAACCTGGCCTCTAAAGAGATGTGCCAGTCCCTCCTCTGTTGTTTAGAGGTTTCTCAAAGGTGGAAAAAGTTGGTCACCTGGGAATCTGTATTCTGAAATGTTTTAATAAGCACAGTAATGCAGCAGGGGGAAAGGAAATTAAAACTAAAGCTGACTGAATACTCATAAAGAATTTAGCTTCTGCTTTGTTTAGCAAATAGTTTGCAAACTTATCCATTCCTCCCCTATGCAATATATTTGTTATTTGAATGGTCTGGAAAACGTTTTTCAGATAGAACACTTATCTATGGTTTTTTCCTTCATCATTTGCTTTTGGTGTAGCATGGTGCATACACTTAGTTCAGGCAGCAGTAGTGAACTCATGCCTGGAAATTTTAAATGAAATTATATCAATGGGGGCAGAGGGAATACATAGAAAAATTTATCAAGTCCTTTTTGGTAAATTATCAGCCTCCTGAATTCCCACACATTTTTCACAAGTACTAAGCAGTGAAAGTGTATACTCTTCAATAATACATATTGGGTTTCAGATTTTCCCGTGAGTCCACTCCCATGGACTCCCAGAGCCATTGCAGTTGGAAGATACAAGGGGAAGTCTTTAGTCCAACCTCCAGCCCACACCTCTGTCTCTGATTTCCGACTGAGACTTCAGGATCATGCAACATCCAGTCATGTCTTGAAAACCTCTCAGGACAGAGATCTCACACCCTCCGTAGGCCCCTGCTCCTCTGCCAGGCTGACAAAATTGTGGTTGTTTTTTTCTTTTTTCAAATCAAAATCTCCCCTCTTTCAGTTTATAACCATTGCCACTTAGCACAAATCAAACCCATCAGATTTCATAATCATCAGTTATGTAAAACTCAAGAAGATAATTCATTCCTTAGCAGGCTTTATTAAAGCTTTGGTTGGCCATTGAAAGCAGCTTTGATCCATACCTCATCTCTAGTTTTTCTTAAGGGACTTGGGATTCTTGAAAAGTCTGGTTTGAGTTTTTGTTCTTTACACGTGAAATTTAGGACACTAGATCACAGAAGCTTCACTTAAGACTGTTTAGATACGGGATGCGTGCAAACTCACCCCCATTCTGGCAGTTTTAAGAGGCTAATTTTAAAAAAAAGCTAATAAGGAAAAAGACCTCACATAATGGTGACTTGTTTCAGAATATTTCTCATTATTTTATTTCATGCCCTAAGCCAGAACCCAGCGTCTGCCTGTTGCTGTGTCTTCTTCCGAAAAGCGCGCACACGGATGCAACAAGCCCACACATCTACAAGCTTTTCCATAGATACAATAAATGAGCAACCAAGAGGAAAAGCAAGCAAATCACTTGTGCAATACAATTAATTTTATTGGAAAGTTTTGATGAACTGATGCATGAAATTTTTGTAGTTATTTGCTTTTTTCATAAAAGAGATTTTTTAATTTTATTTTCACTTTTTTTTCAGAAACTTTTTACAGAACACAAGAATTTAAGAATTCTTTCATTGTATTCCATGAACATGGGAGTTTACCACCTAGCAGGAAATACTTTTTTACAAACTTCAGAATAGTCTTTGTTTCACCATTCTTTGTGATGACTTTCTGAAATTAAGTCCTGTTGACCAAGCTGCAAACCAGTAAATGACCATGTCTTAAAAGGTACTATATCTTTTAAGTACCCCTCTTCCTAGAGGAGACAGAGTTTCTGCAAGTCAGGATGTAATAAGGAAAGGCTTAGTGCTACACTGTACTGTAGCAGCACTTCCTAAACCAATTGCCCATAAGTAACCAAAATTAGCATTGAACTACCTAAGAATAGCCCTGTGATGCTCCAATTTTTTAGATATGTAATTTGATCTTGTATTAATGACTATAGTAACTAATGTAATGTATTTCTTGTTAGGAAATGAGAAATAACTGCAATTTTTGTTGAATTGAGCAAGGATCTTGTCTTATAGCAGAACTGTAAGCAAGTTGGGGGACAAAAAAAGAGGATTAGATGAATGCAAATCAGGGAGAAAAAATGTGCTTAGCCTTCATATATCAGTGAAACAATCTATCAAGTGAAATTCCACAGAATTTTCTCAGTCAGTATTTGCCTTAATGACTCAGAGTAGGGACCCATATTAAATTTGCAAGAGGCACTAAGCTAGAAAGTCTTAGTAACATCAAAAAATAAAATTAACAATTCAAAAAGCTTCTGATTAATTGGGACAAAACAGTGCTGAATACAAAAGAAACAGTTTGATAAGGACAAGGGCAAAGTTCTTTGTGAGGGTAGAGACAATCAACTGCATAAATTCATTTAGGGAATTAATGACTAGTCAATAGTTCTATAAAAAAAAGATCGAGTAACTGACTTAATTGGTCTGAGCAATGCCCTGCTGCTCTAAAACAAGAAAGTGACATAATGGGTGATGCAACCAAGAGTGTCATGCCCAAAGCAGAGAAAACTATACCACGAAGACTTGGAGTCCAGAAAGCAGAGAAGGAAGGGGANAAAAAAAAAAAAAAAAAAAGGAAGACCTAGGAAAGGTACTTATTACGTAAAACCAGAAAAAATCTGGGTCATTTAGTCTAGATAAAAGAGAACAGGATAACAATCTTAAAGCATACAAAAGTTGCTCCAGAGTTGTGGATAGTAAGCAATTATCCAATTACACTGCATCATGATTTTAGTGAAGACTTTAAGACGGTCTTTCTAACTGGAAGGAAAGAGAACCATTGGAAGAGTCTACCAAAAGACTAACTCTTGCAGTGAAAACTGCATCAGTGAAAGGCTTAAAGGGCATGTTTTACAAATATATTCTAGAAATGACAACTGCATAGTTGATCCTGCCTGGGGGCAACAGACCAGACTAATAATTTTTTTAAAGGCTCCCAGCTTTATCTTTTCCACCTCTTTGGTAGTTTGGCTTGCAGCAAAAAGAGAGGTTAGTTGTTTTTGTGGGGGTTTTCTTTTCTCTTGAACTTCTTAGATAATTAGCTTTGATTCTGGTACAGGAGAGACATCTTGTCTTATGGCTTTGCCCTCTTTGTTAGTGACGTTTAGCTAATCATTATTTGGAAAAGTAGAAGCTGACAATGTACTCAGACACCAATTGACACAGAAGTTCCGTACATGACTGGGAAAATAAGCACAGGCTGGTCATAGCCTGTAAATCAGCCCCTTGCTGCAGTGCTCCAGCAGCAATCAAGAGAAATAATTACAGTTTGCAAAACAACAGCTACTTTGCTATTCCTTGTCAGGAAGCTAGGAGTCTATTTCATAAGCCTGTTATTACAACTCTTCAGTGCAGACTGGGCCCTCGTTCCCTTGCAGCTCCCAGCATATATGCAGAGCCACATCTCTGGTTGGGTGCGTGCTCTGAAAAGCTGTCTTAAAGCCATAAAGATTTTTTTTCACTATTTAACATATTGTTTCTCCCACCCCAGGAGAATGTCTCACATCAAGGCTTTGGTGTCTATTCCCATTAAAACCAATTCTGTGCATTTGTCTGTTTAGTCTGTTTTCCCTTTCTTAGTCACTCTCCCACAATTTTCTTGTTTTCCAGTATTTTAAAGTACAGACCAAATAACCTAATAGTAACCAAGGCATTCTAATAATATGATACTGTAGTTCCAGATCAAGGTAAAGATTATCATGAAAACTGAATGGAAAAAGAAGTACTCAACCATCTAATTTATTTTAAAAAAGCAAAATCTGAACATCTTTTATAGCAAATGATAGTAATAAAGTTCCTTCTGGATTATATTCTCTAAAAGCTGATTTCCCCAAATACTGTTTCCACAACTGCTGTTACAAGACTACACCCAAAACTCAAACTCACCTGCCGCATGCATCACACGTCATTTAATGATAGGCAATGAAACTCAAATCACTAATTTGTCAGAACCATACAAAACAATGGAGCAGGAAGAAGATTCACACAATCTGCCTTTGGACACCGAACTTGGGAAGCTAGATAAATGGGTAACTTATGCATTAACTCATGTAGTGATGGAAAACAGCGTTCCTCCCTATCGATCAAAGGAAACTCATAGTCGTGGAGCTTTCCCCTCCCTGCTTGGACACTGAGCACCAAAGCAATCTCAGGAAATTTCTGAACCCTGGGGAATACAATAGCAACAATGGCCTCTGCACTTCCTGCAAGCACTATAATCACTAAAAAAAATAAAATTAAAAAAAACCCATGAAAGAACAGAACAAATTATGAATTTTTCACCCAGGCACTTTCTGCTTTTACCCTTGAGACAGCATCAAGGTAACTGAAAGATGCAGAAAGGTAAAAAATTATGCCTGGCTGCTGGTGACAATTATTCCCTAGTATTTTGCATCCTGTTTTGCAAACCTCTCTTAAGACGGTGAATGCTTATTTTCTGGTGCTGCTATTCCAGTCTTTCTCCTGCTGGGTGGGAGGAAGTTGCTGCCCCTCCCCATTCTGGAAACGCAAAGTGGAGAAGTCTATCTGGTGGGACTCCCAGCTGCCTGGACAACTTGAGTTTCATATTGTGCTTGTATTCAGCAGCAAAAATACAGAACCCGTAACTCCAAATACTCATAAAGGAAAATTATGGATAGGGAAAGAAAATTTATTTCAAATAATAGATTTTCATCACCTTGTGCCTACTATTCACGTAACTTCTGTATTAATCCTATCAGCCTGTATGCTGCCTAAACTCTATGTATGTTTATCATACAGCTGTCAGAACTGTTTGTCATTAAAGAACAGGCTAAAAGGTTGTTGTGCCTCACATATCATGATGTATAAAAATGAGCTAAGTAATTGTGGCATCAAATACATGCTTTATGCAGTCTTGCAATAGTTTAAATTACTCCTAATCCGAATTCATCTCTACAACTTGTAAAACCAGAATCATCCCTCAGCTAAATCTTAACACAGTGCTGTTTCTGAGCAAACAGTAACTTTTCCCTTTGGTTTTTTTCTGTTTTATACAATAGGGAAGCCCACGTAAAAATTAATTCATCTTTACAACATCAGAAAACTGACAAAAAACCCCTCAGACTCAGTCAATATTATTCAGTAATATCACAGCATGTTTGGACAGCACACCTTCGAGTTAGTAGGATCTGAAACAATAACAATATATATTCCCAAATGTATGCAACAGTGATTTAAGAAGACTTTGAATTACAACACTGTAAAGACACGCATCAGAAATCAGTAAAGCCTTTATGTCACATGACCGCAATTTATCCAACTTTTGGCAATCTATCATAGTCCTAGGAACTCATTATAGGCTCTTGCACACAAAAGGCTCATGCAAAAACAACATGGAGAACTCTCAGGTACCGTGAACCACTTCTGGGCATCTAGCCATCTTGAAAGGTTCTTTTCTCAAGTCTACTCTGAAATCATCATTAGTCAGAAACAGCAAAAACCCCGCCCTATAAAAGCCCATGACAGGGAGCTGGGTCACAAGAGGCATAACAGATGTCAGCATCTCTTAGTAAAGCTGGCCTAAGGCTATTAATAAGAGCAATTCCTACATGACAGGAAGGACATAAACTTCTAGTTCTTTCTTTACTCTGGGAAACAGGATCTTGATGAGGAAGAAGAAAAGCTATCGTACCTTTAAGTGGCCCCTGTTGTCTCTGATGTGATGAAAGCTGCCTCATTTTCCCCAAAGAAAGTATATGTAGCCAAGAACTACAGACAGAAAAGTTAAAATATTCCTTTAGTAAATGCCCAAAAGAGAAACACTGCATTCTCCTTCTCTTCTACCAGACAAGGGTGAGAAGTATCACGTTAGTCATTTATTCTAACTCATTTACAGTGAGAACTCGTTAAACTGAACTTCTGAGGACACAACAACAGACTCAGACAAGAGCAAGTTGCTTTTTCCTTGGAAGCTCTTTGTCTGCCTTTGTGAATTAACTTGTCATTTATGAACATACTTTATGCAGAGGGCCACAGATGGAGGAACATGTTCAGCTATGTGGTCCTATTAAATTAAAAAATAAACTGTTCCTAATTTTCATGGCTTCTCAATCCTGCTCAGTTCAAGCTAATAGAAACTACACTATCACTACTATTTGACCTTCTAATTGCTTTACTGAAAACTGGATTACTAATGAGCTCATGAATGATGGTCAGCCAAAGATATAACATCTTTTCTGTCAATATTTAAAAGAGAAGACAATGTAAGGCCTCTCCAGAGCAAAAATTACAGATTCTGACCAAGAGGAAAAAATGTATAGTTACTATTACCAACAGCCTCAAAATTACCCAGCCAGCGTTTTAGCTAAGAATACTTGCATTGGCTTGTGAAACTGGAAAGAATATATTTAAAATATAAAATTAAGATGGTCTGCACACTGACCTTCAGTCAAAAAATTTTTGAGGGATGAAAGTAATACTTTTTTCAAATTATCATCTTACATAGTACAGATGAATAGACTTTAAATCTGTACAACTAAGTTCTTGTCATGGTTTCTCAGGGGAGGAGATATGCAGTTAGCCACAAAAAAAAGAAGTGACAGAGAAAAAAAAAGCCCTGCTGCGATTGACTGCTGTAATCTACTTCATCTTTCTCCACACAGATCTCCTGTGATCTAGATTCACCACTCACCAGTTGTTTTATGGTGATCATTAGAGTCACACTTATCAAAGCCAGTCTCAGGTTTTTACTAGACCTAGATGGATAACACACAAATCCAGGAAAGAAGCTATAAAAGGAAAAAGCTTTTCTTCAAGTTCACGCAGTGAAGGATTGCAGACACAAGCAGTTAACATGAGTAGTACATCTGAGAAGTGTTAATCTGCTCACAACAATGTATTGATTGCATGCCAGTCAGCAATGGTCCTTGAAAGGAAAAATTAATACCTGGGCTTTATATTCAGTCTTTAAACAATTGTTTCACAATTCCTTAGGTGGAATTTCTGCCAAATAGAGTATCCTGAATGTGGTTTGCTCCTAATGCTTCAGGGAAACCTAATTTCATGCTTATTTATGCAGTAATTATTCCATGGGCTGGCATAGGTCCTCTTCAAACAATGCCCTGAATTCAGGCCTTGCCGAGACTGGGAGAGTGGGAGAGGGATATCCCACACCTCTTGAGGAATGGTGGCAATGGCCACACAATAGTCAGTGGAGCCTGCCAAAGCCCCAATTCGCTGAACTCATTTGCATTGAAGGTCCACTAGTAAATGTCAGCAAAACTGTACCCCATATCCCAGTTCCTAGTTTGTTTCAAAAACTCTCCCAAACCCAAATACCCAAACTCAATATCTTCTGCAAAATACATCTTTTGTGTGTGGCAGAGATTTTTAACTGAGCTTACTTTTTAAAAAATATATATACTGTAAAAAGCAGTAGTGGATGCTGTAAGTAACATCAGCACATTCATTCATTAACTTGTATGTTAGCCAAGCTCCCACATTCCCAGGCAGAAATTTCCCTTTTTCCTGGCCTGTTCTTTTTAAAAATCTTGTTGAATGGGGAAAAGGTGAAAGACATGAAAAATTCTGAAACCTTTGATGTAAACTTTTTTTCTTTCAGTATCAGAGCACCTTCCATTTCTATGGATAGATCAGCAACCAAACTGGTAAATGCTTGAGATATTAACCCAAAACTGAATAAGTAACCCAGGGAAATCAGGAGACTTAATTAGATGATGCATGCACAGTACATGCTCTTTAATGTCTAGATTTCTCATTTTCTTTCTGCTTTCTAGCTGCAAAAGGAGATGAAGTTACTGCTGCATGTAAAGCCTTGATGCCATTGACCTTCAACCTACCATTATGCAAATCTAGTACTCAATATTGCAATTATCTGCATGATAAAGACAAGCATATATTAACCGTATACGTATAAGCATTTCCAATGTTTAGCATTTTTCTCTCAAAGAGAAATCAGCTTCTAAGAGTTTTATAAGATGAAATATAATTTAACTGCTCAGTTGTAGATTATTATTTCCAGCAAGAGAAGGTACTCTCAAATGTTTACAAACTACTTGGTTTTGAAATAGGAGTTTTTCTTTGCTATCCAAATTTTAACTTGGGGGAAGCTGTGTACAGTATTTGTAAGGGACTGTGTCTCTGTAGTGCTTTAAGAGCACAAAAGAAAATAAATAGTAATTACACTGGTTCTTTACAAGAAAAGTCAAAATTATTTCTGACGAAATAATCAGCATTATAGTCTAGCTACTAGGACTGTTAATCAGTACAGGAAGAATGCAGAAGAAAATTCTCCCACATTGGCAAATTTATGTAAATCTTGAAAAAAAAATATTTCTTTGCAATGCTACAGCTATTTTTACTCTAAACCTCTTTTAGAATTTCATCCAACTTGTGTAAGCTTGATTTAGGAGTGGAGTTCTAGGTCAAAGAAGACTGACAGTATCCAAGCAACAAGTGATGGATGAAACAATACTTTTCAAGTTGTCATATGTAAGAAGAAGCTGTACCTAGCAAGAATAAATATAAGGGGGTGAAAACACAACAGCCCAAACCCAAATCTAGATATATTCACATTCTGTCCATCAAACAGTATTTTTCTGAATAATCCTTGAAAGCTCAAATTGTAACATGTCAGCAACCACCACTGTCTCCACCATTTATCTGTGAGGGAGACTATTTACACACACCTCACATAATGAGATCCTTCTTCTGAGACCTCATTCTACTATACATCCTGCCATGGGGGGGGAAACGGAAAGAAAACATTCATGAATGACTTTCTCACTGGAGCAGCACTCCATCACAATCCTAGAGAAAATGCTGAAGTTAATGTATTTTTGTGACTCAAGACACCATAATGTTGTAGCTTTGGAATCACAAAAGCAATAGCTGAGTGCTATTTATTTAGTGCCACTGACTCTATTCACTGTTTTCTTCTTTTTGTTTTTCCAGCTATTTTCCAAAGGTTTTGACAGTCCAGAACGCCAAGTTTCACAAAGGATTCAGAGCAGGTAAAAGGATCATCAGGAGAGCTTAAAGGTAGAGCCCAGCCTGATCTGAAACATCAAGAGAGAAAAGGCAAGAGTTTGCATTATTATTCAAATGCTTATGTCACTTGCTGAAATTATCTTTACAACATCATCTGGTTATCTGCCCTGTGCATCTTATGACATACATCTAGCAATACATCTGTCCAGATTTTTGGAATATACCAATTTGCTACTTAACATGTATGAACATATTCTGCCCATCCAAAAAAATATTAAACCAAATTAATATAGGATTTAATTTAGCTTCATTAAATATATATACATTTTAGCTTTTGTATCACCTGAATTCTGCAAGAGAGGAGTCCTCTTAATCTCAAAAATACCCTTCATAGAATCATGTAAAGTGGTTAGAGTTGGAAGGGACCTTAAAGATCATCTAGTTCCAACCCGCCTGCCCAGGGCTGGGATACCTTCCACAAGGCCAGGTTCCTCAAAGGCCCATCCAGCCTGGCCTTAAACATTTCCAGGGATGGGGCACCCACAACTTCTCTGGGCAACCTGTGCC
>RSEF01000031.1:57830155-57861705 GCA_003993805.1 Himantopus leucocephalus
ATGATCTCCAGAGGTTCCTTCCGACCCTGACCATTCTGTGATTGTGTGAAGATTTTTAGTCTAAATGTATGAATGATGAGCCTGGTTGGCAGCCTGTGACAGAGATACAAATTGTCTTTCTTGTAGAGATGACAGACATGAATATAAGAATAAATCTCTTTACAGGAGGAAAAGAAGAGAATTTTTTGCCCCCTAAGTGTACTTTCCTCGTCCTTTCATGTATTTGCTTTGCTGATTGAAATACAATTTTAAATTTAAAACTGGTCAAAAGCAGAGAGGTAGTGTCTGAAAAGATGTTCTCTCTGCTACATTTGTTGAAAACATGTATTTCTTCCCCTCTTTGTCCACAGTATGGATTTTTAATGTAGCACTACTGGATCTACAAATTCATAGACTTACGTCAAGCACTGTAGCATTAAACAACTGGAAATCTAATTTCCTGCTGGGAATGCAGAGATGATCGATAGTCGCCATTCAGTCTGAAAAGTCCCTGTAAATCTTACGGCACCGAAGAACCAAAAAACACCGAAGGTGTTTTTCTTTTCCCACTGCCATGCTTCTGAGCCTGAAGGCAGTGCTTTTTACACAAGCTTCCCCAGACACCAAGCCCGGTGCTGAACTGCCTGGGTTAGCACGGGCCTTATTTTTGTAGCTTTGAAGCAACAGTGAGAATTGATTAGCTGTGGGGCACCTTGCTGCCATTGCTAAAGGTGCATGCAAGACAGCGAAAAATAATGTTTCCTGCTTTCCTAATAACATTTTTCCATGCGAAAACAACCTAGCAGCAGACATGTTAGGTGATTGTAAGTAGGAAGAGAGATGGTCAGTAAATACTATCATAGGCGTGTTGCCCAGAATCTGCTGCCTCCCCCACTGTCGTCCCTGGAGGGTGGCCCTGTGATTAAAAGTTCTGAGATATTTGCTCTTAAGAAAAAAATGCTGAGCCTTGATTGTCATGTCAGTAGATACTCGTTAACTGTCCAGTATGCAGTGTGCATTCAAAGAAGCTGTGATGGCAGTGGTGGAAAAGAGGTGTCACAAACAGTTTGGATGTTTTAAATACCATTATGCTTCAGTCTGTACAAATGTGACACTTATAATTTCAGTGGTTATTCGCATTTCCATTTTTTTCCATTTCATTTTCCTCACACTCAACTAACTCATAGCAGTTAGTTATTATGAAACCTGACCTGAAGATGAATGGCTCATTATAAAAACTTAAACCCTGTGCCCGACTCTACAAATTCCTTTTTATGTTCAAAGTATGAACTTTTTAATAATACAGAGATAGCATATGATGTCTAATCTGTAATGACAGAAATGTTAAATCAACATTTTCGGTCTCTAATTAGAAACACAATGTCACATTATGAGTAGATTTAAAGGCTAAATAGGGAATCATTAAACTAATTTTTAGCCACTTATCAAATCTGGGTCCCTCTCCCAAATAATGCAGGCAGCTTTCTAGATGGTTCTTTATTGTGTTATAAGAGGTATCGTTACAGTCTGGCATTTGTCACCAAATGTCTATGAAGATTTCGTATATTACATTTCGTTAAACACCTAAGCAATTAATTATGACGTACAGGAGACTACTATTCTCCTTTTCGCTGCGCACTTTGCAGAGCTGCTTGCAGCCAGCGTCAGTGAAGGGAGCCTTCAGGATGCTCTCGCCCATCCTTGGTTTACATGTAAGACAACAAGACGAGACCAATTTTGTTCCTCATTCAGCTGACATGTGCCACTGCTTGGAGTATGCAGACTGTTGAGTACCTGGTCCACGAGGACTGATGCTGCTAGCTGTTGACAGCTGTTAAATAGAAAGGCAGTGCCCTGCTCCAGTAGCTTCCAGAGCCCTTTGGAGTCAGTGATGGACCCAGAGCATGCAGCAAAGTCTACACAGCTCCTGGCTGTTGGTGTACCCTGGATTTATCCCAGCAAATGCAAATAGTGCACAGCAGCCTGCTTGAGGATTTGTTGGTGTCTAGCACCAATCTTAAAGTGGTCTTACGGATTATAGGCAAGCATGAGAGAAAACAGGAGAAGCAGTATCTGGGATGACAGGAAAAAATCTCTCACATGTTCTTCCTTTTTCACATACTTTTTTCTTATGGTGGTATTTGTTAACAAAACTCTTTGTAGAGCATCTCCTCCCTCCTTCACCTGCTGGGACATGCATGACAGAGTCCTATCAGAACCATCGTTAGTGATGCTTCAGCACAGCTGTCTCATTATTTTGCAACACCGCTTTGCAAGGTTTGGTCCAAGGAATATTGTTATATCCTTCCACATAACATCCATATGTGTACTGGTTGAAGGCAGCAAAAGGTAAAATCACAACTGGCGGAGGTGTATTTTGTACACAGTGGCCCAGTTTTCTGCAGGCAGGGAATAAATTGCCAGAACAGCTAGGATCCCTCAGATCTAGGCAACGTCAGGTGTAGAAGTTCTCCTCCTAGGGGACTGGTGAGCTACCCTGAGGTCTTGACCTAGCAGTGCTTTCCATGCACTGTGGTCTTTCTCTGTCTCTCTTCATCCCATACTGCGTGTTAGGCTTTCTAGGACAAAACTCACACTAGAGGGGTGTGGGGGAGCTAAGTACAGTCTGGCTTTGAATTTAGTGGGTCTAAGGGATTCTACGTGCTTTTGCAGCATATTTGATGCTTATCATTAGTGACAGGAAGTGTAATGCGGTGTGATAATTGCATTTTCTAATAGATGTTGGAAGGATAGTTACATACTGTGAGTAAACAGCATCGCCACAACTATATGTGACTTCAGGGGGAAAGCATGTGAACAACTTTGGAGGCATTGTGTCTGTTTGAATGGTAGTTTTTAAAGAAGCAATAAACAAGCAACACTTCTCTTTCCCTCCATAGAAAATCCTTTCATCTCTTCCGAGCCAACAGCAGTTATGACTATAACGGCTCTCTAGATAATAAAAGGAAAAACTTACTCTGGAACTTCTGGTGATGTGGTGCATTCCACTTCCTTTTTCCTCCTTTTCCGTCACATACAGTGAGTCCTGGTTTGAGAGCTTGAGTTGTTTCAGGGTTTGAGTTACCTGAGGATGTATTTTCAAGTACAGTTACTTTTAAAGGAGTCACGTGCATCTGAGATGTGTCTTTGCACATGAAAACACTGCAGCCTTCCAGCACCAGACTTAATTGTCTTAAACTGATCAAAGAGTTACTGAATAGCAAGTGACTTTAATATGACTGATGTGTGTGCCACATTGTGCTTTATTGTAGATTATTGTAATCCTGACATTGACAAGGTAGTAGGGGCAGACTCAAATAAGCAACACCATTAAAACTTAAAACATTGGATATCTTTCAAATTCTGTAATCTGAAGATCCTACTTTTTCACGCTAAATCCATTATTCTGCCCTCAGGAAAGCTTTTGCAGGCAGAGTGGAAACTGTTTCTTCTTGACAGCTCGATATATAGCGCGTTGCAAAGAACTGAAGATTTTGTAAGAAAAATCTATTCTCCCCTTCTCCCCCATGAAAAATGCTGCAAAATACAAAGCTCTAGTCTTACATCTATTCTGATGCAAACTTTGATTTGAACTGTAGGTATATTACAGCCTCATGGGATCTCTGTTTCTACAATCAGTGGGGTAAATTTTCCTTTACTTTTTGCTATTTTAGTTCTGGACAGATTGAATCATCTTCAAATATTGGCTTAAACATAATTAAAAAAAAGAGTTTCAACTTACAGAAGCACAGAAGGAAAGCATTCTTCTTTCTCTGCCTGCCTACATTTTGCTGCGAGTGTTTCAGGTGGTCGAGCCAACAGCTGAACTACTCTTTAACAGGAGAATTTCTGCAATATTGAAATCATTTGTGTGAGACAAGTGCCTCTTGAACTCCTGGTTGTCATCAGTATCACAGCAAGGTTTAGGGAGCTATGAAAAATAAGTGAATTTAGAACAGTCATGACAGATGTGGCACTTCTTTTATTCTAAATTTTTGTTTAGGTCTTCTGAAAACTCCGAAGATTTTGCACATTTGGTTGTACTGGTTGGTGCCCTCTAATTTTGAGCAGTGCTTGGGGAGCGTGAAATGTCTTTCTCTGTGTGCTGTTGTCCTCAAAACAACATTTCTAAGAGGCATCAAATGTGTTGCGAGTGACTTTCTATTTGGGTTTCTTTTCAAAAAAAGTTACTTCTCTCATAAGGAAAACTTGCTGATTTCATTAGAGCTTTAATGATACTATTAAAATTGCGTAAAGGACGGACAAACATAGGACCACAGGTTTAGATATTCAAAATACAAGCTTTAACTTTGGCAAGGTAATGTCCCGTTCTCCTAGAAGATGCCAAAATATTCCAGGCAGGTTTTAATATAAACACTAACTAAAAAGGCATCTCAAGTTGAACTAACCTCCAAATAGTTGCAGTGATCAGTGACTGTTCCCTAGCAGTATCCAGCATCCACCGCGTGGGGTTTTTGATTTTGTTTCCTGCTGAGGCAGACAAGAAGGATTTTCCAGCAGTGTGTGTGTGCTGGCTCAATCCTTTCCCTTGCTGTAGGTGTCTCACACGTCGCTGTTTCAAGCCCCGTGCCTTGTTTCCCCATCTGTGCCGTGCAGGCTATGCTGCTCCACTGGGATGCTCTGAGGACAAAGTGCCCTGAGGGACATGTCATGTGCTGGTGGCGTATAAACCGTGTAAACCGCCTGTCATTAGATCCCCTAGTTAGACCCGCGGTGTGAATTGATGGTGACAGATGCTGTGCAAATTTGGAGGAACTCCTCTTGTAGCAGGGTGATGTTTCTGCATAATCCCCATGCTTTAGTCACTTCTGTTTCTTGGGATTCATTGTTTTTTATTTTATTCAGTCAGCATATGTATCTGTTTCTCTTTGTTGCTGTTTCTAAATGTCTCTTTATGTTCCCCATTTGCCAGTCATTCCTCGTCGTTCGCTTTCTTTGTCTCTCCGCCACACACCTCCTTTGTTCCAGATGGCTGGATAACTCCATATTGTAAAATTGGCTTAATCTCAGTGAATAGGTGTCTCCTGAACGTTGGATTAATTCTGTTGAATTGCTAGGCAGCTTTCATGTTACCTGATGATAAACTGAAAGTTATTTTTTTGAGATGATAATCCTTCTAGGTGCTTCACAGTTAGGTGGAAAGCACAGAAAACTCCTGGCCAAAATGGGCACTCTGGAAAAAAGCAGATTACTATTCGATTCTCCGTAACTTCTTCAGGACATTTTAAAATTAACATCAAGGGACTGCCCAAGAGGGATTAGCTGCTTTACCATATTTTTCTTTAAAACATAAATGAAAGAAGGATTGTATTGTTGCTTGCAGACGCATGAAGCCTATTTTGTATTCTCCCTCTTTATCCTGAAAATTTCCCATTGCAAATAATCCCTTTGGATGACATCTTAGGGTTTGCACCAATGAATTTGATGCAGTTTTCAAGGAAGAGATTAAAGCTACCAAAATTTCTTTGCCTTTATGAGTAATAAAAAAATGCATTTGATAGTAAAGAAGAATGTAGTGAACATACTGCTTTATCTGTTTCATTGTGCCCTGAAACTAGCCAACACTTTTGAGAACTACCTCAATTTATGACATGTTGGTCTATATAACCAGGTTTGTAAGAGAAGGAATTGTGTTCTTTTTAATTACACAGCAGATAGGGAGATTGAATTTGCTTTGTTTTTTAAGTAGAAATCAATTTTGTCAATTTGTAAGTTTTAAAAAAAAAGATAGCTTTAATAGATTACTGCTAGAAAAACTGGTAATCAAAATTGATTGTATAGAGATTTTAAGATAATTGGTTATAAAACCAGGCATCATTCACGCAAGTTTTCTGTATTATATGTGCAGAACTCTACAAGCCACGCTTGAAGCCTTCTAAGATGGAAGGTATTTCTGGCAATGACTGGGCAACTTTAATTAGGCTTAAAATAGACAGCAATGTGAAAATACATATGACACAATATGTAATGTAGGCTGATATCTCCCTGTAGGAACAGAGTGATATTATCCGTGAAAATTACTGCTGAATTTTTCCCTCCTTTCTTTTCACAAGTATACTTAGATTTTTTGTGTTTCTTGCAGATGATGGTGGAGCTGTTGATGTGTTAATTTTTTGTTTGTTTGTTTCCATATTTCAAAGACCCAAGGGTTTTTCATATTTTCTGTCCCAGGCACATGACATTGAGCTATTTATTTGCTGAGATATATGAAAATTTGGAGATCATTGCAGGTGCATTGCATTATCATATTATTGACTCCTCTGTGACACAACTGCACCATTCTCTCGGGTCTGTATCTGTGAACACACATTTTTTTCTTTGGTCTGTAGGAATATCACTGGGTTTATTTAACATGATACTTAATTTGCATAAGTTACCGGAAGTTTTAAAAAGGGTGGAAAGGAATGAATAGGGACTCCCAAATCCATACTAAGTAACCGTAAATATGACAATCAAGCCTTCCCAGAACTGATAAGTAGGAAAGATCCGATAAACATCAGAGCAAAGCAAGATGCCGCAAGCCTATTTTGGAATATCTAACCCATTCAAACTTTTTGACAATGTTTCTGACATCAGCAGGGATTTCAAAAGTAAAACAGGTCTCTTTAAGCGTCATGTCCAATTTCATCAGGCATGCGAAGGACTTGATTTCTGGCTCCTGAACAGCCATTCCAGACATTGAAAAGGAGGGTTTTGTTTTAGCAGCGTTACAAGGGTGAAGTCATCAAGATCAGTCTCACAGCAGATTAGTACAAGCGATTTAGCTCTTAAAGAATATTGGCATGTCCTGCTCTCAAGAAATTCCAACAGAGTTTAAAGACCAGCTTTAGGAATTAGTCTGCCAAGTCTTGTGCTTACTTTACAAACCTAATGTATTGCACCAACCTGGAACTTCCCCAGGCTGCAGACAGAACATTTTGGTGCCCTTGTGTGGGAAGCAAATAGCTTCTAAATTGTGGTATCTTCTCCATCCAAAGCAGAAACAGATAATCCAGTTACCAGCACCTGAGTAACACAAAATAAAGCTATGAGGAATGCATCAGAATATGGTAACAAATAAAATAAACTACAACTTTCTGGAAAAATGATAACTGTATGTTTCCGTATTTCTAACTCACTTGGCTGGTGCTCCTCAGTTTTCATGATTTGTTTTGTGACTTCTGGGGCACTGTGAAAGGAGGCCTGCTACTTCTCCTCAGTCCATTACCACATCCCAGCATTTTAGCATTAAGCATTTTTTCCTCTGATACATTTCCTCACAGTCATTCTGCACTTCAGTGGTGTATTTCACCAGGAATTTCTGTGAGGTGTTGGATATAGCACAAGTAGTTCTCAGATTATGTTCCTAGATCATAGAATAGTTAGAGCTGGAAGGGACCTTAAAGATCACCTAGTTCCAACCTCCCTGCCATGGGCAGGGACACCTTCCACTAGACAAGGTTGCTCAAAGCCCCATCCAGCCTGGCCTTGGACACCTCCAGGGATGGGGCAGCCACAACTTCCCTGGGCAACCTGGGACAGTGCCTCACCAGTCCAATCATATACTAATCTCAGACATTTGCATCTGTCATGTATTTTTTCACAGCTGCGAACTCAGTGGGGGTGTTGAAGAGAGTGTGTGAAAACTGATCACGTGCAGATGTGTTTGCAGGAAACACATGAGAGAGCGGCATTGCTGGGAATCGATGTTGTGGAAATTGTTACATCTTGTGCACAAGTTGCTAAGTGGGCACTCAAGTCTTAACACACGTGAAATCGTTACCCGTGATGATGATTGCTTACAACAATTATTAGAGATTGACCCTTATTTTTAGAGTTCATGAATCTTCGTGGATTGTCTTTCAGCTTGATGCCATGCCTGAAACAATACTTCTGATTCAGAAGTTCAGGCTTCATAAGATTTAGGGTATCTGTGACTTTGGTGTAAATACACAATGATAAATTTTATTAGCTCTTCCTGCATCACTCCCAGTCTTAAGTTAAAGAGCCAGGAATAAAGATTAATCTTCATCTTGAAGCGGAGTGATTTAATGGTTGAGATTTCTGTTGCAGATAGATTTTTAGAAATGGTTGTTAGAGGAATGATTAATCAATATTTTACTAAGCACATAGTCGATTCTTCAAGTTCTTACACAGAAACCAAATGGTTGTTCATAACAGTCTGTAGCTCTTAGTTTTGGGTGACATGTTTATAGTACTCACTGGGGTTAAGATCTGCATCAGACCAGACATACCCAGGGTCACCTGGCTGGCTGTGATCCCTAGCAGCCTTGAAGCGAAGGCTCTGCATGTTTGTGGAGGGTCAGTGCAAAGAGCCAGGCTGTTTTGCCCAAAAGTTTTAAACATAGCCCAAAAACCTGCTATACACTTCTTTCTTCTGTCATTTCCTTTACAATCTGATCACATGAGCAGATGAATGGGAGAACCTATGTAAGAGGACACGTGGGGGATAGGCTATTACTTGTTTAAAATAAGTTTGAATCATTTATTAACTTTTCATAATTCTACAGCATTATTAACTTTTTATGATTCTACAGTAATTATTGATGGGGTCTACCAAAAATATGCTGCAATAAGATCAAAAGCAGCTTGGAAATAATGATGCAATTATTACTGGCGTTACTGTCAGTTTTGTCACAACTTCAGTAGGGTGAATTCTATAATTTAAAGGATGGCTGCATTTGGTCATGTAATGGCTGAATTATCCCTGTATTTCCTTCTCCCAGCTATTAAATGCTGCATGTCTGTTTTAATCCATTGTTCGTCCTGATTTAATGGCTTATTTCTGAAGTGCAGACTTTGCATACCTGGAAGAAGCTCTAATAATAATAATACATTAATACTTGATTAAAACACAGAAATTTAGTTTGTGATTATTTTGTACAGGTGTACAGCATTATTGAATTAATACAGCTTTTATTTAGATTAAACCACGTGTAACAGTCTACTTGATTTTTTAAGACTGAGTTTTGCAGGCTTCATGGAGAGGGTAAGTTTTGGCCTTTAAATCTCGTCTCAAAATAGTTTGTGATACTTTGTTTTTCATAGTGGAACTATTGATCAAATTTCCATTTAATTTATTCTAGTCTCTAGTCAATACTGCATTTTTTATAAAATTATAGCAAAAAATGTGTAAATGTACCGCATAAATGTAATCTAGTTTCTTATTAGTGCCTGACCAATATAAGATTCCAGCTATAATGGAGTAAATTAACCTTCCAAATAGATTGGATTGCAGATTACACTTTTATTAGTTTTATAGTTGCGCTAATCTTTGACTTGGAGCCAGTTAAATCAGTAGTCATCGGGGATCTTTATGATCTTATTTAAACCAGCCAAAGCAAAAATCAGTGCAGCTCTGTTATAACGGTAGGAAACACACTGAAACTCTCAAACTGATGAAATTGTGGGAACAGAGTGCTTTATACAGCGTGGGTTTCATATGAATACATACCAGCATGTATTATCATTATGAATTTCAAGCTTTTCATTCTTACTGCAAGAGTCTTTCTGTGGAGAGAAAGGAGAAAAACATTTTGGGACTTGGAAAAAACTCAGAGTAGACGTGATTTGAACAAGAAAGGCAGCAAGGGTCAACCGAGTCAGTAAGAAACTTAAGCCTATACTTCTCTGGGTTAAAAGAAAGGTCACAGACTCAGAATAATTTAGGTGGGAAAGGGTCTCTGGGGGTCTCTAGGCACAGCATGGCTCAGAACGGCGGCAGCTGGATTAAGTTCCTCTGGGTCTTGTCCCGTTGAGTATTCCTATTACCATAGTAGGCAACCTGCTCAGTTTTGAGTATCACCATGGGAAAAACACTTGTTCTAATATTCTTTCTAGTAAGATAATATAACCTGATGAGAAGGAGAAAGAATCTAGGCCCAATTGCAGTGAAAAGAGAGGTAGGATGCAACAAAACAGAGGGTGGGTAAAGGAAAGCAGCAAAGGAGTGAATCATGTAAAAAATACTCCTGAATTTGAGAGGTATGCGCAGTTGGAACCTTAAGAGCAGTTTTGTCTGCCCAGCCCCTTTTATTGCAGTAATTTCACCTAGGTATTTGCATGCCCAGTTTGAAAATGCGTGTTGCTTACCAATAGTCATTGTATTGATTTCCTTGTCCACACCTTGTTGTAGAACCCAACATGTTAGATAAAGCTTCCTATTCCAAGCCTTGCCACCTCAGCCTGTTTTGTAAATCAATGAGCTGTATCTGCTGTGCTGCTTTTCCCTAACATCTGTATCCTGAAGTAATTCCATTGGACTTCTCCTAACTATCCACTATTTAGCTTCTTACAAAAAGTATATGTGCATCCTAATGCCTCCTGCTACTGTGCTTTGGTTTAGTAAGACTCTGAAGGTGATAAAACTGCCCTTTGTCTATGTGGAGACTTGTTGAAAGAGAATTTTGAGGAACAACAGTAATATTAATTCCAGGTTCAGACAGACTATTCTTGAATTAAACTCAGACCTCTTCACGATAAATAGCCATAGCAAATGGCAGTGAGTATTTCTACTTGTTTTGACAGGGCTGACGCTGAAACGAGAATGGTATCTTTAAGTGGAAGGGACAAAAGTGGGCGCAAAACCCAGGGATTTTGTGAAAGTTTTCAAAACACAAGTTTTCCCTTCTTCCCTACCCTGCATTCACAATTATATAGCACGATGATTACAGGTCCTGAAAAATGAAGTGGTCTTTATTAATTTTTTAAAAAGACTACCTACCAGTGATTAAGAGTTGTACGAAAGGATTGGCTCAGACACAACATGACTTGCAACAGCAGATGAGATTCAAAGTGATAAGGTAATTGTTTGTTTAAAAGCTTCCTGTTCAGTTGCAAAAATGTTGGAGGCAAATAAAATGGATTTTATAATGCATTATACATATTAATAAGACTGTGTCCATTTAGGTGAAGTAAAACGTCTTTGATAGGTTCCTATTTAATTCAAAACATTGTCTCTATTTGATTCCTGTGATTGGTCTAAGAGTCCTGCAATCTTGATACCAGCAGACAGCTTCTTTTGGCAGTGACTGCTGCATTCATCAATGTGCAATGACTGTAAACCTGCACTACTCTATTAAATAACATCAGTCTGGAAGTGCATCCAAGTTTTATGAATTTTAATGAATACTGTTCTATTAATGACAAAGATTCAGAGCTCTACTCACCTCCAAGGTTGTCAGCTTAGGGGAGAAAGCCTTTATACCTGGAAGAAGTAGGCTACAGAACAAGCATCTTAAGATCACAGAATCATAGAATCATAGAATGGTTTATGTTGGAAGGGACCTTAAAGATCATCTTGTTCCAGCCCCTGCCAAGGCAGGGACACCTCCCACTAGACCAGGTTGCTCAAAGCCCCATCCAACCTGGCCTTGGACACTTCCAGGGTTGGGACATCCACAATTTCCCTGGGCAATTTGTTCCAGTGCCTCACCACCCTCAGTGAAAATTTTTTCCTGATATCTATCTAAATCTCACCTCTTCCCGTTTGAAGCCATTACCCCTTCATCCTATCACTACATTCTCTTGTAAAAAGTCCCTCTCCAGCCTTCTTGTAGGCCCCCTTCAGATACCGGAAGGCTGCTATAAGGTCTCCCCAGAGTCTTCTTTTCTCCAGGCTGAACAACCCCAATTCTCTCAGCCTGTCCTCATAGGAGAGGTGCTCCAGCCCTCTGATCTTCTTCGTGGCCCTCCTCTGGACCTGCTCCAACAGGTCCATGTCCTTATGTTGGGGGCTCCAGATAAGGTCATTGTTGTTTGAATAAGACTAGATTTGATTTTCCATCTTCTACAGGTGTTTTTGGAATGATGAATTCTGGACTGCCTTGATACTGAGGGACTTGGTGAATTTTACTGGACACAGCAGTGCAGTGCAAGGGTATTGGAACACAAAATACCTAAATACAGAACATGTCAAGAAACGTCCATCAGAAAACATTGTTTGGAACTGAGTTTTTAATGTAATTTTTAATTTGGTGTGGTCACTGAAACTCTGGTAGTAGATACCGTGTTGTCCCACTACCTCACTTAGGAGGCAACTAGAGACCCTGGATTTTTAAGATTCACTGTTGTGGCACAGCTTGATACAAAACCCAAGGCATTTTCACCTTTGAGACTAAGAGGAAGGCTAGGGAGCTGCGGTTTGGGTTTGTGTAGCAGGGTTCCTACTCCCAGGAGAGGGCCTCTCTGCAAGTCTGGAGACTTGGTTTCTTCATGTGGACAGGGAAAGCAAACTGGGCAGGTAGAGTTGCAGGGTCTGTGGCTTTGAGAGATTTTATGTCTGAGGCACATCAGCTGGTTGGAGATACCAGCAGAGAGCCTTGTAGGCTCTAGATTCAGAGAAAGATCTGGAAGACATAACATGTCAGAAGAAGCATGTAGCTTCTGGAAGCTCTGAAATTGAAAGATATCTCCCAGAGAGATGTTTTTCTGTTTTGAAATTAAAAGTGCAGGTTTTGCTCTTCAGCATGCTCTGCTCCTGTGGGATCTGGGTTAGGATGTAGCGTAGCATCCACAAGCAGATCTGTCTGAAGCTGTGAGACATCAGTGGTGCAAAATCATGTGCTGCGTTTCTACACTGAGGCACTGTAAAGCAAAGGCAGGAGGACAGGGAGCCGCTGTGCCTCCGTGCGTGCGTTGAGAGGATGGGGTACCTGCAAGACCTGGAACACAGGGGTCATGCACTGTTTTCCCCTGCGGTATTTTCACTGTGTGCTGTCCTTACGTGAAAATCAAATAGGCAGCAAGGCTGATCACGTGCCCATGCTAACCATTGTCTTCTCTGCACTGCTCTGTTAATGCTAATTACACCGTGATTTGTTTGTGTAGTTCCACTGGAGATCTTTCTGTCAAAAGACATCAAAGTGCTTCACAGCTATTAAGAGGATAGTGAGCTGATTTAGGAGAGAGAGGTAATGAGCTGTGTTATCCCCATCTCCAGCAACCCTTGGGCACAGGAGAACAACATCTTTCACCAGTAGAATATAAGGCAGTTGAGAGCCAGACCAAAAGCATGTCTTGGCAGTAGGGCTGTGAATACCTGTGATAAACAGGAGATAGCTAGGAAAGGGTATAAAATAGGACTGTTGTATGGTGACTATTTATCTCTGACATAGTGTTGGTACTTCCCCTGGTCAGAGTGAATGTCACTGTATTTAATAGCTTGTGGTAGATTTTTCTTCCAGTTTCTTTTCTACACTGGCGTTTTGAACCCCTGTAAATTGCTAGCACCCATAATTCCTATGTCAGGGAGTTTTACAGCTTACCTATGCCATCTGTGTTTTTGTTTATGCCACCCGATAGCTTCATCTAAAGTCTCCTGCATCTAATGCTTGAAAAGACTACAGTCTTTCCCTGTTTGCCTGTGCCTCTATGCCAGGCACAGCCATTTGCACAGCTGTTTCTGGGCTCTGCTTTGAGACTTTCTTGATCTTCTGGGAACTTCTGCTGGGATGGTCAAGGGGAATCCTGGGAACCCTTGGAGGAATGATAGGGTGCAGCGAGGACAGCTAGATGAACTGGTGGCTGCTAGCAAGCTCCAGCAGCTTCTCGCAAGCTCTGCCAGCTGCTCTTGATCAAAGTGGGCTCAGAGCTTGCAAACCTTGAGTCCTGGTCGGGGGGTCAAGCACTCTTCCATCAGTATCTAGGCAGAGGCCCCTGTAAGTCTCGGTCCAGAGCACAGCTCTCAGAGGCAGGTGTTTGTACAGCAGTGTGTGTAGAAGGGAACCTGTAACTCTGCTCACAATAGCACCTGCATCCTCAGTTATGACAGTGATGCGTCACCAGTCCCCATCAGCCACTGGAGCAATTTTCCCTGCAACAACGGAGTGCTTGACTGGCCCCATGGAGAGCTGCAGAAGGAGGACGCAGCTTTGCAGGTCGCAGGCTGCAGGGGCACCTGGGGCCTCTTGCTGTGGCTGGGGCAATGGGAGATGGCTTTTTGGCCAGCAGGAGAGTTGTTCTCATTAAGGATCTGTGTCACCAAGTACATGAGCTGTGGGAGCAGGTCAGCAGACTGCACAGCATCAGAGATGACAAGAAAGAGATCAATCATGTCCTCCCTGAGACCCCGCAGCTTCAAAAGCCTGAACCTTCGGCTGCAGCAGGGGGACAGGCAGAGTGTCTGCTTACCAGGTTGGAAGGTGGAAACTCCCATGATGGTGAAGGCTGGAAACTGGTGATTTCTGGCCCTGGTGGGAGGGCTTCTGCTTCACATCCAGATCTGCAACTATGAAATAGATTCAGTGCTGCGGCAGCTCCCTGGCTGAGAGCTCTGTCCAGTGAAGCGCTTGAGCCAGCTGAACCTGAACCAGGTGGCAAGAGCAAATGGTGAGTGATAGTGGTGGGAGACGCCCTATGCGTAGGGAATGAAGGCCCCTATCTGCCAACCTAACCTGCTGTCTGGAGAAGTTTGGTGCTTACTGGGGGCTCAGGAGTGGGATGTTGTGGAAAGATTGTTTCAACCCTCAGACTATTACTCCCTGCTGCTCTTCCACCTGCACTCCAGTGATGCTGTCAGGAGTGACCCGGGAAATACCAAGCATGACTACATGGCTCTGGGTGCAACGGTTGAGGGCATGGGGGCCAGTCAGTGGTCTCCTTGATACTGCCAGTGAGGAGGAGGAGAGCCTGAAGAGGACTGGATGGATCCTGTGGATCAACAGTTGGTTGCACAGCTGATGTCAGCAGCAGGGTTTGGCTTCTGCAACCATGGGACCCTCCTTGAGGATCAAGGCTGCTTGGAAGGGGATTGACCTGACAAAATGGAGTGAAAGCATCTTTGCCAACAGGCTGACCAACCTGGATAGGAGAGCTTAAACTAATAGTGATGGGGGAGGGAGACAATGACCAACAATCATGTGAGGAAGTGAAGGAGCAGGTTGGAAGGACCAGTGAAGGACCAGGACTGAGCAAAGGGCCCAGCATGATGGTATTTATACCTGGTTTCTTGGCAGGCAGTGCAGGCTGTACCATTAACAGGTTTTCTTTGTCTAGCTTATTGGCAGGTGTTCTTGGTCCAGCAAGTGGCCATTTATTATTGGTTTCAGTGTTTCAGCTTGAAACCAACTTTCATGGTTGCTCTATTTGGGCAACATTCAAGACCAGGATTGCACACTCTAGCTTTGACAATATCGGTCAAATTTGGTGCCCCTACCCAGGGCAGGGGGGTTGGAACTAGATGATCTTTAAGGTCCCTTCCAACTCTGACCATTTTATGATGCTGTGATTCAAGGCCAGGGACAAATGCACAGTCACGCTCTCTGAAGTGCCTGTACACTAATGCACACACTGTGGGAAGGAAATGAGAGGAATTGGAGGTCTGTGTACATTTGCAGGACTATGATTTCCTTGGTGTCAGAGTGATGTGGTGGGATAGCTCACGGGACTGGAGCGCCGCTGCCACAGGCTTTTTCTGGAAGGACAGGCTAGGGCAGGAAGAAGGGAGAGTTGCCCTTTATATAAGGGCGCAGCTGTGACACATCACACATCTGCCTTGGCATGGGTGATGAGCCAGAGAGTCAGAATTAGTTGATAAACCAAAATAGGTGATGTTGTGGGTGTCTGCTATAGACCATCTGATCAGGAAGCAGTAGATGAGGTGTTCAGACAACTGGGAGAAGCTTCACTTTCACAGACCTGGTTCTCGTGCAGGACTTTAGCCACCTTGGTATTTGCCACAGGAGCAACACGGTAGAGCCCAAGCAATCCAGGAGGTTTCTGGAATGCGCTGATGACAAGTTGCTAACACAGGTGGTCAAGTTGCTGATGTAAGATGCAGTACTAGACTTATTACTTACAAACAAGGTAGAATTTGTGTAGGCAGTGAAGGTCAGGGATGCAAAGGTCTGGGACATCCTTGGCAGCAGTCCCCATGAGATGGTGGAGTTTAAGATTATGAGAAGAGGGAGCAAGCCAAAAAGCATGATCACAGACCTAGATTTCAGGAGAGCAGACTTTGGCCTGTTCAAGGAACTGCTGGGAAGAATTCCATGGGATACAGCCCTGCAGAGAAGAGGCATCCAGCAGAACTGGTTGATTTTCAAAGAGCACTGCCTCTAAACTCAAAATTAGTCCATTCTGATGAGCATGAAATCAAGCAAAGGCAGCGGGAGGAACCAGGAGCTCCTGACCAACCTCAGACACAAAAAAGAAGTACGGAAGAGACAGTAGCAGGGATGGGTGACCCAGGAGGAATAGAGGCGCACAGCCTGAGCATGCAGGAGTGGGATAAGGAAAGCCAAAGCCCACATGGAGCTGAATCAGATAAGGAATGTGGAGGGCAACAAGAAGGTCTCTGCAGGTATATCAGCAGAAAAAGGAAGATTAAGGAAAATTTGGGCCCACTCTTAAATTGGTTAGGGAACCTGGTGACAAAGGACACAGAAAAGTTATTCAGGTATTCAGTGCCTTCCATGCCTCAAGTAAGACTGGCCTGCAGAAATCCCAGGCCCTTTAGTCTGGTGGGAAAATCTGGATCAAGGAAGCCACCCTCAGTGGAGGAGGATCAGGATAGGGAACATTTAAACAAACTGGACAGACACAAGTCCATGGACCCCAACAGGATGCACACATGGGAGTTGTTTGGTGTCACTGCAAGCCACCTTTGAGTATCTTTGAAAGGTCATGGTGACAGGGAGAGCTTGTGAGGACTGTAACAAAACAAATGTCACTCCTGTCTTCAAGAAAGTAAAGAAGGATGATCCAGGGTACTACAGGCTGGTCAGTCTCTCCTCAGTCCTTGGTAAGGCAATGGAACAACTGATCCTGGAAACCATTTCTGAACACATGAAGGATGAGAAAGTGATTGGGAGTATTCAACATGACTGATCTCCTCATTGTGAAGAGGAAGGGACCTGGGGATGCTAGTGGACAAGTTGAACATGATACAGCAATGTGCTGTTGTAGCAAAGGGGGCCAACAACCTCCTGGGTTGCGCTAGGATGAGCATTGCTAGCAGGTTAGCAGAGATCATCCTTCCCCATTGCTCAGTACTGGTGAGATACATCTGGACATCTGTGCTGGGCTCGCTGGGATGAGAGAGGCTCTTTTCTGTGGTACCCAGTGAAAGGATGAGAGAGGCAGCGGGCATAAAATGAAACAGGAAATTACATTGAACAGAACAAAAAGCTTTCTTCTTTTAAGGGTGATTGAAGACCAGGACAGGTGGTGCACAGAGCTTGTGGAGTCTCTGTGAAGATATTTAAAACCCAACTGGACGTGGACTTGGACAACCTGCTCTAGCTCACCCTGCTTTGAGCCATGGTGTTGGACTAGGCAGACTAGCTAACCCCAGCAATTGTGTGAACTATAGGTGACAGCCTGGCACCTTGTTCAGACATGTTTGTAGCTGTTGGCTCCATATAGTTGGTTCTCTCATTCGCCAGGTCACCTTGGTGCTGAGATAACTACTGTAATGTGGATTATAAAGGGAGCTGTACTTCAGTTTTACATATGGGGAAACCAAGGCACAGAGTGACTTGTCTAGAGTTATTTCCTTGGCTAGTGTCAGGATCTCATCATCTGCATATGAAGTCTTTTATCCTGACTTTTGCTTTGGTCTGAGATGTTACTGTCTCAGATTTGTCTGAGAAAACTAGTACCTGCTAGTTGAATACTCACCTCTTCTTCGTAAATCTTTTCTTTTTTTTAATGGCCTTGAACTATCAACTGAATTTTTCATGGCTAAAGAAAGTAGTTTTCACTTAGAACTAAACATTTATCAAGTTGTAGCTGCATTTGCACTGGCACAACATTTTAAAATATATTTTAGTAATAAATAAATGCAGTCATCTGTAAAGCTGCTGTTTCTGAAACACAGTTACTCAGCCTTTTCCTTTCTTCTTTTCCTCAGCAGGTAGCAGAATAGCAGTATTGAAGCATTAGTCATTTAAAAATGTGATAAAATGTTTTCATGCATATGGGAAAAGGAGGGGGATTAAACAGATGCTTAAAATGTGTCAGAGTCCCATGCCACTATAGGAAAGAGAGGTAGAGTATGAGAGAGGCTGCTGCAAGTTGTTAATAATAATAAATGAAGAACTTGGCAGCAAGGCGAAGAATTTAAAATTGTCATTTGTTGTAATTGATGAAACTATCAGAGCATCATTTGTGAGGGAAATGAACAGTCCAGGCATACACGAGTAAGCACTCTCTGACTGCAAGGAGAGTAGAGATCTGAATGCCTATCAAAATCTTCCTCACAGACCAGTAGTTTGAGCACAGCAAAAGAGCAATAAGATGTGCTCCTTTTTGGTTTGTCCCTGGGTTACCACGGGTTTGGTGGCAGGAGAGCCCCTGCTGTGTGCGGAAAGACAGCGGTGGCAAAGGATCTGACTGCAGCATCTTGTCTCTGCATGCACCTTCACTGCTGGGAAATTATTTGCCCATTTCTAACCACAAAATCTACCCAGAGCAAAATTCTTCCTAATATCCAATCTAAACTTCCCTTGGTGCAACTTGAAGCCTTTTCCTCTTGTTCTATCACCTGTTACTTGACAGAACAGGTCAACTCCCACCTCTCTGCAACCTCCTTTCAGATAGTTGTAGAGAGCAATAAGGTCTCCCCTCTCAGCCTCCTTTTCTCCAGGCTAAACAGCCCCAGTTCCCTCAGCCGCTCCTCATAAGACTTGTCCCCCAGACCCCTCACCAGTTTTGTTGCCCTTCTTTGCACACGCTCCAGATCCTCAATGTCCTTCTTGTGGTGAGGGGCCCAGAACTGAACACATACTCCAGATGCGGCCTCACCAGTGCCGAGTACAGGGGTCAAATCACCTCCCTGGTCCTACTGGCTACACTAGGTGGCCAGGATGCCATTGGCCTTCTTGGCCACCTGGGCACATTGCTGGCTCAGGCAGCAGAAAGGGGGCTCAAGAATGTACAGTGCCTAGGCGTTTGGCTTTTCTGAGGCTTTACATTCACCGTTGGATTTTCTGGGTTGAGAAATATTGTAAAACAATAGTTTTTTCTGTTTAAGAACAAAATAGAAGTTATTGCTGTTCTTCAAAACCTCAGAGCTCTCCAACTTGGCAAGTCTACCTGCAGTGTTCACTGAAATGCAAATGTGGGTATATGCACTGATTTGCTTTGGAGTTAGGCTGCCTTTCTACTCACATTTGCGTTGCCCAAAGCAACATCTTTAAGAACCTGACAGGTCTGGTTTCCAACTGAGGTTCGCTCCTAACAGGCAGATTGATGACCAGAACAAAATAGATGAAAGTATGGGCAGAAATGTCTGAGCAGAGACTGGATTTGGGAAGTATTCTCAGTGTGAGGAAGGCAAGAGGATGGGCTCTCTGACGAGCTGCTCTTCATAACCATGCACAGTTACTCTATGATTTTACTGTAAGGTTTCCCTCCCTGGAGAGGTGCTTCCCTGAGCGTGCAAGGCAGGGATGCTGGGGAGTGGAAAACAGATTCCCTTTCCTTTGGCCGGATACGATCCCAGCAGCTTTTAGATCTGTCAGCCTGATGGGGAGCTTTTTTATAGCTCCTTTGGTCTTCCTGGAAGGGTAATGTGTGGATGAGGCAATGGCCTGTGGACCCCATGGCAGCTGTCTGCAAGAAGGTAGCTCCTTTCTTCCAAGTAACAGTCCAGGAAATTATCTTTAGGAAAAGAAAGATGCGTGGGGGGCAAGAATAAACAACTGTTCATTGGGAGGAGAGTATGTACTACGATGTAGAAGGCTATTCTGCTGTAGCGCACCTTGGCATTTCTGCAGAAGTCAGGGTGGGCAAAAGTCCCCTCTTGATTACGTTTTCCCTTGAACTTTCCTCAAATGTGTTGCTAGAAATGTCACCCAATCCATCATTAACATTTAAGCTTACGGACTGAAAACAAGCACAGGGAAAGTAAGGATTGTGTTTTGATGTGGTTTGGTTTTCACTTTGTTCAGATCTTTGTTCCTTTTGTATTTTGCTTTATCCCCGTTCTCCTTTTCATCTGATTTGCCCACTGTCAGTCCCTTCCATCTTCAGAAAGATACTCGCTTTTCTACCTACAAGGGCACATCAGAAATCAAAACATACCTCTGCATCTCTCAGTGAACAGCTTTGCTTAAAGACGCCGCATGAAGATACCACAGAGCAGTCATGAAAAGCATACTGAAAAGAGATATTAGTCTGTTGTGCCAGAATCCTGTGTCTTGTCAGGATCTGTTGCTTCTTGTCATTTGAGGAATAGATGTTCATGACAGCTTCTGTATAAGTGAAAATAGTCGTTAGATTAAAATGCCTTTAGAGTGCATGACGGATTTAACAGCTTTTATGAGCCATTTGTACAGTGAAATACCATCAGTCAGTGAACCATTCTCAGGCTTGTACAGCAACTTGGAAGTTGTTTTAGCCAAGGGCAGTGTTTCAGCTTTCCAGAGCAGTCCTTGTATTGTACATTTCTGGAGCACACAGCCTCATGCAAATAAAATCAGTGTGTGTGCCAATCATCAAATCCGTATTTTGCGTGGAATGACTGAGGTACTTCAAAACTAAATAAGCTGCAATTTTGTGTTTTGGTTACTGAAATTAGGCAGATAATGAATTCTGACAAGATTTTGCAGTATTTCTAATGCACTGGATGACTCATGACAGTATAGTCCAGGTTAAGAACTGCTGTCAAAAAGAATCAAACTCAAAACAGCCCTTTCACAGAAGAACACATCTTATTTCAAGTTAGAAGGACAAAATTCAACACCAAATTCTCACTAAACTTTTTGGAGTTGCTCTGAGTTTTACAAGACTTTGCTATATTGCAATATTTAAATATTCCAACAAGTTTCATGAATGCAGGTGTTTCTGAGGCTGGAACAGACCATTAGGTAGATCCAGAGTGATCTCCAGTGAAAAGCAAGCTGCAGAACTTTATCCAGACAACCTTTTCCCGAATGCAATGTCTTGTTCGTGACTAAAGCACCTCTTTCATAAAAACATCTCACATGGTGTGAAGATGTCATGAGAGGACGACTGTCTGTCCTGTCCTGTCCTGTCCCGTCTACCCACCAGTGTATACCTCATTTGGGTCCCTGTGCCGATCCCTGTAGTCACAGGAGCGTTGTTAGGCTTTATTGCACTGCAGAATGCTCTTTGCATTGTAGTCATTGTCAAATCTGCCCTAAGCTAAGGGGAGACAGACTGAAATCTGTTATCAGGCAGATAACCGTGGGAAGATCTGCTCTCCAGATACGTACCCAGTGCCTGCACTCACTCCCCAGGGAGCAGTTTAGTGTAGCGAGTGCTGAGATACTGGAGCTGCTAAAGCCTTGTGAAACGTGCCCTCCGCTTAGAGGCTGGGATAGGACATAGTTGGGAGGGAAAAGGTCTGGCTGGCTCTGCTAGGTATTGATCTATTATACTTTTGAACAGAACCTCATTTTTTAGAGGAGCAAACCCTGAATCCTTTGAAGCACAATTCTTGGAGGACATCCTGGCAGACTGTTTTCTATTTCCTTACCCTCCGTCGGGCAGTTTCATGAGATGCAAAGAACTAAGCCTGTGCTTAGAAGGGTCAGCGACAAACCTTCCAAGTCTTACAACCAAACAAGCTCTTCCAAAGCACCTGTTTCTAGCAGTGGCTGGTTGTACGATGCTTGAAACATAGAAGTTTTTACTGTGTGTTAGATGCTGGATTTCATGGAGTCGGTCAGAGCTTCCTTAACAAGTCCTGAAGGTGGTCCCAGGATTTTGTACTGTTTGTTTTGGGCAAGCCCGAATTATGCTGGACAACCAGTCCGGGAGCGTAACTCATTTTCACTCAGCCCCAAATGGTCATATGTATCTGCCACCTCAATATCTCTCCCTTTCCTCTTTCTTTTAGTTGCAACAGCAAATCTTTAAACTTGGGGAAACCTGAATGGGGCTGCTTTGAAAAAAAGCACCTGTTCTTGTTGTTGGAGGTGCTGCATAGGTATTATTGGTGCTGGTACAGCCCTGAACACTAAAAAGTTCAATGACGTTCTCTTTGTTTGAAAATGCTGATTCTGCATATGCCTTGATGTACAAATCAAAAGAAAAGAAAACATGCCCTTGGCTGCTTCTAACTTAATAGCAGAGTAGTCAAAATATATCTATGCTCTGCTTCTGTTGCTAAAAAAAATCACTCAGAACAGATGCCATTTCAACATAGCCTTTTTCTCCTAAGAAAATTACTTACTCTCTGCCATAGTTTGTTGATCATTTTAAGGTGTTAAGTGCTGGAAGCAGCAGTTTCCTGGCTGTGTTCCATTTGGTGGGAACTGGATAGAGCATTAATGCCACCTGCTGAAAATCCTCATGGGACCTGCTCAAGGGAAAATATATACTATATGTGGGGGCTGGAGGTTTTAATAACACTTGGTAATAGTGATAACATTCTTCATATAAAAAAAAAAAACAACAAAACCCTGATATATTCTCCCTCTTGACAGATGGAACTTTAATTCTCTTCTCCCCTTGCTTGTATCAATCTCATCCTGACATTTATCAGGAAGGCTATCAGACCCAACATTACTCCATGTTTCTGGGGTCTTCAAGGAAAATGATAGTATACGCATCAGGTTTTGCTAAGAGAGGAGTCTTAATTTTCACACACAGAAGGTAGCCACCAGTTTCACAGAAGGTTCAGAAGGCCTTCATTACTACAGCTGTTTGAGGAAACATGTTTTGCTTTTCTATTGCATAACTGGTTTTTGCCATAACAAAGGCAGCAGGCTGCATGTACCTGGGGAAAATATGTCAAGTGAATTACAGAATTTGTATATGGGAGACAGAAAAAGTGTGGGATGTAGCAGGATGTCCCAGATACTGGAGCCAAAGCTAGAGGGTTTTGACCTGAAAGCAAGACCTAAGTCATGTCAGAGAGTAGTTTGCTACCATAGCTGACAAACAGCGTAATGATCCACATCCTTAATGTGGGTGTTGTCTGAATGTTGCTTAAAGTCCCAATGTTACTGTGTATTTAAAATTATTCTTCATTTTCCTTAAAAATTCCACTCCTGTAGTCAGGGGATGATGTGATGATCTCAACTTTGGTTTATAAACATTAGCTAAATTTCCAGCTTTTTATTGTGGAGAAAAAAAAAATACAGTGCTAGCCCAAGGAATTTAATTCATGTTAAAATTTTAAATTAATGGCTTTTTATGCTACACATACGGATGTACTATGGATCGTTGTAAATGACACATAGATTTTAATCCAGGAAGATCAGATCAGATTCAATAACTTTTATGCTAAAAGTGAACAAAGTAAAAGTGAGATCACGGTGTGCCAGGAGTAAGGATCAACCCTGAGCAAAAGACCAAGGAGCAGAGCCGATGTGCCAGTTACCTCTTCCTCTTTAATTCTGACCCCTTCAGTCACCAGCTTACTGCCAGACTGACTCTCTGACAGAGGACATTGTGAACTGTCTTCAATAAGGTTTAGGAGAAAAAGTGTATTCTTTCCATTGTTTGTTAGTGTAGGAAAAGTAACACAAGATAAAATCCTACTGGCAGGAACACCTTGATTCATTCTTTGCCACAGATAATTTAAATTATCAGTGTGGTTACTTTTCCCTCAGAGTCAGTGGAGAGTGAAATGGGCACTTTGAGGGGAAAATGGTGCTATTTTAAAATTGCCTCCTGGAAATACCTCTCTTCTCCCGGTCAGTAGCTGCTGTCAGAGTGCAGCCATAGGAAAGTGGGGTGTTGTCAGTCGTTTCCTCAAATGTGCATGATCTGATGTCAGGGAGCAACCGATGCTCGTGACCAAATATCCTGCACCAGTGTTGAACTCACCAATTCTTCCTGCTGGAGGTAATCCCCCTTTGAAATTGCTGGCTGAAAAATTACTGATCGTAAGATCAGCCTCTCCTCTTTTAAACTACATAAAACAGGGACAAAGACTTCTTTCTAAAATCAGGATGAAGCCCAGAATAGATTATTAAACAAACTTCTACTGTCAGCAAATGGCCTGGAGTTGCAGCTCTACTTAAAAAAATTAGATGATCTTGTGAAAAATACAGGGGAGAAACCAAACATATTAAAACCATAAACCACTACAGACTCTGCATGGTTGTTTGGTAGTTTGGCATTTGGAATTTAATGTCGCATTAATGCCCCCTGCTGATAAGCCTTCAAAGATCTACTTCGGATCAAGCTCAGTATTTAACAGTTCTGTGCATCAATACTTTCCTTAAATTTAAAAAACAAAATAATCCAGCGTGTATCTCATCATAACTGCATTCATCTTAAATAAATCTCATTTCTTTTAAGTCTGCTCCATAACAAGGCCTGTGCTATCACAAAAACAGTGACAAAAATGTCCTTATAATTGTCATATATGAATCCTTTTTACTGTTTGTTTAGTAATAGGGACGAAACGATGTAGCATGACTGTGTAGGAACAAAATCTTAAATGTGAGAAGGCATCTTTAAAGTTTTGTAAAGAAAGCAGATTATTATAATGAAATACAGCTTGCCAAAATAGAGGAATTGCAAGAGGCTGAACAGATGTATTGCTATCCAGGGTTATACTAGGGGGAGCTAAACGATAGGCCTTCTCACAGCATTTATTATCTACTTTCTAGCGAAAGAAAAGATACCATTAATATTGATTTTTATAGAGACCCTTGCATAGGACAACACAGGTATTACCTGAAGCCGTAAGAGTGCTGTGGATTCATCTCCTCCCCCTTCAAGCCGCAGGGGAAATGCAGAAATGCCTTTCATGCGCTGTTATTCATTAAAAAGACACTGCTGTTTTTTTCCCAGTTTCCAACACCTGCGCTGCTGAGTCTTTCCTCTTTGTCCATTCATCTCCCCCCCTCTCTGAGGTATGTACAATCTTGTGCAAGCATCCGTAGCCTTGGCTGGCCACCGAAAGCTTGCAGGGACATCCACTGCTGCATGTTGTTCCATCTGAAGGGAGTGAGGAGACCTGTGTTGTCCCTTTCAAGCATCACGGAGGAGTGAGTTTAGCCTTTGGCAGGCATGTAAAGAGGTTGTCCCAGGGCAGCCCAGCTCGTCAGCAGCGCGATGAACGCAGCAAGAGCAGAGTCAGGCTGTTAAAGACGGAGTATTGGGTCCACAAACCCCTGGGTGAAAGCTGGGCAGGGGTGGGACAGAGGCACTCCGGGTGCCCTCCTGTCCTCCCCTTGTGGAGGGTCCCAGGCAAAGATCAGGCGTTCTGCAGGAAGACTGGTACCTGCCCATGCCAGCTCCGCTCCCAGTCATGGATAGCTTGCACAGATACTGCCTTACGAGCGCGGAGAACTGGTGTTCTTCCCTTTCAGCAGGAACTCGGCGAGATTGTGAAGGGAGAAAGGCTGTTGCAGCTCGTAGCCGTGTAGGGTTTTCGTACGGCAGTGCCATGCATATGTTACACTTCCGCGCGTATGTTGTGGTATTGGAACATCACTAGAGGAGAGTTAATAGAAGGAAAAGGCGGGCAATTTTAGTAGTGTTAAAGCACTGTTTTTTATCAGTGAGAGGAGACGGCGGAGCAGCGTTCAGTGGTGTCACAGCCTTACCATGAAAACAGAACAAGGAATGCCATCTGACCCCTAACTTGTGTGCATCTGTTACAGGATCCGATGGGTGCCATGCATCAGCCTGTGGTTTGAACAGCTACAGAATAGCTGGAAATGCAGACCTTGAGTTACGTAGATGTATACAGCTTCTTGTACTCAAGTCACTAACACGAAGAATTAAGAGGAAGGCAGGACTGGTTGGGAAGTACCCACTTTACACTTAGCTCGACATATGAGCAAAGAGAGCAGTTGACCAGGCCTACAACACATATGCCTTCCTTTGGTGGTTCTTGAGCGGGCAAGTGAGCATCACCATTGCCAGCATCCTCAGGAAACAGCATGGTAGAGCTATAAAGAATTTTCCTTTGTTGTTTGTAAAAGCATTTTTAATAGTCTTTAAATTAATGGGCCCTTTCCTTACAAAGGCAATGGTTACAGGTTACCAGTGCAGAAAGGAAAAAAAAGACCAATAGGACAGAATCATTCATCCACTGTTTGGCCAGAAGCAGGGATGTGGTTCCTGGACAAGCACAGCATGAGGTGACAGATGCTTGCACACCCATTTCTGCTGCAGTAGACAGCTGACAGCCCAGGACTGAAACAAGGTATGTCCATCTCTTGAAGTTTCTCCACCACAAAGGAGAAGTGTGCTGAGCAAGTAGGGTATGTAGGATAGAGAAAGGAGGGCAAACTGCTATTAATGTCAGTTATCTTTCTTAGTTGATAAAGTCAGTGTGAGATTTCAGTGGATCTAGGAAAATTTGTGGACTCTCTGAGGTTTTTTTTGGCAGGATGCTATCATGTGATGCATTCATCTGGGGTGGCACCTTGTCTCCTCTCAAGTTTACACAGCTTTCAGTGCTGATGTCAGAGGAATCATCGTAAGGGTTAGAACATGCTCTAGCATCCTTGTCAGCAGTCTGAGAGGGAAGGCAGCCAAGGAGTTACTGAGTTTGTTCATGGCATGTCATTTTTGGTCCCTTGGAAGGGTGGCGGATATTTTCCAAGCTCTTCTCACTCTTCCCAGAACAGCCCAGGTTTCCATCTACTGTTGCGATACCTGTAGGAGTTGCCCTTGCCAGGCACCTGCCCAGGAGTACCATGGATATGAAGGTGGTCTTCCATCTTCTTAGATGTCCCAAAAGAATCAATGGAAGAGATGGAAACAAAAGCCATTACAAGCAAATCCATCTCTACACAAAATCATAGCAGAGGTCATATGCAGCTTAGATTTTTGTGTCAACATGGAGAATTATTAACTTTGAAAAGAGAGGTGCCAGGAGAAAAATGTCGTTTTAATTAACAGGAGTGCCAGAGGATTGTAGGTTGTAATGGACCCCAGCAACTGGAGTTGAGAAATCCACCAGATCTTCATCAGTCTTCTAACAAATGCTGTGTCCAACAAACTGGACCCAGTATCTCCGATTATTCCTATCCTACCTGGGCAGCTGAGCAAATGCAAAGATACTTGTCTGTGATGCTTTGGGCTGGGTTCATTTTATACTCAGCCCTTGGCTACATAAAAAGCTATTACACTGTTGTAATACACAGCACAGTGTGAGGGTAGGCATCCCTCCTCCCTTCGAGCTGACAGTTTCAGCCTGTGATCAATCCATGGGTCACACTTACCTATCAAAGAAAGGGGGCTTAAATTTATTACTTAAGAGTCACTGGTAAAATAGAAGGGTCTACCAATTAAAAGGTTGAGAACCATTGCTTTAAACTGAGAGAGCAGCAGCAGTGTGTAGAGTGGATTGAGTTACACCTGATAATCAAGGTGCCTGATACTGTTATTTATTTGATTTCCTACATAGGAAATGTTGTACCAGTTACATCATTTTTATGCCTTTATATCTCTGCCATCAGGAGAACTGTACTGCTTTTGCTACATAACTAGAGCTGCAGAAATTGGGCTTCTTTATGTGGATGAGCTCTCGGGTAACGTTAAGTTTCTGTAGTGTAGCACATAGAAAATCTTCAAGGACTGTTACATAAAAAAGAAGCTGAAACAGTTTTTAACCAGGTGTTGGTATTTTTAAAGGTGATGCTACTCACACAAAACTTGTTTTCCTGAAACAAGTGCCTTAGGAAGATGTAGATTCCCCTTTTGTCTGAGAGTGTCTTCTTCAGCCTTATAAAGTATACCTAGTCCCAACTTAATTACTAAAATGGTAAAATAATACAATTAGCTCTTGAAATGGACTTGTAAGAAGCTCTGCAGAGACCACTCTGATTTCTACACAGCCCCAGCTTCAAAAGCCTGTGTGCGCTAATAACCCCTCTCTGCCTCCGAGCTGCTTTCCAGCTTGTGCCACCACGCTGACTGTACTTGAAAACTCCTGTAACAAAGTGATGTCCTGTAATTGGCTCTTCTCAGAACAGACCATGACTTTTGTGTGCTGCAGTTGCTTAGGAAAACTGATTTCAGAATCAGATTGCAAAGTCAGTTATATCAGGTGGGGGAGAGAAAACGCTTCCGAAGAGTGGCAGCTTACAAAAATCATTGGCTTTCATATTTTTTTCAGATGGTGTAAAATTTGTGAATATTTGGCATAATGGAGCTGTTCACTTGGAATTATTTTACCGTTAAGTGGAAGTCCCGTATATGTTGTTTTTTTCCCTGTCTCCAAGTGAAGCATTTGCTCATTACACATTCCTCTTGCTGCTGTGTCTTTTTTTTTTTTTTTNTTTTTTTTTAGTATTTTCACAAAAAGTAGATTATTTGCTGCATCCAATCCCTTGGCAACCTAAGAGATGGCACAGTTGGCCAGATCCTTACCATCCATTAAAAACTTAATTCACTGCGGTCAGAGACTGTAAGAGCTTTAATGTCTGATAACGCTCTTCCTCTTTCTACAGACCTGGATACGCTACAGAAGCGTGAAGGTTAAACCTTTTAAGACATGCCATTTGTGATAAGGTGGTACAAAACAGATGCTTAACAAACTGCTGTAGAGACCAAGTCTTTTGTTGATCCCTGAAGAATTCACACTGCTAACTCCCATTAATGCTAATGGGAGATAGGTACCTACTACCCTCACACCTCACTGTGAAAAAGGGCCTTTTAGCTGCTAGCACATCTGGATCAGATGGACTTCTAATTTATTGTTGTCTCCATCTTCTTTGTTATTTGGAAGGATAGGCTTGTCTGAGGGCGTGTTTAACATTTTGCTTACCACTCGACCACTCTACAATGTGAAAATGTAGACCCTTAAGAAGTTATACTCGGGGTTTCGGCATAGTCCATTTCAGGAGTCCTGAAAAAATTCCCGGAGGCATACTGTGAAAAAGCTTGTCCAAGTAGTTGTTTTAAGTAAAATTATCATGTAATCGTAGAAATCCAGTATTTTCCGGGAGTCTGTAATTCTTCTGCCAGTATTTGAAGGAAGTTTGATTATTTAAGAAAACAAAATATAACCAATGAGATTTTTTCTTGCTCTATTTATGTCAGGTACAAACACTACACATGTTTTAGTTAGTGGATATCAGCTGCCCACAAATACGTAGAGACAACACTTACAAAAAAATTCTTGACCCCTGAACCAGCATGAGTTTCTGAGGCGTCACCTTAATCAGGATGCTTCAGGAAACAGCCTCAGTAATTTTTGGGTAGAGGACTGGTCTGCTTTTAGAGAGGTAGAAGTGGGTCATGAAATTTAACAGTCCATGTGATTTCTTCCAATTTGCTGTGCTTCTTACGTCCCTCTGCTGCAGCGGCAAGACTAGAGTTCCCATCTCCAAGGGAAAACAGCCTGGCTTCCTTCACAGAGAGAGACCCGGACACATCCCTGGGTGAAATAGTCTGGGATGCACAGTTAAATATTTCTGATATTATCCAGTAAAGAGCAAAGGCAGACTCTTAACGATTCCTTCCAGCAGTTACTTATGAGTCCTATATGTATCTCACCTGTCTGGTTTCATGACACACGTATGCTCGGTCTGTTGGATGCTCCAGTGTGTCCATTCCAAGAGTCGTGCTCTCATCTCCTAGCTCAAAAAAGCACGTCAAAATTTTTAACGCTTTGCATAATAATTGGTCACTAGAGTTTATTCAGAAAGGGAGGTAGAAATCCGATTAAAATGGGTGAAACTGTGAGCCACAGCCTGTGTGTCAAGAGTTGAAAACACCCCTGCAGGTTTGTGGTGCTCCGCTCATGAAATTGTGGCAGTTTCAGTTCATGAGATTCTTCCCAAGTTCATGAACTGAAACTCAGTGAAGCTCGCTGGAAACAAGCTGAGCAAGGGTATCAATAGGTAGATAGTCCATCAATATCATTGACTAACCCCTAAGGAACACCTCATGCAAAATACTGGCTTGGTTTCTTTCAGAAGGAATGAAAATGTAGTCTTTTATGTTGTCATTTGTGTGCAAGAACAATTTTCCAATTATCAGTCATGCACATTAAAGGCATTGTAAGATATATTATCAATAGCCTGTGGGAAGGCTGATAAGCTGAGAGAATTTACCTATTTACGTATAAATACCAGCGGTACTTGGGGGTTTTCAAGCTCATTCATACAGATTTGCATTATAATTTATATGAGTGACAAAGCACACAGCAAAAAGAGATTTTTGCAGTGGCCATATGTCTGTCTTACAGCACATAGAGGTTGTATGGCTAGAGAGTACACCAGAAATTTTTACAGCCTCTTCCCTCAATTTCTTGCTCCTCCATGAAGAACTCTGGGGAGCCTTCAGTATAGGCTGATCAAAAACCTCTGCCTCCCACCGTGTCTGCTGCCTTTTAACATTAATCTCTGTCTTTTACAGCTTTATGTCCCTTTCCCACATGGAGTTGGCCTCTTGCTTTCTTGATTGCAAAACGGGGGGCTCTTTTCTGTGGGTAACAGGGAAAAAAAAAAAAAAAACCAAAAAACAAACATCTTCCGATTGTCGTTAAGGGAACTGGGCAGTGCTTTGCAGTGAACGAAGAGAGTATATGCAGTCTGGGACTTCGGTGCCACTATCTGGTATTATAATAATTTCGTTTGGGATGCGGAGTGGTCTCTGAGTTAAGCTGTCAGAGTATTTAGGGTGAAGGGGAGGACTTCTGGATATATCCCGGTAGCCCTGGGATTAGTGCAATTGAACTGCACTGCTTACTTTGAAGATGCTCTTTCTTTATACTCAGGACACAACCTTGCACTACTACCTGGTTAGCACCTGCACCAAGCAGTTACCAATTGCCCAAAGAAGATTGCAAGACTTGCTTCATATTTCTTTGACATTTGAGAAAGTGATTTGTTGATTGCAGAGAATTCCCACAACTTAAAAAGGAGGAAGGGTGTGCAGCAATAGTGAGGTCTGCAAGGACAGAATCAGCGTGGGCTTGTAGAGGCATACGGAATTTAATGGTGTGGCGAGGGACAGGTGTTAAGTGCTACAGAATTAATCCATTTAAATAGCTGGTTTTGAGGAAAAAAACACAAGTCAGTTGTTTGAGCCCAGCTTGTCAAGCTTGATCTAAAGTCAAGCAGGAGTTTTTAAGTGGGGCTGAATCAGACACATGATGTGTTTCCTTAACACTGTCATGAATGAGCTTCTGCAGAATCAGGACCTAAGGATGTATCTTTGAGCTTTTTCATGTGCAGATTATTGACTAATCCAGAAAAATCTGGTCCAGAAGAAAGGTAAATCTTGGCTGTGCTGCAGGCTCTACTGTGACCTGAGGGCACTCATTTTATCTGCTCTGCTTCTGTCCCCTCTCTGTGAAATGGTGATAAGAGCATTTTCTTATCTTACCATGGAGTACTGATGACAAATATTAAGGATTATGACATGGTTAAATACTGTGGTAATGGAGGCCATTAAGCACCTTAGACACTTCTATTCATTGCCTGCTTTTCTAAAGTGAATTATTGGGCATTTTTAATTTTTCCCAAGTAAACTCAAGGAAATGAGTTGATAAGGATTAATAAATAAACCATGCACAATGTCAGTGTTAAACTGCATTGTGTTTTCTGAATTATGTAACTGGATGTTTTGTATCTTAACATCTTAAATCAGACTGCCTGCTCTTCTTCATTGCTTCCTTCAATGACTGTAAACCTGAAAATGGGAAGGGAAGGGAAGGG
>RSEF01000031.1:57861805-57882815 GCA_003993805.1 Himantopus leucocephalus
CCCAGAGAGGTTGTGGAGTCTCCTTCTTTGGAGATATTAAAAATCACCTGGATGCTGTCCTGTGCAACCTGCTGTAGGTGAATCTGCTTTGGCAGGGGGGTTGGATTAGGTGATCTCCGGAGGTCCCTTCTAACCTCTACCATTCTGTGATTATGTGTGATTCTGTGATCCACAGTATTCATAAAGCTCTGTTTGCCCCCTGTATCCCAGAAATTAGTATAAGAAGGCCTAAAATCTGCTGTGTCCTGCCACTAAGTGCAAGAGTCACAGATCCTTTTCTTGGCTGGGAGCTGGGTCTGTGTCAGTTCATCTCAAGTGAGTAGGTGTATCCTCGCTGTGGAAGTGCGATGTCCCAAAGACAATGCTTAGTCCCAAAGACTGTTCTGTAGTAGTTTCTGTGGGCTGGAACCAGACATTCATGTTTTAATGTTTGCTTATGTCATTTTAACCTTCTGTTTCTCTCCCTTTCCTGGCAGATTTTTATTGGTGAGATATCCATGTATTTCATAAAGTCAACCCGAGAAACCCTAATTATTCAAGAGAAAACTATTTTGACTGGAGAGTGCTGTTACCTGAACCCACTGCTTCGAAGAATAATACGTTTTATAGGTAAGCATCCTGAGCACTGCAAGTTTAGTTCCTGTTTGCACCAAAACAGAATGAAACATCCTAATAATCTACACCACAAAATTAATTAAGCTGTGAAATCTTTGCAGGCATCTTCCACCTTAGATGGATAGTCCCCCTCGGGATTTGCAAGGTAACGTTCAAAATGTGCCATATCATGCTGTCTGGAGCTGGTTTATATCCTATTCTGCTGAGCTTAATGCTTCTTCTGGACCCTTGAAGAAAGGTTATGCCAATCAAATCTTTATATGAATAATTCCATCATTGCTATTCTGTCTAAGCTTCCCATTTTACTTACAAATTGGTCTTCACCAGCCCATCTCTTTGGCATTTTTCTTTTCAGCTCTAATTTTAACATCCATAGCTCTGCCACATAATTTTCAGCTGAGCACAGCGTAAAAAATCCCAGAGCCCACTTCAGAATGACGTTCTTATTTTTATTGTATTTGTTTTTTGTTAGAGCTTTCATTGAGTTAATTGCTGAGAAATGAATGAAGAAGTTCTGTCACTAAACCATTTGGAGGTTGCTTTATATGGCGCTTGCAAGCCGCTATGCCTTTTTCATGCTGTTGATTAGTGGAAAAAGCGCGTACAAGACCTTACTGAGGGGCCCGCTCCATGGTTCTTTTGAAGCAGGAAGAGGAACAGTATTGCAGCTTGCCTTTCCACTGTGACACTGACAGAGTATCTGGTTGTCCTCTGAAGGTTTCCCAATTCACAGCCATTTACAGTTGCCCAAACTGCACCTCTTGGTGTTTAGGAATAAGGAGGGCTGTTGCTCACTTGCTACTGCCTTGTAGCAACAGAGTAAGAAGAGGGCAGCTCTGAACTGCATGTGCAAGGGGCTCCAGTTTCCCTCCTTCTTACTCATTCATGAGAAGTCCCGAGTTCATGCATGGGATGGGATGGGATGGCTTGGCTGCCGGTGTGAGCCAGTGGCAAACATGTCTCCCCATTGACCAAGAGGGGCTTTGTAAGCACGTCATGGAACCTCCCTCTCTATACTCTTAGAGATAAAGCATCCTTACACATTGCATCTTACAGGGAGCTGGGTCTGAAGTCACAGAGTTAAAAGAAGCAACGGAACAAAAAACTGAAATATCTGGATCGCTTCTTCCCTGTCACTGCTGAATTTTTGAGCTTTATCTGGAAGAAAAATGTCTGCTGTGACTGTGGCAAGGGTTGTATTGCTTCCGTAGAGCACGGCCCTGTCTGCAGGCAGGGATATTTGCTCGGAGCATGGACTTGAAAGTCTCATCCTGTGCTAAGGTTTTCAGCAGCAGCAAATATATGCTGCAAAGGAGGAAGAGCCATGTTTTTTTTCTTTCTCCGTCTCCTTTCTCTGTGCCTCCTGCTTTATGCGTGGAAGTTAGGAAGTGAAATGGTTTTTTACCTTCTCCCACACTGGGGGTGGAGACAGACCTCCTGTGGTTCATTACTCAGGCCTGGCCTGCGTGCTGCTGGTGAAAACAAAAGACATGGGAATGTAGATAAAAGTAAAATACCCTTGAACTTCAGATAACCTCTAGGATATATTGATGGGTAGTAAACTGCCATTAAGAGAGAAGCAGGGTACTGGAGTCCACTGGACCACCCAGGGCTGTTTGACTGTTCTGGCACATTCAGCATGTTGCAAATTCCTGATCAAATACTCTCGCCTGCGGGGTCAGCACTAAAAGAGCTTAAACCGTGGAGGTTAAGCACTTGTTCTGTATGTCTTCTTATATAGTTAGCTTTATTCTTAAACATTCATGCTATTGTTTCTCTTTTGGTGGAAGTGATGATACTGATGACAGAGTGGACTCTTGGAGTGTAGTAGGATATAAACCCTGCTAGAGAAAACAATCTTGGCTTTGCATCTTTATTTTTCTTCCTGGGAAGAAGGAAGTTACCATTATTAGGAATGGCTTAAAGGGTTGGTCTCATCTTAAACTACACTGATTGTTTGCTTGTTTCTTCTGAAACCTTCTCCCTGCCCCTGCAGTAAAATGAGAGAAGCAGAGTTTGTTGAAAAGTGGCTGAAATAATTTATGAAAGGAATTAAAATAACTGCATGTTTTTCATTTAAATTCCTGCTGCATTTTGCAAACATGGCATGGACTGAACAGCTGTAGCCCATGGTGGATGATCAGGGAAGTAAGCTCCATACTGCTGATTACTCTAAAAAGAAACTATCTGGATGCTTGGGTCTGGAGAGACTACCATGTTGCTTATACATGGATTTCCTTGTGTGTATCTTCTCTTGCTAAACTTGAGGGCCATAAGTTACAGAGCTGATTAAGTAGGTTGTCTTCCAAGATACCCTAGCAAGCAGTCTGGCTTGTTGCAAAGAAGTTTGCTGCCAATTTATTCTTGGTACAAATTCATTGGAATATCCACATCTGGTGATTTCTTTTGGCCCAAAAGTGTGACCAAGAGTCTCAAGTGAGTAGCTGCAAAAAGTAGTAAATTAACTCCTTGGAATATCACCTTATAAGTCATTACAGTTGGTATTACTCAAAAGGATGAGAAATATCCTTCACTGTATCGGGGTGCTCATCCATCAGGAAAAATGAACACTACTTCCCAACCCTGCAAGGCACATCAGGGAGATCTTTTGAGAATTGCTATTTCCAAATTTTAGAAAGGCAAAGAGGCATTTTTTCCCTCCCTGACTCTAACTACAGTTGCTGGGAAGAGGTGGGGTTTCAACAATAGTAGCCTAAATGTGCTTGCCACAAAACAAGGAGAAAGTTAGAGATACTTCATTGAATGTTCACTTAGATATTGTAAGGAAAGAGAAACAAAAGGGGAAACTCCAGACTACCTTTTGGTGATGCGAAAGATAAGCACCCTTGTCATACAATTTCCATGGGATATTTTGGATTTGGTTGCCAGACTTTTCCCCTCTTGCTTTTTCTTCATGTGTACAGAATGAAGCGCTTTTTTGAACTTTGGTAGTGGTGCAAAGAATTAAGCTAAACCAAGAAGCCGCACCTCTTCTGGGATGTTGGCAAAGCCCCATGTTTCTTTTCCTTGATTTTTCTTATCTTGCCTACTATGCTCTCTGCTTATTCTCTTGTTTTTGTCAAGCCCTCATCAGCTGCCTCTTTCTAAGATTCTACCCTCTTTAATTTAGTGGGGACCTTGAATGCTGACCTTTGTCTTAAATCCCTCCCTGGTTCTTTGTCCACAGGAAGCAGAGCCAAAATCTCGTTGTGCTTCCTGGCCCAGGCATGAATTGTGCACGTTGGTTGACATTTGCTTTTGTGGCGAAGGGCTGCCTCTCAACTCGCTGTCAAGTCCTTTACTGCAACCTAGATAGGTGAAACCTGCTATGTTCCCTGTATTTAGAAAATCAATTCCTTTATCAGTGGAAAAAAGCTGGCTTAGCTTGGAAACATCAGACTTTGATATATGTTGCAATTTGTTCCATCTTCCTCTTTATCTTTTATAGCTGCTTCCACAGACATTTATTTTGAAGATTTTTCAGATCAAACAAGCAGTGTACAATTGCTTTGGAGCAGTTTTTTCTCTCTAAAATATTGGTGCTGCATTACCATTCTTTAGTCACATCATCTCTCCTCCCTCCTCTCCCCGCCCCTCCCGGCAGTTTAATTATTAATTTGTGCTGCCAAAATTTGCCGTTTGTGAGCTGGACCTTTGAGAAACCAGGGAGGAAGAGTGGTTGTTTCTTGGGCCTCTGCCTCTTCTCCCTGTCTCCCAACTTGAGTACACACAGCCCTGTGTATTTTTATTCACCTTTTCTTGTGGTAATTTCCCATTCAGTACTTTGTTAACATCTTGCTATCTTGCATTTGCTTCCATGTTCTACTTCATCGTTTGTATTGCAAATAGAGGTTATAAATTATTTTACCATTATTTAGTGAATGGTTTCAGTCAAGGATCTACTGTGTTTATATACACTGCTATCATACCCCCAGGATCATGGATTCAGACCTCCCTGACTCAGTTTGGCGGGGTGACTGGAGTGTGTATTGTGTTTCATTTCAGTCTGTTAGGTTTCTAATCCATGTGATTAAGTTGTATACCTGCAAAGCCCTGATAACATGCAAGTGGCCTCTCTCCAGTTCAGATATTTATAAATGCAACGTGCTTGGTGAATTTGTTACCAGTGGCTTTTACTTTGGGGCTGCATAATTTGCAGTTAACAAATGGCGCAGATCAGCTTCTGCTGACAGCTTAATTTAAAGCACAGTGACACCTCACAGTGGGCAGCTAAATAATGAAATTAGGGCTTTATTTCAGCAAATTAAGGCTTTAGTTCAGCAAATAAAGGTTTACAAGATTTATACACACATTGAGTTTATTGTAATAGGATAGATATACCCCAGAGCTCCGATGTCAATCCCCTAGGCAGCTGCAGGACATAGTTTGCCTGACCTTATCCTTCTGTCTGCTTTAGATCTGAAGTTCACTGTGAAACAATGCACGTTCTGTTATTAACTGGCTGCCTTTCAGCAGGGCTCAAGCTGTATTTGGGTGTCCTGCCTCTAACCTAAACTGCTGCAGCAGCTGAAACTGCTGTATAACTCCCTTCTTATCACTGAAGAACCTCCGCAATGAGAAGCAGGTCACTGTGTTGGGGACAAATCAAACCTTACTGTTCCCTTTTATGCCAGGCTCTGAGCTGGCTATTGTCTAGATGAAAAATGATAGTTGTGAAGCAGCGAGGAAGAAAGAAATCGTGTGTATCCATGAGGAGGAGTCTTGAGGCTCCAGCGTGCTTTTGCGCTGGGAACTGAATTTCTTCTTGCATGCTCAGACCGCATGTCTTCCTTCTTAGGTCTTCAGGGAACAGTGTCCAGACAGGACACTCACAGGTGAAGGAGGCAGACACAAGAGGCAGTAGATGGCTGGAGCAGTGGGCTTTGTGGGGTCTTCACTGGGAGATCAAAGCTAATCCTGGGATCAGATTGTGAGTGCTCAGAAGAAGGTTGCTGTTGAGCCTGTTCCTGATGCCATGGCAACAGGCAATAAATTTCCCTGCAACCCCCATCTCTTTGGTTGTAAAAGGGATTAATGATACAGATCTCCTTTAACAACACCCTTTAAGATATAATGATGAAGGGAGGTTTAGCAGAGTCTGAGTCACAGGGCTATAAATGTATGGCTTTATTGGATGCACAGGACTATTGGAGCAAAACCTTCAGAGATGGGCTGAAGATCAGCATTTCTGTAGAGCCATGAGTCCTTCCAGGGACTCCCTCCATTGAAACTCTAATATTCTTTAAAAAACATAGGGGTGGAAAAGGGATTGGGGGGAGTGTTGGGTGCGCATGTGTAATAAGAATGTTTTCTGAGTAAATTAGGTTGTGTGTGACGAATTCAGTTAATTGACTGGGCACTGGGAGAGAGAGTAGTGCCTAAATAAATGCAGTTGGGAGAAGACATGATGATATGTTACTGAAGAGCTTCTGATGTCTCGTGAGCCCTTCAATGCATTGTTTCTTTTGTCATTTTACTTAAGGGTTTCATGGTTTTTCTCTAATAAAGCTTTCTATCTCCTCATTCTCATTTCCACCCACTGGCTTCTCACTTCTCTCTTCCCAATGTCTCTTCGCTTGTTCTTCTACAACTCCCAGGGTTTTTCAGTTGATTTTTTGTTGCTGTTTTTTGTTGTTCTTTTGTTTCAAATCAGTGGAATTTTAAATGTCTGTAGTAGTGAGAGTTTCTGTGGAGTCAACAAGCAACTGCAGTCACTGATGTTAGAGAGATTCAGGGTGGAAAAAGAGAGAGCTTGAGCACGAGTTGTGTGGAGAAGACAGGGTTGTACTGAGGTTACAGTGAGCGAGGAGAGCTGTATTCTTCTTCAGGGCAGATGTCTCCTTTAGCAAAACCAATAGACAGGGCTGGAGGTGGCGAGACTGATGAACAGCCACACAGGGAGCTCGGCAGGAGAAAGACCATTAGAGCAGCATGCGAGTGAGAGCCCAGAAATTATGAGTTTGTGCTTGGAGGACTTTTTGGCCACAATTTAGGGGGAGGTGTAAGTGGAGAAATTAAAACTGAAGCTTTCAAAATTGAAGCTGCTGAAGATTTAGATTCTTCTGCCAAGGCAAGTGTTAGTTCAGGTAAGATGGAGCTGGAAAGATTTAAGGTTCATGTTGTCTGTTGTCAGCATTTTTGAACAGGACTTTCCTTGCTTGTTCTGTTTTTGGTTTGCACATTTAGTTTGTCTAAGGTCTTTCTCACTGGAGGTAAAGAATTGTTCAAATCTGATCCTCAGTTCCCTCTTCTTGGACTTTGGGGCAGCTAAAGAGAGTAGCAGGGAGTATAGCCTACGCTCTGCCTCTGGCCTAAATTAGTCTCTCTCCCAGTTACTTTCTGCTTAGTGGTTTGCTTTCTACCTTCTTCTTTCTGGCTGCTCCTGACACACACAAACACAGGTGAGAGCCAGGATAGTGACAAAAAGTCAGGAAGGCTTTCCAGAAATAGCTTCTGCTCCTTCCTTAAATCCTCTATGTGCAGACGGACTGTGCAACACATGTGGATGAAGGGAAGGAGAGGCATTCCATAAATGAAATTAACCTCTCTCAATCCTTTCTGCTAGTAGCCAGCTGTAGAGGTTGTAGGTCTTCCCATGTGGCTTGCACTGTTTACATCTTTTCTCAGCATATGCCAAGTTCTGGACAAAAGTTCGCTGCCACATTTTCTAGGCCAGAGTAAGCGTGGTGAGATAAAGCACTTGCTCCTTAGCAGGATGACATCACCTCCCATTACATCTGAGCATCAAAGCCTGGAAGGGGTACATGTTCTCCCATTGTCTCTCTGTGGCATTATATCACGGACTTCAGCTGTATGACCCTGAGGAGATGGGGCTAGTTGCTCCTCCCATGAAGCCTTTCAGCAGCAATTTGTCTGTCTCTAAAAACCTGGCAATCACGTCACTGCATTCTCGTGTTCTGGTCAGTTAGCTTAGCTGCTGTAGGTCATTGAACAAATCCATTGAACAGATGGATTCCTGAGGTACAAAAACCATCAGGGGACTCTCCACCACTACCCAGGCTCACTGGTGGCACAGCCTTTAAATCAATTACAGCCAACCCTATCTCAAAGTCTCCAGAGAGTAAATGATGTGTAATCAGCAAGGGATAAATTCCTGCTAGCCGAATTCATTGCTGCACATAGCTATGGTTTTCATACAGCGCAGTTTGGCAGAACTGCAAGAGGGAAATTACAGTGATCAATATGCATCACAGTCAGAGCATGACAAAGGTTTCAACCATGGCTTGTTCTGCTGTTTCGCAGAGTACTGCAGTGCTCAGGAGCTGAGCCTGAGCCAGCACTTTCAGTGCTACCAAATATTGAGAAAATGCAGGTGTTGAAACTTCTTTTTTTTGGAGAAAAACACTGGACCACCTTTGTACCTGTGCACTGCCTAGAGAGTGAAATAACTTTGTGAAGCCCATGACCTTTTTGTGAAACACGCCTGCTCTCGGTTTGTAGTTACTTATGCGATAAAGACCGTGGACCAGACTGCAGTATTTGTCTGGCTCTTAGATTTCCTCTAAGTATTGTAGAGGGCTGAGTAACAATCCTCACTACATTCCCTGTGATGTGCACAGTGCATCAAAAAGATGCCATTTAAAGCAAGATGTGCCAAAAAAAAAAATCTAAGAATTTGGCCAAAGAGCAGTGTATGAAACAAGATTCATCTCTGGCATAACTTGCTGTTTCACCGGGCTGGAAAGATGCCTACTGTCTTTTTCATTTGAACTCGCTTGTGCACTGGCTAATGGAGACGAGGAGTTCTGCCAGCTGTGGAAAACCACAGATTTAAAATATTAGCAGAGGGATAAAGGAAATAAAGGAGCAGTATCAGTGTTCTGTCCATTACCATTTTAAACACAGACACTTTGCAGGATAAACGGGGCGAAGGCTGTCACGCCGGTAAAAAGACAGAGGCCAGTCCTGCGGTCTAGAACTAGAGGAAGGCTACCTCCCTCTTCAACCGTCACGGGCTTTTTAAATCCACCATCACACACCAGTTTGTTAATAATGAATTAAAATAGACTCACATGGTGAATAGTAATAAACCCAGTCCCCAAAATCGTCTTCACTGTGGTAACGCTCCTTCCTGACCACGGGGAAGTGTGGTGAGGACAAAGGGCTCTGCGCTCCTGCAGCCGCTCCCGGCGCTTCCCACCAGTACCCCAGTGAGGAATTTGCGTTACAGCACAGCTGAATCCGTCACACCACACCGTCTCTGGGACAGAGTGGCACTGGCAAGCCACACTTGACATTCGTACAATGAATCCATTTTTAGTTACGGGTTTTATTTTATGGAGTGTCCAGTGTGTAGACAGGCCCTGGGTGTTTAGAAGGACCTGACGCTGCCAGCTGTAGCCCTTCTGCTTTCTGTTAGCTGCACAGTGGGTGACAATATCTGCAGAGCAATCCTTGATTCTTGTTAATTTGATGTAAAGCATTTTCTGATGCATTATATTGCGGGCTTCCTGATATTTTTTGTTTCACAGACTATAGCAATCTTCTTTCTTTTTCTTTTTTTTTTTTACTCACTATAGATAAGCAGTGAAGTTGCTATAACCACAGTGGTGCCAGCTCTTAAGATTTTATCGCAGCTCTCCTAAGATGTTTACCCTGGAGCTCCAGCTCTTGGTCATATTTAAATACATAGCAATCTTAGCTGATTTATAATTTAAATCACTTTTGCTTTCAAAGCTACAGAAGGGAGAAGGCAAAAATATGGCACCCAATAGTTCCACACCAAAAGTAAATATTTACTTGTTCTAAATTTTTGTGACACCATAATCCACCTTAGCACTGGGAAGGGAGAAAGGGGAGCTCATTCCGTCTTTCAGAACTTTTGGGTTTGGCATTTCTGCAAACCTGCTCTTCTGTCTCTTTGGTTTGTAAGCGGTACGTGCAAGTAAAAGATCCTCATATATATTCATAGCAGCTGTAGCAGGTATTGGTGACACTCATGGGGAGACAGTGGAGTATGCGACAACTGCAGTATCGAGCAGGGGATACTCCACAATCCTGGAAATACTGCTGTGCCCAAGTGAATGCTTTCTGCTATAGAATTTGTGGGTATGTGCATGAGCTGAACTGCAACCGTGTGGAAATGTCTTCCAGAGCAAAGCATTAGGATGTTTCCCAACGGACCTGCCAAATATTGCTAGGTCAGGATCTTAATTTCTCAACATCAGGACGGTGAATAGTCAAAATCCAAAAGGTACTTGACACTAGATAGTCACGTTAAGATAAGTGCGGCATTGTATCTCAGCACTACACTGCTCTTTCAGGTTCAGAGCTGTTATAGACCTTTTTTTTTGGCCCAGATATGGTAAAAATACGTAAACATTTTTAACAACTCCTGCATGACACTTGGCTGCAGGCCATGAGCCTTTGTCATAGTGGAAACTTTACAGGCATTTAGGTGCAGAGTTTTCAGCGAAATCTGTAGCTCACAGTTCTGTTCAGAGCTTGAATCACAAAAGTAGTTGGGCACATGCTTATCGTTTTCAGCCTGTTTCTGAGTCCTTCTGGAGTTGCTGAGTTAAGCACCTGTCAGAGTTAAGCATGCGGTCTTCTGTGTCATGCCTTTGATGCAGGACGCTGCTGGAGTCATCAGGGGCTTTTTCCGGGTAATGACTGCGGGGTTTCGTCCCTTGCCTCTCATTATGTCTCATTCCTTTCAGGTACCAACATTTTCTTCTAGACCTGTTTGAATAATTATTATTTTTAACCTTTCCTGCAGGAGTGTTTGCGTTTGGACTTTTTGCCACTGACATATTTGTAAACGCTGGCCAGGTTGTGACTGGGAACTTGGCTCCCTACTTCCTGACTGTATGTAAACCCAACTACACTGGAAACGACTGTCGGGCCCACCACCAGTTCATAAACAACGGCAACATCTGCACTGGGGATGTGGAGGTGATTGAAAAGGCAAGGAGATCCTTTCCATCCAAACATGCTGCTTTGAGCATCTACTCAGCTTTATATGCCACGGTGAGTGCCAGTGATGGTTGCTGGCTGGTATGAGAGTTTTCTGTATATGCATCCAGATGGGGCTGTTTTTAAAGAAAAGAGAGTGGTTTTGGGGAGGGCTTTTTTCTTTATCTGTAGGGGAAAATCCCCTTCTCTCTCTGTTTTACCAATTCTAGTATAAGCAAGTCAAATGCTCATTGCTTTTGAGGCACTGTATGATGCAGGCGCATGAGGTCCTAATCTTGTCTTTGCTGCTGATTTTCTCAGCAGCCTTTAAGTACACATTCAGCCTCTTCTCCCTGTCGCTGTCTCATGAACATTAAAATGAAGCTGGTGTTTTAACGTCTCCTGGATCACTACTATTTCTTTTGTTCACGTCCCATGAGTTGTTGAACATTTTAAATGTAACTTGTGCCATTTCAGTGGGAGGCTGAACTAGGCTGGATTTTGCTCCTCTTGTTTAGGACCTGAATTTCCCATGCAAAGAAGGTTGCAATAAAAGTCAGTGCCAGAATTTTGCTGTTATCACAGAGAGATGGACCCCAGTTGACATCTTGACAAGGTGACACTGCTATACTGTCAGGAAGGAAATTGTCTTTAATAGTCTAGTGAAACAGATCGGCTGCTCCTTTTGTTTTTTGGATAAAGTTTCTGTAATGTTTGAAAATTGACCCAAGAAGCTTACTCACAAATTAGAAAACCTCAGTGGTTTTGCCGTTTTGACTTAACCTGGTTCTGATCTCAAAATGGCTTAACTAGGTCTTTTTTCCCTGAGTAGCTTGGCTCAAATGAGTGGCAGAGTCTGTCTGTAGGGTTTCAGAAAAGCCTTAAACTTATTAATAACAGAGTATTTGCTGAGTATTTTACTGAGATCTTGGTAGCAGATGAAGAAAACACCACATTATTACTATAAAATGAAGAGACTACCTGCTGCTGCTTCAATATCCATCTGTTTGCACTGAATGTTGCATGAACAACAGCAGAGACGTAAATTGGTAACTCCTTTGATCAGGATTTGTTGGGAAGTGTTTGGAAAGCCTGCAGCATTTTGCATGCATTACTTCTGAACAGTAAGCAACCATGTGTGAAATGCAGTTCTCGATAAACTCAACATTGTTGTAGCAGCTGTTTTCATCATGATGAACTCTTAGGTGGAAGCTCCAGGATCAGGCTTGGTCCTGGTTCGGCCCTAAGCTGGTTACATCTGTTCATGGACTTCCCCTGCCTAATCTCCCTTGTTTTCTAGGAAGGCAAGTCTTCTACAAACAAGCCAATTTCTACAGTTGAAGGGGAGTAATTCTTTCTGTCCCTGAGCTTAAGTCCCCAGTAGTTGAGTGTGTTGGAGCCCTAGTCTTTCAAGAGTACCTGCAACGGGCCTGCTCTTCCCCCACATAGGCAGAGTCTGGACATGGAGTTCCTTCTGAGCTGCAAGGTCATCAAAGTCTGCCCTTAAGGCATTTCAGCCTACAGTCTAATTTTAGCCCAGTTCTCTGCCTGAAGACATCCTCTAGCACTAAAGGTGTTGTCACTTGTCTTTTCTCTGCCTATCAGCTGAGATTAACACGAGCATTACACAAGAAATGCAGTGTTCAGATCTAGCTTTGCATAGTAATTGTGCATCATTTTTTGAGAAGTGTCTTGCTGATTGTAGTATGTGTGATAATGTGGGTTGCTGAACATAATATGCAGGGTAGTTGGTTCGTAATAGCTGTATTTTGCATAAAGCTGAAGATTTGATCCGTGGAGCAAGAAAAATAGAACAGGTTGAACATGAGGAGGCAGGAGAATGGAATCAGCACAGACATTGTCTTTCCTCGTATAAATGTCTATGGAGATTTGGGAGTCTCCTCCCATCACTGAACCTCGAGTATCCTCTGCAGATGTCTCTGTATTGATTTGTTCGTTAGTCTGCTAGTGACAGTACTCCCACTGTGATTGGTTTGGCTTTGTGTTTTGTTTTTGGGGTTGTTTCTTATAGTCTGGGTTTTATATTTAATCAGCTAGGATTTTTCTTGTCACCTGCCAAAGAAGCTGAGGAGAGCTCAAAGCATCACTTTTGCAATCTCTGCAGGCAGAGAAGAATCTTGTATGCCTAAAGTATAGGAAAGAGAAAACAGCCAGAAGCCCTGGCTTCCATGCGAACACAAAAATTGGAGTGGCATCTAATGAAGTTTTGTCAGTCTCCCAGAATGGCAGAAAAAGATGGCAGTCACTGTACATAGTACACGCTGCTGTACAGTTAGAAACACATGCTTCTAAGTGTCTTTCTCAAAGGAAAATGATAGGCTAGAAATACTCCTTAATTCATTAACATTTCTGGCAAAAAAAATGAAAAACAGATGATAAAATCATATGTTGCATATGGGTAACCCAGTTACATCATCTTTAAACAACTGTTACTTCATACTTTTCTGAGAAAGGTCACGGAAGAGTAAATGACAAGGGCATCTAACAGATGGTAGTGTTCAAACAGAACATAGAAAATTAAAATATTGCACCAGCACAACTGGAGGACTTCATTGTAGAGAGAATGTAGATATCCTTGCTGATCCTCCTGTTTGTCTCTGGAGTGAAAGCAAGGAGAAGTCTTTTATGGTCACAACAGGGCCTCTATAGTTGAAAGATACAATTAATCACTTACGTTGACAGTTTGTTAGTGTTTTTATGATTCTTCAGCTAAGTTCTTGCCTAGCAGCATCCACAAGTAATGCTGTCTGCCACCTCCATTTGGCTAGAAGACTCCACCTCATCACACCGGATCGCAACCAGTCTTCGATGCCTGAGTGGATTGCTTCTTGACTAGATTAGAGTGTTACAATATACCTGCATATAAAACTTTTAACATTTGGGAAACTCTGAATAGCAGAGAATACTACAGGAAATCCTTTCTGCAACCCAGGGCACTGTGACCCCGCCAACAATTTCTTCCATTTCTGCATTAACACCTGCTAGACTAATCAATGAAATCCGAGGCCTTGGCACCTCGAGCAGTTGCACTGAGCATTGAGGAGACTGCATCATGTTCTCCAATACGCATCATTGTCAAAGGCTCTGCTTCTCTCTTACTGTAGAAATCTCTGTGGTAAAGGAAAAGATTGTCTGTAAAGCTTGTAGGACACAGAATTTTCCAGTATTGGTATGAAATTGTGAACTTTCCAAGGAAAATAAACTATCATCACAAATCTCCCCACTTTCTTCTAAAAGGACAAGACAGACTTCTTCCACTCTGCCTTTCTCATCATAGATATAACATATATTCTAAATATGTATAAGCATATATTTGCATATATATACACACATGTATGTATGTCTTAAATTTTCAAACAAAAAAGCCTCCTTGACTGTCTATGCTTTTGTCTGTCTGAAAAAGATGGGAGAGGAATTACGCACAGGATGAATGCTACTATCGTACGTTGCACATTGCCAAATACACTGCTTGAGTGTGCTGATAAGTGCACAGCAAAGAAATGGAATAAATAATTTATATAGTTAAATCATATGTAGTTTATTTTTAATATGATTTGTTCTGTTTTCTTCACATCTTTTTATATTTAATTCCTTCCTCCCTCTCCCACCCATCAAATAACTGGTTTTGACATTTAGAATTTTGTAAATAAATTTACCCTTAGCATTGTGGGAAGTTTTCAAAAACACCTGCTGTGTGTAGGAAATCAAATGTAAGTGACTTTTACTGATATTTTGGGCTCTTACACAAGGCTTTGGAAACATGCTCTAAGTGACAGGGTAAACACATTGTGAGACTCTTTAAAAATATCTTGGCTGTAGGGACCAGGACAATAAAGATCAAACTGCAGTGATCGGAAAGTCTGACCAGAATAGAGAAGCTCTCCCAGTTATTTCTGAGCTCAGCATGTGATTTATGGATGAACTGGAGCATACCTTCTGGGAAAACAGTTTGTCTTGTTTTAAACCCTCCTCATGAGGGTTTTACAGATTTCCCTTGGCAATCTGTTCGCATGGTTAATTACCCTTATTGCTAAAAATGTTCTCTTTACTATAAGTTTACGTTTTCCTGCTGAGATGCGTGAAACTTCAAATCCTTTAGATACTTCCCATCTGTAGTAAGGAGAACTTTCCCATGTGGGTAACCCAGAGATCCAGCTTCATCTCATACCTGTAAGGAAACAAGCATGCGTCAGTTGTTCTCTGTAGCTAGGGTTTGCAGCTGCGGCAGCAGAACTGCGTTGTCACTTTAGAGGTGATGCTTTTCCTCTGGATGCTGTAAACCGCAGTAGTGCTTTAGTGGCAACCCGGCTCCCTATTGCTCATTTGAATTGGCCGCTGCTAAAAGAAATGCATAGGGTGAAAGGATGGGTGGTAATTATTCACACAGTGGCACATCACTTCAATGATATTTTTTTCATTGTTTCCAGAGAAGCAGCTTAACCTGAGTTTTGGTGATAGTCAGGTGCAGCAAAGGCTGGGGCAAGATTGCCGCCTAGTGCTCAGTTGCTAGCTGTCGTTTCAAGGCATGAGCTGCAGTCAGGTATCACGTTGGAAAACCAAAGCAGGCAGGAACCTCTCGAGTAGCTTAGTTCCACTCCCAGTGCTCTTACACACAATAATATTCCAGTTCATAAACTGAATTCACCTTTAAATGATGTGCTCAGCAGCACATTTAAGGGCAGAAGACTTCCCCAGGCAGAGGTCTGGCAAATTCGGCTGTTAGAAGTCTAGTACTGCAGTTTCTTAGTAGGTGAAAGTATAATTTTACCTAGGTAAAAGCCCAAAGGCAGTCAGATCTGACTTCCCCTGGTCGGTTTCTCTGGCCTGTTCGTTTCCCTTCCAAGAGGTGGTTGCTGGGGCTGACACTTCTAACACCAGCCGGTGAGGAGAAGCCAGCTGTAGGGACATTTGATGGACCCGTCAGGAAGAAGGGAAAAGAAATACAGACAGAGAGAAAGCGTAAAAAATACGCACAATACAGCAGAGTAACAGAATATATGAGAGCCAATGAACAGAGTGACCTTGAGAATGGGTATAATTTCTGTTTCTTGATCCCCAAATTATGCACCAAACCATAGTGACCTCTGTGTACCTGGCTCATGAATACAGTAAAATATTTGCCCACGGTTGCCAAGTAGAGATGGTGGAGTGCGAAGAAAGCTGTGCTGGTAGTTGCAATTAGGAGCACCAAGCCGAGCCTCCTCAGACTTCCCTCAGCACAGGCACAAGAGAATCCCAAGGCAGCTTCACCCCCGAAAAACCATTGTAGTCTTGGCCAGAGACTGGTAGTGTGAGCCAGCGCAGTGTCCTTAGCTGCTGCAGCAGCAGTGAAGGAGAGCAAGTCTTGGGTCTCCACCAGCCTGCAGAGTCCTGCCTTGATTTCAGTGCCACCCATGGCAAAGAGGTCAGCAGTGCCCTTCCCCAGAAAAGAAGTCATCCCAGAGAAAGATGACGTTTGTGACCTGCAGGCAGCACAACTGGAGATCTCAGTTGTGGTCTCACTGAAGATGTGATTAAAACAATAAGGTTCTTCTATAAAGTCTTATGTCCAGAAGACTAACAGAACTATATTTCCATTTCTGACAACTGAAAAAAGAGTCAAGAATGGAAATATTTTCAGCTTTGGTGATTTTACTTATTTTTATAATAAGAGAACATTTTTTTTCTTTACAAATAAAATGGCATCTTTTGATATTAAATATTGAAAGAGACACTTCCGTGGTTTGTAATCTTTCTATTCCCCAGCTGAAGAGGTGCTTGTGCTTTCACTGGATCAGATCTACACTGTGTGAATCATGTTCATTTACCAGCTGATTGGTAATAAGAATCAAATGGATTTTTCAAATGTATCTTCCTGTGGGAGTCATCTGGAGGCATTTCTGGCAAATGTATTTGACTTACTTGCTTTGCTTATCACAGCTTTGGAAATCATGCAGACATCCATACTTCCTTGCTGAAAAGGATTCTATTTAATTGTTTTGCCATCAGGCTTGTTTTGCTTGATCTTTGTCATTTTGTGGCTCTGGAATTAATGACTGGCTGCTAATTGTGACCCACGTGGTTTTACTCTCTCTGTCAAAATGCATTTAAAATAAAATACAAACTGCCAAAAAAGTGGCATTCGTTAAAAGATATTCAGAGCACAGTGGAACGTCATGTTGTGGAATTACATTTTGAGAACCAACTTTGTTTTAAAAGAAATCTCTCACGTACTCTGTGTTTCATTTCATCTTGCAGAGAAAACGTCTGGAATGGTTTCTCTTAATGTTCTCTGTTTCATAAACTTAGTACCACTTAGGAAACTGGAGCAGCTAGTTCATATGGATGCTAGGCACTCCATCCTGCACACATTACAATTTCTGCAGGAATATAAACATAAATTCTTGACTCTCTTTGCAAACATTTAGTCACGTACATTCAGAGTGCATGTTTGGTAGCACACGCACAAGTACTTGCACAAGTTAGGAAGTCAGCTGAGACACAGTCCGGTATCTAAATGCAGTTGATGGGATATTTGACATCCTGAAAGATCATTTAACAGTATCTGTTTTGTTCTCTTAAAAGCATTCTCTGAATTACCTTAAACCTCTTCCTCCATTTCCCAATGCGTTTTTTTAATGAATCATGAATTTTGTCAGATCCTTGCTGATTTAGGATTTGTCTGGGTGGAAAAAGATGCATTTCTGGCAGAGCCCCTTTTCATTTTTGACTTGCCCTTTGTTTCAGATGTACATCACAAGCACAATTAAAACAAAGAGTAGCAGGCTAGCCAAACCTGTGCTGTGTCTGGGTACCCTGTGTGCTGCGTTCCTCACCGGGCTAAATCGAGTTTCTGAGTATCGAAACCACTGTTCGGATGTGATCGCAGGCTTCATCTTGGGCAGTGCTGTAGCTTTGTTTCTGGTAAGACCATCAGTCCTTCTACATCCCTTTTAAAACTACCTCAGTTGAAAAATAAAAGATTAATATTCTCTTGTGGCCTATTGCAGCCGATTAATCTAGTTGCTAAGAACTAATTCTAGCCCCATCTAATTAAAGGTATCATCAGAGAAAATCCTAATATGAGATCAGGTTGATACTAATTAATAAGGTTAATATGATTACATTTGTGCATTGTATATTTCAGGATTATTTTAATTACTGTACATGTTCTTACTTGACCTGTCCTGGAAAATGCTTTAAAGATGGTGTAGATTTCAACTAATGTCAGAAGGGAGGCATGCTTGAGAATTCTTCTCTGACAACCCTTTGTAGCAAAACCCTGGTCTTGCCAGATACTGGAATCTGGCAAAAATGTAGGATACAGGATGTTGTCTGGAGCTCTAAGCAGCGGTGCTGGTTCCCCGTTTTGTTTCAGACCATAAAAGAAAAGCAATAGAAAGGAAGGCGAGGACAAACTCCCTGGAAGACAAAAATACCTCCCTTTGCAGCATTTGGAGTTGAGCTGAAATTGTTCACCATCTCATAGGATAACCACATGCATTAAAGTGTATCAGAGGCCTTCCCACAGAATCTGGGAATAGGATCTGTCTGGACTTCCAGTGTCACTTGCTCCCCTGTTGGCTCTGTGGTTTAGGTGTTTTGTTTGGTGAGGGATCTCTTGCTGAGGATTTACCCACACAGCAGTCAAGGTGACTCCCACTATTACCAAGCAATGTGCCTAGTTCCATTTAATCAAAATATGCTTCAAAACTATCCACTGTGTAGCAACAGACACTTTATCCCTGTAATCAGGAGGGATTAGGTTTCAAAAATCCGTTAAAGCTAGATTGTCCTGTCACTGATCTTTTTTTTTTCTATTCTGTACAAAAAACAAAACAAAACAAAACCTTCACATATGATTTATTCCTGTGTTCCCTTTAATTAAAAAAAAAGTGTCTGCTACCTCTGACCTGGATCTCCTTGGCTTTCATGTGAAGTGGTTTGTCTGATTCCCACTGGGAAAGGCAGTTTAAATCTAGCCCATGCAAGATGAGAGGCAGTCACCCCCCATATCAGGTCAGGACAATCTATGTGCTCCCAGTGCCTGTTCCTAGCAGCGACAGCCAGCTCCCAGCCACGTTTTGGCTCTGCAGACCTTCTGCCACCCTGCAAGTTCACAAGCCTAATTGAAAGGGTCTCCCCGGTGCTTGGAGGGGAGGGTTGCTGTGAGACTCCTGCTGCCAGCACGAGACTCACCCAGGCTGCAGCCTGCTCCTTGCTGAGGTCTAAAGAGCAGGGAAGAGGAAGAGCCAGCAAGGAGCTGGCTGCAGGAATCACCCTGACAGCAGATGTGTCAGCTCCTGTATGTCTTTTTTTCCACTGTGTTCCCAAGCCCCAGCCTGTTGTGTGTGATTGCTCTTATTAGCATCACCATGCAGGTGCAGTAAGTCTGATCATGCGCAAGGGAAGGGCTTGTAGGATAAACACCACAGCAGTTGTGCTGGAAGTGTGCAGGAATGGTGCTAAATGAGCTTGATGTCATCCAGATGTGAGGTAGATTCAGCCACCCCGTGAGCTGTTTTCACTGTTTGGAAATGACGGTCAGAGTCTGAAGGGAATATTTGGCCAATAAAATGCAAGACTGGGGTAGTCCATGGTTCTGTGAGGATAAAGCAGACATGTGAGTCTCTGCTGTATAAAACATTAAAAGGCTGAGAATGGTTCATCACCTCAGATTACAGGCCAGATGAAGCCCATTTACCAAGGTAGTCCACCATGCCCAACTGTGTCAGTAAACACACCAGAGCCCAAGGCTGAGATAGGTGATGCTTTGAACAAAAACCCAGGTTACGTTCTTTGCAAAAACTGGCACTAGTGAGACCCCTGATGGTGATTCCTGTGAGTTTTTCCTGGGGACAGAACATGCTGACCTCACGTGTTTGGTTTTTTTCCCAACATTACATAGGGGATATGTGTTGTCCATAACTTTAAAGGCACTCATGGAGCTCCTTCTAAACCGAAGCCTGAAGACCCACGAGGAATGCCGCTAATGGCTTTTCCAAGAGTGGAAAGTCCTCTGGAGACATTGAGTGCACAGGTACTGTAAATCCTCTCACCCAGACCACCACCAAGCACGTTTTCTGTTACGGCAGAGTAAAAACGAGTTATATACATAACTACTAAAGGAACTGGTTTTATCCCTAACACTAAGCCCGTTGGACAGAGTGAGTTTGCATCAGGAGAGAGTTTGTTTTAAGGCAATTATCCCTTAAACTACCAAATACTGTAGATCATCTGCCCCTGTGCACATGCAAAGCTAAAGCAGTAGGATTTGACATGCTTCTGCCTATCATTTGTGAGAACAAATTTTTGTTTAGAAGAACAGAAAACTGAGAGAAAAGCAAAGATAATTCTGTGCAGTTACACTTTGGAATGCTTTTGGGTTGTCTTAACAATTTACTCTAACATTTGTAATCCTGAGAATAAACTATGCTGTCCAGAAAAAATATTACAGAGATTAGGTTTTTATCCTTATTACTGTTCAGGATTTTCTATAAGAAGAAGAAATCATGTACTGTTTTCTATCTCAGTCATCAGAAGAGAAGTTAATAGCATTCTTTCAAGTTTGCAAAAAAATAGGCTAGCGGGAGCATCATCATTGATGGTGTTTATGTTAAACTACTAACTTGAAATGGCTTGTGTTGGCATAATTGAATCATACCCAGTCCTTTCAAAACAGACAAGCAAATGACACCTGCCAAGAATTTCTGGGAACAAGGAGGAACTGTAGTTTATCAGTTATCTGAAAAGCCCTGGTGTAATTTATTTGTTCTTTAAATTGTACTTCCCTTATTAGATGGCCTGTCATTCCTGTGTACACAGTGCGTGGAAAGATCAATAGTGACTTTTGTTAAATGTTTGACAAATAATCTGAAAGTAAGAATTAAAAAATGGAAAAGACACTGTTTCTAATGCCTGGAAATATTTTGCTTAATTGGAAAGTCAGTTTTGATTAGGCAAAGATTTGCTGGAAGACTTTCAACTAAATCCACAGAACTGGGTGCGTTACCTGTTCCCTTGGTGGACTTGCAGTCCAGAAATTAAATACTACTTATATATCCACATTGCATCATGTATGACAAAAGGGCTGAACAGGTGAAAATACTCATAGACTGTGAGAAAAATTTTGTCTAGTTAGCTATTTATAGCTTCTGGACTGTGAAGCAGATCTAGCATCTGAGGTTATTATAAACAAGTTCTTGGGAGTGGCTGCTCATAACTGTTTCTTCAGATATCAGAGGTGCATCATCCTTCTCTGTACAGATTTCTGCATCCATTCCCACTCTTGTTTTGCCTTGCACCCACACAAACCCTGCCAATGCAGCATGATCCAAGGACCACTCAGTACAGCCACTGAAGTCATCGAATCATAGAATTGTCTAGGTTGGAAGGGATCTTTAAGACCATCAAGTCCAACCATCAACCTAACACTGGCAAACCCACCACTAAACCATGTCCCTCAGCACCACATCTACCC
>RSEF01000031.1:57882915-57928109 GCA_003993805.1 Himantopus leucocephalus
AAGCTCCAGCACCTCAATGTCTTTCTTGTAGTGAGGGGCCCAAGTCCTGGACATTGGCTTCCAAGAAGGTCGAATCAGCACTGTTTCCACCTAAAGAGGACTTCTGTGTTGCTATATATCCATATACAAATGTTCACGTGTTTGCCTTTTCCTCTTTCCAGAATCACTCTGCCTCTATGACTGAAGTAACCTGAGATGGAAGATTGGCAACAGAAGCTATTTTTTATTACCCTCCAGTACAATACTCCAAGACACACAGTTACTAAATGTCTAACTGTGATGACCAGTATTATGTTATGTCTAGTTAGAGGCTAATGTTTTGTACTTTTTTTGTATGAGGAAGTGATGTAGCTTGCCCTGATTTTTTTGTCAGCTTTAATATTATTATGCCAGAATTTAAAAGCAAAACGGAAAAACAAACAAAAAAAACCTTTTCATGTTTAAAGTGTGCACTGAGGAACTACATCTATGGAATTGTTGATGTTGTTATGTGATATTTGTACACAATTTTTTTTTCATTTTTGAATTTATATCTCTTGAAAAAAATAAAATCACTTTTACCTTTTCTTACCATAAGAAGTGCTTCTGCCAGTAGGTCAGATTCTGATCTGAGTAAGCTCAGCGTAGATCTGAAGTGATTGCATATATTTAATTCAGATTAAAGTAATGGTGATCAGGAATCTAACCCGAATGATACTATCAACAAGTAATAAACTTCCATCCTTGATTCAGTGAGCTACTTAAGCGTTCCTTGGCATTATGGACTTCAGTTAGCCACCCAGTTTCCAGACTCCTTGGCAGACTTGAAGTACGTCCTTAAGCATCTCACTGAATCAAAGCCTGATTGTTCTGGTGTGGGTGATTGTGCTAGTTATTGAAGAATAACTAAAACAACATACTCAGTCTGCAATATAGACAGACTGGACATGAAAATTTATAGTAGTAGCTGATAGCATGTGAGCTGACTATATCATCTCCCTAGATCTCCGTTCCTCCCCGAGGCCCAGCTGAAGCTCCCAGTGAAACCTGGCTTCAGGAATTGACTATGGGGATATACAGCCACCACTGTGGAGCTGAGGCTGCGCTTTAAGTGTTTCATAACTTCATCATAGATTTGTGGGGTAACTAGTAACACTGGTGCAAAGGAAAAGTGACACCACTTCTTCAGTGGAGTGGCATTACTTGGCATTCAGATTGGCAGAACCAAGAAGCCAGTTTTGCCCCAACAGTGTAGTTTTCACTGTGGGGCTTTGGCAAGTCAAAAAAAAAAAAAAAAAAAAAAAAAAANTTTTTGTAAATTCTGCCATACAGAATTTATATCAAAACTGCTATTTTACAATTTAACAACTTTGTTTAAGGAATAAAAAGACAATTAAGTGTGGGTGGGGGGTGGGGGGAAGAACGAAAAAGAGCCTGTTTACAATGGCTAGAACTGGGGCAAAGGCTTCATTACATGACTTCTCACTGTTTCTAGGATTTTCCTGCATCTCATTCTTCTAGCATGGTGATAACTGCTGTGTGTCTCCTTTAAAGAATGGAGCCTCTGTCTGTACTTTTACTGGAATGTTTACCTCACATTTCCATGTTGGTTCTTCTTGGCTTTTTTTGTATATTTTTTCCAAAACAGATGCAAAAAAAAATTATCAAAAAACCAAAACGCGTAGCCTGGTCTCTGTCATTTGCCTGTGATACAAAGAAAATTTGGGATGCCTGTTTGTGTCTGGTCTTGCGGTGTTTCTTCCAGGATGGTATTTTCTTCTGACTCTACAGATGTCTGCTTCAGTCTTAGGAATAAAAGGATCAGACTTGGGCCATGCAGGCTTTCTGTGACCACAGGGAACCACTGACAAGTGTTCTGGGCCCGTCACTACAACTTTGATCCAAATTCCACAGGGAAAATTTCTGCTGAGTACGTTTGGCTGTGGAACCGGTCCTTGTTCTGCTGTGTAAGGAGAACAATGACATGTTAGGAGAGCTTAATCAGAAGTGAATACTCCAATCAATACTCCCAATCAGCTGCACATAAGTCCACTCCTACTGCCAAGGGTTAGCAGGGGGATGAATTCTAAGACAAAAACTTTAAATTCTGTAGCCTAGTTTTTGCAGCTGTGGACCCCAGGGTTGTGTTCCTCCCAAGTGTGCTGTTACCACAATGTCAATCTTGCGTTCTTGGTCAATAGCTTCCATGGAATTGGTAGTGATGTTGTTCCTCTGCTGCTTATCCTCTAGCGTGATGGTGCAGGCAATCCTTCTGAAGGTGGAAGATGTGGTTTTGAGTTTCTTCCCCATCCTGCAGGTTGAAGAAAGATTTGAATCTCGATTTTCCACTTCCTGAAGGACTGCGTTATCCTTCTAGTTATAGAGCAGCACGGTGAGAGGCACCTCTCTCCACTTTGAAATAAGCAAGTGAGCCCTGCTGTCTTCTCTGACACGGTATGTAAGGATGATTATATGCAGGAGAGGTCTACCAGTAGATGCAGACCTGCAGGGATGTGCATGCTTGTTTGCAAGTGCCTAGGTTCTGGATGAGTGATGAGATGAAGCTAGACCTATTGCACACATTCACTGCATTTCCTCTTGGCTAGCTCTGTGTGTTTGCTACTATTTTAGATTTATAGTACCATCAGCCTTTTCCAGTTGACAGATAACCCCCTGCACAGGACATCTAAACTTAACAGCACATTTGCTTTTCCCAGCTATCTTTCCCTTCAGGAGCAATGTATGTCCACCTCCTGGAATCTGCGACACAGTGAAAAATCAGTCTTTAGGTAGCCTTGAGATTATTCCTTTTTTTTTTATTCCTGTTGATGAGGCACATCATTCTCTGTGCTGTGTACAGTGAGCTTTGGCAGCTAACAATGGCTTCTGTAGTCCAGTGTTAGGACCAAGTGTGTGAAATAAACATGTTGCAGTTAGATCACCTCTTAAGATGGATGTATGGCCCTTGGGCTGCCTGCAGTTTCGTGCACTTCAGATATGAGTGTGGCCTACGCAACGTGACTGGCAGCAGTGTCTGACCGTGTCTGCTTGGGGGAGGTCACCAGCGAGATGGCAGTGGCCTCTCTCTGCCCCCCACCAACTCCCGTCCGACAGGGAAGTGGGTACCCCCCCGGCTGTGTTGTTCCTGCTCCTCCCGGTGTGCAGATTGTGCCTCTTGGCTGCGTGAAGGCTCTGGAACACGACTCGTGGGATCAGGAAAAAAAACACCTGCCCCTGTCCTAATCGAGTACCTGTATGGAGGGAAAACTGGCACACCCCATCGAAACCAGAGGTCAGCATTAGAAACAGAACATTCATCCTCCCCCAAACGCGAACGGGCAGGCCTCAGTGAGGTAGGACAGCCTCCCTCAGCTGGTTGTACACGTGCAGGAGTCTCTTCATAGCGCACCACAGCCTTCTGTCATTCACTGAGACACCCGTCCACCCCTCCTGGCATAGTCTCTCTGTTAAGAAATACCCTCCTAACCTCGCTTCTTTACACTTTCTTTCGATCTTCCCTACTGATTCTGCCTCAAACAAATCAAGATCAGCCATCCTGCAAATAACAGGCAGAGCATTTATTTATTTATTTGTTTATAATTGAGTTCAATAGAAATTACATCCTTTTGAAAGCCCAAAGATTTAAAAAAAAAGTCTTTAAGGACCTAGAAGTCTTACCCATTCCGTGACACAGGTGTTCCATGCAAGACTTTGATCTCAGACTTTTTGCTTTTTCAGCTTGTTGCAAGCAGTTAAAAGTTTCCCATCGCAAACACCCACGTCTGATCTTCTTCCCTTGTACGTTAGTCCCTGCAGCTTCTCACGCAGGTGTGCTGCTGGACGCGTGAGGTGTGGACCTCAGAGGGATTAAAGTATCTGAGAATAGGGAAATGGCAATTTGACTCAACTCAGACACAGCAAAACATGAGAGGAGGCTGTTGTCATTCTACTTTCTTGCCTATCCTATTTTTCAGACTTCTGCTTTTCACTCTCTTCTGATTACGTTACTCGAGCTATGAAAGTTACATACTGGGAGAGACAGAGAAGAGGAGGGGCAATGAGCAGAAAGTGCAACTACCACTGAGAGTGTTTTTTTAGATAATGAGTACTAAGAGGAAACAAGAAGGCCTTAGTATCTCTCCTTTGATGGAAAGACAACCTTATTTCATGAAAACAATACTTCCAATTCATTGCTCCCAGTCTCTGAAGCAGACCAGATGACACAGATTTAGCTACTTATCACAGTGTTTTCCTGTAAGCTACAGAGAAGGGATTTGTGAACAGCCAGCCTTCCACAGTGACCAGTGAAACATCCCCAGTTCCCTCATGTTCACCCCGCAATGGAATACGTAGTAGTACACTTCCACTATTCTGTAATGCCTCAGGACTCAAGAGGAGAAAAGAATGTGTTTCTTAAATTTCTTTGGAGCTATAAGAAAGCAGCACTCAAGAAGTTTGCTGAATAAAGAAACTGAGCACAATAACAGCAGCAGTTCCTAAGCGTGCTTCAGATATTTGTACGCTAAAATAAACCAGGGGTGGTAGGGTTCAGGAGAGCAAGTGGTATAACCACAGTATTTCTGAATCATTCCCAGAAATATCATACATACATAATCTAACCTCACTGTAAACAACCTGTTTTGTAGAAAACATTCACAAAGTACCAGGCATTTCTCAGACCACTGCATTTATTTTCTTGTCCTCCCGACTTCACTGCTTGCCTCCTTTGATTAAAAGCAAACCGACATCATCAGTTAATGGGAAGAAAAACTAACGTATAGCTATTACATGTTTTTACATCGCTACATATAGCTAACATATAAGAAAAACTAACTAATAGTTATTAGAAGGAGCAAGAGGACAAACATAAAACCAGGGTCGTTCGACAGCCATGGAAGAATTATACAAGCTGCCTTGATGGCAGCTGTTTTTATAGTGTTGGAGAGTTCACCATTACTGAATGAAGAGATTTCAGAATTCCATTTGGCACTATCTTCAGGTAGGAGTTTTGAGCAAGACAAGTGATAAATTTTAGGAACATTATTGCTGACAGGGTCTTCTAGTAATCTCAAGGGAAAAAAAGCAAAAAAATAATAAAAAATATATGCTGGCTTACCTCCCTCTCGTTCCCCAAGAGTTTGCTCGCCCAGCTAGTCTTGGTGGCTGAGCTGACCAGGGTGCCTGACATAGCGAAACTGCACTGGCAAAAGCCCATTACACAGTTCAGAACCAAACCCAAGAAGTTTACAACATGCAGGGAAGAAAGTGGGGAGTTCGTCTTCTCTGTTTATCCCCACTGGACCCAGTCAATCCCCAACCTGCCTGTTGGGCAGCACAGTGAAGGCCAGAAAACATACATTAGTACCGTTACTGGCCACACTGCGTCACTGTTTCACAACAAGAATTTCTGCTCTTTTTTTCCATGTATAGTAACAGAAACAATGAAACCTGAAGACAATTAAATGAACTTTTATTAGTGACAGTTATCTATTCAGTCAATACAACAATAAAAGGGCTCTGCTTCTGCTCTGCAGTCCTGCTTTAGGAGCACAAGCAAAGCACAGTGATGCCTCATGGTGTGACTCACTGCTCCCAGGTAATCTTCAGGTTTGGGGGTAGCTCTGCAGCGCACAGTTCATCAACCTTGGATGCATCCTTCACAGGAGTGCTATAGAAATTCAAGACATCCTCAGCACTGCGCATCAGGTGGAGCTGTGAATTGGGGACAGCATGACTAAGTTCTGCTGCCAGCTCAGCCAGGAGACGATACTTTAACCTGTTTTCTTTGAGAGGTGTCTGCTGCCAATTATCAGGAAGTGAGGGTCCAAAAATCTCCTTGACATGAGACTCAAGGCAGCTCTGTATATCCTCCGGAGGAACATAGCTTCTACTGCGTGGTGGGGGGCAGATCAGGCTGGGTTCACTTTTCTCTTGATGAACTATTTTTTCTGCTTCTACTTCTTTTTCCTTCTTCCTGTTGACACCAGACAGAAGTAATTTCAGTCTCTGGGCTACTTAAGACTGAGTCAGAGCACATATCTTTTCATAGTCTTTAAATATTAGACTCAACCTAGCCTGCAGAGAGTTTACACATCCCATGGACACAGCAGGTTCATTATGCATGCAAGGACAAAAGTGCATAGGCCAGACCTTTGGATCTTCCCCCAAATGCTGCTCACCACATGGTTTGTCTCTACACAGCAATCACCTGCCTAGCTTATTTTGTTGGTCTGAGCGTAAACAGAATTTTAGCCAGCTTAATGACTTGTTTTCCCAGTTACAACTCCATTTTCTAATCTGCTGTGAAAAACAGACTAACAGAAAATAACCACTACTATAGAAAAAACTAGTGCCCACAGATGAGAAAAACACGATCAGAAGTTTTAATTAGAAAACTGAAGCCTACCCCGAATTATTTGACTTGCTCATATGCCACAATCTAGTCAACAACACAAGTATGGTTTCACCTACAAAGTTACACAGAAACGACCGTTTTTCATTCCCACTGTAGTGCTGCCCTGAAACACCCCTTCTTCCACACCTACCAAGTCCCCTTACCGAAGGAGGTGAGAGCATTAAAAAAAAAAGCCCTAACCCTGCACCGCCCCACCCGCCTGCCGGCCGGGACGCGGCGAGGGCGTTCGCTGCACGCCCCGAGGCCCGCACCTCCACCAGGGCACCCCCCAAAACACAGGCCGGTGGCCCGCAGGGCCTCCCCCCGCCTCCTCCCGCTTCCCCCGCCGTTACCTCAGGCCGCCCCAAAACGCCCTTCGCGCCGGAGCGCCGAGGCCCAGCCGCCGTCCCGCCACCCGCAGCGCGGCCACTGCCGCCATGTTGAGGGGAAAAGCCGAGCCTCTTCCCGACAGCCCCCGGGAGTGACGTATTTCCGTCCGCACCCCGCACTGCCTCACGGGAATTGTAGTCCCGCCGAGGGCGCGGAGGCCGTTAACGGCCGCTCACGAGCCGCCGCCGTCCCCTCAGCCCGTGGGGGGGCGGCCATCGCCTCACCTGCCCCACGCCCCCCGCGGGGCGGGCACGGCAGGGTCCGCGCCAGCAGGCGGGGGAAGGAGGTTTGGCAGAAGCGTGTGTGGAACTAAAACAACATAAGGTAGGGACATATGTCGTCACCCGCTGCGACGTTAGCGATCGCTGTTTCTGCCATCAAAAAGCTCTTGGCAGCTGCCTGTGGAGGTTTGCATCCCGTCTTTGGGGTGTGACGGTTGCTGGTGCTGTCAGCCAGCGCGTTTCCACAGGGTGTTTGTTCTGTAGGCCACATTTCTGATCCGGGCACACAGTGATACGAGAACGTTGCTTTTCCTATTTTTTTGTGTTCATTTTTATAAGTGAGAAATGACGCATCATCTATACACAGCGTTGCTTTGATTCACGGTAGTACATTCGGGGGTTGGACTAGATGATCTCCAGAGGTCCCCTCCAACCCTGACCATTCCATGGTTCTGTGATTCAGTAGATGGCCGCTTGCTCCAGTCACAAACGCCTCTGTCAAAGATAAAAATAAGGAGGCAGAGCACAGCCGCCAGCTGCATCAGGCAGAGTGTGTGTGACAGATGTCCAGCAAAGGAGCAGGAATTATTTAGCAAAGCTACAGCTTTACTTTTACGAAGTGTGAGAGGGTTTCTTTTGCTGGTTTGGGGGAACGTTTTTTCCACTCAGTTTTGAGAGAATTGACCGACTTAGATCATTAGATCTGTAGGATGCTTCTCATCAGGAGCAGAGGTTTATTTGAACTCAGGTGTGTGGAGACCTGCGGGACCACAACCGAACCAGAAAAAGAGGTTTTGTTCATGGCTCCGCTGTCGGTCTCTGGAGCCTTTTTTTTTGACAAGCCACTTGCTCTTCCTTCATGGTTGAAATCAGGACAGAGTAAATGCATGCATTAATTATGCAATGGTTGGATTCCACAAGTTTGGCTATTTAACACCTCTGTGAAACAGTGGTTACCAATGCAAAGAACACGAGGAGGTTACAGGGCTGTGATTTTCCCTATTTTCCCTCTCCTTGCTGGCAGGAGCAGCAGGTGCCTGTGGCTGGGAGGAGCAGCCTGCACAGAGAGGTGGCTCCGGCTGCACTGGCTTGGTCCCAGGTAGCCCTGAAGGGAGAGGGAGGGTCTCTTCTGGGCTGGTTGGTCTTTGCTGGTTGCTGGGCTCCTCCAAGGTGTCGCTAGTTAATTGGTGTAGTGCGTTGCCAGGCAAATATTCTTGTATAACCTTAGGTCTGCTATTTCTGCCATTTATGCCTTTTTTCATAACAACTGTCTAATTGTACTTTAACTAACAAAGCTTTCATCTCTAACAGGTGCATAGCAACATATCAAAGGTCAAACTGTGGGCCTTCAACATCAGGCTAATTATTCAAGCTATGCCAAAACAGGGTGGGCCAAGATGCATGTTTTATGTCAATTATTGGGGAAAATGCCACCATAAATGCGCTTTGGAAAAATAGTCTTTGCACAGCACTAACTCAACCTGTGCAACCCAAACTCAGTGTAGAGAAGCCTTATGACACCAACCATGATTCTTCAGAGACACGAGAAGCTTCTGAAGGTTGTGTTATTTATGTGTGGCCTGAGTCCAGTGCCCTGCTCGCCATACACATCTCTCAAGTTTTCTCAGTGTCTGTCAGACTTCAGTCGGCAGGATTAACTTCTCCAGCTGTATCACTATTGGATTATTTCCCTTTGATCTCCTCAGGGTTTCCCAAGCTCACCAGCAGTAACGCTTTGTGACTTAATCTTTGCGTAGGCTACTGAAAACCACAGATGTGTGAAAGAGACTGTAAAGTTTATAGAGAATAAAGAATTGTGAGATAGAGATTATTTTTCAATTACTTTTATTGCCATGATTGAAGACACAGTCAGGTTTTGTAATTCAGGAATTCGACTGCAAAATGTGGTAATGGGCAAGGGTATGTATTTGAATTGCTAGGGAACTACTTAATCTGACTACTATTCTGGGGGCTAAGTTTAAACCAGAGGGAGAGCAGATTTCTGCTTCATTGGCAGCTGCTGTTTGTTGCATGGAAAGAACTCCCCTTCCTTGGAAAGGGCAGATGAAACAGGAATATTCTCTCAATAAATTGTGGGAGTGAAGGATGGAGAGAAGGCTAATACATTTTATCCCCAGTTTTGTTTAGGGTAAGGGAAATTAGATTTCTTTGCTTTTCTTTCATTTCTGAACATCTTCCACCTTGTGAAGAGGGACAGGATGAAGAAAGGTTCCTGTGCTTTCAGTACGTGTAGCTGGCAGTGAAAAGTGACTGCGTGGCAGCTGTGTCAGTCTTCCCAGACACAACATACTGTCCTCTGCAAGCCAAACTGTTAATCTGAAAAAGAAACAAAAAGGAGGGGAAACCAGTTAGCTTGGAGTAAGAAAGACAGCAAGAGTAACCAAGCAAGGCAAAAATAACAGGATAACATCCCTGGTGAACGTGAAGCACCAGGAGAGATGGGAACAAGAGGAGCCTTAGGAAGGTGACAACATGTCTCCCTTCATGGTGAGCAGCTCCTCTCTGCGTTGTGGGGAAGCCTTGTACCTGCGCCCGCTTGCGGAAGGCCTCCTGTGCAGCCTTCTTGTTCTCGCTTTTGCCCACCCATGCTGCCAGGGCAGAGGCTTGCAGGGCTCTCCCATATGAAAAGGTCAGTTTCCAAGGCTTAGGTAGAGGAGACTGATTCATGGCATTCAGGTTGACAGAAGCCTCCTCTTCACTCTGACCTCCAGACAGGAAGCAGATTCCTGCAAGAAAGAGGTTGTGAGGCTTAGAAACAATGCTCCAGCTACCGCAATCCCTGACCTTTACGTGCGTGTCTGATGTAGGAGCACAGCCAGCAAAAGTCACAGTGTGAATGGATACATAAAAATGAATAAGGAATCACCGGGAACGGCAGCAGGAACAGTGCGGAGAAGAGTAGTGACAGTTGCTACAGCTACATCCTGAGGGGTGTACTTCTTGGGGCAGGAATGCCCAGCCGTCACCATGTTGGGTTTCAGCAGTGTCCCTTCCAGGTACACATGGTGATCATTCAAGGCCTTGTAGACAGCAGCCAGAACCTGAAAACAAGAGGATTGAATACAGACCTCTGCTCAAATCTTCGCCTCAACCTGCTGTGGAAAGACAGCTTATTCCTTGGGAGTTGGAGACAATCAAATTGAACTTTGCTTTCTCATGAAATTTATCACAGGGGTGGCAGCACTGGAGACACCACTGCTTTGGAGATGACCAGGATGCCACTTTTCCTGTTTACTGGATTTGTCCCTGCAAACTGAGGTAATGAAAGAGGGGTAAGTGGTTTTGCTCCCAATCCATCTTTTTGAGATTGAGAGTGCTTATATTGGCAGTTTGAGTGGAAATCCAAAAGCATGGATTATACTCTCGCATTTGCTATTAACTAATTATTTGACCGTGAGCAACTAATTTTTGTAATGCAGTTATGAGGTACCTTTTTGGTCAGAGCTCTTTGAGATCTGTGAACACTAACTCTGCGTAAGATTATATACTGATTTGTGAAGGGGAGGAGAGGGGCAGGAATCTCTTACCTTTTCTGTGACATACTGACAACGCTGGAGATCATGGTCTCCATCAGGCAAGATTTCTGGCTCCACAATGGGCACTAAGCCATGCTAAGAAAAGAAAAACAAGGAAGTTTTGGGGAGTTTGGAAGAAAAACTGTCCTTGTCTACCCTGAATTTGGTGGTATTCCTTCTTGCTGTGCTGCTCTTCTTCATCTTCCCCAAAACCCTCGCAGAGATCTGCCTTTCAAGTTACCTAGCATGTGATTGCAGGGAACAGTGAGCAGGGGTAACAGCATCTCAGGAAAGGTTGCTGGAGGGTAGGTACCTGCTGGCAGATGCTGGCATAGCGTGCCAAAGTGTTGGCATTCTCTTGGATGGCAAGTTGAGAGGGGGTTGTGCTGGTGATCTTCAGCACTGCACGCCACTTGCCAAAGTCAGCACCATCTTTCTTGTATTGGGCACAGCGCTCAGCTAGTCCATCCAGCCCTGCAGATGAAAGAACAGTGCTTCACTGAGAACAGTTCTTCTTCAGGACATAGCTGTAAAAAGTACCATGACACCAGCCAAGGCTGCAACTCAAGTGAGACACCCTATGGCTTTTGCTGCACCAGTCATAGCTTAGGCTCCTTAGATCTCTCCTTACCTTGGATAGTGGTTTCTCCGTTTGTTCCTGCTAGGGGTGCTGTGCCTTTATCCAGCTGTGGAGACCAGGAAAACAGGAAGGGTTACACAGAGATTGAGATCAGTCTCATCCTTATATTCTTACCAATAGCTAGTCTGTCTGTGTAGGCTGACTGTGAGTAAAGTATGGAGCTGAACAGGCTAAGGGTGCGCATGAAGGAAATGTTGGAGCAAAGGGGAAGAAAAGGAGTGAATTGCATAAGAGACATGCAGATAGCTGCAGGGAATGGCTTAATAGCTCTGTCAGATGCAGAAAGGACTGGATTTAGGTTACTTCATGGAGGGATTTAATTGCAGTGAACAGTGAGTAGATAGGAGGTGGTGGATGAAAAGTTCCTGCATCAAATGCAAATGCGCTCCTGGTTAGTTGTACAAAAGCAATGCAGAGAATGGTGGCAGAGATCCTCTAATGATTTTAAAACCAAGCACAAAAAAGAAAAAAAAAAACTGTTTGGCAGGAGAGAGTGCAGCCCCGTATGTAATTTTCACTGGAAATGGGGTTGGACTACGCTGCCAGCCAGACATGTACAGATACTCACCTTTATTCCCACCACAATGCCTTTTTCTTTGATGAGAGCTGGAAATGGCTTTCCACTGCTGTCTTTCTGATAGAGAGTCTCATGGAAGAGGATCACTCCCCCAATGCTCTGGTTGATGGAAGCATCTGAAGAGAAGAGGATCTCCCGAAAAGCCCGGCGATTCTCCTCTGTGTTCTCCACATTGATCCTCTGCAGCCTGTTCCCCATGGTACCTAGCGAGATGGACAAAGGTGAAATGGAGAGGTGTTAGGCTTGGCTGGCCTCCTGGTCCCAGTATGTAGTAATTAGGGGCTTCAGTTCAGAGCTTCCCTTCTCAACCCATAGTTTGTCAGCTTTTGTTGCTGTAGACCCAGCCCTGCCTCACTGAGTTGTTCCTGCTCAGTCAACAGTTTTTAAATGTTTTTAATTTACTCCACTGGTTTCAAAGATGAAGCAAAATCAAGAGAAAAAATCTTGGGTACTGCTAATTGATTGATAGCCAGAACTCACCCACTGATTCATCTGCAGCTAAGATCCCCTTTCCTGAAGCCACAATCCGCTGAGCAATGTCTGAAAGAGCTTTCTTCTGCTCTGGAGACAGCGCTGGGAATTGGTGGGTCATGTTGACTTACCTGTGGAAGAGAATAATGTTACAAGCTGAGGGACACTGTATACACAAACTATGAACCAGAGACACCACTCCAGTATTCCGATTGGAGGGCTCTTGGTGCTTGTCTGGTCCATGTTATCACAGACATGTGCCGAGAATTCCATTTGAGTTCATCTTGGCTTGGTGTGTCTGGCAAAACCAGAAGACAGAAATGCAGGAGCCACATCCTAACGCATCTTTCCAGAACCAAAGTGGGAAAGACTCTACATTTTACATGGATTTGCTCAGAGACTAAAGGAAGGCCAGTCTGTCATAAAAGCGTGCACTAAGCTAACAAGTGTGCTAATTGCAGGCTCCGCAAGACTTTTGTCTACGGGACTTCCCATCCCCACCCTCCTGCCTTGCTTTGTCATTCTCTCCTCCCCATGCTTTATCATGGGATGTTTTATCAGTGGGTGGTAAATCCACGGGATGAATTGTTACAACCAACGCAAAAGATCCCCAATAACAAGTTTTCTTCCAGAGGGCAGGCCTCTGGGCAACGTCCGCATTTTCTATTCCCAAACTCAGCTTTAGAGGGCAGTGAGAATATCCCATTTCCCATTTCACCACATGCCAGAGACGGCCAGCAAATATGTCTCCCCATGTAAGCATGTACACGACCAAATCCTCCATACTCTTTCCCTGCACACATACATTATGTTGCCAGGCAATCCTTGTCTTGGCCTCCCTGCTGAAGGGTGTAATGGGGAGAAAGCATCAGGGGTCTGGCTGCTACTCTTGATAGGGTAGATGCCAATATCAGCGGAGTTCTGTGCACCATGCCAAATGGTGCCAAATTTGTCTGGCAACAATACTGTCATAGTACTGTGATAGCTATAAATCCATGTCTCTGATTTATTGTTGAAGGTACTTTGGTATTGCTGATGTTACTGTGCAAGATCCAAATGGCGCTGTCTGCCAGTACAGACCATTCAGATGCAGTGTCCAGATGTCTGCTTTACCTGTTTGTGAGTTGTTTGAGAACAGAATTCATCCTATGCAACTTATCAATGGTGAGTCATTCTAGATTTAGATGGAATTTGAAGGAGTGCATGATGAAGACTGTATCAAATGAGAGAGGGTTCCCTCCTTTTCCAAGGGCTGAAATGCCTTCCTGTGGTCCTGCAAAAGCAGGCTTTGCTGAACTCCCCTCTCTGTATGCCAGGCTGTGGCCAGAGCTCTGGAAAACATCCTTCTGGACCACAACTCCATCACTCCCAGCTCTTACCCTGTTTGGCCCACCTAAAAGACCTTGAAGAGGTATGGTTTATGCTGCATAGCTAATTAAGTTCACCTCTAACCCTCCTTATCCCTCACCTGCTTTCTGTGTCTGATATGTCTCTTAGAAATAAGAAACTGGGTTCTTATTTTGCATACTGTAATAATAGTTTGTGTTGTAAGCACTTCAGTCAAAACCATAGCACCGTTAAATAAGTTGCTTTGCAAAATGATGATCACTCCAGTAGTTCACAGTCGTTGTGGAAAAGCCTGGGAAATTGTGATCTGGCAAGAATATGATCTTGTCCAAGGTCAAAGCTAATGAATTGCTAAATCAGTAATGGGATTTCAGAGTTGCCATTTGGAGGTGTGCTGTAGCATGAGTAGGTTTCTCCAGATAATGTTTAATCCAGCTAGCTGAATTACAAGATCATCAGTCACTCTAGTTATGTTATTATGGGTATACTTTCTCTCCAGCAATGCAATAAGCAATGAGACTAATGCCTGTTGTATCTTGCTTGTTTCCAGTGTTTGCATAAAGATAACAAAGAGACAGTTATCACTCAAAACCAGCCTGCAAGGCAAATTGCCAAAATACGGAAATACGAGTTTTCAGTGGATAATGCTGGTCCAAGTGAGTACTGTGAGAGACTGAAACAATACAGTGTAGTTCCACAATGATGAATTGGAGGGCATCAGTTCCAGTTTCCATGCAAGTATCTTATTGAGTGTGAAGGAGTAGGTGGAGATTTGCCAAAAGGCTCCTCAAAATGATCTCTAAGGCCATAGTGAGTTGTTCCCAGCTACCCTGCTGAGCTACAATGATGAATAAAATGTACAATGTTTCTAACTGAGATGGTGAAGAAATGAGTGCAAATGAGCAGTTGTAAGGATAATGATAGCTCTACAATCTAGAATGTTCAAGGTCCCTTGATTTAGGACTTTATTTTTCTGTGATGCTTTCATGAGGAGCATAATCTCTGAGGATCTTCCCCTTTGGATTCAGAAAGGGTGTCTCTGCTGTAAGGTCCTGCTCTGACCATTTAAAGAGGAGTGGAGAAGTCTTACACTTCCTAAACACTTCATGAACACTTCGTACAGCTGCCTTGTAAAGAGTGAGCTCCCAACACGCCCGCATGAACATTTACGTTTCCTGTTAAAGAGCTGGATATGTCATCTTACAGGTCCTGAGGAAAAACAGTTGTGCCCAGGCTGCCAAAGCTGCACAGCTCATTTCATTCTTCCAAGAACAAAGCCTATTTGCCTTATTATTCTGCTTTATTTGTTTAATTTGACAACTTTTCCAGGCAGGAAAATGCTCAAAGGAACTGTGTTCTCAGTAACAGTATCTAAAGGTTGTCCCACCACTAGAGTTTTTCAAAAAGTTTTATTTTTATTTACCTATTTTAGGCTGTGGGCATAGTGTCAAAAGCTCAAGTGATTTCATGTTGATTTGGCATTGTATGAATACAGTATTTTCTCTTTGTGGTAACTGCTTATGTAACATTTTTAAAAAGTGGAAGAAAAACCAAAATAAAACTGCACAGAATGCACAAAAAGCCCAGCTACCTTGAGTGTTTGTCAGCCTTCAGCAGCTCCTTAAGCAAACAAAGTTCTTTGTTCAGCCCACAGCCTGTGACCAGCAGGAGGTGGGGGTGGGGAAAAGGGGACAGCACAGTTGTAAAAGTAAATATTGTACTGCTGATGTCTCAAGTTTTTCTCAGCTACCATAATGGAGGACTGCAGGGGAAATATCTTCATGGATATCAGCACAAGCACTGCATCCTGTTAATATTAATAGTGAGAACCAAAGGGCAGAGGCAAGAGGAATAGCAGAAGGAACAAACTGTTACATTCCACTTCAGGTCATCTTAGAAACATTAATCGGCAACTTTTCTTTCCAGCCACCTCAAGTGACTGGCATCTTCTAATCTTACAGAAAAATCTCACCTGAGTCCTGGTTTCCAGATGTGAAAAGATTGGATTAGAATCTGTAAGTTTTTCTCTTGGGTCTCTTCATTGCCTTCTTTTATAAAATTGGTTCCAAAAGTGCAGGACCAAACTCTCAAGATACAGTTTGTATCCCATGCATATAGCTTTTCCTGTTCAGTTACTTGTAAACACAGTCATTCAACATTGTCTCTGACAGTTGGCAATACAAACCACATGTGCATGCCATTACACTGTGCACACAAGTCTGCCTCCAAAGAGCAGGGTTTGAAGAAGCAAAAGTTGCATATATAAGTACATAAATACAGTTGATAGGGAGAATGAAAAGCATTGAAAAATTTAGCCTGTCACATGTAGGCACAGTTGTGACCTGATTGGATTTACTCCTCATTTACACTTGTATACATAGGAGAGAGACATATAATGAGTTATGCACCTTATAGTCTCATTACAGTGGGTAAATCTATTTATTGGCCTCACTTCTCTATGGAGCTCCATTAAAAAAGTATTTCTAAGTAAGTCTGGTTACTTGGACATTGGGAAAAATGGTAGGTATGAACGGCTGGGCAAGCCTGGCCCCGTCCTGCTGACAGAGCACATTCTTATCTAGACACCAAGCTGGCAGGACTAGTTGATATGCTTGATTGCTGTGAAGCCATCCAGAGAGCCTGGACGAGGGGTGGGAAGAGACCAACAGGATCACCATGAAGTTCAGCCAGGACAAATGCCCAGCCGTTGCCTGGGGGGCAGAGCCCTGGCAGCGATCCCACCAGGGCTATTGGGACAGGGGAACAGCTCTTTGGAGAAGGCCCAGGGCCCTGTCAGGCAGTGAGCTGAACAGGGGCCAGCAACACGGGCCAGCAGCATCCTGTGTGAGCAGGGGTCTGGCCCAGAGAGCCAGGGGAGGACATGGATTATCCCCCTCTGCTCAGCACTCTACATCACATCTGGGTACTGCATCCAGTGTGGGCCCACTGTAGTAAAGGAAAGATACTGGCAAACTGGAGTGAGTTCAGCAGATGCCACTGAGAAGGTTGGGGGGCTGAGGCACTTGCTCTGCAAGGAGAGGGCTGCAGAGCTGGGTCTAGTTCAGCCTTGAGCAGAGATGGCTTTGGGGGCACATCTCAGCAACCCCCAATACCTACAGACTAGTGATCGAAGAGGCAGAGCCAGGCTCTTTACAGCAGCATGTGATGGGAGAATGAGACACAACAGGCATAAGCCGAAACTAGAGAGATTTGGACTGGATATAAAGCATTTTTTTTTTCACTATTGGGACAGCCAAGCAGTGGAGCAGGTTGACAGAGAGGCTGTGGTGTCTCCATCCTTGTCAAGACCCACCTGAAAGCCCTGAGCAGCCTGGTCTGACCTTGCTTTGAGCAGGGGGTTGGACTACAGACCTCCTAATGTCCCTTTCAGCGTGAATTACCCTGTGATTCTGTGTGAATACTTGCTTTAGGGAGTGGAAGTGGCAGTGGTGCCTCCTGTTTGTATGAAGGAGCTCTGAGGGAAGAACAGGATGTTTCTCCCTTCATCTTTGCAGTGAGAATGAAGGTTTCAGTACAGCAAAATGTTTCATTTCTGGCTTCTAAAAAGTGAGTCACGGATATGGGACAAAAAAGATATTCATACTTCTGTCACCTAGAAAAAACAGCAGATTTTTTTGATTGACATACTAGTTTCACCACCTTGATAGGTCCTTTGGGGCATATATGATGGTAAATTGCCTGGTTGGTTTTTGCTCTCTCTTATGAGGGTGAGAACAAGGGTTTTTTCCATCTTCACGCTCTGTCTAGGGACCTTGCTTCAATATCCTATCTCAAGTCTGTGGGAGTATGTGAGACCTGCAGTTCACTGTCCTCATTCCCACATTAGCCTCAGAGCTATACTCAAGCCCTGAGCAAATGTACCCCCATTTCATTCCTCTAGCAAGTATGAAAGGAGGTTATATACTCAGGGACCTGGCCTCTGCAGTCAGGGCAAAGCACTCCTGGAGTGCTCACAATGCCTAGAGATGGTGGAGGTGGCAAAAAAAAGGTTTCTTGGAAGTAAGTGCGGTCATTAGGGTGAAACTGCTTCTGTCTCAGGGCTAGGCTCTTCTCAGAGAAAGTAAAAAAAATCTGACTTGCACAGGAATTCAAGTCTTGTAATGCCAGCAGGGGAGGCTGGGGGAAGTGGTAGTCACAGTGGTTTCAGATGGGCTGAATAGTTTTGGGTGCCAGGCACATGGGATAATTGAGAAGGTGATGGAGGATCACAGACTCAGTGAGAATTTGAGTTTGTTGAGCAATTTGCTGAAGCTGGCTGTTCACAACTTGAAAGGTTACAGCCTAATGCAAGAGCAGTTTTTAGTTTCCTGTGCTGCAGACTACCTTACATCCCCCCGCCAAAGAATCTTATCCACACTACTGCACTAATACTTCAAAAGGAGCTGCACAATGAACATGCATAATTACACTTCTGTCAGTATTGGTGTTTGTCAGAAGCAGCTGCATTCTCCAGTGATTCTCCCATCTCCTTGCAAAACATAAATTTATGTACTCCACAAGCATAAACAAACACATACAAAACAAAGCAGTAAGAAAACAATGCAGGTATGTTATTGCTCTAGTCCCCTTAGACTAAGGATTCACTTACTCCAGGAGTTCTGAGTGACTAAGCTAACTTAGAAAGCCCGTGTTAGCAGCAAATGGGTCACATTGGAAGATCACTGTAGAACAGCTGAGTGCTTATTTCTTGCAAGCTGTTCCTGGAACAAAAAAATAAAAACAAAACCAAAAACAACTCCCCAAGCCCACTTTAGATAAACACATTGTGTCTCAGCTGCTGATATATATACCACCTTTACAGTTTAGAAATTAAATTATTATACTTACTTGTTTGTGGACAGTGCCTCTGCTGCTACAAGCTTCTGCTGAGGTGGTTGCAGGCGAAGAGACCTGGTCCTTCTAATCACTAACTTTTATAAAATTCTTGACAGGTTGGTTTTTTTTTTTTTCTCCACTCCTTCATTCTCCCTCCTCCCAGGCTGTTTGGGGAGGTGTCATTGCTCGAGGTCGGTCATTGGTTGTCAGACCATAACCACACACAACCAACGGGACCTAGTCTCGCTCCCAGTGTTCCTCCCCTTTCCCCTCCCCTGTATATATAATAAGGCCCTTCGTGATATGGTGAAACTGAGATGTTGTCCAGTTATTTCACATTATTCCTCCTCTTTGTAAAACAGACTGAAAAGACCTACAAGAGGAACCATGGCAATTGTTTACAGGGATCTTGGGCATAACTTTCAATTTAGGGTTAGATCTTCTGGAAGCTTATACTTAGAAAATTACACAGTGCAGGAAGGAAGAGTAGAAAACAAAATGCAGAAACAACGCAACAGATCCTTAACTGACATGAGTTACTGTCACCTCAGTGGCTTTCCTAGGTGTTACAATGATTTTTCTCACTTGAAAATTTAGCACAGAAACATATTTTCCCTTTCCAATTAGTATATGGAAAAGCAAAATGCCATGCTACAGTATCAGGCTTAATGAAACTGCAAGTTCTGATTTCCTTTAATGCAGTGTGTGTGTGACAATGATGGTTATCAGAAGAATTATGCCCACATTGACGTGCACCAGTGCAAGCCAAATTTTTCCACCAAAATCCCTGTGAATTACCTACCCATATTACAATGACATCAGTTGCTTAGCAAAATATTTCTGTGAAAAGTGCTGATGCTCTATAACTGGTATAGTTCCAGTTTATATGAAATGACACTACAGGTATTCACCAAATCCAAGTAGATAGGCTTGATTTCTTTTTTCCCCCCTCATACAGCAGGTCAGTAGTCCTGGAGAGAAGTACAGCACAGGGACTATTAAGCAAACATCATACCCTCAGCAACAACATGCTCTGCGGCCTTGGACATTAGTATGTCTTTACCACAAAGATCCAGTGTTTGCCTGGAGAATGACGTAGTTTCTCCATTTGTTTGGCTTATGTAGCGACACCTTTAGCCTTTACATGGACACAGGGAGACATCTGATTTCGCCTCTCACTGAGCGACACTGTCCTCATTAGTGCACTTTGTCCTTGAGCCTGTCTTTTCTAGAGCTGCATGCCAAGGTCAGTGCCTGTGGGAAATCTTAACAGCTTACATGGTGCCAGTAGTAGCACTCCATGACAGTCAGCAGAGAAACCCTGAAAAAGTTGAGGGTGCTGTCTAATGGAAGGCCTTGTGTTTGTGTTGTTTTGTTTTCTTTAACATTCTCCTTCCCAATCCATACCTTTTTGCTGAAGAATGTTGTGGCACATAACATGGACATAAAGCCTTCCCTGCTTTACAATGTTTGCTTTATATTCCATTTCTCCCATCCTAGCAGAAATATGAACCCCACGGTGTATTAAAGTTTCTCCACCACAAACAGAGGCATCTAGCATGGATTAAAAATATTTGTAATGAAATATATTATCTACGATCCTCTTGAGACCAAGAAGGCGTCATACTGATGGTCTTCCTCAGGGCCACAGAGAAAATCAGAACTTCAGTCCTGTCATTCCTGGTTTGGTTAGAAGCTGTGGCAGTTAGGAAAGTACTTGGAAGTGTTTCTTTCCCAGTGTCACCTGTGATATGGTCTGACGGACTATTAGAGAAGAGCTGAGGGAGCTGTCTTGAAAAAAATAGCGTCCGACATTTAGAAACTGCTTTAGATAATCCTCTGCAGCCCACCTTGCATTCTTAACTCTTTCAGAAGTGTGTGTGTATATATATTTATTTTTTTTCCAGGTGGGTAATGGCTAGTATGCGCCTTTCTAGTCCTTCTGAGCCAACATCCAGCACTTCAAGCACTAGGATTACAGGTCCTAGCAGAGATTCTGAGGACTGAGGAGAAAAACGTGAATGGACATGATGGTTAACTTTTTCACTTAATTTAGGAATGGGAGCCTTTTCAGGCAAGCATACGGAATAAGCAATCATGCTAGATAATGTCACTGTAAGGTTCAGTACTATTAACATGCAGAACCATGACACTGATCATGCTGTGCAAAAATGAGGAGTACAGTGATATTAAAAAGACACTGGAAAAGAGTACATACTTTCATCACCACAGCTATGCAATCATTGTTTGGGGATACTTATACCTCTAACAATTAGGTTGGAGTGGTATCATGTATCTTTAAATGCTAAGAGAAATAAGCTTGCATCATGTGGGGAATGCAATGTACTTGCGTTCAACCAAGCAACTAATGTGCCCCATAAAAAATATCAAAATATTGCCTGTACTAATTATTCTGTTGCAAAATTAGTGTATTATACAGGTTGTAATCCTTTTTCATTGAGTTAGTGTTTGAACTTGTAGTATTTTCAACTGTCTCAGCTTTCCAGTGACCCAGCTAATTTTGGAATGGTTTCCTTTTTTTGTTTAAGCCTTTTTTCAGAGTAACATGATGCAGCCACAGGGCTGTAGCTAGCAAGAGGCTGTCTGCTGATATGGGCACCCTTGGTAGAGGTGGCTACATCTAGACATTACTTTGATGTAGATTGAATTTGTGGCCATGGACAGCATGACTTTGATAATACTGGTCGACTAGGACATCTTTGGTGGACATGGAGTGGGAGGAACACCAAAGCCCTGGTGGAAGGTGTGTTCGGAGGAATAAGGACGCAGGTCAGGAAGCAGATTTGGGGGCTTCAGGAAAACAGGAGGCAAGGGGCAAAGAGAGGCAGAGATCATGCAGATGAATGTTAAGGGGTACAGATAACAACTTTGTGACAAAGTGGCTCAGTAATGGCGTGAAACAGATGCCCTTTTGTAGCATCCACTGTTGTTTGTGTTGTCGCCCATCTTAGTAGTACGTGGGGTTTGTCTTCACCTGCAGTTTGCAGGGCTGGCCGTGCAGGGAAGGTTTCCTGTGGGAGTTCAGTTTCTGAGGAAGCACCAGCTCTTCTCTGCCTCCGTAGGCTTCCTCATCCCCATCTGCCTCTGGCTTGGGAAGGGGGAAGCACTGCAAAGATCCCAGGCTGAGGATAAGGACTGGGAGAATGGGAAGGGAGGGCAGTTGAGCTAAAGAACAAGTACTCCCAGTTATTGGTATTCTTAAAAGTAATTTTACACAATATTGCAGTGATTGCTGATCCACTTTTTTAGTGAAAAGAAAAATCTTTTAGTAGAGGAAGCATTACTATTTTTTGAGAATTTTGTGTGTGTGAGAATTGATTAATTAAATACATATCTAACTAAATACAGTGATTGACGGTTTTCTGTGTGGATTATGGCTTTTTTATCTGTTAGTGATGAAGCTGATATAAACAGTCTTGCAATATAAAAATCTTTATAGCTCACTCAAATCGCTGTTTGAAACATCACTGCAAATGATGCATGAGTAGTGAGAGAGCTTAAATGTTCATTGCTGTGCCTTTTATAGCATGGAAACACAAAATGGTGGTCAGCTATAAAAGATGCATAATGCTAAAACACAAGCATCTAGCATTTTCTCTCAAAACTGTGGCACACCAATTGCTGTCCTTGTTATACCCAACCTTGCTGTCAAAGGATCTGTCAGTTCTGCATTGAAGTTTTGAGTGAAGGCTGTTGCTGAATTAAGTACTTTAAAATCAATGCCAAGCCTGGTTTAAAGGCAATAGGCAAATATTTTAGAATTGCTTATGTTTCTTCAGGTTGATGACTGTGTTTTTTCTCTGTGTTTCTAGCAGTATCATTCTGATACTTATTTTGCCTTTGATTACTTACATTAACTAGCATTTCAAATGCAAATAATAAGTAAATGTGAAGAGAGACAAACTGTAGTACATCTGAGAAAGAAAGATGAGAAAGAAAGAAATGGATGAAGCGATTTCAGAGATTACAGGGTCACCGAGAGAAAAATGAAAAAGTTGAAGCTTCCCTCTGCACTTCAGTAAATGAAGTACTCTTAATCTTATCAACAATTTTGTATGTGGTCAGGCCTGTAAAAGGGCTTGAAGTGGAATGGAAAAAAACACTGCAAGCTGGAAGAATGTCCGAGTATAATATGCATCCACATGAAAAACACCTGGCTCTGTGTGCCCCACGAGAGTGCTGCATGCGTGATGGGGTTAAAGTCTAACCAGAGCAGACTTGAGCTGCGTCGAGTCTGCCTCCTCCTCACCTCTCCACACTGTGCTGGATGTTTCCTGTTTTCTGTACCCTGCAGTCTTGCTTAACTGTCTCAAAGTCCAGCTTGTTCATCCCTATCTAATCAGAGCTATTGTTTATTAAGTGGTTTGTTTTCCCCACTCACCTACAGCCCTCACCCCCAATACAGAGAGCCTGGCCTTTAACCCCACTGGAAGAAATCACCTGTATTTCTGGCTCCACAGCAGTGTCTGCAGACACGTACATCAGGGAGAGTATGGAGGGTGTTGGGCAGAACTGACTCAGGCCCACAAAGAGCACTGAGGGGATTGCACAGGGAGGGTTTTCTTGCTCTTCGTTCTTTGCATCTTAAAGCTGGGCTGCAACAGACACCATGACTTGGAATGAAAAACAGGCAAGCACATAACATTACTGTTATGAAAACCCAAATCTTTGTAGTAATTTCAATAGTGGGGACAGCAAGCAAGGATACAACTTTAAATCAGGTTGCCAGTGGCAGTATTTCTGGGCTGTGCTATAATAGCTATAACAGGACATGAAGATAAATGCAGTAATGACTCCAGTCTCTCTGCCTTTCTGTTGACATTTAGTTTTTGAAAAAGCAAGTAGGCAAACTGGCTGCTATAATGGGAGACATTTAATTGTTTACTACCTGTTTATCTAAGCAGCACACAGTCCCCCAAAAAAGCACTCTTAGGTGCTGCATGTTAATGTTGGCATACAATGTGCAAAAATAATAACTGCAGCAGATGTCTGAAGTCGACCATTTTGCTGAAAAGACCATTGTAGATGTGGTTTCTGCACTGCTGGAGGAACACTGGACACCATGGCAGAAATTCAAAGAGAAAGTAGGCACTGAAGAATACATAGCTTGCCAGGGGCTTACTAACAGGACAAGAGCATATAACACTATTTTTCTTCGTCAACATTTAAAAATCACCAGTGGTTCCACAGCTGGGAATGTGGCATTCATATCTTGACAGGCAGCACAAAGTCTTAGAAATGGACATTGATATTGCTGACTCTTGGCCTATAGGTGGACAAATAAACTGGCTGATGGGGCGGATTCTCTCAAGGCATGAGATGTCGGGACAGATATTACTCAAGCAACAGAGACACATGAAGTAAAGAAGCACGGAGCATGGAATACCTAATTCTATATGCATTTTTGGCAGATGTATGCTATACTAAAGATTATTCAGAACCATATGTTGGACCCTGCCATCTGCTGAACTTGGGTACAACATCTATAAAACTGGCGTGGAAACACACGAAAAGAAACTCTAACTTCATGAGAGAAACTGCCAGTGCGTGTGTAACTACAGCTGTCTCCCACATAAAAATTACATTTTTATTTTGTGAAATATATAGCCTTTGTATACAAAAGTATACTAAGATTAAATTCCAGCACTCAGAGCTTAATTTTATCTCAGGTCCCCATTAAAATGCCTCAGTACTTGACTGGAGAAGGGCCTGAGCAACCTAGTCTAATAAGACATGCTTTGAGTGGGGAATTGGACCAGGGACCTTCAGAGGTCCTCGTCAACCTGAATTGTTGTAGGATCCAAATTATTACATCTATGCAGATCCATGCAGATGCATGAATACAAAAGTTTCTTTCTAAGTCAAATATAGTAAGGAAAGAGATGGATCTGCCAGTCATGAAAACAAACAGTGGCATACAGAAAGAACAGACAATAGAGTTTTAATAGAAAGGTTGTTTATTTGGTAGAAAGTTTGCTTGTAAATATCTTTAGAAAAAAAAGTTATTCACCCTGCATCCGGCCAAGTTGCTGTTGAAATACCCAGTCTGGCAGCTCACAGCTCCTCACAACTGAACTTTTTCATCCTCTCTTCAAATGCAGTGCCTTCTCACTAAGACATTGATACCTACTGTAGTTAGAAAATCCTCTTGAGCTTCTAATTTAATAGCTACCTATCAATTTATGCTTCGTATTCTGCTGGAATCATGCTCATGTTGGACATACCTTGAAAACAAAGGCAGTTTTTGTTTAATTGAGTAACTTCCCCTGAATTGTCTCAGACAATAATGTCTTGAGTCCAGCTGTCTGGACCATCAAGAAAGAATCCTCTTGTGCAAGCAGTAGTTGCTGCATTGAAAAATAATCTCCAAACTATTGGGAAAGAACCAATACCCAAGAAAATCCCTATTTGTTTCAAAAATAGTCATGAAGTTTGTTTTAATGTGAATAAAACCAAACTCTTAAGGCCATGTTTCAAGGAGTTAATGCTAAGCCTTGAATTTACGTAGCCTGAGATACAGCAACTCAGCTCTGCTCCCCTAGTAGAAAAGCGAGGGAAAAGGCTTGTGTGTTTGAGACTCCATTTTTAGCCCAAACTGTGGAACAAAATCCAACAGGACTTAAGAACTCACAGTAACCTCCTATTTTCTGTTCCAAGGGTGAAGTACACTTCTGTGACTCGTCATTTCTACTAAACCATGTGGCACAGAAAACAAACAAAAATCAATCTACCTGTGAAAGTTCAGAGGCATCAGAAGAAGGAACGCTCACCTGAGATGCCACATTGGCATGGTGGGTGCTGAGCAAGTACCTGAGTAACTCAGAAATAGCCCCCAACAGGCTCAGCAAAAGAAGCACCTGTGTTGTAAAGGTGAATTGGGCACTTGAGGAAATTATTGCAGAAGGACCTGAAGAATTTATTAACCTGCTGCTTGCACAAAAGAGTTCATTCTCATCACATTTATCTGAAACTCTCTCACTGGCAGGTTCAAGTTGTAGGGCCTCTGCATACTGTTTGTTGTCCCAGTCAACTTCTCTCGTTTCTTATGCCCTGAAAATTGTCTTCTAGTTTAGAAGGGATGCCTCAAATTCATGTTCTTAATTTTCAGCTATGAAGCTCATGGAAATTATTGACTTCCTCTGGACTTCTGGGATGACAAATAAAGTATTACTGGGCAAACAAGAAAAATAACTTTTGAGACAAACAGATAAATCATTTCCCACATCAAAACATTTATTAACTGCATATAGTTAGTTGGTTTCTTTTCTAAGGTTTCTTTCTTTTTTTCCTTCCTCCTTTTTCCTTTCCCTGTCCCATTTATTGTACCTTGCTGTGAGATTTTCTTCGCAAGAATGAGTATGAACGGACCCTCATGAAAAGAAGAGGGCATTGTCCTGGATTTGTATAGTAGAAAGATAGAAAAAGAGTGAAGAGAAAAAGCACACCACACAAAAACATTCACAGCTGAAGATGCATAAACAAACAAACAGTATTTCCTCAGGCATGCAGGCACTTAGTGGAATAAATATACAATGAGACTTAAGTCCTGCCATCTTAACCACATTACAGTAAAGCCTGAGAATAGGTTTGCCCACCTGCCGCTGTATGACCACTCTGGTATCTTTAGGGTTTTCATCAGCTGGGAATAAATTGTGGTTCTGCCTGTGCAGTTTTTCCTGTGTCCTCTGAGAGGAGAGGTGCTTTTGCCTTTGTAGTGACGTGGAATCCACAAGCAGTTTTTACGCACATCTGATTTCCAAAGGTGTTAGGAAAGTATCCCAGCTGATTACTAAGAGAGCAAAGCACTGCTCTGTGTTGTGAAGCCATTTCTAATCGGCTAACTTGCATTATGCATTTGTGTTGTGTAATTGATACCCATCACGTGCTGACAGCTGGAGGTTTGCAACTTTCTTTGGTTTCATCTCTCAGGAGTTTTACGTCTTTCATATCTACAACCAGACTTGTTAAGAGCTTAAGGCATAAATCACCTGGGAGAGACTAGGGGAAACAAAAACCAAAGTAGAGCTCTTCCTTCACCAAAACCAAAACAATAAACCCCCACTGACCAAAACTTGACAAAAATACTGTACCTAGTTCATTCCAAAGCTAGGAATATGGTTTCAAAAATAGTTCAACCAAACTCCACATACAAGTGAATTTGATTCAAAGCCCACTAAAGTCAAGGTGGGCTTTTCCTTAGACATAAACATTTTGGTGCCAGTTTTGATTCTGTACGAGATCTCTGTCATCTGCATGGTTTTATATTTAACTCTGTCTACCGCTGAGGTACAAAGTACCTATCCCAGATGCCTAACCACCGGAGTACATTAAGTTAATGGGTCAGTATCAGAGCAGCCCCTTGATGTGTTGTGCTATTGCTGCTTGTTTTTATGAACAGCTAGCTTTGTTTCCTGTGGGTATTTTGCTTGCTGCCGGGAGCAGTGAATGAATCACTTAGGCTGAGCTGTGAACCACAGCTCCAAAACGAAACAAGGATCCTGCACAATAGCAGCACCTGATCTAATCTTTCTTTTGCCTCTGTGCTGATAGGAAGTCAAGGTAAATTCATGTTGAATGTCTAAGTCCAATCAGCAACTGATAAGGGCTCTTTTAACGACCTGGATGCACTACAACTAGTGATGATACCAACCAACACGGTAGTCATCCTGTGTTGCTTATAATGTCTATAATGTAGCAATGAATACATAGATTTGTGACCTGGCTGTGCCACATCAATGGCTGTTATTCTGTTTTCCTATTACTACCTTCAGAGGTGACCTTTAACAAAGCAGCAGAGGCTTTGTTTTCAAGAGCTTCTGTTCTAAGAAAAAGGAGTGGGAAGGGTGGAGGTGCAGGTAGGATCTGTAGGGGGAGACAAAATAGAGGCTTTGTAAAATCTGAGGAATCCAGGCTAAATTTGTGGGAAAGTTCACATGTTGCTTTTGAAAGATCCGCTCAAAACTACAGCTTTGAAACAGACAGGTCAGAGATCAGATCTTAGTAAGGATGGAAAAGTAAGTGTTTTTCCTTCTCACTAGCTTAAATTTGAAACATTCACTTTGTCCAACATTCCTGTTGCCCGAAGGTGAGGATTTCTGCAACATAAAGGAGAGTAGGCAGTATAGCCGTTTATATTGGTGTGACAGTTCTTCCCTAAGAATGATTAAGAGTAGACTATCCACAACCCGCTGCTGGACTCCTCCACTCCCCACCCACGTGGTGCATGTTAGTTAGTTCCAAGTATATATTAAATAGGATCTGCATGTACATAAGTTTATTTTTTAAGAAACTTTTTTTTTTTTAAGAGAGTTATTCTTTGTCCACCTGGAGGCACAGGATGCCCACCGTGAACGGCACAACATCTGAGTTTGCACACTGTCTTTCTGCCCAGTGGCACGTTCTCTGGGCTTTGTGTCTGGAAAGGCATGAACAGATCACAGCAGTTTCGGGTTGTCATTTAGCCGAAGGCTGGAATACATTCCCACATGCCGGACCAGGTTTGGTTCCACCACATAGGCATTCTCCCCTTTAGTGCGCAGCAGCGAGTAGAGAGCAATATCCTTAGCAAAACCCTGGCGGCAGTGCAGCCCCTTCAGGTAACCTAAGGCACGGTGGGCAGAAGGAGCGGAGAAAAGCATGGCAGGTGTGCAGCACTCGGTGACCGGCACGATATTATACAGAGTGGGGGCCAGCCGGCGCAGCTCCAGCATGTAATGTCGTCCCACCAGCTCTGACAGAGCCATACTGTACAAAGCAAAGAACAAGACAATGGGCCAACTGAGGCTGGGGCGCCCAGTTGCCCAGGAGTATACACAGTTCAGCACGGGCCCCAGAAACATGCCTAGACCTAGCCATTCAAGGATTCTCATGGGTTCGGGGTTGACATAGCGCTGAAGCCTCTCAGGATGGTAAAGCTTGAAGTAGAGTGCATCTCTGAGGTATGGTTTGGAGAACCGGGCCAACAAGAGGTGCTGCAAGACAGTGAATATCTCCTCCTCTGGCACAGCATCATCTTCTACTATGAGAACGTATTCTGGGTTGTATGCCAACAGCGACTGCTCAAGGCAGAAGACGTAGTCCTGCTTCTCCTTCTCAAACTGGTTCACTCTGGGGTCAGGGTTCTCCCCAGTTTTATCACGACTGACCACAGGAAAGAAGCTGCTCAGCAGCTTGACATCCTGATGGCTACTGGGGTCTGACTCCACATTACAGAGGAGGATGCGGTGCCTCTGGCAACGTGCACCGCATTTCTGGAGGAGGCGGTGGAAGTGGGAGGCCACTTGCAAGACATAGTGGAAGTCATTCCGCCTCTGCACAGTGATAATGGTGATCAGCAGCAAGGGCTGGAAGGCGTCACTGCCAGAGGCCTCGGAAGCATTTGGTATCTGCAGCTTCTCAAAGTAATGGAGGGCAGCCTGACCATCCTGCTGGTTCTGCTCCAGGAATTCCTGGCTCATGGGGTTCAGGTGCCAACGCCGCAAATAGAAGTAAGAGTGGAGGAGCCGGTGGCAAATCAAAGGTGCAAGCACACCGAATGTCACCACAGTCAGTGTGAGGAGATGGATAAAAGGACTGGACCAACGGCACCACCTCCCATAGAGCTGCCAGGCTTGGTGTAACATGGCTCCTGCAGAAGGAGGGCACCCCTGCTCTATTCGTGCCCTCATTCCTTCACTTGCGATGCATCCTCCTTGGATTGCAAGGTATCATCAGGGCAGTGCTTGCCAAACCTGCACAATTTGTCCAAGCCTAGAGAGGAATAACAAAGATGATTAAGACCATGATTTGAGAAAATGGAAAGCTGAGGGCTGGTCACTGAGTAAGCGAAAATAAAAGGCCCCTCAGGAGTCCCTCGGGTGGTGGTACCACAGAATTGTCATGGGAGGTTGAGGAAAGATGAGATAAAGTTGGTTTCCAGCAAAGTGCCCCTAAGGCCTTTTCATCATGCAGGAGCTCTGATCTGGCTTAGCTAGACAGGACTTTGTTGTGTTTGTTACTGTGCTTGAAACGCGTAACAGGCAATGTGGATACAGGATGTGTGGAAATCTGTTTCTGTTGAAGGCAGAGGACTTAGATACCACTATCTGGTCACAGTGACATAGTAAGACTTGGGTCATAGCCAAGAATCAAAGCCAAATCTCTTCTCTCTTAGCCTAGCACATATTTGAGAGACAAGCTTTTACTTCTGTGGAATGACACATGCTTCCCTTCTGTTGCTCACACACTTCCAAACCCATGCTTTTCACTTTACTCCCCAGAGTGTGAAGCAAGATAACAAAGATACCAATTTACTTCACTAAAGCCATGTGTACGCTAAGTGTAATGTGTGTGTCTCTCTCTCAGATGTCTCCTCCTCTCTAGACCCTGTAAAATACAGTCACAGCAAAATTAACAAGTTGCGCTTGAGCAATTGACTCATATTTGTTATTTAGAAGTTTGTAATTTAAAATTATATGCCTTTAATCTAAAATTGTAACATTTACATAAATGTATATATTCCATATACACGCTTTAAGCAAACATCCACCTTCACAAAAATTGGATTTTGCTATAGTTGGCTTTTCTGTTCTGCTTCTCTGGGTTGCCATAAACACCTAACAGCCTGGCTGTCAGAAGCTTACACAAAATCAGGGCAATTAGGCTGTTCAGATGAATTCTTTTGTGCCAGAAATCCCCCTTTCTAATCTGCTGCTTGACTCTCCTTTGTACCTTGCATTCCCTCTCCTTATGAACTGAGTTATTCGCGCCTCCCCCCCAGCTGATTGACAGTGCCCCATTCAGTGGAGAGTTTCTCCTGTTTTTCATCTTCTGCCTTCACCAAGTTCTGATCATCAAGTGGTGCTCCCAGAACAAAATATTACCTTTTTTCCTTCTCTGCACTGCTGTTTGAAGCAGTCTAAGCAATGATGTGTAGATGGAAAGAAATCAGGGCTGTGGCTTTTCTTCTTTGTCTCAGAAGAATGGACCATGTAGAAGAAGTGACTCAGAGGGCACTGAGCTGGGTCTAATTCTGGGACTACTTCAATACCTTAGTCACATATTTGTTGTATTTACCATTTAGAGAACCTCTTCCTATTGCCATATGGGAATCTGACGATCTTCTATGAAAGGCCTATTACTAATATTTATGGAAAATATACAAGAGTTATTCCAAATATTAGTTAGACACCAAGCACTTCATGCTGTGAGATCTCAAACCACCCTTGGATAGACTGTGGCATCAGTGTTGGACTATCTTATGATTCATGAAAACACAAGACTTTGAAGATTTAGTCTAATGACTTTACACTGCTGCATGAGAATCTGCAGTGTCTTCCCACTGTTTTTTTAACTTTGTGATTACACAATCCTGTTTCACAGACGCTGCATTGTATTGCATCAGTGGACCTTGCAAAGACCTCAAAGGTGATGGCTGCATTTCAGCCACCAGATCCAAGCCATGATGATTGAGGACATGAGGACCTGAAATCCATCAGATGCAAAGACCTGGCACTTAAATGCACTTATTCATCCAAAATCCAGGGCTTTCCTTTTTCTCATTTTCTGCTAACCAGTCACAAACATTAAGGGGAACACACAAATGCAGAATCATATTCTACAACTCACACTGACATACTTTTGAGCTTCCTCTTAATACAAGCAGCGTTGTTGGCACTGTTGCCACGTCAGCCTCCAAACTTGAAAGTGAGGACCACAGTGGGAAAAGGAGATGAAGAAATGCTAGAAAGTAGTTTAGTTCTCAGGGAGTAAAGAAACTTTACCTTCCATCTGCCAGCTACACTGGAGATCTGACCTACAAAAACTATGAGCCTGCACTGAGCTCTGTAGCTCTCAGGATACATATTGAAGGATTAATAATTCCCATTCAAGCAAGAGGCCTCCTCCCTTATACCATTTGTCTACTGAAAAGGGAGAAATGGGCGTCATGTTTTCCCTGCAGCAGTAGGAGCAGCTGGCTGGTGGCCAGATGAGTTGTGGGGGCTGCATCCTCACGAGATGAATCAAAGGGAAGCTTGCCTGAGGTCTTGTTCTTCTGTAGCCCGTGTTGTTCAAGGGTCAGGCTCGCCTGCACCACGAGGAGGTAGTCCCCAGGTCCCTGCGGGTGGGCTGACCGCCTTTGAGTCTGCTGCCTGCCGGTCAGTTCTCCACCGGCCCTGCCTGCTCGGAAAGTTGTGCTGGGACTCCACCTACAGCTCGTGGTAAGGTGGTGCGGGTGAGCACCACCCTCTCGGCACGGATCTCCTCGCTTCATTCAACGAAGTAGCTAACTCCGAAAAAGCACACAGGACTGGAAGCCAGCCATGCAGGTCGCAGTGTCATCTTCACAAGCGTTTCTGACTTACTCTGGCTTCACCTCCTCAGTAACCCAGCTCAAGATCTTAGAGCTCTTATTCTGGTTTTGCAACTCGGAACACCTCAACAAAAACAACCATCAGAGGCACTTTTGCTTCTCTCCAGATCTTCCTCTGCTGCCTGGTCTGTCAGAACTCACGTTGACTGCCATGCTCTTTATCAGTTTATTTGCAGAGGAAAAGGCTGCTTTCTCTGGGTAGTGGAAGAACCCCAGAGGCTAAAAATGGTCAGGAGCTTACTAAAGTGGGTCAAACACTCTGGTTCCTGCCAAAAACAAGTTGAAGGATCTAGAAAAGAGGGGAGACACTGACCTCCTCCCCACTTTTTGGTGGTAACACTGTGAACCTGAGAGTTCCAAATCTGGACAGAAATTTATTGCTTCTACAGAGGTGAAGTTTGATCTTATCTGCAGGACTTGAATCCAGAGTTTCTGGTCAGGCTGTTTTCTAGTCATTAGGATGGTTGATACTGTCACTTTTGGCTTTTTCCGTTTTTAGGGAAAAAAATGTTGTTTGTTCTTATTTAAGTATTTAAGTGACAGAAAAATAAAGTTTGAGAAGAAAAGCAAGAAATCAGAATGGGATTTTATAGTGCTTTAAAAAAATCTATATGAATCCTGAATAGTAACTAATTTGCAACCATTTAAATACTTGCAGTGGAGGCCACTTTTATACGTGTTCTGTGTAGAACTGAGCCATTGCTTAAAAATGTTTAGAAGCTATGGCAATATAAAGCTATATATTCAGCTTGTTTCTTTACTTAGATCCTCATGATGAAGATTCCTTCCAGAAACACCTGGCTCACCTGGTTCCAAATCTACATTCCCATCTTTATTAGTTCCCTAATTACTTGTCTGAATTGTACTGTTCAGGAAAAAGTTACCACACACTGAGGAAGAGTAGAAAAATTAGTAACGTCCTGTTTGGGGCGCAGAATACTGTCTGCTGTGCTAGTACTTTAAATGAGACAGCTCTTTTTCTGTCTGCTCCAAACTCCTCTCCACAGAAGTATTCTTGTGGACAGGCATTCCTGGAACAAAGTTACCTATGTGTTTCAAAGCTGTGAAATTTTAGGAGGCTCCTGGATAGCTAATGTAAGAGAGGGCATCTCTGTCTTCTACTGCCTGCTCCATGAGCCAAGGCCACAATTATTCCTTTATGATTATTAAATGATTCCTTTTTGGTTCATTACACTTCTTTTCAGCGTCAATGGGAAAAGCCATTCCTTTCCTAACATAAAAACAGCTGGATGAAGTCATGCGGTCAGAAGCCGTAGAGTCATCTCTGTGAGAAACAAAGGTAGGCTCTTGGGAAATGTCACGCAAAGGCCAGCTGTTACAGTCCCCACCTCAGCCATAACAGTGGTAGTAGTAATGGTGTTCACACAAGTTGTGGGTTTGACTTGTGTGTTGATCCTATAGTGGCATCGCAAGTTGAAACCTTTGTGCAAAAAACACATCTATGCCCCAACCTAACATTGTGTGGACAAGCTGCAACCTCAGGACCAAGCTCCTCTATTAATTAATCCTCTCTGGCAGAGACAAGAGCTTTGTCTTGGCTGTGATATTGTTAGTGCACAAACACTCCTGCTTGAATCTGATGCAAGCTTCACAAAGTCATGAAGAGCCACATCGATCATGTTTTTCATATATGCATGCTGACAGCTGACTATTGCGTACAGATACCCTCAGCTTACGAAACCCGAGGTGCCTACCATAAGCTGATCCCTATTACAGGACTAGATGGCCAGCTTTTCTCATCTGCAATTCCTCTTGTTTTCTGACAGCTTTTAGTAGGTCAGACGCCAGATAATATTTCTGCAATGTGTTCAGGATCACCTTGAAAATAGCGGTGTCCAGTAGAAGCCAAGCCTTCACACATCTGACCATTACATTTAGATGCCAAAATGGGAGTTGGGCTTCCTAGAAAATACAAACCGCCCTAGCAAGAGCTGTGCTTCTAAAACCATTCAGCAGAATCTTAATGGTGAGAGCTCAGCAGTTGTTCTTTGATTGTATTTTACTAGCAGGTACCAGTACAGGCCCTTTGCAAGACCTGTGTGGTGTAAGAGGTAGAAATCAATGGCACAGACACCTGTTTTGATCTGCCACTCCTCAGAGCCTGTCAATGAACATAAAAACTTTTTCTGTTCAACGTGATGGACTTCAAGCACTATTAGAAAAGTGAAAATGCACAGATACACAAGGAGTAACCCTGTCCAGTTAGGAAACCCCAGAAACTGCAGAATTCCATCTTGAATGTAAATTTACTGATAGGCTGGCCTGCTTTTCTCATTTAACTGAAATTAACTTCTACAGATAGTTCATAAACCCCTAGAAATCCAGGGACCACAGTTTGAAAGCTACTGAAGTAACAGGCGAGGTACATGGATGTGGCAGCTGGAGGATACTTTCTCCATTTCCCTTGAGCTAAGAAGGCAAAACTATGCCACCAGTGAAACAGGCTATGAACTGCGTGTGTATTAATTACAGTTATTTCCCCAACTTCTGTCTTGCTTCTCATATATATTAATTTCCCTCTGCCACATACATCTGAAGAGAGCCCATTCTCAACACCTTCTGGCTTTCACCTGGCTGCCTCCCTGCTACGCAGTGTCATGGGAAAGCAATGTTCTTCTCTGTTGCTATCAAGCAGTAAGGTCAGTACACGGATCAAGTTGGAGTGGAAAGCAGCCTGGAGAAGAGAATTCCGCAACATAATAGCTTAAGACAGGGACTTAAGATGAGTTTTGTGAGGAGCTGTCTTTTAGAAGATGACACCAAAGATTTATGTGGCTTTATGTGCTAAAATTAATTATGCAATCTGTACCTGTCTGAATTTACATTTTCTTTTGTGCCAGAGGTTAAAAAAAGGATATGTTGTTAGAGAATTTGATAATGATCTGTATAAAAACTGCTGCATATTCTCACAAAGATCTGCCTGGAGGCCTCCAAAATTTTAAATGTGGCTTTTGGTTTAAGCTCACTTGTGCTTTAGTATAAAATTTACGTCCCTGTTTGTTAAAAAAAGAAAAATTACACTAGACAAAGCTGCTGCTATTAATGGCACCAGCTATTACCTTTTCCTGTCAGCTCTTGGAATCTCAGCGCTAAATGTGCATTGACTCATCAGAGGTGCTATAGATAATTGGCATTTCATGTCCTTGTGTCACAGTCTTTTGCTAAAATAAGAGCAGGGCCCATGCATACAAGATACTGTATGTAAATACAGCAAGATGCAACTTCTACCTTAGTGGATCTTCAGCTTAAGAATATAAAAGACAGGAAGGAATTTATTGTTCCCAGATTTGTAACAGATCAGGCTGGTTTTGTTGTCACGAACAACTGGCATTTTATAGTTTAACCATACTGGTAATCCACACAGGTGAATTATCTGGAGTAACTATTCAAAAAAGAGCTACTCAATGTGGTATGCTGAAGTTATGGCAACTTGTTGCAAATTAAAGCAATCTGACAGATAAGGACAAAGAATTCTTGGTCTTGCAGAAGCCTGTCCAGAAGGAGCTACAGCAAAGCAGCAGGAATGAGGTATTCCAGTGCAGCTATTGCAGAATAACTCCTTCTACCTAGCTCTTCTGTTCCATTTCTATACGCAATTGTGCCCTCGGGGCTTGCTAGGAAACCAGCCATTTCACCATCTCTGAAAAAGCAACGTGCAGATTAGAGTATCAGTGATTTGGGTAGGAGTGACAGGTGCCGCCACTCTGAGTGAGTGAGCAGCGCTTTGGTTCAGCCATCACCAACGGATCAGCCCTGCTGTGCAAACCGTGACAACTGCGCTGGGCCATATCTGCCATATCTGCTCAGGAACCAAGGGGTCTAGGACACGTCTTACTAGAAGCTAAGAGCACCAGCCTGAGCTGGCACTAGACAAAACTACAACTGCTACAGCTGCACACCTGCACATACACCAAAGTGGGGGTCTGACTAGGAGTCAACGACAGATATCTGTAGCCCCCGTGAGCCCACAGAGCTCTCCTGTGTGGCAGTGGGCTGCATAGCCCCCTTCAGCAGGGGGTTACCCATTGTGTCAAGAGAGCCCTCACCCAGCATCTGGTATCTATAGTGAGGTAAGCGACATTTTACACTAGGTCTAAAAGTATATTGTATGGTAGCAACATTGATATAGCCAGCTATAGCTTAAGTATTAGAAGTGTAATAAGTAGCAAAGTGTTGACAACCATCATCATTTAAATCATTGTTGAAATCATCAATTAAATCATTGTTCAAGTACCATTTCCTTACAACTTAATTATTGATAAATCATTGTTAAATCACTGTTTAATTATCATTCAGTTATTGCTTAATCACGATTTATCATTTAATTAACATTCAATTATTTATTATAATTTGATCATCATTTAATAATTAATAAAAACTTTTACTTAACCCCAAAATGATGACTTCTCTTAATAATTCACCTGTGACAGGAGGGCTGGGGGTGCAAGTATATGAATGGGGGCAGAGGGAAAGAAAAGGAAACGGATGCGGTGATGGCTGCTAAACACAGGTGTTGCAGTTTCACTGTTGTTCATTTATGACTGTAAAGAATAAAACACAGTAATAAGGAAATAGGATATTATTTTTGTGAGCAAAGGCCTTTGCTGATAAGGCTATGAGTTTCCAGTTGAGATAGCTCTATGTCACAATAAAAATGCAAAACTGTACCAGGCAACAACCAGAGTATTCTGGTTCTAACCTCTGTTTGAAAGAAAAAATGTTTAGTCATATTGATAAACAGCATTCCTCTTTGAAGAGACACTGTCTACTAATGTCAAACAGTGCTGCTGACCTTTTCTCTGTCTTCACCACTTGTGTCTGAGGAAAACAGAGTCTGTCGTCCCTCCGCCCCCAACCCCCAGGTATGAAACAGGCTATTTATCCTGCATAGAAAGGCACGGTAAATGGGATGCCCTGGTTCTAGGGGATACTGGTGATCTGTTTGAGCCCCAGGGGAAGAAAATGGGATAAAAACAGTAACTGAAAAATAGTCTGTTATGTAATTAATATTGCCCTTATTGGACAGACAAGAAAGCACCAGATTCCACACGTGCAGGAGGGTATTTCTCCTGGCTTTTGTGCTTGCAAATGCTTGCTGAACCTGGTGTGCCTTTATGGCAGCCCACTGGTTGTACATAAAAAGATTTTCTCATCAACTATATGGGAGCGAGCCAGCCTATGAACCTCTAGTGCACATTGGTATAGTTCCATGTTTTGCTGCACCACCAGCACAGCTGCAAATTTCCTCCACAGCCTACGATTTTAAACGTCAGCGACTTCAGCTCTTAGGTCTCTAAGGTGTTCCTCTTTGCCTTTGGGAGAGCTGCCAGGTAGCACAAGGTGACCCTTAAAGCACTGGGATTAACAGCAGTTACCTTAGTGATGATGGTCAAAGAGGAGAGGGCGTTAGATAAAAAAAGCTGATCCCCCCCCACCTCCTCCACTCTCTGCCCTCCTTGCGAATTCAGTGTTCCCACTCCTCAAGCCCCCTGCCCGGACTTCTGACCGGAGAAATTCTGGCCATGCTTTCACCTCGGCCGAGGGCTCCTTTGGCCGGCACCATGCACCGCGCGGAAGCTGGCTGGGTTTTGTTGTTGGTTTTTTTTTTTTTTTTCTTATTTCCTTAAGCGTTTCATTCACCTTCCCTAACGGAAGGACTGTTTCTTGAGGCCCAGCCAGGCTCTGGCCACCCTCTCTTTCTGCTTGTCACCACGGACAGCCACATCCTCAGGGGCAGGCACGGAACATTTCCTCGTTCCCCGGCGGCTCTCCGCATCCCCCCTCCCCCGGGAGCCTCAGCTACAGGAGCTGAGCCCAGCCGGCTCCCGCAAAGCCCGCCCTTCCTCCCTGCGAACGGGGGGGTAACTCCCTACCGCCCCTCGCCCAGCTCCCCCCACGGCTCGGCGGGGCCGGCAGGACAGAAACACCAACACCACCACCACCACCCCGCCGCCGGCGGAGACCCCTCCCCGGGCGGTCCCCAAAGCCACGCCGGGCGAGGACGGCCCCCTCTCCCCGCAGGAGAAGGGACAACCGACACCCCCCCACCCCACCCCCTCCGAGACAGCCCGACCCACGCGGAGAGATTTACCCTTTCGTGCTCGGCGGTCTCGCCCCGCGCATCAGGACCCGTCCCGCAGCCGGCGGGAGGGACGGGCTCCCCGCCGCCGGCACCGCCGGCTCTCCGCCCCCGCCGGGGGGGACGGGGGTCCATGCGGCTCCGCTTTATCTTACCGCTCCGCTTGTTGCTCACTTCTCTCCCGCAAATTTTTCTCCTCCCTCTCGGGCAGTGAGGGTGGGATTAAAGGCACCAAAGCCCGAACATGTGACTACGCCACCGAAGAGATGCTCGGAAGGAGGGAAGGGGAGATGACGAGAGTGGGAAAGCGAAAACCAGAGAAGGGCCGGGGGGGGGGAGGGGAAGGTGTGTGAAAGCAGGCTAAGAAGCGAAAGGCGAATTGCCGGAGGCCCGGCAGGACCCCCGGGGCAGGGCCCGCAGCGCAGCCACAGTCCCCTATAGCTGCTCGGTGGTCCCCGGGCGCTCCTCGGGGGGCGGCGGAACGCCGGCGCGGCAGAGCCCCGCGGTCCCCTCCGGCCGCGGAAGCCTCCCCAGAGCCCTTCCCCAGCCCGGATTTCGAATGTACTCCAGGCATGAGTCTGGTGTATTTATCGGCCCCTGTGGCCACGCCTTTGCGGCACTGCCCCGTCTTGCTCCTTCTGCGCGGCTCCCATCCCTCCCCGCTCGGTGGCGGGTTTGTTTTCCGGACCCCAGCCCTGCGCCCCGCGCCGAGCCCCTGGCCTGCTGTCCAAGTCGTGATGCCTTGCTTCGTGGAGAGAGAGAGATCCCCCCCCCCCCGTCCTCAAGTGGGAAGTCAGTGCTTCAGAGTTACCAGCAGAATGGTTTATGGGCATGTCAAACGTGACATGTAGAAAAGCAAAAGCTTCCACTGTTATTAATATGTACAGATGTATTCATTGAGGTGGGGAGGCTCATCAGCTACACCAAAATTTGTATCAGACTGTTCAGGATCCAAAAATCGTATCAAACTCACCCAAGAGCACCTCTGACCTGTTCGTTTCCCCTCCCCCTTTTCTCTGTCTTCCATTTCCCTGTTCTTCTACACACATACCTTCCAGCTCTGTCACTACTTAATTATACAAATTGTCTCTGACTCCAGTTATCCGAAATAGTCCTCAGAGAAAGTTTTCTGTCTTTCATTGTAAGGAATTGTAAGAACTCCTTAGTTTTGTGCCTTCAGCTTCAGAAAAAGTGAATCCATATATTTAGGCTAAATTATTTTCAGGCTCTGACCTCTCTTACATCTAGGAAAAATCGGGGGGGGGGGGGCAACAAGAAAAGAAAGAAAAATATCCCTTACGCTGTTTTGGTAAAACACTATGTTCTGTNTCCCTTACGCTGTTTTGGTAAAACACTATGTTCTGTTAAGCACAGCTAGAATTTTGCTAGAGCCCAGTCGTGTGATCAGAAGTTTCCAGCACGATGCATGTTTTTGTTTTCTTAATTTTAACATATCGAATTATATTATTCCCTCTAATAAGCATCATGAACAAAGGAACTCAGTCATGCATGCCTGTGATCCTTACTTTTTACAACTGGCAAGAGCTATCCCTCAGCTAGGGCTTCTTATTGCGAGACAGTGTGGATGAAGGGGGGAAAAGCCAGAGGAACAGTAATGCTGATAATACAATCAAGCATCACACTGGGGTTCCTATAGTGACTTGCACTCCTAGGATAAGGTGAGGCCCGCTGGAAGGTACGCAGGTTTACCTAGATGCATGTTACTCTCTGAAAATATAAGGAAAGACAGTAGAAGAAAGCAGTTTCTCAGGTGATTTGCTTCCCAAAATCCTCTGCTGACCACCTCTACCCCTTCTTCTACCAGTTAATGACAATGATTCATACTCTACATTCCACTTAAACGTTCTCACGCCTGCAAATATTGATGCACTGGAAACACCATAGATACGGGAACAGAACAGAGGCAAAAGGGTATGTGAAAGTATTGGAGGTGGGAAAGAGACTATACATTCCTGGGAGGTCCATTAGCATGTTTTTCCCAGGATTAGAGTTGCAGAATTTGTGAGAAACAAAAAAATTTTTTTTCCTGCTTTTGTGTTAGTGTGTGTGTGGGAGAGTGACTATTGAGTGACATCAGCAGAAACACATGTCACATTGCACCCAGCATTATGTTTCAGATAGGGTTTCAGCCAGCAGAACAATTTGGCAGTAATAAACTAAAAGGAATGGGCCAGAAGGTCTTTTCTTTGTGAATAAATATTTAGGTAATTGTAATTTTGTGAGGAGCCTTTCTGTACAGTCTTCTCTGCTCCCACTTTGCTCACTTGCCTGTTTTTCAGGGAACACTGGACTTTCATCCTTAAACACTTACTTCTTTATAACAGCTGCTGTTAGACCCGAAAGGCTGAGGGAGAAAATCACAAGTGATTTTGGGGCAGCGGCACAGTTTAAACAACAGCCTGTCATCCCTGACTGCTCATTCTTATCACAGTGCTGTTGTCTCCTGCTGTGTGCTAGCATAAGGGAGACTGATCTGGCTGAAAAATAAACCTTTTCTTATGATGGATTATTTCTTATCCGGATCACTTCATCTCTCCAGTTCTCCACACCAAACGACACAGCAGGGAGGGGTCTGGAGAGCAGAGATGAACATCTGGGGACTCGACCGCTCATGGAGTAACCTATCTGCAACCTGAAATTCTCAGAAGAAATAGTTACTTCTATTCAGCCCAATAACAGGACAATACTTGAGGGTGTGCGTACTCTAGTTGATTTCGAGCTACATGTGCTGATGACCCAGCCAACAAATCACAAGTGCAGGTTCCTCTTCCGTGTATGCTGAAGGCTTTCATTCATTGGGCGGGAGATGTGGGTCTCTGCTCTACACGGGACTGCATGAAATATATAGCAGCAAACATATTCGAGACTTACCTTCTTCAGCCAGTTGCAATGAAGTTTGACAAGTGTGTTCAAAATTTATTAGGTACAGAGAGGAAGCTGTAGAAAGCCAGGAAAAAAAGAAGGAAAATTGAAAAAAGATTAAAAAGAAGGAAAAAAATAAAAGATTTCGTAAGCCTGTGTCCTTAGGAAAAAATCAAAAGTGATTGCATTCTAGCAGGAGGAATGAATAGTATGTTTAGCACAACATGTTGTACCCGTATGTGTATAACTTCGGGAAGTTCTCCAGTGCAGTGACAGAATTACTCCTTTACATTCAGCTGCCAGATGGTAATAATTATCTGGTTATTCCTGTACTGCCAGCTGCACAATAGGTATCTTCTCCTTATAGGTATCTGCTGCTCACTTCAAAAGCTAACTTTTTAAATATTTTTCTTCCCTTGCTGCGTATTTATAGGAAAAAATCCACAGAGTAAATCAATAACTATTTTGTGCTTACATTATGCTTTTTAAGAAGCAGCAGACATTTCTGATGGCTGTTTTGGATAGGAATACAATATTGATGATAACCAAATTATATACAGTGACTTTCTTTTAGACTTGGTATTGATCACTGGGGACAAAAAGTGTTCAGAGTCCTTTGTAGTTTACTGGAGACAGAGTGAGCTTGTATGTCAGGGCTATTGCGTTTGACTTTAGACAAAAGTAATGAGATGAAATACAGCTCCAAAGGGGATGAATTCATGCTGGCTTAGCTATCTAATTAATGTTCTCTGAAAAGGCTGAAATATTTTGACCTTCTTTTCATCCTGGTCTGTGCATTTGGTTACCTATTCAGGACTAAGCACTCTTCATGTGTTTCCCAGGCCTTTCCTCTCTAAAGCCTCCTATGTGCAACTGCATTCCAGACTTTTCAGGCTCATACCTATAACTAATTCATCTTGTAGATACATTATTAAATACCATTCCTGTAATCTCTTCTACCTAAGCTGCACACATCTGAAGATGACAGAAACACACTTACTGCTAATTGTAGTCCTCTTCTTTTCAGAGTATGGCACACAGACACACATGCAAAGCTCTTCTATGCTTCCTTTGCTTCTCCGATCAAATCATTAGATGGGGCTGTTCATGGCAAAAGAAATACCAGTGTGAGCTAACATGTCAATGTGTTACCTGATGGCAGAATTTCAGAAGGACCACAAGTGTGATTGCACTCAGAGAAATGGACGTATTTTCATCAGTTTAGTTGCGTACACTCCAGTGATCCAACTTCCTACATATCTTGCTTCAACATTCTGACTCTTGCAGACCACAAACCAACTATTTCACAGACAAGGACAAAGGGTTTAATTGAGAAATAGTGTCAAGTGGCTCTCCAAACTTTCTCTTAAAATACCTTGGCTCTCAGTTACTTTCTGTGTGTTGCAACATAAATTAGTCTGGAACAGCGTACTTTTTGCAGATGCTAAAAAAGAGAATGGGGTTAAGAGGCAAAACACAAGATTTCCTAATGGCGGGTCAGACAGGAATTATCCCCCAGCGTCTGTTGAAAAGCTTTTAATTATCCCTTGCAGAATGAGGTAAAGTTATTTTGCATGGTTGCTGGGCTCATTTCACTAACAAATTTTGTGCTTGTGTAAGAAGTACAGAACATCAGTAATTTCTCCACCCTCTTTCACTGCAAATTTTAGGTGTGCACTTCTGGAACTAAAGGTCTGCTACTGGCATGACAGAAATGACCTCTCTAGCTGGAAAGTTTGGGTACAACTCATACAAGGTTTTAACTGCACAAAGGCTCTCAAGGAAAATTGTATCAAATTACGACTTTTAAAACTGCTTCAAAACCCAAATGGACAGCATTGGTTGAAATTTAAGAAGTTTTAATTCAGTTTAGCTGAATGGTCCTTGGAAGTGAAAAAAGCAAAATGAATTTTAACCTTTTTTCAGGCTACATAATAGCGTCTGTACAGGATGTAACACAGAGACTAAACAGTTCACTTTCAGTTCATATTTTTAATTCATCCAGATTAATTTTTATGAATGTTCCAGTTTAGAAAGTCCTGGGAGGCCAACTAGGAGCATTGGCATTACTTCAAGAAGGACATAAAAGTCCGTGGCTAGTTCATGATCTAAAAGGATAACCTGCTGTAATTACTAGAGCTACACTGGCTAGTATAAAGATGCAAATGATTTCTCTAGAATTTATTTTGTAAATTCTGTAATTTTCACTGCTGATGAGTAATGAATATTTTCAGATGAATCTCATTGTCCTTTTCCAATCTCATAGCACAACAGTATAGAGCTTACCAACATACAAAGCAAATTTACTAGTATGGATAGAGGACATCGGCTCATTTTCAGGAAACTCTTCATAGCAGTGTTTCCAGAATCATTTGCACACAGGAACTCTCCACACACAGCAAATTAAAGGGGTGTGCTGCCCAGCAACAAAAGTAGAAAGAAAACACTCAAGCTCCTGCTCCATTTTTATTTCTCATGATCATTATTGCAGCTGGGCAGCGAGGCAGCAAGGCCACAGCTTGTAGTCCCTGTTGAGACTTCTCAGTCCGAGTTACTCACTGACTGGAGCCTTTCGTTCGTTCTTTCTTTAGATTGCCTGCCAGGATGTTTTGGGTGTCAAGAGAGTGAGCAAGGGTGAGATAGCACTCCTCTATGGTCTCGAATTTTAATTGAGCTGCTTCCAGTTTTTACCTTTTTGTATCTCCAGGGCTGTCTGGTTCTTCAGGCATTTCCAGTGTGAGTGGTGCGGCCAAACAGTCTTTGGCTTATTATAGAAGATTGTATTTATGACTTACTGAGCTGGGCAAACGCTACTGTTGTAACTATATAGTTAGATCGTATGCAAAGCTAGTATTTGGAAAAAGCATGGGGGGCCATCCTTTTAAGTTACCAAACAGGAAGGGGAAGTACGTAAGGCATGTTTTACAGACCTCATAATTTCCATAAAATAAAACCACTTAATCATCTTTTGCATTCACACCTATATTCTCCATTTAGCTTATAGCATCGAGTGTTTCTCTACAAGAGGAAGAAAATTAGGGAGCTAACATGACAAAACACAAGTAAGTGAGAATTTCTGTGCAGAATATAAAAGCCACTTAAAGATTTCTATCCAAGTCAGTTCTGGGCAGATGACAATGGAATTTCATTCCTACACCTGGGCAAAATACAATTTATATCTCCCTTCCCAGATGTGTGTCCTAAATGTTCTAGCATGCCATAGGATGAACTTAGATGAGAAATAATTAACTAGCTTTAGTTTTAAAAAAATAGTACAATTTCTTTTTACAGTAGAGCAAGAACCCACTTAATCTGAGTACATTGGCTACAGTTTTATGTGTGTTCATCTTCTTTAGTCAGCTTGTCTGCCAAGAAAATTATACTATCTTAAATAATATAAACAGCAATTATTGGATAGATCAGGGACTCAGTATAGTGGTATATTTTTGTGTGATCTGACGTACACACTGCATTGGGTGGATATTATTAGGCACAGTACCCCGATGTTATTGAATTCAGTACCTCTGGTGTCCCTAATAAACGTGTACCTAGCATAACACACTGCAGCATTGCCTTTTCATCCCATTCTGTGCCCACAGCAACAATATTAGCTACTTCACAACATTTGTGAGAGAAAAACAAAAATTATGTTATTTTTACAACACATCCTTAGCCACAATGAGGTAAAGACAAAGTCATGTCAAGAGGATGGGATACTGAATCAAACCTTAAAGAACCAATTTTGAGCAAGGACTGAAGCTTTGCGCTTCAAAGGTCAGATTTAAAAATTAATTTTCTCCTTGCTTATCACACTTTGGTAACATGAAAGTGCCTCTTGGGAGGCCGAAGTCCTCAGCACAGTCCTCAGCTAACAGGTTTTAGCGAGATCAGCTATCACTCCATCTCCCATATGGCCTTTCCTCTTGGAAGCAGCACAGGTCTGCTGGATGAAAGATGATTTTAGGTACCATCATGGGTGTGCCCAGCTTCCAAATTTAACTACATATCTGCATGCTGCCTGTCCAGACACATCTGGGTAATGTGTGAACGGTTCCCAACACTGCGTCTCAACGTCCTGCCTTACTGAGGAGGACACATTTCAAGCCAATGTGTTGGGCTTTCATAACAAACTTCTGTATATGCTACTATTTTTGTAACTGGGGGGAGAGTCAGTATTTGAGGGTTTTTTTGAGGTCCTTTTGATTTGGAATAGAGATTAACTGGTAATGTTAAATGCACTGGCTGTGCAAGTCTTGCTTATACAAGGAGAATCAGCCAGTCTGAGATATTATTATTACTTCAATCTCAGTTGGAGCTAAGCCTGCACAGCATATGTATTTTTATCTAATTTATACATGGAAATGTTACCTGCATTACAAAAGTTCATACAGTGGAGAGCATCCAAAGAAGGGCAACAAAGCTGGTGAAGGGTCTTGAGAATAAGTCTT
>RSEF01000031.1:57937613-57949503 GCA_003993805.1 Himantopus leucocephalus
TCTTTCTTGAACTGGGGAGCCCAGAACTGGACACAGTACTCCATATGTGGCCTGAGCAGGGCAGAGTAGAGCGGGAGGATGACGTCCCTCACCCCTTGGAGCCAGAAGCTCCCATTTTTACAGAGACTGGCATGGAATTTGTCATGTCCTGCTATTAGCATTTAAAATTTACTGACAGTATGGACTTCATAGATGGAAGGCTTCTAGACGTCTGGGGAAGTGGAAAGTAATTCTGCAGAATTCCACCCCAACATTTTACCAGCAAGCCCCAGCAATACTGGATGCTTCCTCCGGCCTCCACACCTTCACAAACTTATATTCTTCTAAGTCTGCCAGGTAAGTTACAGAGCTCCCGCCAACTTTGAAAAGAAATTTAGATGAAGGACATCCCTGCAACGGAAATTTATCTGAAGTCATAGAACTTTTGGGGAGGTCAGTGAAAATTCTGGACAAACACATCATGTTTGTACTAATGAAGTAAAAAGTGCCAGGGTACGGGAGCAGCATGGCCAGTCACCCATACTGTTACATTGCTAGCATGCTCTATGCCACAGCCTGGCCTGGTGACAACAGTCTCTCAGAAGATGCCTGGGATGAGTCCCACAAGGAAAGCTGCTTGCAGCCACTGCTATTGATGCAGGAGGAGTTTAGCCATTTGGCCACAGATTGCACATGCGAGCTAGTCTGAGGGCCAGAGGATGACTTCTGGCCTGGTTTATTTACTAAATGTACTGTTTTATTCACTAAAACATCAAAATTGATGTCTTTGGCGTTCCACTGATCTTGACATTAGTGGTGCTTACGTATTACATATTTTTTTGTGACCAGAACATTCATGCTTTCTGTAAAAATGGTAACTGCTTCCCAAAGGATTAACATCAGTGTTTCCTAAGCACTCAGAATTAATTAAAGTCTGTTGCACAGAGGTCTATCTGTCTTAGCTAAAGCTGGACAGAATTTGATCACACGCTTTAGAGGCAGCGACGGTCCACTCACAGTGGACTGAAAATCCCACCTAGCATGCTTTGTCATCAGGGAAGGGGAAAACGGGAGATTTTTAGAAAGACAAAGTTTGTAATGAAAGTATTTAGAAAAAAAAAGCCAGTCTGAAGTGGAAGAAATGAGCTTTTAAAAGGGGAGCACTCAAAAGAATTAATTTCATACATTAATATAAGACCGCCAAGAGGAATCCATAGTGCTAGGGAATGGTCAGAGAAATGCATAACAAAAGTGTGTATGTGCACATACATGCACACAGACAGCCAGAGTTAGTATAAATGTCAAGGAACTAGTCTTAGTTCACTTCAACTGCTGGAATGGTATGTTGTTTCAAGGGCAACAATTTATCCTTATTAAGCCAGATGAACATCCTTATTGATTATTGACATTCAAGCCAAGTATGCTCAACCTCTTTATAATTCTAGCCGCTGATGGCGAGAGATGTGTAGTTGTAAAATGTATGTCGATAATGGCATCTGGGGGTGGGAGCCGATGCATGGGAGCCACGCTGAAATATTGCCTTTATCCCGTTTCACTCCATCTGCTCTTAACAGAATTGGCAAGCAGTTCAATAAGCTCAGCTCACTAACTATGGGGCTGGGAATTAAGAAAAAGACCATCTGCACTAAAGCAGTTTAAAAGTGACACTCTGCTTCAAACCGTTTATTATTTGAATTACGATAATGTTCAGAAGTCTGAATTAATGCTTTGGCTTTTTGTCTGCCTGGGGCTGTACATACACATTGAGAGACAATTCACACCCTGAGGAAATTCTACTCTGTGAAGACATGGGTTAGTGGACTTTAAAAAACCCAAACTTTTCAAATAAGAGAGATTTAGGTATAAAATATATTAATAGTCCTCCTTTAACAATACATCCATTTTCAAAATTCCTTTGCATCAGAAGTTAACTGAATATTTTCCTGCTTCAGTTTCTATCTTTATTTCTACAAATTTAGCTGTCTGGCATACTCCTATCAACTCCCATGTGTATACATTAGTTCCACTTAGATTTAGGAGTATATTTTGCCAGGCTATAAATCTGTTCAATTCCATTCCACTGATTTAAGCAGTTATCCCAGATTTCCTACATTTTAACAGATCAAAATGTGATTTTTTAAGTGAACAGTGCCTTTGGTTTAATACAAAGTTTAGGTGTATAGTAATAATGCTGTACTTATGAGGTGATATAAGATGATTTAACATAACTGAACTATTCCTGTGGTCCCATCTCTGGCACTGAATTTAGTTGCCTGAATCTGAGGATTTTGTTTCTTTGTATGTTTAATGTAGGCTCTAGAAAGTAAGCCTTGCTGTTCTCTAAAAGTTCAATGGGGGCTTGGGCACCTAGCTCTGATAGCTAATCTAGCTGTGCAAAATTGAATGTGGTCTGAATAGCTCCTCAAAGATCTGATTTTTTTTTTTCTCCAGGCATTTCTGAAGTCAAGTAACTCCGCTGATTCTCATGATTTAAAACCTGATGATTCTGCATAAGCAGGGTCCGCATCCAGCCAAGTAGTCCAGCTGGCCTCCCAAAATCCATCACTGACACTGTTAAGTACCTTAGCTTCTGCCAGAACAGAATCAGCAGCCCAGGAATTGGTACAATTCAGTTCTAAATCTGAAATCTAAATATAGATACACATATATGGGTAGAAAAAGAAAACAGCAAGCAAACTACTTATTTCCGTTTGGGAAAACAATGCAAGGTTAATGAACTGCTGTAGCACACTGGCTTAATTAGATAGTAGAAATGGCAAGAAAATGGCAATGGAGGTTGGGGACTGAAAGCACAGGCGATGTGCAGTCTGAGGTGATGCATGCAATAGGGAGGCACAGGTGGTGCCACTGGATGCGATTTTATTCTTGATTTCCTGAATGCAATAGCAGCTCAGCTACACTGAGGTTATGTTGCCTCGACACCCTTGGTCACATCCCTTTTCATATTACTATTAGGTACAAATACTGTGATGATGACCCAAAGCCCCAGTATGAATTAGAAATACCTACCCAGCAGTCATTTTTCCTCTGCTAATTTCAACCTGTCTGTTGAGAAAACTTCTTCAATTAGCCCTGCCTTCCCATTACTGGCAGTGTCACCAAATACTGGCTCCTCAGCATTCAGCTCTCAAAAACCTCTGCTGCACATGCTGTACTTATCTCCTGGTTCCTCCTGAGCAAAGAGACGGATAAAATGATCTGTCCCATTTTCCCCTTCAACAGCCCTTTGTCCATGATAGATTTGAAAATGACAGTCCTTCAACTTGTGAACCGACGTTTTCAGACAGTGAAATACCACATCTTCCCTTTCATGTTCTCAGCACAACATGAGCATCCAACACTCCCTGCACTCCTGTACAGATTACCAACAGTTTGTTAATTTAATTATCAATTTAATCAACAAAACAATGCAGCTATTCTGTTTAAAGGGGCATGAAATCTTGATCTCTTCTTTAATTTTTTTTTTTCCTGTAACACTTTCTGATAAGCTCCCAGTCTCCTTGCCAAATGATACTTTGCACAACTGCATTCTAAAAATAGATTGCGGTAAACATCAAGAAGAGCTGTTTCTGTAAGGATAAACTAAGATAAACTATCCAGGAATTAATCTGGATTACAGCCAGGAGGAGGCTGCAGAAGCATGGCATCCCGGAGCAGCACTCCTGCAGGAACTGTGCAGTGGGGTGAGGGTGGGGGACAGCCTTGAAGAGTCAGTTTATAAAAGTAATTATTGATGGTGCTGACAGCCAAGGATGGGACCAGCTTGAAGACTTCCATTCCTTTTACTAGTTTCTCTCATTCAGGACATTAGCCTTGTTCCTCAATTCAAATCCCCTAGCAAAGCTGACGACTGCACCCCACCTTCACTCCCTGCCACGTGTTGGCTTACCTCTGCTCCTGTACCCAAAATCTTCCTCCTTAGCCATGTTTCTCCAAACTCCTGTGCATACAGAGTGCCACAATTCGCTTCCTCCTGTGCACGAACTGGCTCACCACCAGTCACGCTGCCCCAGTCTTGTCTCCTTTCTTCCCCACCTCCCGCTGAAAACTCACTACAGATTCACTGCAACTTAGTCAAACTGCTCGCCCATCTTCTCTAACAAGATCTGGCCTGACTGCCTCCATGCAGTCCCACATCGCTGCTGGCGGAGGATGCATCTCAGCAGCCCTCCTGCCTCTCATTCGCTCACTTGCTCAGGGCCAACAAATGGGAAAACACTATTTTTTTCTATTTTTTTCACACTTTCAGCAAACACTGGGGTTGTGTGGAAGTTGCCACAGACAGTTTTCATTTCAGATGCAATTCCACACAGATAAAGGACGAGCGTGAGCCAGGGCGCACAGAAGAGATGTGTGAAGCACAGTTGTGCCCACAGCCTGGGACTGCCTGAAGTCTCCCTGTGAAACAACATCCTTCTCCTGCTTTCCATGAAAAAATACAACTGGTGGCATTTCTGATCACAGCAAGATGATGGAGACCCCATATTAGGAAGAATTACGTGAACTACAGACTGGATCTGTCTGCCTTTTCCATGCATTAAGTTCACATTATTCTGATTTCCTGGAGTTTTTTAAATCTTTCAACTTGTTTACTCTAACAGCATCTTGTGACACAGTCAATCTCTGTTAACACCACTTTCTACATAGAAATGGCATCCAGAGAAATGCTATTACACACAAAAATGGCAGGAAACAAAAGTGAACCTGGGTCTTGGGGCACCATCGCTCTCAGTTCTGGGCAGGTTTCAGCAAGTTGTATGACATCTCCTGAATCCTCTATAAGCATGTGTGTGGCTGCATTTTTAATGTCACAAATAGAAAGAACTAAATTAATCAAGTCTTCAGCATTCAAATAGCAGCCAAGGGGAGGAGCAGATACAAGGAAGGCACTGGCTGTGAGACAAGCTATGTGCAGAGCACTCAAAACCAGAGAATATAAGCAGATGAGTGTTATGGGGCTCTCAATCCCAATCAGCCAGTTTCAAAATGACTCCACACAACTCTCCCTGGGAAAAGGAGGCCTGTTCACCAAAGGGTGACCTTTGCAAAGTGCTCCAGCAGGTGTTCCATCAGCACTGGCTTGCACTGGGTCAAAAGAAACTCCGTCCTTTGCATCAGGGTGTATCTGAGGACTGCATTAGCACAGCTGCAGGTCGGTAGAGAGACACTCTTCGGACTCTATGTGGCAACTCGTGGCTCTGCCATTAGTTCAATAGCAGGAAATTTCCACTAGCACTACAGAATGCAGAGGGACAGAGTCACACCGTGATTTAGCTGGGACGGGCTCCCCGAGGCCTCCAGCCCAACCTCTACTCAAAGCAGGGCCAGCACAGACCCCAGCCTTGAACAGTCCCATCACAAATGTCTTCAAGAACGGAGATCCCACTGCCTTGAGGGGGGCACTGTTTTCAGTGCCTGACTACTGTCATTGCAAAATGATTTTTCCTAATATTTAATTAGTTTCTCTTCTTGCAGCTTGTGTCCATTGCAGGGTAGCCTCTTGTGATTTGAACAGTCTGTCTCCATCTTCTGTACAGTCCCCACTAAGAACATGGCTCATATTGACTTTCACTTAGTGTTGTTAGTTCCTCAGTTCTTTAGATCTCCCTTGCAGTTAGCTGTGGGCCCTGAGAGTTATTGATCTGCTACCTACAGGGCCAAATATTGACACTGCACAGCTGAGACTCCATAGTCAAACCCAGGCGGCAAACACTAAGCAACATTCGTATTGAGAAAAGACAACTTGGGAGGCAAGCGGTCACTCAGGTCTACCTTGGCACCCTGTCCAGGACACAGTATTTGTGCTGTGATCTGCAGCCACGACCCTGACCCAAGACTGCCTGGGAGCGCAGAGGTTTTCCCTGATACCATCAGTACCATCACTGGTCATGAGGACTAGAGACCAGATGAGAGTTTTCTCAGACACTCTCTCATCTTTGCCATCACCATCTAGACAGGTCTTCTCTAGCCCACAGGAACCAATGCTGTATTTTGCATAACTACAAGAGGAAACGAAGCAATGTCTTCAGCTGAACATTGCAGACCCAGGTCACCCATAATCTTCTGAGGACAAAACTTTAACCTGCATTCAATGATGTATGATGTCATTCTGGTTTGGTTTTTTTTGTTGTTGTTGTTCAATGAGAACAACAACAAAGACCAGTTAGTTATGAGTCCTTTTCCGGAAGAGGAAAATTAGTTTCTTTTATTCCAAATCAAAAGGGCCAAAATCCACAATTTGGATTCTAGCCTGCCCAAAACCCACAATTGTCTTATCATTGTGCTCAAACCCCCAATTTACTGTGGTAAAACTGTCTACAAGAATTATACTGAAGTTCTAATCAAGAGAAGAAATTTCCCACAGCTCTGCATTGCTCCTCAGAAACTGGAATGTGACCGGGACCATTACTAAGTCCTGGGGACACTGGCAGTGGAAGCTTCTGAAAGCATTACACCCAACAAACCAGGTGTATTTATTATTTTTCAGGATGGTGTGCAAATACCAGAATATAACCATTTACACAGGGTAATGGGCACACCTTTGCCCCACTCCTACGTATCCCAGCTTGTCATTCACCACTTCACAACCTGGGTCTCTCCCTCAAGAAGAGGGAGACAAGACAGCACTGGCAGAGGACACCTGACAAGCAGAGTGGCTCTTCCTCCAGCCTCATGCTGTGAGAAACCCCAGCTCCATCTCCCGACGAGAAAAGGAAGATGTACCCAAATAAATGCCCATGAGTGGAGGTCCCTCTGCTCTGCAACCACGCTGACAAGGAGGCCAGCCCTGAAAGCCAGGACCACGCGAGCGCCATGTGTGGTACATCACCTTGGAAAAGGGACGCATCCTTCCTTGACAAGGAGTAAGGGACACTCCAGGCATTGACACTGACCTCTCCTCCCCGCAGCTGCCCAGCTTGCTGTGCCGGCACAGGGGTGAAATATGGTGGGTGGGAGACTGTAGCATGGGAGTCTGTGCTTTCTGGCAGCATAGTCACCGGCAGAGCCTAGGGATTTCTGCCTGAAAAAGCTGGGAAGAAGCTACTGTAACAGAGCTGTGAGTGGCATTAGCCGCTCTCGGTTTTCCCAGCATCTGTGCTGAGCTGCCACAGGGGAATCAGGCAAGAGGGGCAGAAATTCCCTGGCTTTCCATCTAGAAATAAATCACTGTAATAACATGGCTGCGCTAAGCCAAAGCCAAGGAAGCAAGGTGGCAGAGAGAATAGGAAAACCATCCAAAAGAATGATGTTTCTGAAGCTTGGAAGGTAAGAGCAGATTGTAGAGAGAACTTTGAACAGTTTCCTCCTGCTTCAGGTAAATTTGATCAACGCTGTAATTCGTCTTCTAATTAGTAATCAGACCAGTTAGGTTTGATGGATTCCAACATTATCTGAACACAAATACTCTTTTGCACAAATAGCACTGGCCAGTTAACACGTAGGCTGCCACTTTCATGCTGGAATCAGAAGGAAAGAAATTGAAGATCGCATGAAAAGAGTAGTGGCACTTTCTATTCTAATTTAAGGAAAGAAAGAACGGTGTCCTTGAAGATTTCTGCTGCTGTTCAGCATTCATTTCAGTGAGCTGGCTCCGTTCCTAAGCCTCTCTGCTTCTCTCGGGTGGGCAGACACATCACAATGGATGGAGCAGCGCAGGCAGCAGCTCTGGACTCTGGAAGGATTGTTTAGTACCAGCTGGGGAATTGGCTCATCTGCAGTAACCTCGTCACAGGGAAAGCTAGTCTTGAGAGACACTAATGAATGTGGTGGAGTCACCCCACAATATTTTTAAGGAAATGGCTTGAAAATTTTACGTTTGTGCAAAGCAACTTGTTCCACTTTGAACATTTGTTTCATAAATGTGTCATATTGCCAAAAATTAAAAGAATTACTATTTCCTACACCCCCCCCCACCGCAACATTTTGGAATTGACAGTGTGTTGAAATACTACACTTTCTCCCAGGCTCTGCATAACACGCTGCTGTGGGATAGGTCACTTTTAAATTCACCAGACCTGTGACCATGGAACTCAAGCTCCAGTGCTTACGCTTACAAGCTGCTCTTAATTTTTACATTCCCTATCACTGGAAAAATAGCTGAGTAAAATACCTATGCTATATTTACCTCCAGCAAAAGGTTCGCATTCTAAGAACTCCAAGTCTGAAAAAAAAATACAATTATTCTGTGGCTAATTTCACCCTTCCTGAAGAACTTATAACCACCAAAATGAGGGGCTGTCTCTCTAAAGCTCTGTAATGCAGAGTCAGCTATCCAAATGAAGCCAAAGATCCTTTGAAATGTGGTGGAGACAAAGACCAAAGTTCTGTGCTATTCTCGCAAGGCCACAGAGATGAACGTCCTCCTCCTCACTCCCCTTCCCTGGCCACCAGACAGTGGCTGGTGGGTACAGTACCAAAACGCTTGCCATGACTGTCAAGGATGGTACATTCCTGCCTGTGAAAATTAAAATGGTTTAACCACAGCTTTTACTTTACCATGAGACAAGCTGAAAGCATTCCTATACCCATCTCAGCATGAAAACAGGAATGCCGGAAATTTAGCGCTTGTTCACTAACCACCAACAATGTCAGTACAACTGAAATCAGCCCTCAAGAAGGGGAAAGTGTCTGAGAAAAAAAAAAGGCATTAGAAACAACTGGCATGAGATGGAAATTAAACCATGCATATCTTGTAAAGCTCTTTGTGGCACCAGACCCTACAGAAAACTACATGTTCAATCCAAACCAGACAGGATTCCAGAAATCACCCTTTTCTAGCAGTGTTGACAGCAGAATTTACTACTTCAGTCTGAAGATGTATGTTTCAGGGGATAAATCACTAAATCTGAAATAAAATGGCCATTTGTGTCTTTACAAAGAAGAATAAATTTTTCCTTATGTAGGTGCAAGTTATTACTAAGTTCACCATAACCTACTACTTTGCCGCAAAGATGCTAATACCACCACACTCAGAAAATTAAAAATTAATAAAGCAGATGAAAGCCTTTGACCTATCCTCAGTGGAACATTTGGGAGAAAAATGCATTTCACAGGATGGAGTCAGGCATACATGATTTTCATTTATTTAACAGTGTTGTCATGACATTTAGGCATCTCCCCTTGCAAGAAACTCTCATTATCAGAGACTAAGAGGTTATCCATAGAAGCATTAAAATACTTTTTTAATTCTGATGTATGATGCTTAGCTACCCAGTGTAGCAGAAAAAAATGGTTAAACAGAGTCAGCAGAATCACATGTTTCAAGAACAACAAATAAAACTGCAGAAAACCGGGCCAGCCTCATTTATTTTGCCACTAAAAGTGCAGGGAAATGCACATACAGTGGTACCAACCCAAAACAGCACTTCTGAGAAGTGTTGTCAGGGAAGAAATAAAATACATGCATTCGTTTTCCCCATGGCCACTGTCAAAGCCAAATGACTGAGACACAAAAATATTCCATTAAATTCACAAAGATGCTCCCTTTTGGCTTGCAAGCATTGTAACACCTCATGGCTATGGTGAAATCAGGGCTTTGAGCGCTCTCCAGACCTGTGCGCACAGGACTGCATCTAAAACACTGCTTATGGCTCAGATGATGGAGCTTGTACTGACTCCCAGACTATTTTCCACAGCTCCAGAAACACCGTTAACTATTGCCACGAGTGCTCCCTCGTTGCTGCTGGGTCCCACCCCTTCTAACAATAATCACTCCTCTCGTGCCATGAGGTGTCAGGACAGTGGCAGTACACAGGCATCACAGAGAGATCAGGTTTGCTACTGGAAATCCTCTTCACCAAAACAACCAATTTGCTGCCAGGAAGTGAAGCAACGAGTGTCTTGCAGAGGAGAAACAAGTAATTGTAAGGAGGGACCAGCATTACCTTTGACTTAAGTCATTTCGTCACAGCGAAGCCGCAGGATGTCAGTGATTATTCCTGAGAGTGAAGTGTAGAGAGTGAAGCTACAACTTAACCCACAGCAAATGTACACAAAGCTGCCTCCCACGAAGCACAGCTGTGCGGGCTCTTTTGTTTGTGGTTTTTTTTTTGTTGTTGTTGGTTTTTTTCGTCTTTTGAGAGGGAGTGCAATCATCACAGTATAAATAGAAATGGCTGCACTTGCTCCTTTCTCTGAAACCTCTGGGAGATTCAACTGGATCAAACATCTCTTCCCAGTCTGACAGTCTGAAAGACAGGCAGCACCCGTTGGGGTAGCGGATGACAACTAAGGATACTCACGCTCTGAGTGGTCTGACCAGCAGTGCAATGCAAGGATGGAGCTTAGGGAGACCCTGAGCTCACCTTCTGTCTCATTTACTAGCTTTCCATTAATGACTGTTGCCAAAACTCAGTCTGCAGAGTCAGCTACGAGCTGAAGCAGAAGTCTGAAACTAGCCAGTAAGGAGGGGAAAGTCTCTCAGAAAAAGATGGGAATGAGAAATAGAGTAAAAACATATAAAACATATATATATATATAACATATAGAAACATTGTGCTGAGCACCAGTCAGAAGTACAGGAAAAGATCCCTCTGACCTATGCTCAGGTTGAAGATTAGCCCAATACGAAGTAATAATTCATTAAATAATTAATTAACGTATTAAGAATACAATACATTAATACAAATATTACATTAAATAATGTATTAACACCTACTACATTAAAAATGGAAAGAAAAATGTTTTAGCAGGAAAGTTTGGTCTGTTGTCTCCTTGAGGTTCTACACAGAGATCACAATGAAGTGGAGAGCCCGGTGCTGTCCCTGACCTTTTCTAGCTGAAGCAGTATAGCCAGTGTAATGGCAGAGCATAACCCAAGAAGCAGAGCTTACTAGCTTATATCCAGCGCTGGATCCGATTATCCAGGCTGATTACTGTGCTTCTAGACCCAGGCTAGCACTTCTGCACAGCTTGCATTGTATGAGACAGTCACACCAGCTCCACACAGCACTAAGTGAAGGTCTCTTCAGCACCTGCAAACTTTGTTTGACATTCACTACAGTCTTTAGTTCCTTGTGTTTAACATGGGCTATGGAAACTACAAAACCAGCAGTGCTCATGTCCTGAAGAAGACTCCAATTCAATTTTTCATAAATAAGGGTAATTTTCATAAATTTTTCATAATAAACCACGNCCATCCTGTGCAACCTGCTGTAGGTGACCCTGCTCTGGCAGGGGGGTTGGACTAGATGATCTCCAGAGGTCCCTTTCAACCCTGACCATTCTGGGATTCATTCTGTCAAGGGTACCTAGGAAAAACTTCTTGGGTCACTGAAAAGAAGGAAAATGCCGATCCAGAGGAGCAAAACCTGAAAGCTTTGCAGCAAAGTTTGCCAGAGCAAGGATTTGAACAGAAGATGCAAATACAGAGCAACTTTCTTAGTACCACTTTCCCACTCAATGCCATATCGCTGAATCAAGGGACAAACCTCCCGCTACCTTCACTGTTAGGGCATCAAGGCATGGTAGTAACACTCAATGTCCCTTTACAAACACCACCTGTGAAAGTGACTTCCCTAAACAATGGCACTATGTTTGGGGGGGGAGGGAACTGGAGAAATGTAGTGTTTATTTTTTCATTTGCAAATCATCTATCACTGCAGCATAAAGTAAAATGAAAGTCTTCATATTCAACCTAGATTCAACACAGAAAATAACAATTTTACTGCAGAGGATTTTCATAAACTCATGATGCAACCCAATCCAAAACGCCTACTTGTTTTCAGAAAGTGTCCTGTACCAAAAACCATAGCCTCTTTTGCAGATCCCTTTCCCATTTCTTAGCACATTCTGTGTTACACTGTTTCATGCATTAAAATTACTGCAGACCAAAACTTAAAATGGATTATGGTGCAGCATTCACCTTTCACAAGTAAATACATCATGTAGA
>RSEF01000031.1:57949513-57962230 GCA_003993805.1 Himantopus leucocephalus
GGTCCCTTCCAATCCTGACCATTCTGTGATTCTGTGATTCTGTTTTGCAGTTTACCAAAAGCTGGGGAATGGGGTTGTGGCCTTATAGCCATACAAATGCTGTATCGCCTTTTTTAGTAGCAGGACACAAGTTCTGAACTAATTCTGTGAGGAGAAGGTTTTGTCAGATCTGCGTTGTCAGGGCTTGTCGAGGCATGCCTGGAGCTTTGTTCTGCTCTTTTTAACTGTAACAGCAATTGTCTAACAAAGTGGTAGCTGTTATCTAATCAGTTTTAGCTTTCTTTTCTATGACTGTATAATGTAGTGCCTATTTTTATAATAATTTTCATATATTTCTCTACCTAATAGATAGAACTAACAAGTCACTGTTCGTGTAAAATGAACTGTCTAAACCTAGGATAAAAACACCGTGTGGAGGAGAACAGACATGGGATAGTAGCAGAGGCCTTAAAACTGTGGGCACAAGGAGGTACCAGAGCCAACGGAGCTACAACCAGCCAGCCCACCAATGGTCAGTTACTGGTCTCTAAAGGAATGCAGCCGTGGCAAGGGTCAGGCTGGTTTCAGGTGTTACAAAGAGAGCAAAGAAAGAATATGTGAAGTGTACCATGTATAGCGAATCTGAATGTGAACGTGACATGGAATTGCAGAAGAGTGTAGGACAAGGTGCGAGGTATGTTAGCAAACATATAAAAATAAGCCCAACTGGAGCTTATTTTTAATAGACTAAAAAGACGTAAGCTCCCAGCCTCAGCACTGATGCCTTCCTCTCAGAGAAAAGCTCAGGACGTTGACAGCGTGCCGTCACCCTCTCTCCCATCCCAGGCTAAAGCCATCAGCCATAGGAGTCAGGGCAGGGTCTGCGGTAAGCGTAACACCACAGAGAAGGGAGAGGTATTACAAAGTCTGTGAAAGATTTCTAACTATTTTGAAACGTTTTTGCTGTAGATTGCTCAATTTTCTTTTTTTTTTTCCTTTTTTTCTTTTTTTTAATGGTAATAAATAGATCTGGACTAATAACAGTTATTTTATTAGACTGTTAAGATGGCAGGTAGTCTAACGGTAAATTCTTAAATTCTTGACTCTCCGTCCAGGTTGTGTTTCTGAGGCCCACATAAACTGTGTGTGCTGTAGTACAACACTTGGAAGTGGACAAATTACAGTATTCAGCCTGGGGGGGTTATACTTGCTTCCCTTGGCCACATAATGGACACAGAGATAAAAAGAGGAAAGCAAAAAGTTAGGGCTGTTTTTCTTCTCCCCCTTCTTTTTTTTCCCTTCCCCGCCCCCCTTTTTTTCCCCTTTTTTTTCCTTTTTTTATCCCCCTATTAAGGACAGCTTCTACGATACTGTTTTGTGTGAGGGAACAGAGCAGGTACAACAGAAATCCTTTGTACTCTGTAAGGGATGAAGGTGAAGGTGATGTTTGTAAACCAGGTGAGCGGATAAAATACCCACATAAGAAGAGTGAGCTTGCTGCCAGGTTTGCAGGAGTGGGAGTCCGTGCAGTCCTTGTGTATGTCTGGCAGCTCCACTGCCAGTACGAATACCAGAATATCAGAGGAGCAAGAGGTTCTGCCTCTGCATCTCATCACCAAAGGCTGCGGTGTGGTGAGGCAGTTGCTTGTTTACTTTCGTGATATTACAGCTTGCAATCAATACTCACATAGTTCTGCTTGCTTGGCCCTGAGGGGACAAAATGAATGCATTTTTTTCTGTATAGAATCCACTGGCTTGTGCTTATTCCATGCCTAGTGTTTACTATTGGCTCACCATGATTTTGAGTTGAAATTTTCAATGCAACATTTATCCCCTGAAAAAAAGTTAGAAATAAACAGAAAAGTGTTACTCACCCGATTTTCCTCCCCTCGCCCTAGCTAACATAGCTGTACTCTGTTCAGCTCTTCTCAATATTCCCACTGTTTTATCTTTACACTATGATCTGTATGAACACTCTCCAGAAGTGCTGGCGTCCCAAGTGGTTTTAGCAGGAAAGTGGGAGGAGAGGGGTCTGGAAATGTCCTTGGAGATCTCCATCTGAAGCCTGAGATCCAATGGCACTTCACACAAGCCTCTTCCTTCAGAGAAAAGAGAAGGATACCCCATTGCTTGCTCAGCAAGGAGAGGTGTGACAGGGACAGGGACATTCATTTTTGTCTCGGTTCCATTATCAATGCAAGCATCCCATATACTTTTCTTCTACCTCTGTCACCTGGATTGGTTGTATCCCCTTGGGAATATCAGGGAGCAGATGCATGGTGGTGCCAGGCACCAGGGAGAGGGACAGATCGGTGCTGGGACCGGTTGTGCGAGGTCTGTTCCCGTGCAAGCTGCTCACGGCATCAAGGAAATCCCGGCTGGCAGGTTAAGGTGAGGTTGTAACTGCTCGGTTCCTCCTGCCAGTAAAAGGGGCATAACTCAATGACCGCACTCAAATGCGTGAATCCGTGGCTTGCTTGGACTTCAGCTCAGCAGGGGTGGCATACAAAGAGACCGTGCAGCATATATTTTTGAAATGGGTTTTTAATAATTGGGATTCCCAAATTTTTTTTCTGTTCGTAGCTGTGAAACGCTATTACAAATAGAGAACCATTGCTTTTTATTCTTGCTGACACATAAGCAACCAACTGGGTTTTTTAGCAGCTCAATAGATTTCAGTAGGATCATTGGCTAAGGATGTTTTGAAAAGAAAAAAAACCAAAATAGCACTAGCAATTTTCTGGAGTAAAGTAAGAGTTTTCATCTGAAAAAGGAAATTTCTTTGGTCAATTTTTTCTTATATTAATTATTTTAATAATATTAAAGTGAATTTATTTTAATTAATATTAAAGTATCCTCTGCAAAACCATGAGAAATTTGGGAGGGAAAAGGAGAAGTGTTCTCTAGAATCTATTGTATTGATATCGCTTTATTAGAGTAGACAAAATTTTCAGTCTTGTGGTTTCCCATCACAGGCAAAACTTTCGGTCTGTTTTCCTCGTCTGTCCTCCATCCTGTAGCAGTTTTTCTGTAGCTTATCCAGTTTTCCTCTCCTCTGCGCTGTTACCCTACACATTCCACAACCTGTTGTTCCAAAACCTGAGGTTTTCTTTTGTTTTCTTCTTTCTCTTTGATGTTTTCCTCCAGTTCATTGTGATAGGAGCCTGAGGAGAAGGCTGGTCTGTTTTTTTCCCTTTTGAAAGTGCCCAGAGTTTCCTCAATGCCTATCAGTGCTTTGCATGGAGAGGCACCAAATGGTTTCAAAGGGTGAAATTCAGTCATAAGCCCGTCATGACAGTATCCCAAATATCAGGGAGGTCATACTTTAATATTTATTTTCCAGCCTAAGCCTCGCAAGATTGACTGCTGTAAATAAAATGGGGTCCTGACTATTTTCTTTGTAGGTTGTGCAAATGAGACAGTGAAATTAGAACTCTTTACACTATTTTAAGACGGGTGATTTAGCGTAGAGCTAAACAGAGTACCTGTGTCTCAAGGCCATGACTAATTTATTCAAGCAGTTGCAGTTCTGGATCTTGAATATGTTACTTTTGAAACTGTAGACTGCTATGTTTTCATTAAACTAATCATATTACTAATCTCTGGCATTCAGAGTCCCTTATGTCTATGAACTATGACTTTATTGCTGAACACATCTGCCAGTGTGTTGCTGTAAATGACCTTAAAGATACGTGGAGTTTTAACCAGTTAGAAGTACAGGAAACGACCAGTTGCCTTTTGCATTTGTTCAGTGAAGCTCACAAGGCAAATTAATTAGTCTAAATCAAGATGATGTGCTTTCAAGTGGATGGGTAAAGGCCAGAAATAGTCTTTTTCTTTTGCCTAAGATAATGCACAACTATGTCATTTAGATTTACTTTAAAGTTTGAAGGGATGAAATGAGAGCTAGAACAATTAGCTTTTTTGAGATAAATGAAAGCTAAGAGCAGGATCAGTCCTGTTAATTGCATGGATAAACTCAGTGGTTTGGGTTGGTTTTTTTCAGAGACTGCTTGTTACTTTTTTTTAAGAGTTTCCTAATGAATCTCATTGTCGGATTCCTTCTTGATTTATCATGCACTGCTAATCCTTTTGCAAGAAAGAGAGAAGCATTGTCAGCTATAGCAGGTTAAACTTTTTATTCATATGGCTTTGCTGATGTGACACCACATTTTAGTGGGTATCATTCAAAGCAACACTAAGTAAGTGATACACAGAACAGTTTTCAAGGAATTCAATGCCTCGCCAAATGAAACAGATCAACCATGATGACGCTTTCAGACCTGCAGGACAAGGAAAGGTTTGCGGGTGTGAGATAGTTCAAAATAAGGCTTGTGGCCATTTTGCTTGGCTTCCTGGGTGTTAGCATGCATATGTCTGCTATTGACACAGTTATGCTTTGGGTTCTACTTAGGCAACATCTGTGAAATTCTGGCCAAGTGGCATGAATGCAAATTTTGTCACTAGAAGTTGTGGCATTGGTATTTCATTTGCCTCCCTGCGATCAGAAGTTGTTACGAGGCCCCTGCCGTGCCGACACAACACTTGAACTCTCTGGAAGATATAAGTGGTGCAGATCCCTTACCAGTCTGCCTGTCTGCAGGTTTTGTACTGCTGCTTGTCACCCAGACACGGGATGATTTTCCACGTGAAGCTAGTAGCGAGGGAAAACATCCCTAAGAGAATTCTTAAAATCTCTGGCATTACTTTCTTCTGTGGATCAAATCCTGCTTTGCCACCAGGGATTCAACAACACGTTTTTAAGATATTGGTAGTGTAGGAATCCAGGTAGCTATTCATGTAGCTTTTGTCATAACAAGGTGGGGTTTGTATCAAGGATGGAACTCTCATCAGAGAAAGTGTTTTTCTGGCTTAACAGTCCGGTGTTGCAAAATTGTCTGTTGTGATGGTGAACGTGTGTGGGTTTATTTTGTGTATTGGTGGCGGATTTTTTGTTCTTTTACTTGCTGTCATTAGTGATATGTAATTAGTTTCTTGTCATTGAGTCTGTGGAGCCACACGTGAGAAGCACTTTCACTGACAAGCCAATTTCTTTGAATGGCTGTAGCTTAAATAGCAACTAGGTATTTATTCTGTTAGAGAAGTTTATAATATATTTGATTTTGTGGCGGGATCTAGATCCAGCGAACAGAGCTCCAGTAAACTGAGCTGCTGCTTCATCTGTCAGCTCCTCTCTTTGGTCTTAGGGAAAAGTAGGAAGTCACGGTGCTGGTAGGGGGTTGCTCCGGGAGGCAGCCTCCAGGCAAGCCGTGAACCTTAGAACACACATGTGTTTATGGTCAGCTGCGAGGCAATTTGTCAGTTAAAAACTGAAAATCGAGTGTGACTCAAACATGTTAGTGAGGGTTTGGTCATACGATATCATCGGTCCGACACCGTGTTCCTGGTCCAATGGCTGTGGCGTTGGTGACTCTTTGCCTCCCAGTTCATGGTGGATGGGCTAACGAGTTCTTTGACGATGGGAAATCAGAGCTAGCTGAGTGTCTTCCCTCTCGCCCAAGTGTGCGTGTGCACTTTTCCGTAGATCAAGGGCAACCTGATCCAAAGGATAACTTCCTCATTCGTAGGTCAAAACCAGTGTATTCTGGCTCATTGGGACAGCAAACTGAGTGCCTTCTGACTGTTGCAGACGTTTCGTAGCTTTACTATTCTTATGCAGTAACTCCAAGCAAACAGTCTGTGTTGTGTTTGGGCGCAAGGCAGGCAAGCCAAATCACAAGCAAGTCTTTATGCCACAGTGTCATTTGGATGTTTCCTCACACAACTTGTATTTTGGAATGATTGGTGCCACTAAGTGTTTCTGATTACTTTGAAAACACTAAAATGTCTGTAATTTAGCCAGGAAAACATTAAAAAGCCATGATTGCCTTTTGCAGGAAAATCTTACCTTTGATTCCTTAGGCCCTTTTGTATGCGTTGGTTAGGTTTATGTGGAAAAGAGTTTTTTGGGAAAGACATTTTAACTTCCTGTTATCCTGTTGCAACCAGTTCAGAATTACAGGCAGGTTCCCCTTCGGACATGCCAGGGGTGCAGTGGCACGGAGAGCGTGCGAAGCTGTCACGTCTTGGTGTGTGTTTGATCGGTGCTTGTGCGGAGTTGCGATGTGCTTTCTGTCGTGGTTTCAGTAGCCAGCTAAGGGAAACCCCTCCTACTGAAATCTACAGCGAGAGCTGCGTAGTTCTTGTGCGGGAATTAGCAAGTAAGTTTCAAGTGTAGAGATTGTGTAGTCAAGTGGATGGAGCACTTGACAGGAGTCTGAGAATAATATGTCTTTCTTCAGCCTAGACACTGAGTCATTGTGTGGTGTTTGGCAAATTGCTTCAACTCTTTCTGGCTTTTTTTTCCCCCACAGGAAATAGAGGAGTCTACTTTAGAATGAGATCTGTAAGAGCTAGTGTAACAAATAATGGTTATAATCATACAGTTGTCTGCAAAAGCTTGGATAATAATCTTCCGCAGTGGCATCAGTTTGAATTTGTTTTTTTAATTGAATGGAGGTTTGACAAATTGATCCTTGATGGACTGGTGCAGACGTTTTAGTGATTATTTTTTTTTTTACTAGTAAACAGAATTCTTATTTTAATGAGAAGGAAGATCTTTATAATTTGAAGCCAGTTGCCAACAGAGGGTTGCAAGTTGCTAGTGCAAGGTTAAACTAACTTATAAATGGGACAGTCCTTGCATTTTAAGTGTCTTTAACATGGTTACAGAAATACCACAGTTGTGCTCCTCCTAATACAACATTTACGTTTTATTTTGAAACAGAATGTTAGCTTCTGCTGGAAAGATCATGAGACTGTCTTGTTGAAGAGGGACAGGACAATCCATTTTTTTGTGCTTGCATCACATCCTGGTACCAAATGATCAGTGGTTTCTGTCATCACCTCTGGTCTGAGCAGATTTGGTATTCTGCAGTGGAGTGATGTCCCACCTGTGCCAGTGGCTACGCTGCTGTCTTGGTCTGTGCAGCAGTTATGTCTCTGAGCTAATGGCAAAAGAAACCTGCATTGGTATTGTTTAAATGAAACATAGGTTAAAACTGATGATAAACAATGCCTGTTAGCTTTTCTGGATTGTTGATTTCAGTATTTTCCACAGGTGACCGGATATCCACTGTAGCAATATGTAAAGCCATAATGTTCATCTTCTCCTCTCATCTATGCAGGACATAGTTTAAAAAACATAAGGGTGACCACTGTCTCCTGAGGAACAGACAAGCAATTAATTGTTTGAGCACTGATAGCACAGAACAATGATCAGCTGCACTGTGCTGCAGGAGCCTATGAAGGCTCAGCAAATGCTAGTTTGTCCTAGATATGTCCTTTTTGCTGTCTGCCACGTGCTGACATAAAAAGCTTTAGAACCTGCCTGAATGGGGCTTTTAGAAATTCTTCTGCTGGTTAGTAACCTGTAAGAAAACACCTTTTTTTAGAACATTCTTCTTTCCTCCACTCTTTGACTCTCATTCTTCTTTTCTCCCCGGGATGGATCCCTGCGGCAAGAAAATCTCTTCAGCTTGAATTCTTTTTTCTTTGCTGTCCTTTTCAGTTAATTGTCCATTCACTTATGTATATTCTATGTCTTCGCTTGTTCTCCCAGGAGATGTCAGACAATAACCTCCTACGCTGTAGTTTGGGGGCTTTCTGAAAATGCCTGTGGGGTAAATTGAGCAAGACGAGAACTAACTAATGGTAATTAATTCACAAATGTTGTATTATACAATTATATGTATTGTTTAAAGAGTAGAAGCACCTCATCATACCAGAGCTGCAGATTATTAATATTCCCTCTACAGTGGTCCCTAATTAGTTAGAATATGTTTGACCAGTTCTGCTGTCATGCAATGCTCACATACCAGCCCTTAAAAGGTCACAGCTAGTGGGATCTAAAAAGCCTCTTATAGTTTTGCTAACATGAGTTCCTTAACAATTGAGTCAAATAGCTAAAAATAAAAATAAAAATAAAAAATCGCAGAGGGCAGTACCAGATGCTGATACTGTCGCTGTTATTTCCCATTGATTTTGTCAGAGGATTTGCACTATGCAAATTTGTTCAATGCAAAGAGATCTTAATGGATTATAGAACAGGACTGTCATTAACCACTTGTTTTACATCTTATTATGATTCCCTGATTCTTTGGGCAAAAGTGGGTTATCTCTGACTGCTCTGCAGACTGAAGCGTGTAGGGATTGCTGTAATCTGTGTTTTGCTCTCTGTGTCCCTAGAGGACTCATTGCCAGCTGGAGAGAGACAAAAGATGGTGCTCCCACCAAGATCACACTGTTCCTCCCCTTTCCTCTTCTGTTGAGTGAGCTAATGAAAAGACCTGCTATGACAAGCACAGGCTAGCTGAGAGTTTTCCCACAATCTGGGAATTAGATGGCCTGATTAGGCAACTATTTGGTCTCTTACTACTTATGTCTGACACAAATGTGTCACCACATAGGAGAGAAGCTGACATCTAAAATGCTTTCCCATAGGCAATGCAGTTTTTTTAACCACTGGTGCACAATAAGCTTAAAAGAACAGAGATAGTGATACATATTTATGGCATCAGGAGTCCCCTAGCATTAAATTAGGCAATTTTATATGACTACTAAGAACCCTCAGCTTCTTTGCTAGTCTGTGCAGTTGCTTTCAGTCATCTGTTAAGAACATCTCTTAAATTCTTGGGTTGCCTTGCAGCCCTCTGCTTTGGTTAGGAACGCACAGCAGTCACAGCCAGTGGAACGGAAGGCATGGAGTGAAGTTACAGGACAATGTTATGGAAAACTGTGGTTGTTTCTTAGCTTGATCTGGGAAGGCATTCATGAAGGTGCTGAGGTTTTAACATCTTTGCACTAAGCCATTTGAAAAGCAGGATTTGCAAAAAAGGTGCTGACAGTGTATCTCCAGGATACAAAAGGAGTTTAGAGGAATAATGCTCTGTAAGCTGCTCTAACTCTTTAACCTACTATTCTACCAGGCACCATGTGTTTGGCAAGTTAAAGAGAGAGCCACATGGCACAAGAGCCAGCGGTATGAAAAATGTCAAAACATTTTTTCCACAGCCCAAATGGGATTGGATTAGCTTGTCTTTTTTATTAAAAAAACAATGACACTAACCTCTAAGATAAAACACATTTTATCTCTAATGTAAAGTTGAGCTATGTTTGGAAAAACAGGCATTTTGAAAATCCAGTATATTTGTATTTCAGAAGTGGGATACAGTGTAGGATGGGGGTGTCTGAAGTGTGTCACAGGTAACATTTCCTGAGTGTTTTGTTGGACCTGGAACTGCATTTTTCAATGGCTAATAGTTCAGAAGCTGTTCCGACAGAGGATGTGGCTTCACCGGAGTCACTATAGCTACGCTGTGCCTAGAACCGTTATTACCAAAACCGTCATATACCATGTGTATTTTACAGCTGTAAGTCAAATTGTAAAGAGCTGAGGTAAGAAATACGTGAAGTAGTTCATAGGTGGCAAGACGAGAGCCTGCATCACAGAGCAGGTGGCAGGCACCGGCAGCTGATCCAGCTCCTCAGTCAGGCTTCGTAACCTCTGCTGAACCCAGTGCTCTGATAATAGCATCTCTGCCAGTAACCCTGCTGAGAGCTGGTGAGAAAGCGCTGACCCCTTCGTGAACCTCACAGGCTCCATATGCCAAGGCCTGAATTGCCACCCAGATGCCAGTGAGGTCAAAGAGCCGGGGGAAGATGTTGTGCAAAGCATCCTTTGGAAAATACAGCAGCTTTCACCTCCTTCCTTCCCGCAACCCTGCCCGCTGGAGATGCTTATGATCAGGGCAGGGCTTCTGTGTATGAGTGTCAGGCACAACTAAATCTGTGCTCTTGCTTGATGTGTTCACGTTAAAATTGATAGCGAAGGATTTCCGTTCTCTTCTGTGTCTCGTGCAGCTGGCAGCTCTGAGCTACACGCTGCTTTTCCAGCCCCCTCTTCCCTGCTAGCCTGTTCCTCTTGTTAAAATCATTTAAGCCAGACTTCGCTTCTTGATGTGTTACCTCATGCATACAGAAAAGCACATGCACTCTCAGTAAAAATTCTCTGTGTTGGTCTTCTCTTCTCTCCTTTCCTACTTTCTGTGCTGTAAAGAGATTAAAAGAGCACAGAGCGTTATAAGGTTATGTTAATTAGAATAGCCAGTAGCCTGAAGTAATGCTAAGTAGGTAGGGTTTTGTGGGTTAATGTACAAATTTATAGCAGGCTGGAAAGGCTCTGCAACGAGGGCCCAGTCCTTCATTGTGTTTTTGTTGTATTTGCTTGATAGGGTTTTTTTTGTGCATAAGGCATGCTGTCATCTTGAGCAGGTCACACTTCATGTGGATAAACATTTTGATCACATGTACAATTAATGTACTATAAGTGTGTATTTTGAAGTACAAGTTCACAAGTCGATGACCAAAACTTCTTGATTTAAAACACACTGTAGACAGGACAGTGGGCTGAAAACGTGACTTTTCAATCCTGGGGAAGAAGTCTTTGCTCAGGAGTGGATTACGGTGAAGCAAAATAGTTGTATTGCTTATTGCTCTTTGCTCTGTAGGTGACGTTATCTTGTAACCTGTGTCTGTCTCTTGCTTTTGTGCTGCAAAGGGAGTGCCTTCTTATCTTATTTTGTACGAGCAAAAGTTAGACCTTGATGTTCCTTTTAGTCAGTATCCCTGGTCCAATATGTCAGTGCTCCATGTTACGACCCTCGTTGTGTTAAATGTGGAGTTTCCAAAAAAGGGAAACATACTGACATAACTTTGTCTTTTCTTTTTCAGGATAATATAGTTTTGAACAGTGCCTCCCCAAGAAGTGTGATGAGAAATGGCTTTAGGAAACAATACCCAGAGAAGTTACTCCATCATCCCCTGCTTCATCTTTGTTGAGGTGAGTGCAGCATTCATTTGCCAAGCCTACGTAGAAGGCAGCTCTGCCCTGCAGGAAATAAGTCATTTGTTGGCCATTTTGCGTGTAAGGAAGAATGCTTTCTTACTTGGTAACATGAATATCCATCTTCATACTCAGTGTCATCCAGTCCCCCTGAAAACAGTCCTTCATGAGTTAGCCAGATCTTAGGTAGCAGCAAGCGAGAATAAGTAGATGCTGTGCTTTCAAGACTTGCCTCTACCTGGTTTGCCGGCTAGTCCTGCGGTATTTGGTAGAGAATGGGCGGTAGCTGCAGGTGTAGGTCAGCAGCAAGGTGATTGCTCATCTTCCCATTTTTCCTCAGGCCTGTATCCATCTTGCTGCTGCACAAGGACTAGACCTTGTTTAAGGAAATGTCTGATCTCACAGTCTAATGGTTCATAGGCTCAGGAGGCAGCACAGCTCTGATTTCAGTTCAGGTGGAACATAAAATTTAGATGAGCACGCTTTAAAGTGTGATGAAGGAGCTTGGCTAGCACAAGGACTGTGAATTGACTAGCAGTGAAGTTACAGGAGTGCTTGTTCCCACAATGGAGTATGGCTCCACGTCCTTGTTAAGGGTAGTGCTTTTTTTAAATTGGCTTATTATTTTTCTCTGTACAAGCTGCTTTTTTGTGGTGCTTCTTTTACTTACCCTAACACGGCCAGACTGACCAAAATCGTTGTCCAAATCAATGAATGTTCAGCTGGTGTTTAGAAGACTGGGGTGATTTTCTTGGCCAGGGGGACAGCTCTGTGATTCCAAGGAGGATGAAAGCTTCCATCAAATTTAGACGGTAAAAAGGAGATAACTGCCTGTGACTGACCACCTTCAGAGCCACCTGTCCGTTGTAGCTTGGATGCAATATCGCTCTTTGGCCCAAATTATGGGGTGACTTGTGCTCTCCCACAAGAGAAGCACTCAGAACAGTCAAAAGACTAATTGTAATGCTGGGTGTTGTGTAAGACATCCCATTTCCACTGAAATCTTGGAAAGGTTTGAGTGTGCTTCTGGCACAGGTGTAATGGGCACTCTGAGTGGTTGGTTTCCAGAACTCCTGAGCACTGACCTTTCCCCAGGGACGTGGGAAAAGCGTGCCATGGCATCTGGGACCTCTCCAACCCTTACTCACCTGGAGTCCCCTCATCATTGTGTCTTCTCCAGCCAGGGCATCCAGTTCTCTTATGCACTCTCTACTTTCTGTACTGCCAGCTTAGCCTCCAAAACAGAGCCAGGTGCTGCCTTGGTTGCTCAATCTAAGGTAAGTAGTAGTTTTCCTTTTGACTTGAATGGACCTTCCTTGCAGGAGGAATCTGGTTGGGGAATGAGGACAGAAGAAAAACGTAGTAAAACCACTCGTAAAGCTTGGCACAGGGCTTTCCCAGCTGCAGTGGTGGCAGACACCAGAGTGAGAAGGTGGCTGAGCCTTGTAGTGCTTCACAGGGATTTGTCACGGACGTAATGTCCTGCCTCCTGGGGAATCTCTCTCTCTGCTCCCTGGGTAAACTGGGGGGCTGTTCTGACACAGAAAATGGGTCACTACTTTATCCCAGCTACAGAAAGAAAGGTTAAAAATGAGGAAAAAACAGCAATGAGCTCAGAAGCAACCAAATAAACACCAATAAAAAACATAAATGAGAAGTCTCAAATTTATTGCTTAAAAAAGCAGTTCTGAAGTTGAGCCAGCAATGTGCCCTGGTGTCCAAGAAGGCCAATGTCATCCTGGGGTGCATCAAGAAGACTGTGGCCAGCAGGTTGAGGAAGGTCATTCTCCTCCTCTGCCCTGGTGAGGCCGCATCTGGAGTATTGTGTGCAGTTC
>RSEF01000031.1:57962330-58001531 GCA_003993805.1 Himantopus leucocephalus
TCTGGACACGCTCTAGCACCTCAGTGTCTTTCTTGTAGTGAGGAGCCCAAAACTGGACACAGTATTTGAGATGTGGCCTCACTGGTGCTGTGTACAGGGGAACGATCACTTCCCTAGTGCTGCTGGCCACGCTATTCCTGATACAGGCCAGGACGCTGTTGGCCTTCTTTGCCACCCGGGCACACTGCCGGCTCATATTTAGCTGGCTGTCAACCAATACCCCCAGATCCTTTTCTACCCGGCAACTTTCCAGCTACTCTTCCCCAAGCCAGTAGTGTTGCATGGGGTTGTTGTGACGCAAGTGCTGGACCCAGCACTTGGCTTTGTTGAACCTCATACCATTGTCCTCGGCCCATCGATCCAGCCTGTCCAGATCCCTGCGTAGAGCCTTCCTACCCTCAGGCGGATCAATGGCGACACCCAACTTGGTGTTGTCTGCAAACTTACTGAGGGTGCACTCAATCCTCTCGTCCAGATCATTGGTAAAGATATTAAGCAGAACTGGTCCCAATACTGAGCCCTGGGGAACACCACTTGTGACTGGCCACCAACTGGATTTCATTCCATTCACCACAACTCTTTAGGCCTGGTGATCCAGCCAGTTTTTCACCCAGCAAAGCATACGCCCATCCAAGCCATGAGCAACCAATTAATTCCTTAGATTTCTAACCTGCTGTGCATTGGGGGGTTTGGTATTATTCTCCACTTTTCCATTTTACCTCTCTGTTCATACACAGGGTTTGTTTTCCTCTGTTCTCTGCCATTTGAAGAGATGGTATTCCACCTGATACTCTGCCTGCCATGTCTTACTGCTTAATGCCCCATCATACTCTAGTTGGAGTAATTTGTACTTCAGCATCTTTGAAGATTTTCATGTCTTTCCCCTGCCAAATTACTGTTTTCCCTTTCTTACGACCTTTGGTCTCAGCCCTCCTCAGTTGTGCAGATGGAGATGGGGAAGAATTGTATAATTAAACATGAACGTGACAGCATATACATTTGTCAGTTGGTGAGGTGTGCCATGGACATGTGCCTCAGCGCACAGGCTGTTCTCAGCAGCAGCTGCTGAGTGCAAGTCTTAGATTATCAGTACTACAGACTGCTTTGAAAGATATTAGTAAACACTGAAATGATAGTAAAAGCAATATGAGGTGTGGGAAGGTAACAGTAATCCCACCAGTATGTTTAGTTCTATTCCTTGCTTTGCTGTCAGTTTCATGACCTCATCTAAACACTTTGTGTCTTTAGCCCAGTGTGCCTTTAACCTATCTGCCCTCAGGGTAACTGGCTTCGTGAATTGCAAGGTGAAAGAAGAGCTCAAGACCCATTAAGAGGAAAAAAAAGGCTGAACCTGGGTTTCTTCACATCTTGGGTTACCCCTAAGATCCAAGGTAGAGTGTAAAATTGGAAAGGTGGGGATACAGGTACTATGTCATGCTTTATTTTGAGAGACCAATGGTCATACCGGCCCTCTCTCTAAAAGGACACTCCAGGTAGGCTCTCTTGGCTAGAGGTGGTAACATCCTGGCAGCACCTTTGTCCTAGTGTGCGTTTAGCCCTCACTCAGAGCTAGTACCTAAGAGCTACTAGAGCTGGTAGCTCATGATAGTAACAATGAACTGGAAGCTCCTCAGATAGTGTAGCCATAATAACCAGTTACAGAACCTCTGTCACCAGCAGGCCCTAATCCTTTGGGGTCAGCTAAGAGGACTTCTGATAGTAAGTCAATAATGCCTAGCAGGTCTGGGAGAGTTTTAAATCACATGGATTACTTTATGTTTTGTTCTCTAGGGGTTGGAAGCGGGATACATGATGCAGCTTGCAATAACTCTACAAGGATGTGGCACAAGTACCCATTTCTTGTGCAGAGAACCCTTATTTAGTGAACACACGTATCTTGCCACAATTTCTGCATGAGAAATATGTGCAGTTATTGAACGCTGTTGGCCTGCAGAGCTGCCCAAAACTGAACAGTACCATTTTAGTTACTAATAAATGCACAGACATGCAGACAGGTACATAGTGCAGGCTGGATGGTTCCCCTGTTATAAGAAAGCTTTAAATGAGAACAATGTGCAGAATGAGGCTGTTTGTGCTGGCCTCAGAAGAAAAGAAATCTTCTCCTTTAGCTCCATGATGCACGTAATACTGGAAGTTTGCAGAGAGGCATTGCTTTCCCTCATGCATAAAAATGCCCCCAAGACCTCAAAACATCTCTACTACCTGTAAATTGCAAGTATCCATTTCTTATCAGCTGTTCAAACAAAACAGAAATAATAAAAAGACTCCTATGTCCTTTGCTCAGAAATGTGTGCGACCTCCCAAACTAACCCAGAATTTCTGCTGTTCCCCAGCATGGGGCATTTGAAATGTTTTCCTTCCTTACTCTTTGAGGAAGATGCTTTGGCATGAAGATGCTCATGCCCTCTTTCTGTGTTACTCAATTAGTAAGTGCTGCCTGGCATGTTTTGAAATTTAGGGCTTGCTTCTAAAACAATAGTTTTGCCTTAACTGCTTCTAAGAGTGTCTTTGAAGAAGATTTAAACTTTAAAATGCTTTGTCGCAGAATTCCTCCCATGCAACTGTTTTTCTTCTGTGAGAAACAGTGTACTTTTGACTTCGGCCAGCATCAGGTTATCAACCTTGCTATCCTAAGCAGCACTGGCTACAAAATTAAGCAAAACTTTATTTCTGCAGAAAAGGAAATGTGTAAATGGACCTCACTGTCCTCTTACAGAGCAAGTCCAGACCCACACCTTGTTGGCCAGCTCAGAGTCACAGGGACTCTTCAGCCTTGTGCAGGTGACTACAAAATCACAGGAGTCCTTAGTCTTGGAGCAGATCTTCAGCATCTCATAGTGGGACTACTGTGTTAGAGAGACCAGAACTCACTGGTCTCACGATCAGCTCCTCAGGGACAATGTGCAGGATGTGAGACCCCAGGACCCCTTCGTGGGGCTGGACCCCAGATGGACATTCAAGTCCCTTCCCCGTATTCTAATTTCTATGTGAGGAAGAGAATCTAAACAGGCAAGCAGGGAGCTTTGATGGACTCCAGAAGGGCCCATGTCACTGCTGATGCTCCATCAGAGAACTCACTGCACAGAGCAGCACAGCTTCTCTGAGGCCATCAGGAAGGACACAATTTGTTTTGCTGGCTAATACAGAAAAAAATCTCTATATTATATGAACTCTATATTAAGGCATTGAAGAAAAAAACCCCAATTTTAACTTATTCTGAGGAACCTTAAGATAGAATGGAGGTGCCTATGGCACGGTAAAACAAAAAGTCCAGAATCAGAAGCCTTTGTACTGTGTTAAGGACATACAGAAGAGAAGCTGAGAAATGAGGAAGCTCTGCCTATGAAACATTTCCCAGCTGGCTACAATCCCACTAAGGGTCAGATCTGAGAGGGAAACAGTTACTCTCTTCGTAAGAAGTACCAGGCAAAAGTAACTGACAACTCTAGGTGTTCAAAGGCACTCTGCAGCTCAGCTCAGACTCTTCCCTTTGAACATTCAGCATAGTTTCTCCAAGGAAAATAAATTCACCCTATCAAATCCCTTTCATCAGCCCACTTGATGGAAAGCTGCCTTGTCAACCAAATCCTCACTCCACTCTTTGATTTTTCAAACTCTCTCCCCAAAAGAGCCTCCTCAGAACTCACCCTCCTCTCTAGAGGGCTCCCAGGAGGACTGGATGACCTTCCCCCCATCATTTAATTTGCCACCTCCGATGGAAGAAGAGCAATTATCCCTGACTGGGCCAAGCCCAGTGGTTCTTCTTTCTCAGCCAGTTGTTTTGTGATGGGTCTTGTCTGCAAACACTGCACGGCTTCCTGGCTGTAAGATAATCTGTGCCCGGAACGGGGAACAGCATGTACTTCAAAAAACAGACGTGAGGCTAAAATTTACGATCCCCAAGCAGCCATGGAAAAACCAGAAAATACCATACATGCATCTGATCTGTATGGATAATGTCTTGGGATTGAAAGGCAGGCAATAAAAAGTGCAGATATTATTTTCCTGTAGTATTTGTTCATTATTTTCCAGCTACAACTAGAAAATCCCTTGTTTCGGCTTTTTCATACATGTCATCACCCTTATGGCAGAACTGCCTTTCTATTGTCAATTGGATGTTTCTGATTTGCTGAATGGATGTTTTCTTATACATTTGCCTTTTTCTGTTTTCATAATTAATTTGTTGCCACAGGCTGGATTGAATAGGGGAAGGTTTTGAACGTTTGGCACTTAGCTTTGACCTAGCAAGCTACCTGAAAATATGCGCTGTATGAAATTCCTGAGAAGTCCCTCTGAATTAGAGTTAACATGGCTAGAGTGGAACAAAAATTTCATCTTCTTGTTGATACTAAGCATATGCTTCTTCCAGTCAGCGTTGATAAGTCTGCTCAGGAAACAAGATGATGACATGAATATGGTTATGAATATTTCCATCCTCCTATATACAGTAAGGTGAAGATTTTTGGAAGCGATTAGAGATTTTGTTTGCAAAGCATAAAACAGTATAAAGGGACTGATTTATTTTTCTTTTAATTAAAGAAGAAAACACCGGCCTCCGGAAAACCAGGTTCTTTGAAATCACAAGGCTGACATCATGAATGACTTCTGAAAAAAGTGATCTGACCGTGCTAACAATACCAGAGCTGGAATCTGAAGCTGTCTATGCCAAGATAATTTGTTTTGCTCTGCAGTTCACATTCATAAAGTCCATTTTTATTGACATTGCACAGTTTGTCAATCAGCAAATGGAATCATTCTATAATTCCATACCAGACAAATAGCTCCCTCATAAATGTATTTATAAAGTACTTTTATATGCAAATATTTATTTCTGCAGACAAAGAAGAAAAGGCCACAGTGCTTCAGCACCTGCAGAGCAGATCAGAAGGGGTGGTTTCCAGGACAGAAGATGCCAAGACAGAGCAGGGCAAGGGAACTTGTTTTCAGAGCTGTTTATCTTCTGCTGATATGTCCCATTGTAAGGCAAAATTAAATCTAACTCCATGAGCTGCCAGGATCTCAGATTCACAGCAGCACTAAGGCTACCATTGAGCCAAGGTGGTCTGTAAGTGCATTGCCAACCCTGCATTAGTAATTTTAGGATTGCTTGTGACAACACAGAAGCTACCCAGTGCTTGCTTCATGGCTGTATGAAGGCACCTAGCAAATCACTAGGAGGTAGGAAATGTGATAAATTACATTGTGGTTTCCACAGCTGCAGAAGGAGAGCGAGGTGATCGGTTGATTCTGGGTGAGAGTTGGGGTTGGGTTGTTGTATGGGTACAGACCTGTAACCATATACTGCCAAATTTAAACAAACATTGCTGACGTAATTGCATCTGCTATTGCCATGCTTCAGCTGTCCTACTCACTGGTTGCAGTCTATATAAGCTATTAAAGATCACTACATATATACTTCATATAGTCACAGATTTATTCCTGGCTGGATAACTCCACTGCACATTTCCCCTGCCTTTAACAAGGACCTTGTGTTCTTGTTATCTCTCATTATCACTGTGTCATCACCACTGCCAAAGAAGAGCAGCTGGATGCCTTCAGTAGTTCATTTTTTATTCTTATCCAAAGAGAAGGAAGAAAATACATGCCTTTTTGGGTTTATTCTCTTGCTAGTCTGGAGCTGTGCAATATGCTTCAAGAGCAAGAAGAAAGCGGCGAGTCACAAACAATTCTTAACAGAAGGGATATGGGAGAATGAACTTAGGAGAGGGGAGTGGGGTGTGATGCAGGAATCATCTAAGTAGGCAAACATCTATGAAGGTCTGGAGCTAGAAGTATGGGTGGAGTAGAGGGAAAGAAACCCTTTATATGAAAGGGTGTGCAAAGTGCAGATTTTGGCAGAGTCCTGCAGTAAAAGTCCTCATATGTTTGCAGCTGAGGGTGGAAGAGTGCATAGATAGCCGTATCTGTAGTAGTTGTGGATAGTTGTGTTGAAAGTTCCAATCACTGGAGGGGTGAAACTGCAAAGAGAAGAATTAATGGTCTTCACTGTTGTCTGAAAAATGGCAAAAGCTCCAGTAATAGATGTGGAAATCATTGTCTATCTACCCGAGGAAGCATTACACGGGTCCCTTTACAGAGGATTTAGATTGTACGTATACTTGGCACTTGCTGGTTTCTGAGCTGAGCATAACAATAACTAACTAAAAAACTGGGTAGCTTATCAATTTTGTTTACAACTACCATCCCTTTCTCAATCTCAGAACCAGTCGTAAAGCAGAGGGAGCTAGGCTGATTTATAGCAGCTAAAGATTTACCCTAGGATTTCAGCCCTGCTTGTACCTTCCTATCACTCACGCTTCAGACAAAGGCTCAGAAACTGAAGACAGATCACTCATGTATTATTTGAAGCAATATTTGCTAACCTTCTCAACCCGATCGTTATTAGGCCCTATTTTTGGTTGATACAGCTGCAACTGGGGTTTATGTTTCACGTGCTTCTCTTTGCTTTTAGACTAAACATGATCAAATTTTCATCAGTTTTCCTGATTTTCTTCTTTTTTTAATGCTGTGCACAGGAGCGAGACAGCTCAAACAATTAGTATTTGTATCTTTTTTCACCTCTTGTTGATCTACCTTTGACTGCACATTTTTAGTGTTGCTTATCAAGGTGCAGAAATACCAGTAGCCTACGACTTTTTGCATGCTTTTTCTAACCCTTACCATTTTTGCTAAGGATCAGTGATCACATAGATCCCATAGATATCCTGAACTACTGATTTATTAACGCATACATTCTTCATTGCTCACTCAGTATGTTAGGAATAACTGTTTTTGGAAAAGAGACAGAGAAGCCGTATAGTAAATTTCTGGTGTCCTCATTTTAATGTCTACAACTGCATGGCATCCCTGCTACTACAGTGGAAAAGACATACTGAACTTAGATTTGGGTGTTTGAGGTATATTATTTGAATGATAGCACAAGAAAAGCTTCATTTGTTTTGATTTTCCAATTTGTAATAAAAAAATAGAATCACTCATTTGGCCAATTACCGACTCTTGTTGTCTGCATTTCATCGGCCAGTTCCTGTGTAACAGCATGGAAGTGTATCCGTGGAAGCAGTGTGCCTGTGTAGCTCAAGCAGGTGCCCAGACATAAGTAAGCAGGTGCTGCCTTATCTGTGAAAAGTCAGTTTTGGATAGGAAAAGTTCATCCTCCTTCTGCTGAAACCAGTGAATGACGTATCCTTAATTTAAAAATTCAAGTAGTAGCAGAAATGCCTGACAAGTGAGTTGCAGTGTGGCAAAAGATACCTGAGTTCACACTACATATGTTTTCAGTGAGAAAATAGCCATTTTGCTAAAACTGTGATTACAGCACTTCTCAATTTTATCCACACATTTCTTTTTCCAGTTCCTTTTGTGATCATTTGTCTATTCTTCTTACCTGCCATTTTTCATCTAATATCCAGATTATCAGCTATTTTGAAAGGAAAATGCCCCTACCATCTGTCTGATCAGCATTCGTCACAAATGAGACCCCATATGAGCTGGGAATCCTGCACGCATCTAGCAAATACTTGACCTTGATGCCAGATGGGAGAAGGGCATTATCAATTAAGCCTGGGATGATACATACATTTCAAACTAATGAATGTACAGTTCTGGCTTCCCTCAAGACAGCTTAAGGCAGGAGAGAGGTAAAGTGTAAAAGAAATCCATCTCAGATCTGAATTTTCCTGTGAGGAGCTAGAGTGCCTCATAATATCTCGGTGTAAGATCAAAGCTCTGCTGCTGTCTAATGCCTGTGCTTCATTAGTAAACATTAGGCCAACTCTAAACTTGTGCCAAAGAGGGACAACAAAAGTGCTAAATCAAAAGGCTTTAGACCAAGAACCATTAGTCTAAATCTAGCTTCATCACTCGAGTTCCTAATTGCAGTATGATTAGCTATAGCAAACCATGTACACCTATGGGTGTAGGAAGTGCTAATGAGCACCACACCAATACCACATGGTTGGCGATGTAAGCTCAGGTGTTGGTGTGTCTCTGAGAGAAGGAAGTTGTTGATGTTGATGTGACTTTGTACCTTGCCAGCTGAACAAAATGCGCCCGTAATTAACCGATGACTCGGTTGGACGGTTTTCCCTTTAGCTGACCTTGCCCCGGCTAATGATGTGGACGCCTGTCTTCTTTCCTCTGCTCCTCCTCAACCCCTTGAAGGGTCAAAGTTGCAGAGGATGGTGTGCGGACACAAAACTGCATCCACAGCTCAGTGAAGTCAGTGGCGCGACATTCGGCCTCTTCGTGGCTGTCGGATCAAGCTGTGAGGTCAGCTTTGCTTTGCCTGCAAGATGTGCTTAGCCCATCAGAGAACAAGGAAAAAGTCCTCTGCCTGTAAGATGCATTTTAATCTCCACAAGAAGGGCATTCTGTGGTCTAACAGCAGACTTTGGTCTCCACACAGGCTATCTGGATGATCCTGGTATTTAGATGTCAGATCTAGTAGTCCCTTCTGGCTTGAAGCTCTGTAAGTGGGGTAATGAATTGTCGGTCTCTTTGGCTGCAGAGTGTGATATTGCTCTGGTGGAGACACCAAGAAAGCTTCTGCACAGGCTGACTGCTGTGCATCGTACTGACTGCTGCCACAGCCTTGTCACTAGAGAATCTGGGTTTTTATTGGGAAATGACTTGTGATAGAAAACTGCCTCAGTATGTATATGTATATTCATGGCGCAACATCTGCAATCTGAAGACTGTCTTTCATTCATTCCCTAGAATAGACAAATAGAGGTTTAGGTTGGGTTTTTTTCCCATGTGGCAGAGCTTCAGGGACTTTCAAGGTAGTCCAGAGTGAACACAGAATAGATGCGGCGGTCCTCTGCACAGCCACTACGCTGTAGTGGTAGAAGATCCAGACTCTGTGTTGGGAAGAGCAGAGCGACACCAGAGCTGCTAAACCAGAAAGCTGGCTCCCAGCTGCTGGCAAGATCACCACCTCTTTTGGGTACCTCTTGTTTCAGGAAGATGCCAGCAGCTTGTGCACAAAGAGCTGAACCACCAGAGCAGTCAGTCCTTGTCATTCTGGCTGCTGTCCCACCACGTCAGCAGGACATGACTTCCAGCTTCACTTCTGGAGAGCATTGCCTCAGCCAAGCTGCCTAGTCATCCCTGAGCATATTTTGGCTGGAGGAAAGCTGCCATGTTTATAGGCTAAATATGGGTTTTATTTCAAGTATTCCCTGATGGAAATATCGCATCTCTTGCGCGTCCGTTGTGTGGCAGACAGTCACCCGGGATGCCCTGAGGGGGCAATTGAAGAAGCCGGTGTCCAGTGCGAAGGGGCTTGTGCTGAGGAAAAGTCCTCCTGAAGCGGGGACAGGTGAATTTCTGAAAAGCGCTAAGGGACTGGTTTATGTTGTGCTGTGGCAGTGGAAAGAGGAACTGATAGCTTTTCCTCAACTGGAATTACATAAAGAGAAACTGTTTGAGGTAAGATGCAATGTTTTCACTTGTGGCTCTTTGTTTGCCCTGGTACAATGCCCTATGAGTTGAACAGCAGTTGGAGAATAGTTAGGAAAGGCTTTTGTTTATGTTACTAATGTGATGACCTCTTTTATTTATTTATTTTATTTTATTTGTAGGGGATAAATGCAGAGCACACCAAAACCATCTTTCCTTTCTGGGAAATACACATAGAGTGGGGCTGACACAGGCACTTGAAGGCTTCAGAATGGTATTCAATGATGCTAAAACCAAGAGTCATTTTATATTATTCAGTATTAATTACATCTTCTGTAACTGTGCATATTCTGTGCACCTTCTGGGCCACTGTATGTGGAGAGAATGAAGCCCCACTGGAATCAATCCTTCACAAATGGAAAGGTCTTTGTAACAAGGACTTCACCACTTTAAAAAAAAGCTGTGAAATATTACCATATTTTATTCTTGACACTGTGATCACATTTTTCTAGTACCAAGCAAAGCAAAAGGCAAATTACTTCAGAACAAAGAATAAAACATTTTGCTTATGTGTACATGGAAAGAGCTGGCGAGCATGCAAGAAAAGCCAGAAGTTATCAGGAATTTCAAGGGTTATGCTATAAAAGGCAAACCTAAAAACTGCTTAGTAGTGATAGATGTAATATTTTGTGTGCACTTAGATGTGTGTAAATTGAGTAGAAGAACAGAATTGATGTTGGTGGGTGACCATTATAATCAAATACAATTTTGGGGGGTATTAAATACTTGTATACGATGTGTTCAAAGTAAAAGCAGAGTAAGCCAGGATCTCCAAAAATACTTCATTGCTGTCAAAGGCTCAGGATCCCAAAAGAAGCTCTAAAATTTTTCAAGTGGTGGTTGCTTTGCAGTGAATGCTCTTAAACATCGGTTTACAAGCCTTTACTCAAATAGCGTACGTGAATTCTCTACACATTTTTTCCTGAACACCAATGGACTTTTTAAGGCAGAAAGAAGCAATTAAAAATCTCTCTGTGATGTACTTATGCTTATCCAAACTAATCTCAAACTAATCTTGAATTTTACACTCTGCAGAGTGGCAAAAGCAAGCTATAAAAAGAAATAACAGCTCCAGACCAGAGGCTTCTGTTTCCTCAGATCTCGCATTGTTAGAACTGGGTTTAGGGAGGATGGGAGAGATCTATAGCCATTAACAGCACATTAAATTATCCCATTAGGCTAAAGTGTAGAAACGTGACCTGTTACACTTCTATTTTTATTATGGCCATCCTTATGACTGGAGGGATGATATGTGAGCTGCAGAAATACCAGCCTACGAGCTGTAACAGGTTATTGCAAATAAAGGGGCTTTCAAAGAGCTAAGAAAGCTCTTAATGACAGCTGCTTCTCTAAATAGGGGTCGGGCTCCTGTTTGGAGGTCAACAGCATAACCGAAAAGTCTGATGGCTTTGTGGTGTTGATCTACAGGTGGCATTAGAAATGTCCCAAAATCTCCTTGTGAAGGCTGCTATTTGTGTATGGTGTAGATCAATAATCATGACCAATGCTCCTCTCTACTGCAATTCATGAAAAAAATCACAACAGGACTGCAGCACAGCTACCGCCTCCTGCCAAGATGCAAAGGCACAAAAACTTGGCATCAGCTGTGTGTGGCAGGATAAATGCCTTCCATTAGTCCTAATGTGAAGAGAAAGGGAGACTCCTAAAGCTTTCTAGGCCATCCTCATGCCCTGTTCCCATTACTAGTAATGGAAGAAAGGGTATTTGAATGCTTTATTTGGCACTGAAAATCTTAACAAATAAGCATTTCAACCTTAGAAGGCACATCTGAACATCTTCCAATTATGCTGCGGCAATATGTCTAATTAATTGCTGTTATTCCATGTCATTTGCCTTTTTTGTAAAGACAGGTCACAGCTTTTTCATTGTCCATACTTCTGAAGCACTGCTCTTCAATGATCTTATCTTAAAAGAAATTGTATGGAAAAACTAAACCTTCCCAAAGCTATTAATCAATATAATTTATTCTCTAAGTGCTTTAGCAATATCAATTAGTGTGGTCTAGCTTCTGTTTTTGTTACTGAGGTACCCTTGTTCTTGGAAAAGTAAAAGTGTTTCTGCAGTTGAAGACAGCTTGTGTTTTATTGATAGCATTAAAATAGCACCTGAAGGGTCTGACCAGAACTCATGGCCCTGGCTTGTTCTGATCCTCGTTGCTGTGAGTAGGATGGGAAATGGCTTTTCTGGCTTGTGAACAATGCTGAGAGGACAAATATTTTTCCCTGTTCTGCATCAGGTTGTAATTGAGTTATTTGTCATTTCCATTCAAAAGTGTCCTATTTTTTCATTTGGACCGGGCATTAACTTACAGAAATTGATTCTTTTTATACATCTCTCTTTATGTTAAAGGCAAGGTCAGTACATGGGAATCATTCCTCACGAAGGTACTCTTCCACAGCAATCATGCCATAGATCAGCCTTCTTTTTGATAAGTGGAACTGGCAGATTCCTGTAAGTATCTCATCTTAATGGATATTCTGCAAACCCCTAAATGCTATCTGATGTGTCCTTGATGTGACCTCTCCATTTTTTTTCTACAAACTTTTTAATTAAAGCACAGATACCTGGAGAGCAGCACTAGAACCCGATCCCGGAGTGCCTCGTGCAGAGACCAGCACACCCTGTGCCCAGTGGGTCACAGGGACCCCGTCCCATCAAGGAAAACACTCCACCTCTGTCACCTGGCCGAAAGCGGTGGGGGATGCCACAACCATGAAAGAAGGCAGAGACTAGGAAGATCTGTGATGTGATCTGCTCATCCCAGTGGATTGTAACCCTGACAACTTCTACCCAAGAAAAGGAAGGGGAAAAAAAGTTACTATAATGCATGGCGACCTTTGTGATGGCACAGACGTGGGCTGCAGCATGCACTTGCTGAAGAAGAAGGATAAGAAAAGGAGCTCCCCATGGGCTACAATCTCTCTACCAGAATGGGGGCTCAGTGGGGACAAGACTCTGCGCTGGCTGGTCCTGTCCGACCCTGCAGCACAGAGCAGAAATTCCCCCCTCTCCCGTCTGCCATGCTCCAGTGCAGCTTTGAGCTTTGGATGACACGTGGGGATCTATAAACACCATCTGTGGCTTTCAGTCATATGGGATGGGGTCTGAAACCTTACAGCAATACTGGGGAAGGCTGGTGAGAATATAATGCTTCTGCAGCAGCAACATCCAAGCATAGCAGAACGATGAAGGGACCCATCCTGTGCTGTGGGAAGGAGCCTGGAGATGAAAATGAGAGACGTTTAGAACAGCAAAAAGTTATTCTAAGTGTTGCAGAAGCTGATGGTTATGTGCTTTGCTGGTGCGTAATCATCAGAGTAAATACATTTTTTTTAACTGGAAAACACACCCTGTCAAAAATCAAAACTACAAGAAAAATGCCTTTGATGCAGCTCTCAATCCCTCTGTAGCTGAAAGAGGTTTTGCAGTTAAAGTCTTTTGGGTTTGTGTTCCAGTTCAGAAACCCTGACCATTTTAGAAACTAAGTGAATTTGAAAAAAAAAAAAGATTAGTGTTTTTGTCTGGAGTTTTAAGAGGTCAAAATCAACCCCACATTTTCAAATGGCCTTTTTCATTCTTTTTTTTTTTTTTTTTTTTTTNTCAGATAATCAGTTTGTAAAAACCTCCAAACTAATCCAAATAAACAAAAAATTCAAGGCTGAATTTTAAACCTGATTTGGAAAGAACATTTCGGATCCTTTAGTACAATACATGCAGCAAACTTCAGATGTCCAATTGTAATTGCTGACCTCTCATTCTTCCCACATTCCTCCCCTGTGATTTGCAGTATTTCTCATTTGTGCCTTCATCTTACAGCAACTGTGTGTCTCCTCATCAGGGGTTGTACTTCCCTGGGTTTCTGGTACAACAGAAGTCCAAGACTAGCATCCCTCACATACTGCTTATCCCTGTGTTTGACAGGGAGCCTGAAGCTGGGGAGGTCTGGGCTCGTCTCTGTCCTGAGCTGCTCAGCAGATAGTTCAGGACCATGGGGCAGACCCCGTAACATGGGTACTAATGTGTAACAAAGGTGGTGAGACAACTCACCACCCCAAAATTAAATGGGGAAAAACCTTTTCTGAATGACACCTCCCATGAGTCAACTGAAGAACACCCAGGGGTCTACGTATAGAGCAGGAGTCACTCCAACCATGTAGCACATTGCAGCAACATGACAGTTGGTCTCCTTCTCATATCAGTTTTAACTTCTTAATTTCTGTGGCCACACCACCTTTGAGAGTTGTCCTGAGGAAACACATCCTGCAGATGAGTCTCTGAAGGAGTAGGTGGAAAGAACAGATATCTGGCTATAACCTCAAATTCAGCCAAATTCTCTTAATCAGAACGGGCTATTTGAATGCTGAGCTTTTAAAAACTCCAGGCACACTGCAGTGATCGAGATAAACACTGTAAAAGTGAGGTTCACAGAAATCTGTCCTGGGTTTGGACCCTGCTCCTTCCTCCATGACAATGACCAAGGACTGGTGGCTGCAGCTCCAGGTGGAAGCAGTCTGCATATTCCTCTCCTTATCTCAACGAGCAACCACGTATGTACTTGTGGTGAATGTTAAACACACACTTCCCTACACTTGCTTCCTGAAAACATAAATTCTGCAAACTGCAACATAAGCATTCTTCTGACTTCTCCTGATAATTGGTTTAATGGATACTAAGAGCTGCAGAAGCAACGTAGCCTGCACAGTTTATTGCTATAGCTAATTACAGAGACCATACACGTGCAGCATGTTACAAAGAAAGAAACGTATACAAATGCACACGTGTACAAAGCATCCATAAACCCTCCTTCTAATGAAAGCTCCAAATGAAATTTCCTGAAGCACTTCTAATCAAAGTCTTCGAAAAAGCAATCCAATCTTAATGTAGTTAGTATCCTCACAAAGTGACCTTTTATGGCCAACTTAAAAGTATTTGGCTAGATGTCAGCACTGATTTTTAACCACTCTGAACATTTTAAGCCACAAAGTCTAAAACCCTTTAAAAAAGGTGGAAACATAATATTCTAATTGCTCACTGTAAGAAACAGGGGAACTTCACCAATGGCTTGATAAAAAAGAATCAGCATTAGTTATGTCAATCAGAAATTATTTGTCTCTCTTGCTCCTCACTCGTGCACAGTATCTGTTTCCTAACGTTGCCAAGCCGACCATCTTCCACTGAAAATGGTGAAACCTAAGTGATCGGCAAATACCCATTTCATCCTGCTGCATTTTTTGACCGCAGTCTGATTGTTCTTTAATTAGCTTTTAAATTAAACATTTGCCTCCCCAATATCAACAGGTCTACAACACGTAGAATTAATCAAATTAATTAGTCAAATTAGCAACAGGCAAAATCATCGTGCTAAGCTGTAGAAGCCATTTATGGTCCAGATCCAAAGCTCAATTAACTTAATTACTGCCTTAGCATTTACTTCAGCGTGCCTCAGTCCACCCCTGGGTTCAGCTTAGGACCGGTTTCCCCCCCGGGCTCTGGCACTGCCTTGCTGGCCCCACAGCTGCACAGAAAGGAGGGTCCCAGCCTCGGGGCGACGTGTGCTGAGCCTTTCCAAGGGACCTCCAAGAGGTGTTCCTCCGTGTCCATGGGTGAACACGCAGGAGAAGACACATTTGGGAAGGTGATCGGTGCTGGTGGCCCCTGCTGGTGGCCAAGGGTGGTTTCCCTGCCAAATTCTGCTCATCTCGTTGGGGTGAGAGGACCTGGGAAGCCCCTTCTTCTGCCGGGAAGGCGGTCCCTCTGCTGCAGTACCACTCGCCAGGGGAGGGTTGTGTCTGAAGCCCCTCAGGTGTTCTCCAGATTCATCCAGCTGCTCCAGGGAATCCTGCCCACTTCCAACAGCCCTCAGCGTGGGACAACAGTAACTGGATTATTGTTTGAGAAACAATGCATTTATGTGACCGTTGTTGGAGCTCCCCAAAAATACAGTTCAGTCTATCTGAACTTCAGAGGGACTTGAGCTTTCAGGCTTTGTACCCAGGTAGCTCACTAACCTCTTGGGGCAAAACACGGACATATGCTCCTATTTCCCAATAACAGTCTCAGTATGGCTAAAACCAGCAAGTAATGCTTTCCAGTAGCTGGATCTCCACCTGAATTTATTATTGGCTGGTTGTGTAGCTGGAAAGGTGGTTTGGCTGTGGCTTCGCTTTGTTCCAGGTAAACCAAGGAGCCGCTGCCAGCATGCTCCAGGGACTGCATTGTAAGGGGAGGGAATGTGAAAGGGAGTTGCCAATCAGGGGAAGCAGGATGGCAAATATGAGCAGCAAAAGTTAACCGCAGCTTGGGAGAAAAGGAGGGGATCAATACAGTTACTCTAAACTAATGAATTTCATCCACCATCTGCTTTCTCCTCCCTTCCAAACAATTCATCTGTGTGCCCTTTTTTAGTTCTTTTCTCACTTTCCCTTCCATCTGTCTTCCTGGATCGAGTCAGTTTATTATGGAGATAATTGTTCTCATCAATAAAGCAGCACTTCTGCACATACTAATCCCCCCCAAAGACTGAAGCAGAACATAATGAAGGAATGGGATAAGGTGTTCAGGACAGCACAGTGCAGGCAGGGAATAATGCTGTGGGCGTGAAACTTGTTCCTGGAGGCAATGCCTCGGAAAGCATGAGGGTCCTGTACACATAGTCCATCGGCAACCTGGGGTCCAGAAAGCCCATGTTGAGAAGTTCCTTCTGCTTCAGCTGCTGTGGCAGTGCAAAGTCCTGCCATGTGTCTCCTCCTTCATGCAAAGGAGGAAACTGCTTTCGGCAGAGAAAACAGTCGGTGCCCGTTCTCTTTCAAAGCTGGGGTCAGATGTTTTTTCAGATGTGCAGGGCAGATTGTCAAATGGATCTTGGCTTCAAAAGATGCAAAGAAATGGTTAATACAGTTTCAGAAGCAAAGTTACCCTTCGGTAGGTGACTCAGTACTTTTGAAAATCAAGTGCATGTTTTCTGCTGCAGTCAAGTGGATTCAGATATGAATTGCTCAAAATCTGTATTTCCCAGTTGAGTCTGTCTTCTGCTGTACCATGTGTTGTGTGTGAATCACATGACAAAATTCAGCCCCTGCCAGAAATTTCTTACAACATCAAAGATCAGTTTTAGCAGAATAATGACGAGACTGAGGATGATGAGGGCAGGCGTTGGGTGGCACAAACATAGTAGGATGTCTCCCAAATCTATCAGGTCAGGCCTCCTGCCCCTTGGTAATAAACATACGCTGCACTGATGCATACCAGCAGCTCACCGACATCAAAGGGAGCATTTTGCAGCTCTTTGTGCAGTTGGAGGACCAAGCGTGGCTCTTCCAATGGCATTTATTTCTAGGCTAGAGTTCCCCTGACATGAGTGAAAAACTGGTAAGCCAACTGTGGAGCAAGCTCTGGGTCCCTAACCGTGGAAATGGCAGCTCTTTTGCCAGCTGTTTACACAGAAATGTAAGACAGAAAATTTGCTTTGAGAGAAAACCTTTGCAGGCTACTTGCCTTCAACAGTATGCTGTTTGCAAACCTATTGCAACTATAAAGTAGACTCAGGCAGAAGACATTTCGCACAGGCAGACTGCTCGTCTGTGGTATAAATGGTTTATGGCCAGTTGCACAATGAAGCAGGAACTGGGGGAACTGTAGATGAACCCGAGTTTCTAGTCTCAGTCTGTGGGAAGAGGAAAAAAGATGTCATGAACAATTATAATGCCTGACTGGAACCATAGAAATCGTAAGAGTGGAAGAAAAGATGCTCCACCACTGTTGCCTTATCTTTCCCCTGCTATTGGCAATTTCTTTAACCTCAGCCAGCAGAAGTAAGTGTCTTCTATTGCCTTCAGTCGAGCAAGGTCAGTTGAAATCAAGTGAGAAAGCAGCTCTGTTATTTAAGGAAAGGGAAAAGACCTGGAAAGTGGGAGTCTGAGGTGTTTTGGAAATGACTGTGCTTATCTTTGTCTTGAGGTTTCTCAAAGCACCAAAAAGCGCTCTGCTTTTGTCTGGAAGAAGGTTTCCAAAGGAATGACGGGATAACTGCTCTCTGGCAGAGAGGTTAATCTAACACAATTCTGTGCTGCAAAGTTCAAGGACACAATAGTGTTTTCTCATAGTTAAAAACTTCAGCAATTTGGAGATGCGTTACTGGTGTTAAAGTGAAAAAAATGTGCAAGAGCCTGCCAGTTCAGTACCAGAAACAGGTTTGACAGCTGTGTGTGAAAGAGGGTAACAAAGGATATATTTTCTTGATGGTTGAGTCTAAGCCCACCAAGAGGCTCCAAATTCTTGACCAAGAGACACTGGGACTGGCACTGCAGACAAAGGACTTTATGGGCACCAGAAATCCCGCCAGCGTGAATGGGAGAACGGATAGCTGTATCGCTACCCTGTGACTGCTCACGAGATCAAGGCTCAGCATCTGCACAGAGCAGCTTTAAAACTCTTATCGACCTGCTGTGTCCTTGCCACCTTTCTGTGCCCTTACTTATCAAGGGGACCACAGCCATTTTAACACCCCAAGGCACTCTCATTGAAAATCCATGGTGATGGTTATGGGTCACCGGGCTGATAAAGCAGGCACCTCGCGTTGCACTGTGAATCTCACTGGTGGCACTTCTGTCAGTTCAAGAGCATTCGTCGCTGACAGATGGAGCGCAGGTGCTTGAGGTGGGCATTGCTGAGCCTGTTTCCTGCTGAAGGCAGCAAGAATTGCAGACAAAATGGCTTCCCTGGAGGCAGCATGTGTGCCTTGCACCCTGCTGGAGGAGAGAAACATTTCTGCGGTGTATTTGTATAAACTCAGAGCTTCGGCAAGTCTCGGTGGACTGGAAAGAAACAGTCTGACTCATATTGCTTCCCTCCAGCGCTACGCAATTCACATGCACACACAAAACACGTGCAAGCAGCATTTTCTAATGGACCCACATTTATTTCCAATCACAAAAAGCTTGCAAGTGATGCTGAGCTAAGGATAGATCCTGTAACAGAAAAATAAGACAGTCTCAGGACTGACTCCAAAATATAAGTCACATCGCTGTGGAGGGAATTTCTGCAGTCCACTGAAGTTAGGATCACCTATCAAACACCTCCATTAACAAGTGGGCTGAGAGGCATCAGCCTTTCTCAGCAATTTCCATTTGCTGCAGCGCCACTCTGCAGGACAGCTGAAACATCCATACGCTGCATACTGTTGTTTCCTTCCCCAAATCCATCACCAAGGGGCTGCCAGCAAACCTGAAACTATGGATTACTTCTGTGCATTACTTCTTTTCCCAGGTGCTACCCTCAAATAGTTCTGTGAACAGCTGCATCATTTTGCAGCATCTGTCTCTAAGCTGTTCAAGTTGAACTATCCCTGGGACAGCGAAAGCTTTATATTTCTGTCCAAGCAGCATCCATGCATTACTACAAAGAGCTCAGCCAGCACAGCACAGGTTTCCTCCTAGTGAAGTTCATGGAACAAGAGCAGTTTTACTGTTGGGGCAGCGCTATATTCCCCATGTCCAACCACTGTCTCAAAACATGTACAATTCATTCTCTTCCCCTGCAGTGAAGAGGGGAGAGACCTCACCAGGCTCTCCGCCCAACTGCTCAGACGGGATGCTCCTGTAAAGTCCAGCCAGCTGTGCAGTGCTGAGTGGGCTGCAGCAGTTATGGCAAGATCCTGGTAGGAAAAAACTAAGACTGCGAGTTTTTTTCCCCTCTTTCTCTGTTTTTGAAGAGTTCAATAGCACCTCCATGGAGAAGGGAAGCGATCGCGCTCCTTCTCTGTAACACAGGAACTGTGCGTGGAGGGACCTCCCAGGTCTGGCTTTTCCCACAGCTTTTCCTGAGATGCAACTTGGCAGTGCTTTCTGCTCACAGTTTGACTTTGCAATCAGCTTGTTTACATATGAATTTATATCCTTACCTTGAAGATCTTCATGTCACCTGCTGTAATTATTGTTGTCCAGACTAGCTAAGCAGAATGCTGGGCCATTCCCCAGCGATGGTCCCAAACACGTTGCAGTACCACTGCCTGAGGGATTGCTGTAGACTTTGGTATCGGTGTTTCCACAAGGGCAGAGTAACAAACCACGGTGGGGAGAAGCTCCCGGAGACACACCACAAGGTATGCTTGTGCTGTCACCACCACCATGACAGGTCGCAGGCCAGCCGTGCGGAGGTTGCAGGGACCATCTATCTGGGCTTCTCAGCCAGTGGCGAGCTGCTGTGGCTGCACGAATGTGGAGGGACCAGCAGACACAGCTTTGCCGTTGCGGGAGGCAGGGGCACACGGTGTGCCGGCAGGTGTGGGCTGGAGCTGCACAGCAGCGCTTAACCCCCTCATCAGTCAGTGTCCGGCCACTGCCCACAGAGACTGTCCGCGCGGGTGCCGCTGCCTTACCGCGGAGGCAGGGCTGCAAAGGTACCCAAAGAGCCTCCTCAGCTTCACGTGCAAACTGTGTCGTGAGGTGCAACTTCTCCTGCGGAACCGAGGAGCACCTGTTTACGACATAGCTGTTGTCAGATCCCAGTTGAGTCATCTTAGAATTTCCATTGCTGCATTTATTTTCAAGAAATCGAGCCTTTGATATTCTGCCCAGCACAAAAGATCAGAATACATCCATTTCATCCTTGCAGCGAATTCAATTATCCCTCACAACAAGAGACAACACATAACAGTTACAATGGATGGTGAGCAAGAACGGCTGCTCCCTTTATCTGAAATGAAAAAGTTTTTGAAATATCATTGCAATCGGCATTCAAAGAAGGGATCCATTTTCAGGCATTCTTTTCAACATCCATTTATTTTTCAAAAGAGAAAAACCTCCAGTTCCTTGTTTAACATTTAAAAAAACCCTAATTTTTGTGCTAGGTGAGAAATCCAAATTGCAAGCAGTGTAATTTTACAAAGGACAGATCATCTGGCTGTAAAGTCGAGGGCAGCCTCCTATAAATCTCACACACATCCGTGTTTGAAGCCTACCGGTTACCATGGTTACCATGACATTGCTAGTCTTATTTATAGCCCTGCGCTATATATATTGCTTTCCAGAAGGCATAAAAGGGATAGCTGACTGTGAAGGAATCTGGGAACTGCACATTAAAAAAGAGATGTAGAGGGGAAAAAATCTAATTAAAGAGAGGCTGCTGAGGTTAGATGTTGGCTTTTGCAGCATGGGGCCATGCCTCCATCCTCACATCAGAGCAGGCAGGAGGGATGCAGGCGGCCTCGCGGCTCCTTCACCCCAAGCTCACCCAAAGGACACCCATGGCGAGGGAAAGATGGGGTGCCGCTCTGCAACCCTGCAGACTGCTGGGGCAGGATTTCCTGGTGCTGCTCCACATTCCTGAGGGACAGAAGGGAGGGGGTGGGTGGCAATGGAGGTGGGAGAAGGACTGGGGACAGACAGTGGTACCCTCCGGTGTCAGCGCCCTCCAGCGCTGTGCCCTGGAGATGGGCAGCTGCAGATGTCTGCACCAGAGCAGGACACATCGCCCACCTCTCCCAAGAGGACCACATTTGGCTTTTCTTCCTCTCTTAAGCAGACTATAACATACATGTGTGGAGTCATATATGTGTATATCTATCTCTATATAAAACGTGTTATGAAGAATATATATTTTGTTAGGAGGAATGAAACAAAAACCCAGAAAACAAGTCAGTGACAACATTTATGCAGGGACTGCCTTGTAATGCGGGCTAAAGACAAAGCTGCAGGTGTGTAAAGAAGAGGGAAAGAGAGCCAGAGGTAGATAAAGAGAGAGAGAAGGAAGGGAGGAAGGGAGGAGGGGAAGGAAGAAAGGAAGAAAGGGAGGGAGGGAGGGAGGAAGAAAGGAAGGATGAACAAGAAAGAGAGAGAAAGAGAGAAAGAGAAAGAGAGAGAAAGAGAAAGAGAAAGAGAAAGAGAAAGAGAAAGAGAAAGAGAAAGAGAAAGAGAAAGAGAAAGAGAAAGAGAAAGAGAAAGAGAAAGAGAAAGAGAGATAAGAGGAGGAAGGGAGGCAGACAGGATTGAGGGAGAGAAGGTGTTAAGGGACAGAGGAAGGGATGAATTTTTAATAAAATGCTTCCCCAGTTTTTAATCTAATCCCACTTCCAGGAGCCAGGATGCTGCCCAGGTCAGCTGTCAGCCCCAAGGGCAGTTTCATCTGCCCAAGGGTAGATCAATAATATAAATAGAAAATGTAAAGGTAAAAGTCTTGAAAATAGGAAACAACAACCTTGACAGCTGACATGCAAACCAACAAGAAAAAAGAAAGTTTATTAAAAATAACTGTCATGGTGTCTCCTATAAAAAAATTGTGATTCATAATATGGGTACGATAACAAGCAAAATTCTGAGGAGGAAAGGTCTGCTCAGACTCCAGCTGAGCTGAAACCTCTTTGGGAAGCAGCTGAAAATGAGACCAGATTACCTTTCATAAAAGCACACACCACAGCTTCAAGACCGTTGCCTTAATGGTGAGAGTTTTGCTGATTAAAGACCTGTGGGAATGAGTGGAAACTGATGCCTGTAGAAAAAAATGGCTAAAGTCTGACCTAAACAAGAAAGGCAAGGTATTCTGTGACTCTGTTAATGACATTGAGATGTCCCTTTCACTAACCGTATGAACCTTAACTGGCATTGGTCCTGACAAAATATTCATTTAAAATATTTTAAAATACATTGTTTAAACTTATTTCCAAAAGTTCAGTTATAAATGCCTTCTGCTTAGCTGCCTGTGGAACTGTAAAGAGGTAATCCAAAGCTCTTAGACCATTTTGACAGGGAAAAACAAGCAAGCAGACAAGCAAACCTCCTCATGAACAGGCATTTAATAAGACATAGCCTGGTGTGGAAACATGGGTGTACTTGGAAATCACCCGCCACTTCATTTTCATTCCCATCTTCCTCTTTGATGGTGTCTACAGGCTGAGATTGAATTTAGTCAATTAATGGGAGTACAGGCAGGTTTAGTTAGGGAATACAGACAAAAAACACCCAAAACAACACAAAAAGGAGAAAAGAACATGAAGAAAGGAAAAAACTAGAATTAGGTCCTGTGCTCCTCACTCATTTTAAAGAGATTTTTTAAAAAAGAAAAATATTTTCCCTCTTAAGTCACGTAAGCCAGAAACCTAATTTCCCCCCAAAATACTGCAGATACATTGTAAATGAGCTTCAGTAGGGACTATAATGTCATGGATGGGCCTCTACAGAGATTTTGCCCCTCAGCAGCCAGATATACCAGTCCTGTAAAGAAGCAGTCATCACAATATCAATATACTTTTGCTGTTGTCTGCAAATTGCTTGATGGCCTAATGCCACTGCAAGCTTTTCTACTATTATTTTTCTTTGTATTGATTAAACATAAATTATTGAGGAAAGTAACTGAGGAAATTCCAAGGCAGCAGAGATGACCGTCTCTGTAAAGAGAGGCTGCCTGTCACTGAATATTGTACTTCTGACCTGATAATTTGATATAATGCCTACAATCCAGGATACTCCTCTAGGAGTCCAGTATTTAGAAAGCCTTTTGTTGAAATGCCCAGCCAGGCACACTAGAGAGGGAGTGGGAAAATCCATTTGCCAAAAGGAGAACAGATAAACAGATAAACCTTGAGGTGGCACCAATCAGAGCAATGTTTGGAGAGGAGGGAAAATCATTGAATTTGAAATTCAATGGCTTTATACTAGTCTAAGGTCTTAGGTTTCTTTTATTATTTTTATTTTTACAGGGAAACCCTATGGGAAGTAATATTCCAATAGGTTTCTATGGAAAAATGATTCCTGTAGCAACTATTCTAAAATATACTTTTTGATAATGAATGGTGTTTTGCTTTACACTTTGAGTTGCATATGTATGAGTCCTTTTAATCTTCACAATACCAATTATGAAAGAAAGTGGACTTTTTATGGAATCCTTGAAGGGGCAAGGTGCCACTTCTTCAGGAACTTGGTCAGCAAAACTCTGGCCCGAACCCTGCAAACATGGATCATGTGTCTCCTCCTGGGGCACAGCGTTTCTTCCTTTCACTCTAATGTAACTCTCTGACCTTTTAAACTTGTCCACAAAAACACACATATTAAAAGATTAGTTGCTGCTAGGCGTTATCTGGAATGCTGGGTCACCTCTAGCAGTGGGAGGCTGTTAATCAGTATGGTTGAGATTGTGTTTCTGTTCCACGTTTGTCCCTTTATTCCAGAATTTAGAATAAACAGAAGTGATGGTGCAGAGGTAACCATCTGTTAAAAACAGTGTCACAGCCTATGGGCTTCAGGCGCTTGCTACCCTGTAGCTCAAGACCTGGATTTAGGTGATGGAGGAAGCAAGACAGAGAAGGGCTTAGATATGTGAGTGAGCAATTCTGCTTTTACTGAGAAGGATTTAGGAAGGTACTGCTTTCCATAAAATCTGAGGTGTTAAGTTAGGGTCTGAAATGAAATCTCATTAGATATTGTTGCCTGATAGTGAAAGGCTATTAATAAAATTTGTGACTTCTACCTTCTAGAATGAACAGCAGTGTTCAGTACCCATACAACAGAACTTCTACCTAAAATCTCAATGATGTTCAACCAAGACTTAATTATCAGACAGCTGAGATGTCTTTTAACACTCCTAATAATTTTGATTGGGAGTAAGAGGAGGCAGCTTTCAGATGCAAAAGTTAAAAAAAAAATGTAGTGGATGTGCTTAGGTTTTATAACACAATAGCTGTAGGTTATTTAACTATAAAATTAGTGCTTTTCCATTTCCTTTCTCTGAAGCCAGAAGAACTTTTGTATATTGCTATATTCTTCTTGGTACTACATGTCAGGAAAGTAACTTTACCTTCTCACTGTTATTCTTGGGTATCTTCCCATCTATACCTGTGAATCGAACTCTCATCTTTCATCTCTGTTTTGCAGCTCCAAAGGTTTCCATGTGGTCCTTGGAGCGGAACATTCAGGATAAGTCAAACGGAAAGCTGGTCTTGTTGCTCCCCAATGAAACCTTTTTAACAAAACATAACAAGGTGTAAACAGTGAATGTCTGTCATGGTCAACTCCAAGACTAAAAACCAGGCAGGCATGCATCATTTCAAACACTATGAAAGCAGTCACATAGTAAAACAAGCGTATGGTACCAGCAAATCTCAAATAAATGTTAAGCTACTCAAATACCATTATAAGCAGACAATAGTATGTGAAGCAAACCTGCATATAAATACCATTTCTACAGCTGAAATGGTTTAAACTGATGTAGATAACACAAGAACAGTACCAGAAAATGTCAAGGAGGATGAAAGAAAATGAAGCACGTTTCTCACCTCTTGGAAGCTGTGGGAGAATATATATTTAAATAGAAATCCTTGCAATTAGCACCTCCAGGGCACATCAGCTCTTCTTGTAGGACCTGATATTTTTCTTGTAAGTGTTCCTCAAAGTGGTACTTAACTCTTGCAGAACTACTGGTGTTCTCTCTATTTGCCATCACCCTTTCACAAGTGTCAACTCTTTAGCATTAGCTACATATTAAGCAGTATTTGGACTTTTGCAGCATTTGTAAGCTTTCTTTCTCAGAACAAATGAATGAGATTATCCTGTACCATTTACTTATACAGTGGCCCTTTTCCATTTCTAGTCAATCTCCCTTCCAGTGTACTTGGCAAGCAGTCTTTTTGATCTTTAGAAGCTGAAATTGGGCATCCAAAGTGGCTCAAGCCTGCCTTTTATCTGCCAGGCAGTACTCAGAGACTGGTCTAACCTTTGGTATAAATTAAAGCAGCCTCAGGGCATGTAAATTTATGTTGTCAGGAAGGGTTCCCTGCAGACCTGCTGAGGATCCCCAGGTCCTCATTGTGCACCAGCTCTGCATCCGATGAACATAAAACTCCTTCCCTGACAATCTCTGCCAAAATTCTCCAAAGTGTCCTTTCTGTGCCATGGAAGGGATTATTTATATCCGTCTCTTTACAGGCAGTAGGAATACCCCGTAAAACATCTGACTTGGTAACTTGGGTTAGAAAATTAGTCATATGTTGATTATCTTGAATTTCCTAAAGTATTTTTTCCTGATATCTTTTTAAATATATCTAGCAATTATTAATAGTCAGCACAACAATAAGGACTCTGAATCTTGTAGTAGGTTTTTATCAGTACTGTTATCCTGAGAGCAAAAGGCAAAAGCCTGGTCTCTGGAGTTACTGCATATTGACACACAGCACCAAGGCAAAGGTATTAAAAGTCCCTTTTCCAAAAGATTTCTTTTTCTAACTGCATCTGGGAGAATAGCTTCCTGGTTTGATGGCTAGATACAGGCAGTTTGACAAATCTGTTTTGATTGGTATCAAAACTCAAACTATGTATTTTGACAGGAGCGGAAGAAAAGGGCAGCATGCAAACTTTACAAATTTTTGGGAAAATACTAAGAATAATTATGAATTTGGGCCATGCCTAGGAACAATGAGTGACTGAAACGCCATATATGAGACTGGGGAAGCATGGACGCCCTGTGTGTGAAGCAGCCCTGGTCTCATGTCGCTTCTGGTGCAGTGATTTGCTGCAAATTGACTTTCCTGATGACATGAAACCCTGCAAGCTGCCTTTCTCACATTACCAAGTATCATTTTCTTTCTGTCTTCTATGGAAATTTCTGCTTCTCACTCCCTTGCGCATAAAAGTCAAACAGGAGCTTTGCTGTGCAAATACCTGACTAATGAAAACTCCAGTACTTCCATGAAACCTTGACACCATGAACAAGACAGAGTGAGAAAATAATATTTTGCAAAGACAGAGACTCTCTTTTCAGAAGGACAGTAGTGGAAAATAAGACTGCACCACAGGAAAGGATTAAGGACAGTTGATAAAATAATAATAACAACATGTGAGGCAATGAAGTGATCAAAGGGCCTAGTTAGCAATAGAAGTAATTGCTTTCTGTTTGTCTAAGCACAGGCTGTGTCTGCTGTGTTCTATAAAGAGTAATTACAAATGCCATGATTTTAACCTCCAGCCTCCTGAGACATCATTGTAAGTAAGGTTGTACGGTGCCTTACCCTTGACAAAAAAAGCGCGTGTTTTAAGTAGGGAGCATTAGACTGCACCTGTGCCCCCTCAAAGGCCACGGAGAAGTGGAATCAATTCATTTAGCAGGTTGGTTCGAGTTCTTAGAAAAGAAGGAGCACAGTCTTCAGTTCTACTCCCAAGATTTACTCAATACAGCTGGTGCTGTGAGCATGCAACTACCAGCCTGCAGAAAGGCTGCCATAGATGCTGTAGGTGGGAATCAGGCATGGACAAGAGAGAGAAGACAAGAAGGTGCTTTCTTAAGTAAGTATCTTTATTCTTTATGTAGCTTAATTCCTTCAGGAGAATCAGTGACTTAATCAAGGTGACCATTTCACCGTATTTATTAAATGGAAAAACTAAATTTTTTTGGTATTAAGTGTAGCGGTAAACAACTGAGGGAGGGAAACAGCTAAGTCCACTTTTGCAACACCTCATTCCCCAGTCTTTTGTCTATGACCCATAGACTATGAGCTACTCTGTGCTGCTGCTAGAATCTGACAGTTGTGCAGTTGACAGAGGCAGAATCCCCTTCTTTGTGTGCACTGTGTCTCTCACTTTCAGAAAAAATGCTACTGCATAGTGCATCCCTTAGTGCACATATTCGATCAAGTGAGCAAATCAAATTCTGACTTATTGAACTGCATGAAGTAGAGAAGGAAGAACGGGGGAAGAGAACAGTGTGGGAAGAAGGAAGATACAGGAGGATTATTCCCTTATGAGATACTGGTCAAAACTAATTTATGTTACTACAAAAGGAGGGAAGTTGACTGTGGTCTCAAGGCTAGGAGACCCCAAAGTATTGACTGGAACAAGTTGGGGAAAGCTGGGTGTTTATCAGACTCTAGGATGATGTTAATAATCAAACATTTTCAAGCAAGAAGACTGAGTCTTCCTCACGCTCTCTAGATTTTAGTTCAGCATCTTCTTAAACAGCCTGTGTCCTGCTTCTATAACTCATGGCTTCTGCACCTTTCTTGCCCTTTCTGTAATGTGTTCATGTATGGTTTGGATGAAAAGGTGCACATCAGAATCCCTTGCTTGTTTCTGACTTACTTCCCTGCTTACTGATTTATGTATTCTCCACTCCTACAGCTGGGTCTTCCCAGTTTCTCAGGCATAGAAGTTTCCATGGTAACCTCATGAGTGAAGGTAAAACCATGGTGGAAATCAGCATTAAGCCAACAAGTCACTGATGTGCAGAAAACTGCTCAGGACCAGGTTACGAAACAATCTGGCATGGTAAATGCAGATCCTGTCGGAGGCGTTCGTGGCTTTCTGATCTGTACTTCCACCTCTTTTTCTTTTTCCCTGTTGGCCTGCCCCTTTCTCTCTCTGTACCTAATGTAGTACCCTAAGTACATCGTTAGGACATAACAATAAGACTGAACAAAAGCTCACTGAATAGCTCTGTGGCATATTTTGGAGAATGGCCGCAGTGGAGATATAAAACCAGTTCTTCAGTTAAGCAAGATTATCAAAATCAGGCTGTGTACAACCACTCCTGCAGACAAGCCAGATTATTGGTGTAAGAAGCGCGTAGCCCTGTGCCATAAACTCAACTGTTTTCCATGTTGCTAGACTTACTCTGCTTGCTCAGGCAAAGCCACCACGTTCAAAGATCACTTCGGTACATCATCTCTAGTCACAGCTTGAGGAGGGATGTTTTGTCCTCTTGCCTCGTTCTTGAAAGCACCTAAACCGTGCAGTCTGGTGCTGCTGCAGGACTGCTTGTGTGTGAAGAGGGCAGGAGAGAAGGAAACAGCAACAGTGCACAGGGGGCTGGGAATGGAAGAGGCAAGCGATTATGTTCATTCCTACAGAGGGACACCAGCACAGCAGCATCCTGGTGAGAGCCTCTGAAGCGCTGTCTGCAGGAGCAGGCCTCAGCTCATACTCAGTTTTTTTCGAGAGCAATTGCATCATCAAGAAGAATAGGGAATTTAGCTGAAAGTATTATCAACTGGCCTGGGAGAACGTAGAAGACTCCATACTGGTACTGACACAGACAGAAAAAAATTAGATAGGTAGGTAGGTAGAATGATTGATTGATTGATACATACATACATTCATCCACCTTGAAATAAAACAAAACTCCACCATATTTATATGCACATCCCTGCAAGGAGGAGGTATTGCACAATGCAGAGGGCCCCAGAGTCCTTTTTTGGAATCACAGACCAATACACCCAGCTGGTGGGTGGCTGAGAGACTGGCTGCGGGTGTGCTGCAGCCGCACTGCCGAGCTGTACCATTGTCCCTGAAGGATGTGCTGCTGTGGCAGCTGGTGGAGCAGGGACAAGGGGAGGTCAGCCCCTCCACAGCTGGCACCACCCCTGCTGAACCACAGCTTGTCAGTTTAACCCAAGGCTGGACTCTTGCTTCGCTTTGAAGCTGATGTTGCAATGCACAGGGTGTGATTATCCTCTTTCTTTGCTGTAGGTAGAACAACTGTCACCTTTCAGCAGTGTGCCACAACACTCTAAGCCAGAGAGGAGCCAGTGGCTGGTGGTCTTGTTTCCCAGTTCTGCATACTGCTAATAGACTCACCTGATCATTCACTCTCAGCAGATAGCCGTGAACTTCGAAGATTTTGTTCTTTCCACAGCTCTGTCAGAGCTTGACGGTAGAGAGCATGTAGATTTGAAGTTGTATTTCCTTGTGCTTCTGCTTCCAAGAGTCACTGTGGGCCGAGCACACATCCTGCCCATCATGGTAGGACTTCCCTGGTCAAGTTTTCCGTCACTGAATGAAGTTTTTTAAAAAATGCTCTGGGCACCCAAACGAGTGGTATAATTTATTAAAATAAGAAAACAGCCCAGACCATCCAAGTGAAAAATACTAGTATCTCCCCCCCAGCAAAACCTGACACAATGACACCAGCAGTAGCAGAGCAACAAAAACCCAATAATTACTGCCTCAGTCGCAGTGTCAAGCAGACCTACTTGTTCAATCACTAACAGGAAGGCTGCAGGGAGGTGAAGGGAGCTGCTGCCTCTTTCCAAAATATACTTTTTCATGCTTGGGATACAAGGTGATTTCCTTAAAGCACAATGGGTCCTGATGGAGGTGACTGCAGTTTCACAGGGACAACAGAGTTGTTCCTGACTCTGGCTGCCTACTGCTCGTCTGTGACCAGTGAAAATATGTGCATTCAGTGGAAGAGGAACCATGTTCAAACCTATTCCGTTATTTATTCTTTCATGAAACTCAGAGTATTTTTCTAGTAACAACACAAAGACTTCTATGCTCCTTCTGATTTTATGAGGTCATTCAGCAGCAGTGTTTTCAGGGTTTCTTTTTAAAGATTTTTATCTGCAGGTTTACTAATTCTCTTGCATCATCCTCTTAAACTCACAAATCTAGAGTAATCTCAAGAAAAACATTACTTAAAGATGAATTTATGGAACTCTAGGGGACACACAGATGCACATAACTCAGATTTATTTTAACTCTTAACTCTTAGTGCTTTGTCTGTATGCTATGCAAAAGGCAAGAGCAAACCTAATTGTGGAGCGGACTGGGATGTCCCTGCAGGCCTGGAATATCCCCTTCTCTGCTCTTGAGGGGCTGGGTGCTAGTTACCAGCAGACGTCACCAACAGGCACATCTGATTTTCAAAGATTTCCTTTGTTGTGGAAGCAAGTTATGAACGTAAAGAGGAACAGTCTTCCTGGTCTGGAACGTACTGCTAGGAAAAAACCCTCACCAAACTGTGAAAGAAGTACTTTGGCCTGATTTTTTAATATAATAGGGTTTCTTCAGGTGCACAGACTGGCTAATCAGCTCCAAAGAGGGATAGAGTGTTAGTAAATTTTAAACATACTCATCACTGAACCTGATTCTTCTAGAAAGGGAGAGGTCTGACAGCTATCATGTTCTGCAATATTCAGGAAAATATCTGACCACATAAGAGGGAGGCAGTGAGAAAGGCTTGCTGTGGTCAATGGGGGAAAGTCTGGAGCAGAAGCCCTAACAAGTATGTGTGTATATAGTGAAAGAAAACAGTGCCTCTGAGGTGTTATCTGACTGCTTTGTTATTCATTGGTTCTGTCCTACTGATGCGTAATGCATTTGCTCTGCATTTGGTATTACCAGACAACCAACACAATGAAGAATCACTAATGCACTAAGCTGCCAACTTGTGTCCACATCTGCCAGGGATTAGCCGCCAGAAAAGACAACTGTTTTTTGCATTAAATGCTAGAACAGCAATTACTTCTTACAATAAGGGCTGGAAAAAACAGGCTGCATTTTGCTCCTCTGATGAGTGACAAGTTTCTTGCTACGCATTGCCCTGATTACTTGACCACAAGCTGCATTTTTATAGCTCTCTTGATCTATGCCCTTCAACAGTCTGGATCAAAAAGTGCAAAACATTGTGTGACACGACCTGGAGAGTGCAAAGCAAGGATCTGTTTTTAATTATTGTGGGAAGAGACTTATGCAACAGACAGGATGACAGAGATAGAAATACACCAAAAGATCTGTCAGAGACGCATTCCATTGATGTAGGTGTATGTCAGAGCACTCCTTTGTTTCTGTCAACATCAGCACACTTTACGTTGCATTGGTGTAGCACACTTCAAGAAGCAGGCCTAAATGACCACTGCCTTTTCAGTTTGGTCTTAATTCATGTTTGTAAAAAGCAGTCAAAAGATATTGTAATTCTGACTGCATCACATGTAGCAGCACTGGTATGAAGTCACAAGCGGCAAGGCAATGGGGAATTCTGTTTACAGACCTGAATTATTCCCCCTGGACACAGTCACTGAAGGTTTCTTTTTCCAGATTCAGTGTCTCATGGCTACCTGGTCATCTGAAGTAGTGTTTTGTCCTCTGATACTCTCTGGCTGGTTCCTAAAATTAGAAAAACACAGCAGCCTGATGAAGTTCTGCCTCCTCAGAATGTTTCTTGGTCTGCTCTGACATCCCCCAGCACTTAACCTCAGCAGTAGGAAATGCTAAGCAGTTTGTCAGTGTTGGCACAAAACCTGCTTTGCAGGATGTGTTGGGTCTTTTTTTCTTTCTGGTCCCTTCTTGTGGAAGTTTGCTTTAATAGACTGTAAACAAATGTATAGTTAGGGTCTATGCTGAAGCTGCCTGAAGCCCAAAGCTGCTCATGGTAGTAACAAATTCTTTTCCTTTTTCTTAATCAGTATTCTTCTAATCTTAACAGCCAATTAAGAGACCACGTACTGTACAGGCATCAATTAGCAGGATGCTTTTTCAGTGCTTGAATTGGCATGGCACGCAGGAAATGGCTGATGAACAAGTTAATCCGTTTGGTAGGCATTATGTTTACATCCATTTCTACAGCTTTTTGTGGTCATCTTACTGCCTGGAAAGGTACGCAGTCCTGAGAGGAAAACCTTCTTTCTGATCCACAGCTCTGACTTCTGTAATTATTCTGTGCTTTAGCAGCGGCAGGAGGAGATTATATTCTGTGCCACTGCTACTTTGTTTGAACCCTGTCTAAACTTTGCTGATAACTGGGGTGAGGAGCTTGATTTTGCCATATCAGAACAAACAGGGGTTGTTTGGGTCGTATGCCAGGTGTCCCAGATAGAGAACGATAGCCACAGGTTTTGTACAGCGCTTATTGCTCTGCAAGAAAAATGAAGTGGGGACTCGTCCCCAGGAACTTGCAGTCTAAGACAAGTACAGGCAGTGCACTACGAACACGAGAATAGTTCAATAAACAGGGTAATTTGTAGCGCTTGGTTTACCGAGGATTTCTCCCCAAGCTGGTGGGTGTAAATAGATATGGAGGATGACGCGAGTACTGGCAAAAGCTTTGTTTGCAATTAAGAGTGTTTATAAAGTTTTCTCACCAGCTGGATCTTGCTTTGTCATCTTCTTCCAGTGGTCAGCATCCTTTTAGCAGCGGCTGTGTGTTTTCTCACTCCTGCACAGCTGCCTACTAGCCGCTAATCACCTTTTTGGCTCTCCTGTCAAACTGAAAATGACAATGGATGCAGAGGTGGTCAGGGAGATATCCACAGTCCTTATTTCTGTAGGAAACCTAGCTAGGGCAGGTATAGTGGAAGCATAAGAGGTAAATAGATGTGTTTGAACTGGGAGCTATAATTGTGTTTTGAATTTTTTGTTGCTCTCAGCTACTTCTTTCTGGTTTCCAGTGGTCTTCCATGTTTTTGCCAGGCAAGGAAGCAAAATAAATGAGTCTGTGTTGAACTCTTCACTATTCTTGTTCAGAAGAGAGTAAGGAATCACAATTATTTTGATCTCAGTCGGAATTTTCCTGAAAGTAGAACATTGTTTTAGTGCTGTTCAAATCGAGGGTGTTAAAGTGAGTAGTTGCATGGGATTACCTAGAGGAGTTATGGTGAAAGGAAGGTGTCCTTAACTAGTAGGAACTATCATGTGATATCTTTACTTGTATTTTTGCAAGGAATGTCACAGACCCATGCGTGAAGTCGAGGGCTGGTCAGGCAGAGCCAGGACGTCAGAATCTGGGTATAAATCATGTCAGATAGAAAAGTCAAACACAAAACAAGCAAATAAAATTACTCTGAAGCAGGTGGGGTTAAGCTGGAAATGCCACTGGTGGGCTTGTTGAATGTAGCTTTGAGGAGGTGCATTCTTTACACAAAAAATTCCCTGCAGTATGATGTCTGGAAGCTTCCCCACCTTCCAGATTAAGGAGCAGAATGCAGTTTGCACTGACAGCCAGCTGTACAACAGTCTGTTTTTACTGTGAAGGTTAAAACTGGGATAGCTTTTATAAAGCCAGAGAAGCACATTCACACCGAGACACGTGAGCAGTACGGCTGAGGAGGAAGCCAGCTGTCCTTGCTATCCCAAAAGATTAGCCTGGGAAAACAACAGAGAGGCAATAAATGAGCAACCTTTAGTAAAAAATGTTGGTAAACAAAATGCTAAATTGTTTGACAATGCAATCTGATATTTATCAGGCTGGTGCAAGAGTAAAGCCCATCTCTAAAACCTCCTTGTTTTGCCACTGGTTAAAGCTGGCTATCTTTGCTACTGACAAATACAGCAGGGTCATGCATAGCATTCCAGTCTCCTGATGTTAAATGATAACAAATCTGAAAAACATACAGGTTTTGCATTGGAAAAGGAGATGAAAAAAAAAGGTTTCTGTAGATTTTAGTTTGTGCATGCCTGTTGGGTGTGTACTATATAAAGCTAGCTTAAAAAAAGACCCAAACAAATATTTGTTCCAACCTCCCCTCTTGCTACTTGCAGAGGAAAATATGGCACAGATGCTGTCAGCCTGCAAGTGTCAAGGCAAAAAGTGTGTCTACACACTACTAAGACAAAGCTGTGATAAATGCGTTGTTTACTTGTCCGTTTTATTTTTAGCTTCATATTCTAAACCATTTTAACATTTTTTACCCATGTTTATTGACCTTGAAGATCTTTTATCATGGAAACAAATTATTGCAGAGCAAAAATCAGCTGTTGAACAGAATAGAGCCTGCTACTTTGCAAAATAAATTACTAGATAATTAAAAGCAGACTCTAACCAGATTGTTTGGAGCACATTCTGCACACAGGTGGTAGTGGCTGGCGTATGAATGAGAGGTGAGGTGCTCCATACTGCCTTGTTAGTATAATCTCGTTAGAATGAGTGTTTTTTGCTTCTTTTTTGGTGGAACTAGGTAGCAGCAGGAGGAAACATTTAAATGCACAGACAAGGTTTAGGTATCTGCATCAGTATAGGAGTAAGTTTCTTCATCATGATCTCTCTACAGTGTTTTCACTTAATCTGTGTTTCCAAAATGTCCCCTACTAGTATGCAGGACCTGGTTCCTGTAATCTGTCTAATTCACTGGAAGGTGAAAGCGTCTATCAGGAAAATAATTCATGTTCATTCCTGTGGGTCAGCAGTAGCTGGAGACGGACTAATAATGCTCAGCCTGGGAAGAGTCCATCAGACTTTTATTACAGAGACATCTTGCATTTTATGCCTGCAACTTCTAGCAAGTACTGGTGAGATGTTAACACCTCATGAACTCAAACCATCAGAGTTTCAGGTGTAAAGCTGTGAAAGAACTATACAACATGTCTTGAATGGGCAGCTGCTGCCAGTTTTGATGCTCATGTGGCATCCTGGCATTGTCAAGTTCCAGTGCTGAAGGACTGGAGGAGTTGATTGGCCTAAACTTGAAATCTTGAAGACTTCACAGCTATGACCTTCTGACATGTACTGCACCAAATGCATTCTGAAGTCTATGTACTTTTTAAATTTCATTGTTGCACTCTGGTTTTCCAGAAACTGAAACTGTCTTTTAGAGTTCTGTCTCATTCTGCAATTTATAAATGGCTCACAAAGTGTTGTCCTGGGTCTGGGGTTTATATTCTAGCTGGATAAAATTGAGCAGAAAACAGACTTAACAGTTCTCCAGCTTTTTTAGCAAATGCAGAAGTAGTATTTTTGCATGGAGAATGTGATACACAGGCACTGCACCGCATATGGTCATCTGGTCTACAGTACAGCTCCAGCTGGTGGAGATTGAGGAATCTTAATACTGGTGACCAGAAAACCCGTATCTGAATATGCATAATTGCAGCATGAGAGCTCTTGTTGATACCCTCAGGCCTGCACACGTCTTACTTCTGCAAAACGTTTGGGAGAGAGGCTTGAGGAATATGTGCTTTCGTAGACCAAACAATGAGGCAACCTACTTCTTTGGTAGCTTCTTCAAAAGCACCTCCAATGGTGCTTCACTAACCAGTATCAAGGTTTGAGAAATTTTGAGAGAAGCCACTGTAAAAGTCATATGGATATCTGATAGAAAGGGGGTATGTGATAGTGAGGGAAATGTTAGATGAAGGGAATGAAAGTGGTGCAAGGAAATTTGACATCTTTTAAACACGCACATCTCTCAGCACCGAATACTGCTTTCCAACACTTCAAACACAAGATTAAACAGTAAAAGTGTATTTGGCCTATGGCCCAGGTCCTTCATCTTTTATTTAATTTAAGTTGGCTTAGTTTCAAGGATTTCAGTAGAGTTGTATCAATTTCTGTTTCTTGAGAATCTGGCCTACCATGTTTGATCACATTGCTCTCTTTGGCGATTTATTTGGTATTTCATGTCTGAGGATTCTCAGCCTTCTGAATACCTCAATTTGTGCTACGCGTTGTTTTTAGGAGGAAGGAAGGACTTCGGGGAGTGTGAGAAAAAAAAGAAAATTATTGTTTTTCAAAAGAAGCTGCTGTTTTAATGCACTCTGGCCAGTGGCAGAGGCCACAGTCCCTCCTGAAAAGATGAAGGAAGGAGACTGCCTTCCAAGATGGAGGGGGACAGTGCACCTACGCAGTCCGTTTTAAAAGCAGCACGACTCTAAATGTGAGAAATTGGACAGCATTATGTGTTAGCAATGGGCAAACCTTCATGATTTCACCAGCCTGGGAAGGCATCCAAATGATCCCTTCATTTTTCCATCCTTCTCACCACTGTTGCCTTCTGAAACAGAAAAGATACCACTTTTGCAGGTGGCAAAAGAGCCTTCTCTTCCCCTCGTCTGTGATTGTAGCACTTTATAGACCATAAAAATCCATTTATGTGGCCCCAGTACCCTTTAGATGTCAGGTCCTCTGATGCAGGTCTTTTCCAGGCAGATTGTTTTTCTGTTACTCAATGCCAAATCAAAGACATTTGGCATCATCTCAATCTCCTTCGAACAGTTGTCCGTTTGTGCATAGTCATTTGTATATATTTAGCTGAAGGCCTGATCACTGAGGATATGATGGAGAAGTGTATCCCCAAAGAAGGAGAGCTGGGAGTAGCAGAGAAGTATACAGCTTTTAAATCACCAGTATTTTTCTACACAGTTCTATCATAATAAATTTTAAGTGTTTTACAGGTTTATTGATATTTCTGGAGTAACCTGGTTTATTTCTGTGGAAACACCTCTTTTTTTCCCCCCATTTCGTAGAAGTTGTGTGCACTGGAACCTCCCAGCTTGAGGAACACAGGCTGAGCAGCATTTCCAGGTCAGATCGCCTTGAAGCACCCACCTTGGCCAAGCAATCTCAGAAGCAATGAGTCCTGCTGCTGCTGCCGTTTCCCGCCTAAGCTGGCAAAGAGCCTGGCAAGTGACAGCATCTGAGAGTTGTACAGAAACACTGTGCCGCGTGGCTTGCCAGCAGCACCCCACATGGGCCAGCTTCAATGGTGGGGTAGCACTGTCACAGTCCCTGTCAGCTATTTCACAGCTGTTGTATCTTTTTAAACACCTGCTTGTCCTTCTTGCACAGGTCACATGTAGAGGGATAACTACCACCATGCAGGTGCGACCACAGGCCTCTGCACCTCATACCAGGTGCCCCATCTTGTAGGCAGGTGGCCATTAGGCATGGGCGAGATGGTCACATCCCCACTTCTCCTTGAGAGGGGTCCTGGGCGCTCAAGGGCTGCGGGAGTTTTGTGTGTGCGCCATGAGCTCTGGGTGCGGCTAATGAATTAACACCCCCGCTTTCCCAGCGTAAAGTGCAGCTTTGGTGGCAGCAACAGCTTTGTTGTGTCACCACTGTGCTGAGGGTGCCTGAAGGACCCGCCTGTCCCCACAGTGCCAGGTGATGGTGGTTCAGTCTGCTTTCCAACGGTGCACGGCCTCGAGGGGCAACAAACTGTCAGCCAGGGCCCGCCGCATCCCAATGTCTTGCCACAGCGACCGTGAGACAGCCACATGTCCAGGGACAACATGGCATCTTGTTCCTGTGAGGACGCGCATCGCAGCACATACGTCCTTCTCACAGCAAGGGGTGCATGGCTGGCCATGGGCAGCTGTTGGGCAGCCTGCCCTTCATCGCGGTGTGTTCTTCAGAGGGAGGCCTGGGTGAAGGCAAAGTCTGGTTAATGAACAAGCTAAAACATAAGCACCCAACAGTGGGTCACCACAGGAAGAAATGCAGCTGTGGATCAGTGGTCAAGAGAGTAGTGATGCAACGGTGCCTTGGAAATCAAATCCTCTAGATAAACATTGATGTGAGTTTCATGTGGTTTGGTTTTGCTTTGTATGTTGGTTCTTTTTTTTTTTTTTTTNTTTTTTTTTAAGTAAGTAATTTAATCTCTCAGTTTCTCTCCTTTCGTCTTTAAATATGGACTGAACATGTCCGTACTGCATGGGTGTTAATGAGGTACAGCTTGGCAGGCATGCAAAGCAAATGTGCAAAATGGGAGCAAAAGAGATAGCACCTGGGGGAAGGAAGGCTGCAGGATGGTGCGTTTGCTGCTCCTGCCACTGAAGTGGAGGTGAGGAGAGGGAAGAGCTGCTGCTGTTGGACAGGGCAACCTTCTCATGCCAGCCCTTTGTGCATGCTCTGACCGTCTCTCAGCGTCCACATGAGCGGTGTCTGGGTTTCTGGTGTGCTGGCACAGGCAGAGCAAACAGTAGGACTGTGGCCTTTTGCAACCTCTTGAGGGTAGTGGCACCATCTCAGAGCAACAACCCGAGGAGGCAGCCCAGTCCTGTGAAAGTGCCTGTTCTCCGCTGACAAAAGACATCACTCAAACTGGTGAGATTTCTTCTCCCCTCTTTCTTTTCCCTTCCCCCTTTCCCCTCAATCAGATGATTAAGTGATTTAGACTGAAGTAATAGCAACGTTCAATAGCAAGAGTCAGAAAGGGAATTACTATGCAAAACAAACAAACTTTCAGCTGCAGTCCATTTTTAATATACTCTGCAGCACGTTTAATAATGTCATTCTCCAGTGCATCTGAATGTTCAAATATACCTGCGAAGGAGGTAAGTCACTGGCTCATGCAAAATTGCTCTGAAGTATATCATTAATTTTGATACACTGAAAATTCAGCAGGCCTACACTGAGTTATAATATCAGGCTTTTTATGACTAATTTAATGCAAATGAGAAATGTTTTTCTTTCATGCATGCAGATTTTATCTAAGGTGGTGGATTTTGGTTTAGTCAATACAAACTTCTTGGTTTTTGGAGCATATACACATTTCTGACATTATCTCCAGAAGAGCAAAAGATTTCATTAACACTGTGTGAGGTCCCAGGAGAAGCCTAAACATGGAAAAAATACAGATTTTAAAACGAATTGCTCATTTCCTTGTCTGTGAGTAAAATGCAAGTTTCCAGGACCTGGGCAGATAGCTTTTATATTTTCAGAACCTGTCAGGTTTTAGCTTGGAAAGTGAGGAGTTCGGGATTTTTTCTTGACCTTTCTTATTTATCTTGGTTCTATTTGTGACGCTTGAAATACTTATTAGAAATACTAATTTCTCATTCACAAGCTGCTTTGTGCCCTTCATGCAGTGTTGAACTGTGTCCAGTCAAAGATCCACTGTGTGTGAGGCTTGATGGTAAGCACCTATCCTCTAAGCAACTTACACAGCTGCAAGAATTTTTTGTTGGTGGTCTTTGCAATCAGCTCTGTAAGTGTCAGTACACCAAAATAGAGAAAATATGTGGATACAGCACAGATTATATTACAGTCAGGACTTGGGCATAGCTCATGCAGGCACGGCTAGAACAGTCTAAAGCTGGCTAAGCCATCATCTTGTACCAGTCTAACTGTGAAATATCAACTCCAGGGGAGCATCTTGGTTCTTAGGTGGAGTATTCACCTCTGCTGCTGTCTTCCAGTTGCATCTGTGTTCTCATGAGTATCTGAATTGAGCCAGCAAAGTGCCCTGGTGGCCAAGAAGGCCAATGGCAT
>RSEF01000031.1:58001541-58015672 GCA_003993805.1 Himantopus leucocephalus
GTAGCCCTTTGCTGGACCCTCTCCAGCAGTTCCCTGTCCTTTCGGAAGGACCACTTTCACCAATTAATCCAGCAAGGCAGTTGCGAACCCTTCCATGGAGGGTGTTGCTGCTGAACAGGGCCAAGTACTGGTCTTCTTGGAGACCTGTGCTCTTCGCTGTGTGATTTTGTCTCATGGCACCTATACAGGCGTCAGAGGAGCTCACATGGCCATTGCTTGACCTGTTAAGCATTTGATTTTTAAAGCCAATACACTCTGCAGAAACAACAAAACTGTTACGATTAAAATCACAGCTATAGCATACAAAGATAAATTCTGAAAATCCTGTAGCTGAGACTGTAATGTTACTTCCAAGAGTGTGATGTGATTAAAATCACATTCATTAACAGAGTTTTCACAAAACATACAACTATTACCAGGTAAGTTATATACAGAAAGTTAGCTTATAATATTCTGCGGACACTTAAATGTGTCTATGAGTGTATACATGCATACAAATTCATTTACATTCAAGTACAACTGGAGCCTACAAACTGCGTGACAGATGATGACTTGAAAGGAACAGAACAATTTCATAATCGAACTTGGTTAAAATATGACTAAACAGTGATTTAAACACTAAAAGCTGACATAGGCATATAAAAGTGCCCATCCTGCCCTGTGCAGTTTGCTGCCGTTCTTCTAGGGACACCACCATGTCTTGGTTAATAGCCCTTCATTGCTGATGCACAGCTCTCACCTCTAAAATACTATTATTCCAATTTTCCAAAATTACCTGATCAGCTCTTTAAAAATGAAAAAAATCCTTTCCAGCAAATTGGCATATCATACACATACTCAGTGTTTTGTGTGACAGAGGAAACTAGTTTTTATCATCTGTTATTTTGTGCCCATCTGAGGGCCACTGATCCATACACTGCTTTTTTAAAATATCCCAAATACAATATTAGTCAAAGGTGCAGTCACCCCATTCACAACGTTGTAAACCTGTACTTAGGCAATCTCTTAAAACTCAGTTTATCATGGGAAACAGTAGCTGATCTACAGTTGCTGCTTGTAGTGCTCAAAACATCACATTTTATAAATGCACAAAACTGCATTTCTCTACATATGTACACACACACACATATCCATACACTTTTTTTTGGATTACATAGTGAAACACTGCATTCATATCTTACTCATCTATTAAGCATGATCGCTATCAATAACAGGAATAACCTGTAACAGTAGGAATATTGTCACAAAGATAGTCTTTTTCTGTTTTGGAGATTAACACGCTTTTAAATTTGATCCACTTTTCTGCTTCCCTTAGTTTGTTTATATTTTCCTCTTGTCACCTCAGCCATGACAACTGACCTGTAAGAACAGTATTGCATCATTTTGTTTGCATATATGTATATATGACAATACAAACAAAACAAGAACAGAGAAAGCAAAGCTAATAAATGCCAAGTTAACAATGTCCATAGCGTTGGAATGGATCACGTACTCTGTGCAAGTCACAGAAACACAAGAGATGGCCATAGGCTGCGACTGAGACACTGGGGGCACCAGGTTTTATTTCTTTTCTTGTACTGGTCTCCACCAAAAGGCCCAGTATGACACTTACTGAAGCAGTGCCCCACTGCTTCCATTCCCCCACGACCTTCATGCTAAGCAAAGTCACCTGCCACAACCTTCTTCCCACACACACTTTTGACACCACTTTTCTCATGAGTAGTGGGAAGTCACAGTTTGCAAAGGCAGAAGTTTGTACCGCCTCTTTGTCTTTCCCAGCCCTAGGAACTGTGCTTTAGCTTGCAATCATTTATTTTCCTCCCAAACACTCCTATTTCTCTTACCAGGGTTCTGCCTCAGGACGTGTAGTTCACATATTTATAGGTCCTAAAATTAGACGCTCTCCTGGGCGAGACCATTCACCACAGCTATTCTATATGCAGCCTGGTTGAAACGCAGGTCTTGTCCACAGTTATTGTTTAGAACAACATTCTGCAAACTTCTGTGATCGTGAATCTGTATCAGTAAAAAAATTTTGAGCACCCCCCCCCAATGTATGTAATTTATCTATCACATACAGGGACTACTGTGCTAACATATTATATAAATTATAAAACATACAGAAAAATAGAAATTAAAAAGGATGAGCTAAAGATGAAATAAATGCTGTTCTAAATATTTATTAATGGTACAAAATATTTTCTTCCACACTCCAATGGACTGTCTCACGCACCCCTTACGATGCATGCACTTTGGAGACCACCGGTTTAGAAGATTACAGGCAGAGCCTGACAACCTCTTCTGACCCAAATATGCTTTAATTTGGCACATAGTCTTTCTTCCAATGTAATTTTCCACCATTTGATATTCCTTTTAAAGCTTGCAGAAGTCAATGCGCCTCCTCAGAATGATGATTTGTGGCTGCAGGGGATACATCTAACCCAGCTTTTACAGCCACGCACTGAGCAGCTGTAGTGGAAGCTTGCACAGCATCTTCTCATTCAGCCACTGTAAGGCATATACTTCTCTCTCATTTAAGAAGCCATTCAGTGCACATATTTTTATTTAAAGGGCCTAATTTTGCAGTCAAGCCCGTTTAAACTTCTGCGGGCAGCTCAGTAGTTTTCTAACAACTTGATACGTCTCTGATTGCACATTTCCCTTTCTTCCCTTCTGACCCAGCCTTCCCATTTTACAGCAGCAAAGGGTGATCCCAAACTCACTTTGAAGATTCCCAGTATCTCGTTAACAGGAGCACAGGGACCTGTGACCCTCTACTCCTCTGAGTGAAGGATGGGGTTGAACTTGGGCTCCCTGTCCACCCCATCACCCCTGTTGGATGGTGCTTTAGTAAGAGCTGTGATGAGGCATTACATTGCCCCAGTGCTGCACTTAACTTTTCACCTCAGCTTCACAGACTCATGAGTCTGCACCCTTCTCTTTCAGGATTTGCATCTCCTACACCATTACTTAGGCTGCCACTGGAGCCTCCTTTATAGGGGTGGAGGTGAGGGTGGGGGAGCGGTGTCTGTCAGTCTATCTATCTGTCTGTGGCAGGGGTGGGGGTGACTGCTCAATCCCTGATTTTCAGTCCTAGTGGCCTTTTCTCCTGTAAGGCAGCCTTTAACGCCTCGTTCTCTCCCAGCATTTGCTTCCTCAGAGTAGTTGCTTACAGGCTTTTTAGTACTGCATAGCACTTCTAACTTACTATTTCACTGCAAAAACATTCTTAAGTTTTACTCTCTCCCAATTTACACGTTCCATCTCATTTTCTCTCTCTTGTTTTTTGTCCTTCAGTTTGGAAGTTTTAGTTGTTCTTTTTCTCGCAGTTTTGCAAACTCCTGGTCAGCATCCAGGACAGTCCTGCAAGGATCTGGATTCCAAGAGTGGTACACTACTGGATAACCCACATCCCTAGGTGGGTCATCTTTTCCTATGAAAACCAAAGAAATGACCATTTAGGGAGCTGCACGAAGGAGCTTCTACTTCCACTTCCACTGTTGAATAGTCATAACACTAAAAAAATGTAAACCTGTTCTCTTGCCTTTCTCTTATAGGTGTTCCTGGCTTTTCTGTTCTTTGTCCAACTTTGCAGAAAATCCTGCTCAAAGTAAAAATAAAAATAAAATTTGGGACCCAGCTACATTGAGGGAGAGATGCAGGGACAAAGACCTCTGTTCACCTAGGACTACAATGAGAACATTTTAAACCAATATCAGCTCAGGCTGGGCTTCCACCTGGCTCCACCTCGCTCAGACTCTCACCTGTTTTTATCAGACTGTCAGCGCACACTGGAATTTATTGTTGGCCTAACTGAAATCTTAAAGCTAATGAAATTACTTCAGTCTGTGGCTTGTTACTAGCAGTGAACACCATGGGGCACACTATGAGCTGTAGTAGGTCCCCTTTACTATAGCCTCGTAAGTTTAAGCCAGCATTTCATATATGTAGGCTCACTCTTTTAGATGTTAATGTCATGTGTCAATTATCCGTTCGTACCTCCATCAAGATTATGAATGTTCAATAGGTGATGGGATGATAAGAGCTGCAAGTTTCTTCTTGGAGCTTCCAGTGGAGCCATGCAATGTTGTACCATCCCATCTACAAAGCCAGGCCTCAGTCATACAACATGGCCAGATCTTAGATTAAAAGCCACCATTATTCATCTACTTAGATGATCTTTAGGGTCCCCTCCAACCTAAACCATTCTATGATTCCATGATTCTATACTTACCCTTGTATGTGGAGAAACAATCACGGTCTGTGTGATGGATGGCATCTTGGCCAACAGACCAGGGACTGACCCTGACTCCTCCAAACCAAAAAGCTGCTTCAGCCTGCATCCACTTCTCCCCAGGTAGTGTTGCAAAAGACACCCAAGCTCTGTAGATCAGGCACACACAGGGTCTGCGAGACATTTTTTCCCCTGTTGGTCTCAGCTGCTCATCATTTAGAAGTGGCCAAACACAGACCAAGTCACTGCCCTCCACTGCCAGTAACAGGTACACCCCCAGGGAGATGCTTCTGTTCCTCCGGTAGTCGGATGCATTAATGATCTCTGCAGAGAGCACAGCTGCCATAAAAACGGCCAGGGCTGAATTTTTCAAAGCACTGCTGAGCTAACTGTACAGACACCAAAGGCAAAGATGAAACTTCCATAAATAACAGTTTAGCAACACCTAAGACTGTGTCTCAGTTTAACTACAAATTCAGCTTTCAGCCTCCCAACACTTGGATCGAGGGTACCAGAGCTGCGTGTCTCCATGCATTGCTCAGGTACTAAGCATAGCTGTAACTAGGAATTATTAAAAGGAAGGTCACTGGTTAACTACATTTGCAGGCTGTGTTCTGAATCAAGTATTGCCTGTCCTCCTACAGCTCCTAAAAAGCCCCAGAAAAGCCAGATTGTGCATTCAGCGAATTCAGCAGAATCACGGTCACAAGCCCACCACCTTACCCAGATGAATTTACCACTGCTTGGCAATCCACAGTGCACTGATCTGGTATTAACGAGTGTGCAATCGCTCTCTCAGTGCTGACGAATACGAATTGGACCCAGAGGACCTCTTCTTGTATGCAGTAGCTGAACATTTTTACCTGCTCCTACTGCCAAAACTGGAATGTCTCCAAACCCCACCTCCCCGCACATCCCAGTACAAAAGGAAAAAATCAGCAGGAAATTGACAGAGAGATGGATGACTGTGGGGAGAGGAGATCCACTGTAATGAGCTTGGTCCCGTGGAGCAAAGCTCACAATAATAATGATTGGCATAAAAGAGTCCCAAGATAAGCAATACAACAATTATCACAACGGGAGGTATTTGCTCATACGAGAATGACTGTGACAGCTAAACACAGCCAGCTTCCCCAAACAATCAGGAACATATGATAGTGCTTTTCAAGTATTTTGGAAGTATAAATTACTTTGCAGCTTTGTTCTCTTGCGAGTTAACCTTCAAAAAGATCTTTTCATTTCAGGACCTGTTTGCAAAGAGATATTTGAGCCCCAAGATGCAAAACAACAACGTGTCTCCTCTGACAAAGCAATGGAAGTATGTAGTGTGCTGGTGGTAACGACAAGTAGCAGGATGGAATCCAAGAAAGAAAAGTTGTGTGAAGTATCAGAGTTTATACATCACATATTACTAGCATGGAAAACTTTGGAAAGATTTCAGCACACTTGTGACTACTGCATTTAGCCAATCATACCAAACATACAGCACTGGGGCAATGGCGGCTAATATGCACAAGCTAATATCCTTTTCCCATCTTTTAACTGGAGCGATCAGGCACGTAGTGCAACATCCCTTCAACTCTCAGTGGATATACAAATAAATAAACAACTGAAAAGTAACCATGTTCTCATCTCCCTTAGAAAGCTGAAAGTGCGACCAACCCTTTCTGCATACTGTTTTCACCGCAGTAGTACCCACATAAATCAATGTGAAACAAACCCCACAGCCATTATAAGCCATCCGCAGATTCACTGCCCAAATCTAATACTTGACACTGCTTTTTCCAATGATCCCTGTCTCTCTCAGTGCTGATCTGTGGACATAGAAGGACTTACAGAAAGCCAGAAAACCTTAGGATGTGGTAAGGAGGAGTTCCACGACTTCTGCATCACTAGTGGGACAGTCTGGCCGCTGCCAGTGACTTCAGCTGGGTGAGATTTCACGTTTGTTTTTTATCAAGACATTGCTGTCAGAGGAATAGAATTAATTCCACTGTTAAACTAGCATGTTCTTTATCATCGAGCAAGGTTTTATACAAGATAGGAAAAGGCAACTTGATTTATATATCTCTCTGTCCAGGACTCTTCTTGCAGGAAGTCCTGCCCTGTACAGTCTAGGGAGCAAGAGACAAGAAGAAAACATTTGCTTATATATCACTGTTTTAGCAGGACTCCTCACAGATCTCAGACAATTATAGCTCAGCGTTCTCATATGAAAACATCATTGAAAATCAGCACAAGTGGTACCAGCAGGACGTGCTCCTTTGAACAAAACCTCAGCTTCTGCAGTCTGAACCAGCCAGACACCAAAGGTATGCATAACTTCAGTTGTAGGTCATATCTCAATTGTCCTTCGTGGCACCGTCTATGTGGTCACAGCAATTACCAGACTAATGGATTCAACAAAGTTATTTTGAACACTTGGGTCAGTTTGATTCTTCCAACACTAACGTCATCTCTGCAGTGCAAGTAGAGGCCTGTCAGCAGATGTTTTCAGAAAAGTAAAGTATTGCAACAGAAATATTAGGATTTCTATGAGGAAAGTATGAATGGAAGTGGAGGGAAGAGGGAGGCTGATAGGGAAAGCGCCAGAAGAAACAGCAGAAGAAGGGTTAAAAACAAAGGTATGCATTATTTGCTACAGAGCACTGTAAGCTTGGCTTCACTGGAACAGAAAAGCTAAGTTGCCAAGACGGTGAAGAACATATCTGGTGACATAAAATACCCAGAGAAGGAAAACGTGAAAACTGTGAAATTCAAGAACTTTGCCCAAGACTTCTGAGGAGGTTGAAAAGGTGAAAAAAAAAAAAAAAAAAATAAAATAATGAGGTGAAAGATTCAAACTGGCACTCACTGCTAAAGATTGCAAAGGAAGAGTAGGTCTAAACCCCATTCACCATTGCCAGCTAAGCAGAGCCCCAGAGACGCAACAGGTCTCAGCAGCCACCGTGATTAACTGGGTTCCCTGCCCGAATCACACCAGACCCATGCTGTTTAATATCCTCATTAACAACACGATGCAAACCTGCCTTAGTCATGGCCCACTGCAGAGGAAGGGCTCTCCCATTAAACTGAGCGAAAAGCTACACAGTACCAATAAAGTCCTAACATGTATGCAACTCATCTACACGAATTTTCAATAAATCCACAAGCTTAGGAGCAATTCAGTGAGCACAGAACTATAAAGATATCAGGCAGCTTGAACAATAAATCAAAGAGGTAGAATTAGAGAACCGGAGGGAGAAGTGTAGGCTCACAAATATGATACTGCCATAACTAGCCACAGGCCACATGATTTGTATGAACTCTGCAAGGCCTCCAGTCTTGTGCAGCTTTGTCTTGGCCAGCCTGGAGCTTTGGTTTATCTTGCAGAGCTGTCTCAGCTGGTAAAAACTGCTCCCCTGATCCTCTTTAGCTCACCTTTGTGTAGCTGTGTGGTGCAATGCCTACTACTACACCACTTTTGGTATATTTCTGCAACTGGGAGTCTTAACATGAAACTATTTTATGTGGAGCGAACTAGCTATGAACCTAGCACCAACAGAGTACCGAGAGGTACCCAGAGTATGAATAAAGAAAGAGAAATATTTGTCTGTGTTTGGAGAGGTATGAAAATAACCCCAAGCAAGCCCAAAATGAAACCATCAGTGTCAGTGTTCTCCTTTCAGCCGAGACCTGAGATGCTGATGGCTTATCATCGTTTCCTCTTCTTGCTAAAGACTGAAGCCACTAACCAAAGGACCCAGAGAGGCGGTGGGAGGGTCACTATAACACAGGGGAAGGGGCAGGTATTGGCAGGAGTGTACATAACAGCTTTACTTATGAAAGGGAATTACTTAAAAAAACAGGTAATTACTTAAAAAAACAGGTAATTTGGACTGCTAGTATCATTTCAACCAGAACGACTGGTGCATGGGCACTAAACTGTTCAGACACAGATTAGAAAATAAACTCTTGGCTCTGCATAGAAGGTATATTCCTGTACCCTATATAAACTACAGAGTAACAAAAAGAGACAACCCATTATCTGATGAATTAAAAAAAAAATCATCAGTCTGAAATGCTTATTCCTTTTTAACTTCTTTTAGTTCCTTCTGGAGTTACGAGTTACAAAGTATTTCACTAAGTGGTGTGATAGAGTTTGGTAGTACCCAGGACCTTGTATCTCTCCCGGTGATATTTTAATCTTGTCTCACCTCAGTAATTTTTGTCTTTGATTTAAATGTCTTCTCTTCCCCAATGCATTTTCCACACCAATTTTTGCTTTAGTTGCTGTTACTGATTTTGTCCCTAAGTCATGAAACCTGATGGTTATCCATATACCAAAACATTTTAGAACAACTTTAAATGGGGAAAAGCAAGCTGGATGCACTTTCAAGGACGCTTCAGTAAGAACTGACAAACAGGCATTCTAAAATCATGAGAAATATGCTTACTTGAAAATTATTATTTTTAATATAAAACTCTTTGATTTGCCTTTTCCTGTTTGTTGAGCTTTTGGAATGCACATCTTCTTATCACAAAGCTTTTTATTGAAAGCATTATGCATAGGACTTAAATGAAAAGCAAGAGAGAGAGAGAGACAGGGATTATTTAACCACTGGACTCTGGGAGCAAAGGCTTTAAGACAAGCATGAAGTATAATTCTGCAAACCCATTTTGTATAACCTTATCATCAACACAAGATGTTACACGCGTGGTCCTTGGAGGCGAGAAGAAGAATTGGAAATGCTTGCATTTTCTTCTGGATGGTAATAGATCTCTGCCTGTCTTTCAGTGGATGCAATGTGGGAAGGCTTTTTGTTTTTCAGGCACAGTATTGCAATCAGAAATGTTTTTGTTGGAGCTCAGCTGTTTTGACCAGCCCCACACGCAAGTTCAGTGCTGGTGCACGCATAGAAAAATGGCTGTTTAACATCACTTTCACAAACGGCATTTTGTTTTGAGACATGGCAGAAGACAGCTCAGGATATGAGCTGCCAAGAACAGGCTGCCTACCTGATTTAAAACCGCTGGAGTGAAACATGATTATTATGTTGTTTATCTCCATACAAATCAAATGCCTTCATTCTCTCATCCACATTTACCAAAATGGCATCTGACTAACAAAACCTGCTGTGCTCCAGTTATGATGACAAACACAAAGGTCTAACTGGGAGGCGAGGTGTGGGGCAGAACGTCAGTTCCGCTTGCCAGTATGATACTGCAGCAGAAGAAAAGATGGAAAATAAGTCCCATTACCCAATCTTATAAAATTATCTTTTGTTTACACACAGACCAACAAACCTATGGCGTGAAGGGAAGATGATTTACTTAAAATCAGCACAAGTTTTAGGGTACAGATGCCTTTTTTTCACCTCCAGTTTGGATAAGCTTAATACGGTTTAAAAAGTGCTATTTTCTAAGCCAAAAGAAACAAAAGGCACACAGAAATGAGTGTGTCAGTATCACAGCCTTCACTGGCCTATACCAAAGAGACTTCTCAGGCTGACGACACTGATCCCTGTTCCTTGCGGTAATGAGCTAAACAGTGCTGTTCACGTAGTTAGTTGTTGCCTTCTACACTGGCAGCGAAAAAAAAAGGTGACAGAAACCAACTTGTTGTCAACCTCAAACTTTAGGCAGCTACATTTTCTCTGCATGCTTTCTTTCTTTGTCTTTTTAGGTAAAAACGCAGAATATGCGTAAGTGTAGGCTTGCACACTGTAGACTGCAAAACGTCCTCCCAAGAGCCATGAGGAAACCTCACCTAAAATTAGATCAGATAAAATAGTAGAGAACATACTCCAATTACCTAGTGCCATTAAAGTTAGGAAGAATTTAACTCTGCAAAGTATTCTTTTCAAAAGCAGAACTTTTCAACAGAAAGCTCTTTGGACTTTTAAAACCCTTTTTACTATCCGGAGCTGACAGAGACCACGTTTTGTGTGTGCTTGTCAGAGAAAAGAAGAAAGGAAAGAAGTCAGAGACAGAAGGATCTCAAACCTCTGGAAGTAGTTGTTTTCAAAACAGTCATTTTAAGTTTCAGCTTGAACATACTATAAATTTAAATGGGCAAAAGNAAAAAAAAAAAAACCTAACCAAAACCCGATAAAAAACCCTGAAAGATTGAACAAGCTCTAACTTTCAAAATACAAAATTAAATATACAAGCATATTTTTTCTCTCTCTCTCTCCTCTCTTTTCTCCCATTTCCCTCTTGAGGAATTTATGCATGTTGTCTGTGGATCACCAGAGTTTTCTGAGTACATCAAACAGCAATTTTTTTCACATTTCCCTTAATCTCTTTCAGTTTAAATATTTAGGACTTCACAGGTTCTCAATAATAAGCACAAGCTCAGTAAACCTTTAGTTGGGTTGGTGAATGTGCCTTCTGTCTATATTTAGCATGAATATTTTATGATTCCTATTCACTTTGGTTCTAGGAAGCACAGGGAGGGCTGTTAAAATAAAAACAAATAAACCCTAGGATTGCTTTCTAAAAGGGTAAGTTGTTCTGCAAAGGTAGTTTTGACTAATGGAGAGGTTCTTCTGGGTGGCATTTGTAAACCTATTGCCTTGCCTCAAAAGTCAGTGACAAAGACTCCTTCTTTCAGCTGTTGTGCACCGTGGCAAACAGAGAACAACTCACCTTTGCCCAAGCATAGTATATTCCCCCTTGCTATTCCCTGACGAGTGAAATGGAGGCTATATACCTCTGGGACCACGTTTTAATTCTCTGCTTGTTCTACTCCTGTTACAGATCTCCTTGGAGAATTTGATTTGTAACTGCCAGCAAGCGAAATGCTTTAACAAAAACAAACAAACCCAAAACAAAGAAAAGAACTCCACATACGCCACGCATCCTGGTCTTTCTAAATACTCTTTGCATTGATATAAAGAATTTATATTTATTCCTATTAACATTGTTCCTGTCTCACTTGAAAACACACTTCCTCCCTCTCTTCTGGCTTTTCCTTCCTGCCTCCCTTCCTCCTATCCCTCCATCTCTTCATCTTTCCTTATTTTCTTCAGACTGAGTAAGCAAGGCACCAGTCTGCCCCACACCAAGGCAGTCCCCAGATTTCACACGTATAGCGAGAAACCATGAACGGGCCCTTTGCCCATCCACCCTCTTTCACAGGACCACGACCTGAGGTGACTGCCACCTCTGCCTCGCAGAAATGGCTACTGACGAGCCAAACCCCGGATCAGTCCCCAGGAGCTGGGGATAGGGTTGTTTCCCTCATTTTTCAGTCCAGCAGTTAGCAGCATCCTGATTTCAGATTTTTGAATCAAGGAGACTGACACAACGGCTACACTCGTGTTTTGGAAAATGCTCTCCCATGCTGGAAACCACAAACCCTTTAGAGGCAGTTGCTGCCCATTTCTGATAATAAACTGGCAGGAAACACATCTACGTATTTGATACCATATCTATCCTAGAATTCTGACTTTGTTTGGGACTCAAACTGAACAATTATGTTAGGCCTTAGTTACATGCAAAGCCAAATTACCATCAGGTTCAGTAACAGCCAGGCTTTGCATCCTTTTCCAACTTCAGCTGTTTGCAGCAAGATGAAAGACATCTACCTCAATACATTTCTCATAGGAATAACCATTGTGTTAAACATATCCCCTTTTTTTTGCAATACGCCGGTTTCTATTGCGTAAAGTCATGACTCTTGTCACCTTGAGGGCACACGCACAGTCGTGGTGATACAACTTACTCCACCCTGCAAGGAACCCAGAATCCCATTGCACTGCAACCGATAACAACCATTTTAACGCCTACTATGATCCTCACTGTCAGCAACAGGGAACTGAAGACTCAAACTTGCGGGTTTTGTGCAGGCACTGAAACGCCCCCCCAGAAGACAGAAACAAAACACGGACTTGCCAGTAAGCAAAACACGTCCCCAAGCTGAGTATTTAAAAAACTAAAATGTGCGAACCTTTAAAGCCTGTATCTCACATATGATTCCTGTTTTCTGAAGCCGCGCCGTAAATCCCAGGAGTTCATTTAGCCAAGGTAGCGTAAACCAAATGCTGGGCCATGTGGTATGAACAGACGGGCAGCGAGGCAATGCCAGGGGAACCTGCAGGAGCTCAGCATCGCTTCAGCTCCGATCCTCAGTATGAAATACAGCCTCCTTCGAGCCAAGAAGGAACCTTTGCTGCCAGACCTTAGGCCAGACCAGACCTGTAATTAAAGAGTAATCTTAAAAAAAGACTTTTCTCTGTAATAGAAAAACTCTGCGTTTTCTCTGTAATAGAGAAAACTGCAAAACTGTTGCTTGCAGTGAAAATGAACTGAAACTGGAACCTGTTAGTCTTTCACTTTCTCAGATTTTCCTTATCATTATTGTTAGATGCTCCAAGGAGAAGCATTTACACATAGAAAGGTTGGATTATTTACACTCAGTGGACTTACAACTTATCTGATTTGGTCTCGGGGAGGCATAATATCTTTCTTTGATGAATTGCCAACAATGAAGACTGTTTTAGCAGGAATAAAGGGGTGAGACTTTCCAATTTAAACTGAGACAAAGTTACTTGAGGTTAGTAATATTTGCTCAGTCTCAGGAGTAACTGAAAGGGCAAAAACACAGTTAGAAACAAAGGAATTAGAATATTAAGGTGTGTTTTACAGCAGATTTCGGAAAATCAGTACAGAAGCTCACTTGTTTAATGAACTATGTAAAGTCAGATGCTACTGAGCAATCAAAATGAGGTTAAAGAAATTGTTCATAGACTCATAAGGCTTCAGTTTTGCTGTTAAGAAGTGCTGCGTACAGACAAGCTCCCATACACTTCTGTGGATAACCTGAATGGTCTTTACTTCTGCTCTCTGTCTCCATGTCTCTATGCTCACCTTCTGAATTGAGAAGTCCTTCAAACACAACAAAGCCCTGATTACAAAAAGGCAGGGTGCTTTTTTTTAAGTGTTTGCCATCACAATGAAGAATTAAAAGAATAGTAATCCAGGATTCTCTTGGAGTGTCATTTCCAAATGTTGATCATTTGCCTGTCATCAGCAATGGCATTTTTTTCCTACTACTTTCTTTTCATTACTAAAGCCAAAAGCAAAACTTAATCTTTCTGTGTGATCGGCAGCATCGTTGCAGCCTCTGCCCCATAGATGTAACCCAGACCTGCATTACACAACTGTAAAATGAGCGAGGCGACTTCTACAGTTATTTTGTGTTTACACCAATGCACTGAAGGAACAGGACGTAATGTTTTATGAGCAACTGCTCCTGTAATGCCACAAATGGTGCAAAGAGATTATGTATTACCTGGAGTAAAGTAGGCCTTTATACACCCTGTAGCACATTAATGAAAGCAACATGAGCTTTCTTTGATCAAGAGCTGCCATCCCAAGTTTTACAGCGTGCTATAGGAGTCTAATAATACAAAGTCATTCTGAGTGTCACTGAGCAAGTTTCTGCTGTCTTTCTTAAACCCCACCTGCTGCATTGCTGGTCCCTGACCGTCATGAGGACACAGTGAAGGCTCCAGCTGATGTCAGACTTCAGATCAACCTTGAAACAGCAAATGATTTCCATATACGGGAGATGTTCTTAAAGATCCCTAACGTAATATCAGCCTTCTCACGCAAGACATACAAGCTCATTTAAAACAGAGGCTTCATCACTCTGGAAGTTTTTAGAATAAAATCTGGCAGGGGATTTAACGTATGTCCATGGCAGTAATGTAAATGTTCATTAAGATCAGCTCTTACCCATATGTTCCAACCATTTAGCCTGCAATAAAACTAAGGAAAAAAAACCCAACCCAAACCTTATTTAAAAGTCAGCATTAAGACTTTAGTTTGCAAAAGCATTCAATTTATTAGGGAAATCATAGAGTCGTATAGAATGGTTAGAGTTGGAAGGGACCTTAAAGATAATCTAGT
>RSEF01000031.1:58016672-58029864 GCA_003993805.1 Himantopus leucocephalus
TTCCATCAGAGAAGCTGATTTGATTTGATTGTCTTTCCGTTAGGTTGTGAGACTGGGAGACAAGGCTAGCAAAGCAGAGTGGAACGTGACAGGAAAAAAAATGACGAGCATATTCTGGGGGCTGACTCAAAACAGCCAAACACACATTTGCCTGGAAGATAAAATGCCTTAACAAATTGGTGTTTGTTGCATGTCAGCATCCACAGCAGTAAGTGCTTATAGACAAACTCAAGAACTGTACTGTGAAACTGTGCCCTGGAAAATATTTGAAATTACGGGGCGAGGTTGTCCATTTATTTAATGATTTATTTTAGGCATTAGCCATTTTTATGTTAAGCTTGGTNGGGGGGGGGGGGGGGGGGGGGGGGGGTGTGCCTGCAGCATTTGCAAATAGTCAAACCTTCATCCCAGTGAATCAGTAGAAGCTTTGCCATTAAGTTCAAGAGAATCCAAGATCCATCAAATTCTATGAAAAACACTGCAACAGTAAGGGTAAAGGTGGTCTGCGAAATGTCTCGCAGCGTAGCTTCTCCAAAATATGAATGAGTCAACATCAAAAGATCTAGAATTACTCTTGAAACATGGATACCCAGAGATTTCAGCTTGCAATTTATTTTTTGGTTCTATTTCATCTTTAGGGCTGTAACAATGGCAAAGATGTGAGTTGAAACTTCATTAGCAGAATGATGATTTCTAAAAAATGAACAATTTTTAAGTAATACAGCGATTAGGGAGAGTTTGAGTGCCTGCATTAATCACTGCTTAATCTGAGCAAACCACAAATGAGAGAAAAACTCAATCACTTTTCTACTTGGCTTAATTTCACCCCACTCAATCCGCCTAATGCCACGTAGTACATAAAACATAGACTACCTGCACAGGGTTATATTTCACCTTTCACATGGCACATGCCATCCTCTGCTATAAACCTATATAACTCCACTGGCTTCAACAAACCAGGCTATTTTCAGCAGAGCAGTAAGTACCGTGAACTGTACCTTCACGTACAGACAGAAAGAGAGGGGAAAGAAACGCATGCTTCTCTGGAAGATACTTGTAAAGCTTAGATGCCTTTTTAGAAGATGTTCCTGAGACAAGACATACATTGCTGTGTTTAAAAGACCAGCAAATGAAACTCCCTGCCTGTTTACATCACAGGTCAAACCAAGAGCATGCTCCAAGTGCAGGAGCAGAAGAAAGCTAAAAGTGCTGTAGACACACTAGTAAGAAGCTGCATGGCCTTAATCCTGATATAACAACTCTGCGGTATAGGACTGGTTTAGAGACATGACATTCCATGTTAATGCACGCATGAGTACAGACCCCAGGACCAAGTGGGGGGACCCCACCTTCTGCTCAGCCTGGAAGGTATAAAGAGACCAAGCCTCATTCCCCTAACACTTGTCAACCACCACTGATGCTCACAGAACCACAATCATTTCATCTCTTCCTTCTCCACCTCCACTTTGTATCATATCACCTGCCTCCTACTCTCCCACTGAAAGTCCAGCTGTATCTGTGGTAACTCATGTTCATCACACGTGGATACACTGTGCATATATTAAATGTGAAGTTTTGTGCAACTTTCAGGATAATAGCTACACCCTCCCAGCACCTCAGCATTTTTTTGCAAGCTGTCACTGCTCAACTGTTCAGCTACTGTTCATAGCAAACTGATAAAACAGGGCATGAACTGCTTCTGCTACACTAATGCAGAGGGAGAGAGAAGTTCTGAAAATTAGTTTCTAATTCCCATCTGTCACTCACCTGAACTGAAATATTTCCATTACCTCCTGTGCTCTATAACCCATCAGCAAACCCTTCCAGCAGAAGAGTTGTCTGAAGGCTTAAAAGCAAATAATTTTAAAAAATACCAGTCTTGAACCACTGATGATTTGACCAAAACTTTGAGTCTCTCCCTGAGGCTGTTAGGGCTTAAAACAAACTCAAAACTGCAATTGCCTCCAAGAATGCCTTAACCAATACTTACAAGTAATCTCAGTTTACTTTCCTGACATAATGCAGCTACTAAGCTCATTATGTCAGATTACGCTCTCATTGTCCTCTTCCTGTCATCATCTCAGGTAGATGAAATCAAAACTGTAAGAGATGAAAGCAAATAAGGATTGAGAAGACCAGTATATTAAGGAAGGCCAAGGCTGGACACCGAAGCAAGGTCAGAGAACACCAGACTCCTCCAGGAGCCAAGCTGGGAACAAACTTGAAAAGGACCTGACTGTTGCCAGTGAGACTGTTGAAGGCTTTGCCACTGAATACATACAAGTAAACAAACGCCAGAAGAGCTGTGTGACTCACAGAGTCACACCAAAGTAGTTATATAAAGCAGAAAAAGCTTCCAGTTAGGGTACACGGAATGTTATTGAGGAGGATGAAGGAGATGAACGTGACTAGTTTGAGTCCTGAGATGGGCACCTCACCCATCTGCCTTCAGGGCAAAGGACACAGAGGAGAAAACATGGCTTTTTCTATTACAAGAGGATGGAGGAGCTGACAAGGGACAAAGCAGCACACAAAGAAAACTCAATGGCCTGACGTCTAGGAGGACTCGGGTACCCTGACCTCCTATCACCCCTCTTTCTCTCTGCCTACACAGCCATTCAGTGCCAATCAAAACCCATTTAGGTATTGACACAACCTCTTCACTGAGGCGCAGAATGCAAAAATCTCAAAATGTGCTTTTCTGTCCTGTGGTTTGATACGAGCTTTACTTGAAACGCTCACTGTGCTCTCTCTGTCCTGATTAACATACCATTTACTGCCTGACTCATACACCTCTCCTCACAAAACAGTGTACATTTTATTCCTGCCTTTCTATTTCCCTTGTTGAACGCTTTATAATAGAGATAAATACTTTTCCTTTCCCCCCCCCTTTTTTTTTTATTACCTGCATCATTGACTGGCTTCTGATGAAGATCACTGAGCTAAATGAATTCTACAATTTACAATTATACAAGAAGGAATACTCAGCATTTTGCTATGTCTATCTATCCCTACCTTGATTAACAAGGAAGAGGAATGGCAGTTGTAAAATGATTGCTTTCTATTGTTCTACAATAAAGTAACATTTTTTAAAATCATTCCACATCACCTCATTGCAAACAGCAAATGTGCTCTCCACGCACTCCATGGTAAAATTTAGTATGAGATAATGTGTAATGGGATTTAAAGCTGAACAGCTGTTTTGCTAGCCCTCTATACCAGGGCAAACACCTTGGAATTGTGAATCAGCATGGTCTCAGCAGAAATTTAGAAGCCAGACAAATACGTATCAAAAGAATAATGAAAAGTACCCTCTACTCAACAAATCATCCTGTTCTTTCAACAATGACCATTTTTGAAGTCCTCCTGTCTTTGGAAGTCATGTTGCTCACATTTACAGGCATAATTTCCTGCCTAGTAAAAGGAGTAATGCAACCAAACATCTGCTCTCTGGTGCATGCATTTTAGATCTGTGAAGCCATTTCACTGAGTTATTCAGCCAAGAAACCATGAATAACTTCGGACCAGATTAAGTCATCTTTAAGGACGGTGAGATACAACCATCAGATCAAGTCTCTGACAGCAGCAGAAACTGTCTCTATGTATAAATGAAGCCAGGGGACTAATTCTGCTTAAGATAAATGAAGCCTTATCATTATAAAAGGATGGCAACATTAATAATTTAAGGAAGTGTTATGAAGATGTTAGTTTCCCAAGAAGAAATGACTGAAGACAGGGTTGTATGTTAGCCAAGGTGAGTTCTGGCTAATGAAGCAAATGAAGACTTACCAAAAAAACACAGTCTTTCCTAAAACACTAGTCAAGTAGCTATTTCTAGTATCAAAAAATAACTTCTTAAAATACTTAAAAAACCTGAAATTCCATATTTGGCCAGAAATTACCTTCCTGATAATGGTGAATCAAAGTCCACAGTGGAAAACTTCAGTCACTGGGTGTGTATCATCATCATCATCACTGTCTTATTCTCCTAAGGAAAGCAACATATTCTCCCCTTTGGCTGTCAATCTCTATTTGCAATGCTGCATCAGCCAGAGACCAGACAGAAAGTGCTGTCCTATGTGGGCACTGACACCACGGACTAGCATCTTTGGCTACTGCCAGGAGCATGGTGACAAGCAACACAATCATTTTCAAAGCAAGGACCTCCCACAGCCCAGTTCATCAGTGTACGTTACAGTAATCATGATCTGCGCGTTGATGGCATCCTGGATGGATGAGTAATACAAATTTTAAAGTCATGTGCTGAAGGAACAACATACTCCAACTTTTGTCCTAACTCCAGATCACCAGGAATGGTACTAACATCCATCCGTAAGTTAACTCTGTCCAACCTGAGATGGAATATAGTTTATGTCAACTATTAATTAACACTATCAATATTCATTATTTTCAAATAACATCAGTTTTCTGGCAATAATTAATTTTTTTCAGCACTGAAACAATGTTTATAGGGCTGCTGCGCTGAAAGTCATTACAGGATGAGCCCCTTCTCGAAATGGATTAGATGATCTCGTAAGAGCTTTGTTTTTCCTTTGAGCACCCTAGTGGTGCTGATTCCAAAGACAGGAGCATTTGATTGGTTAAATGACTGCAGATTAATTGCAGATCATTATGTACTGGAAAATACAGACTATCATGCCAGGAAATGCAGAGCTAACGGTATTGAAAAAATGTCAGCAGGTTTATTTACCATCTCCTTGACCTATATATTCCTATTTAGAGAACAAAGCCAGCAGGAGCACAACAAGGTCAATGATATTTACTCACTCTTCACCATTCCAACCAGGGCCTCTTTCTGTTACTCTTTGTTTAGCTTGGCATTAATATTTCTTCATGCAAATAGCTCATTCATGACTCTTGTGGTGATCAGAAATCAGGTCTGATGTCATGCTTAGGCAACAAGATTGTTACAGGTTGAAAAAAAAAAGGAAGAGCGTCTCAATCCTCAATCTTTTATTTCAAGAGGTGTTACAGTGGCAGGAAAATCTGTCTTTTGTGGTCCCTTTTCTGTAGGGACAAACGCAGTCACTTCCTGGGGAATCACAGGCAATACTAAACAAATGCAATCCATCCAATTCACAGCACTGCTACTCTGTTGAACACCAGCTGCGTGCCTTCCCTTCTCCTAAGGGCACTGGTGAACCCAAGGGAGAGAGCAGGGAAGGGGCTTGGGGACATGCTCTCCGTCAACAACTCCAGCAGCTACTTTCAAAACTGAAATCTGGTTAAATAGAAGAAATTTTTTTACAAAAAGAAGGTGCAAACCATAAAGAGATAAAACAGTGGTACAAAGCAAACAAAGTTATTCATCCTATCTGAAGTAACACCGCATTTTCTTCCTTTAAGCAAGAGAAACAGCTTATGGCTTTGGTCAACCTGAAACAATTTCATTCCTGGTTCCCTGCTCTCCTACTTTACCTCCTATTTCCATCACAGAACCACAAACTCAAAGAAATCTCTAGAAGAATACAATTAATGAACACAGATATGTATGAAAACAGAATTAGAAGACATAGGGGACCTCCACTGGATCCTCAGTTTCTTTCTGTTGTTTCAAGCTCTGCATCCCTTCTCTTACTCTAGATACCAAAGTCCAAAGAAGAATTTTGTCTGCCAAACTCAAGACACTAACACAACACAGAAAAACAGGTAAACCCTCATACTCTCAACTGGAAATAAAGAAAACAAAAAAAACCTCATGCAACTCAAAATGGTGGATCATTTCATGTTTGCAATTTTAAGTAAACATAAAACAAACCCTCCAAAAAACAGCACTGCAGCAAAAAAAAAAAAATTGTATGCATAATTTCTGCTTAATGTTTTGGGCCAAAACTTCTCAGAACTGAGTAATTTTTGGCAGAAATCTGTATGTTCCAGAATTTTATTTTGCTATGGAAACTGCCTGCACAAGAAAAACAAAGTCATAGACCAGCCAGTTCTAGTCAAAATTTCCTGCACTTTCATACAAATCATACAAGTGAATGATTGGCATATAGTCCTTGAACAGCTTCTCTTTAAAGATCATTCCTTGTCTCAGAGACACTGCTTTTCTCGCTGAACACCTGTGAATTAGTTATATTCTGCAACTGCCTTGCATAATCTGCTAGCTGATGCGAGTCGTACACAGTCCCGCTCCAATATCCCCCAAGTGAGCTGAACACGGTGACAGCCCGTGGGTGGGCCAGGTGCTGCGCTGCTTATGAGAATTACATCTCCCCGAGGATGGGTGGCAGGATAGATTAATGTGGCCTCACACTATCTCTCCGTGGCCATCACAGCTTCTGTGTAAAGCTCAAGCTGAATATCACCAAGCCTCTCATTTTCCTTCCTTTCGGTTGCCTCTGTCCTTATCTAACCTAAGATAAAAATTTCCAAGTTGTCTCTAAAGATACTTGGGTCACTGGCTTCACGCACAAGGGCACGCACGAGAGCAGGAGCAGATGTACTCTGTGTGACAACCCCACATAAACAACGGCCTCTCTCCACTCACTGCTGTAGCAGTGCCTGAAATGATTATGTACCGATGATTTTCCTTGCACATTTTTTGGCAGCCTCACAGTAGCGATGCGGTGGCTACAACCCATGACCCACCTCTAGCTTTCCCAATACCACAGGCTGCTACAAAGGGCTGCCCTCTTGTCTGATGCTCATCAGCACTGAAAACCCACCTGCGGCCGCGTAGCCAGGACACCACTTCATGTCTGCATACCCTGAATGCGTTTGGCATACGCAGCCCCATGCAGCCAGCAAGCAGCAGGCTCTCAATGAAAGCCTCGTTCATTTCTTGAATGGTATTTTATTTTTCTGGTATTTTATTTGCTGAAAGACGTTACCTGCTCCTAATGGCTTCCATGACTGACAGATTGTGTTACATCTTCTCATGTCTTTCCAAATAACAGTCACTGTATTCTCAAGATAACCAAGACTAATTTGTCTGAGTGATGCAAGGATGTGAAACCAGTTTGTGGCTTACATTTGCACGGGGGAGACCTGAAATTCCCTTGACTCAGCCCAGTGTTCAAAGCACAACGCTGGAGACTGGTGTCTTCTGACTGACCTCTTAAGAAACGTAACTATCACCACATTTTCCTTAAGGTGAACCCCTTTCTACCGGCAACTCAAATCCCTGAATACTCCAGTTGCGAAGATGATCCACTGTCGATTAGCTTTTCACTCCCAGTTCTTCAAAGTCTGTTCCACCTTCAGCTTGGTAGATTACAGCCAATGTTTCTGCAATGTAGCAAAGGTTCTGAGCTACTGACCCATCTCTAAGTCACACCACAAAGCTCTACAAACACTCCTGTTCCAACACACACGTGTATTTCCCCTCCTCTGTCAACAGCGCTCCCAGCACGGGGACTGGTCAGAGACGTCCCCAGGGCACCTCTTCATTGGGAGCGCAGTGATGCTCAGAGCAGCCAGCGGGCACGGTCCTTACAAAGAAACAAACAGCATTTTTGGGGCACTTTGCAGCCGTCACCCCACAGCCCCTGCATTTTGCAGGCTGTCGTGCCCTGCTTGTCCTCAGGTCCGCTTGCTGACCCGGCACAGCGTTTCACGAGCAGGGCCAAGGCCACGCTGAGAGGTGGGAAAGAGTTTTAGCACAGGAGAGCACGGGCTTGTCCAGCAGGGCAAGAGTCCTGCGTGAGACTGGGTAAACTGTTCTTCTGGCTTCATTTATCCAAATATGGCATTGCTGACGGAACTGTGTTATTCTGACAGGTTACTGAGCGTGTTTCATTGGGATTACAAGCTGGCTTTCAGCACAAACGAGCACAATTTAGGTGTTTTAGGAAGAAAAGGCATGCTTTTACAATGACTCTGCATTCTTTCAATGCTTCCCCTTTCTCCAGTAAATGGTTCTCATGGGATGCCCCAAAAATCCCAGCTGCATTTTATGGAATTGTATTTTTGAAGTTTCTTGCTAAATATCTCAGTCAATTTAAAAACAAATATCTAACACAAGCTGAGTTTCTCTTCAGTTCATGAGTTATTAAACACCCCCCTCCATGCACAAGGAATGGAAGAAGGGCTGAAATAAGTAGAAAAATAAGTTACCATAGAAGAGCTACCAGTAATTACTCAGCAAACACAATAAATTATTGTATATGTGGAAATTAAACATACTTCATTTTGTTGTCAGTGAGTATGTTACAAGCGTGGGTGACAGAAGCACGCAGCAGAATATAAATGTGATACAACTGCCTTTTGCAGTATGTGTGTTTCCATCGAAGTTGGATTTTTTTCTCCCCCGCCTCTCCTTTTGATTGATTTAAACCGACGGATGGTGAAGCAGGATTCTGAACTCAGTGGTGCCTCAGCAAAGCAGCAAAAAGCAGCACAAGGAACATCTATGAAAATCCATGCTGAAATCTCATGCTCCCATTTGAGCTACTGAACAGGACAGCTCTCCGAAGAAGGTCCAACCCTCAGCTTCTCTAGAAACCCATTAGCTTTCATAAAACTCTAAGCAGGCATTCAGGTCCACTCAGATGAGACTACGCTGGGGACACCGGGCATGAGATTCAGACATGTTTCTTGAGACTTATACAGCATCTGTCCTCAGAGAGGCTTAGGAACGAGCTTCGATTTTGCAGTTGTGCAGAGTTCAATTTTAAAATCAGTTCCACCTTCTGAGATTGTAATAGTTGACTTAGAGCCATTAATAGAGTCAGTGTCTCACAGACATTTGCTGTGAATTCTGCAAACCCTCTTTGTTATCAGTAACATGAACCACTAACTCTAAATGTTGTAGGATAACTTTTCTGAGCAGATAATTGGCCCTCCACTTGCTAGAGCACAACAATGAGAAAATGGGAATCAAAGAAGGGGTGCATTGTCAAGGCTATTTAAACAAATGGCATAAAGGAGTACAGGATGTGTGGGAATGTAACCACCCTAAATTGTCGCTAAAAAAAGTGACACCTTTAAAACCAGAAAAGCAGAAATCTCACTCCAAATGCAAAGGACGTCCCAAGCTCATGGGTAACGTTAAACCTCTATCTGGCAGATACAATTCTGTTAGCCGGCAATGAACGGCATGCCTTTACATTTATGCTGGTCCTCAGATCCCTAGAGGACATGGTAAATCAGTGATTAGCACATTTGTGCATGTGGATCTGCCTTGAAGCTAATTCTCGTTCTGGTTAAGATATGAGGATGATGCACCATGAATCCTTCAGAAAAATGGATCAAAACACTGTCTTATACGTATAAGCCCATTCTGACCCACTCCCCTGCCTGTGGCCACCCCTTTCCAATTTATTATGTCCTCGAACACTCCTGTACGATTTTCATGATAATCAGAAAGGATGGCAGCAGCACAAGACACACCAGATGCTGTCATGGGTTGCCCTGCACCCCGCACGAGCAAAGTCTAACCCTTTCGAAATAAAACACAGAAAGCCACTTGGGTAAGGAAAGTTATATTGTATTTCAAGAGGATGGACAGACAGATGGATCCACTTGCTTATTAGAAGGAGAAGGTAGCACAACAAAGATTACCATAGGAATGACGCTACCCTCCATTCCCTACACATGCATGGAATTGCCCCCATCACTGCTGGAGGTGATTCAGGCAGTTACTGACCATAAGGAGGTCTGACTGTTGACAACACAGGCAGGATCTTCAGCGCTGTTTTGCCAGTGGACACGGTACAGGCTACCAATGGAGCAGGTTTTCAAAAAAAGGGAGGAAATGGGTGAATGTTGACCCAATATCTAAGAACCCAGCTAATGATTACTCAGAGCAGCTACTGATTCTGTAGCCTCCCTTTTTCAACCTTTGTTCATGTCATCCAATAGACACTGATGGTAGCATGATTTTAACAAAAGCATGAGATTTTGAGAATCAGGACATGCATCGTGAACAACAATGCCACCCACAACTGCTCTCTCAGCTGCTGCCAAGCAAGCATTTCTGAAAAGCGCCATTGAAAAGCAAGTTTCACCCTGGATATGCAAACCCAGCAAACAATGCCTAAATAGGTACGAGAGGGTATGTGAGCAAGCTGCAGCACCAATTTCGCACACGAGTAGCAATAAACATGTTGGACGTTAGTTTTGTGTTTACGCCCCATCCAAACATCTACCTATTAAAAACCCCAAGAGCTTTGGGTGTTCTTCAGAGAATTGGGTTTGCAGATCGATGTTTGAACCCAGTCTTTTCTGTCTGTGATCAGATTGAAAAAAAAAAAAGGAGAAAGAAAAATCCAAAAAGAAAGAAAACATGGCCTGTGAAGAGCACAGGGCTAAGTCTGCAGAACTCAAGGTAACATCAAGTCAGGCTATCTGAAGAGCGTGGATTTCCTCCAGAGATGGGAAATTCAAAGCACAGAGCATGGCACACCCCCAATCAGCGTCACAACAAATGCTATGCAGCAGGTTCTGGAGAACTAACTTCCCAGATGCTAACCAAGCTGACAGAACAAAACTGAACCTGTTTAATTCACGTGGGAATCTCACCTGGGAAAGAATGGACTAAAAACCAAGGAAAGGCTTCAAGACATAAGCTGTCATAAGCAGAGGTGCTCTTGCTTTCTAAGAAATAACCATTCTGATTTCAGTCTCTCAGAATGAGGTGGTACAGCTGACTTCGGCACCCTTGTGTGAAAACTGGTGGAGAACTGACCATGTATCACAGACTTGCTTGGCATAAACCACGAGAGAGAGAAGAGAAAGGCTCACAAAGGCTTCTGGCATCAGCACTACAAAATTTGTCTTTGATTTACCTTTATTTTCAGGAAACGATGGAGAAAAATAATCTTGAAGACAGATCTTACTCTTGAAGAGTCACCAACTTAAAATTTAGTCTTTCATCGTAACTTCAACCAGTACAAGTAGACCAGCATCAGTGGATTAAAAAAATGTTTCTTTTAAGCAGTGATGATATGCAACTCTTTTCCATTAGAGGAGTGTGCATATCTTGAGGGCCTAGTTCCATGATAAGTGACAATTCCACAATAAAATCCCAGTCAAGGTGATATTCACAATAAGTCCTCCTGAACACAACTGGAAAAAAAAGCGCTTCCTCCTTGCTGTTGTATTATCTGCAGAAACTATTAAGGAGACAAATTAGAGCACTAGAAAGTAGGCTAATCAGTTCCACATACTATCTGATGAAGTAACAATTATAGAAATGCTTTCCAATTTAAAAAAATCCCTCAAAACAACAAAGTGCATCTAGACTCCTACCATTGAACAAAGAGGCAGGCAAGAATGAGCGAAGAAATAAAAAAGAAAGTTCTTCATGATGATCAAAGCCATCAAAAAAAATTAAGGTGCAATATTAAAAAAAAGACAGCTATGATGCAATTACAAATTCAAAAATCTCCATCTTCTGCTACTGAACTCTCTCAATTCAGTCAAAATTTGTCTCCAATTACAGACCCAGCAAAAGGTTCTGTAACTGAGCGGATATGACTGCATGGCTGAGGAATTGATGATACGGTTCCCCGCTAGTTCTTTCTCTCCTTTGATGTCTCATCAATCAGAAGAAAAAAAGCACGGTCTTTATTGTGGGTGTTGAAACAGGTTAGTAAGCACCAACAAACAGCACAGTTTTGCCCAGTAAGTCTACATATTCTGAGACAAGTTCACATCCACCATCAAGGAAGAAATAGCACTGAATATCATCCTTGTTGATACACGTGGGTTTAGCATGTTTTTCAGCATCACTGGTTTTCCACCCAGAGTGAGCATAAGGCAACACTGAAATATGCCACGTGAGAGCCAGCAATGAAAGTTGAGGAGGAGAGGAAGGAATACAAATAAATAAGGGGAGATAGTAGGGAGCTGTTGTCATAGCTCCCAGTACTTGGCAGATTCTCAGTTGATGTAAATTTTGTCCTTTTTCCTTCCCCTGTGTCACGCCTCCAAACCAGGTTCTCCTCCTGTACAGTACATTCAAACTTACCTATGGACAAATGCAGAAAAGACTTCCCACAAGGTCTTACCCGTCTTTATTTTTAGAAATAGCCACCCCAAAAAATCACACCCGAGAGCAGTGAGGTGACTTAGAAAAGAGGGACGTCCACAGTAATGTTCTTGGGCTAAACTGGATCTTGAAATTCAAAGGCTGAGGGCAGTCACACTGCAGAGCCTCTGCCTCAGAGGTAACTCCTTCTGCAGTTAACTCCTCTAGAAACCTTTCCCAAGTCAAGCATGAGAGCCCATTGTACAAAACTGAAAGGTTTTAAAAAACCTCCTTCCCTGTGCCCAATAAGAAACAGGCAGAAATCTGAGCTCAGAGCCATGACCTCTGCTGTTCCTGCCATACCAGTCTCATTTCCAATAGGGAGGATGTCACCTGAAGTCCCTGCTCTGTCCCAGGTGTCTTCATGCCCACACAAAGACCACATCACCTGCAGGACCAGTACTGTTACTCCTACCCATTTATTTCTTAAGTACTCACGCAGAGGGATCAAGACAGCTATTGTACGACCTCAGATGTGGGCTAGGAAATCTCATCTCACTACCTGTGAGCTTTAATTGACAGCTAATCAAAATGCCTGCATTTTTTTTTTTCCTTTTGGTACCACCTAGGTTTAATAGAGACGCAAAAAGACTCCAGGTCAGGTCTCTCAAGAACGTCCACACCCGACAGGGACATTGCGTATCTCATGACATTTTTGCACCTCTGCTCCAGAGCCTCTTTTCCCCGCACGCAGCGCATCCATCACGCCCCGCCGCAGCACCCAGCCTTCTCCCCAACTCCCAACCACCAACTCCGCCGCAGCCGCCACAGCCCCGGCGGAGGACCGCACCGTCGGGGAACAGAGCCACGGGAACACGGTGTCGGCCTTCACCCGCAACCGCGTCCCCGTGGGCAGCTCGTGGGAATCCCCGCTCCGGCCCCACTCTCGGGGGGCGAAGCCAACACACGCGTTTTCACCCCAGACGGGGTCGGACGGTGCCAGGGGCTGCCCCGGCAGCCGGCTCCGGGCGGGGTAGGGGGGGGGTGGGGTGTTCGCTCCCCCAGGGACCCCCACCCCAGCCAGGCGACAGCCCGCACAGCCCCGCAGAGGAGGGGACCAGAGGCGGCGGTGAGGGACCCCCCGTTCGGGGCGGGGTGGGGGGATGAGGGTGGTGTTCCCGCGTGGACGGGGCACGTCCGCAGCCCCCCGGCGGGGCAAGGGACCGCCCGGCACTCTCTCCTGGGAAGAGTGCCCCC
>RSEF01000031.1:58031124-58042293 GCA_003993805.1 Himantopus leucocephalus
TACTGAAAAAAATTGGTCCTGTTTTACCTCAAACCAGGACACCACCTGTCTAGACACTTTGTTATGCTGTGAATTAGTCTGTGTTAGCAGTACCTATCTGCATTTAGCACTACAGCTTCAGAAGAGGAGATGCAGCATGTATGGTCTCCTACTTGTATAAGGCTTAATTTGACTGACCAAGCACAGTCATCTGAAGTGTGTTAAATCTAAATTCAGTCTGACTAAAAGTTAGTTTCCATGTCTACAAACTTTTAACTGCTTAAGTTCACAGCACCTGTGTTTTGCCTTACAGACTCTCAAGAAGGAGATATTCCCGGCCTCAGGCTTCACAAAACTCACTTGGCAGGATGTTGTCAGAGATGGAAAACCCGACAGCATGAATAATGTCCATGTAGCTGCCGTTAATCTCCACAGGGCCCCCTTGTGGCCAGAGTCATGTGGCATTAGTAGCTGCTGCATAAGGGTAGGCATGTGGAAGTGGTACGTTCACGTGAGCAGTAAACCTTTTGCTTTGACCTGGCTTGGTTGGTGTATGGATTCCCTGAGTGAGTACTTTAATGCCATTGGACAAATGTGGGCACTTGCACTCAGTCCAGTTACTCTGCCAAAGCCTTTGAAATTCTTACGAGCAGTGATCCTTATGCAAATTAAAACAAGACATTAAAACTCAGCAGATCAGCACTTCTTAGATACAGAAGTCTTGCAAAGTTGTGAGAAACAGTATATACTCTCACTTAGACATCAGGCAAGGGTATGGGTTTGCTTCAGAGTTCATCACTCAACTGCTGTCTCTCATTGACGTAATAGCAGCATTACTCTGGAGTTCAACCTGCCCCTTCACCATAAGTCAGTCTAAACAACTTCTTGAGAGATGCCAAGGGTGAAGTTGGTGGACATTAAGCTTGCAGAAATAAAATAATCTATTTTCTGAGAAACACTGTGGAAGTAGATCAAGAGGGAATGTTTTCAATTTGTAAGATTTAGGAGCTAGGTCAGGGCAGGCTGGGATTTAATTTAATTCTTCCACTGTAAGTCTTAGATCAAAAAAGATGCTTCACTTGGTCCAAGATTAAAGATTTCATCTTCTAAGTAAGATCTAGGGTTTGCCAGTGGTAAGTGAGAGGGAGATCAACAATGGGAGCTGGGGGAGGATGGATGGAGACATACCCATGTTTTTTTCAGAAACGTGCCTGGCAGAATGAAAAAGAGTGATCCAGATTTTCAGGTGTGGATTGGCAGGTCACACTGACTTAAATGCAGCACTGCGATCTGATTTCCTTCTCTGTTTCCTCTGCTGACTTTGCCCCACACTTGATGCGCAGCTTGTGGAGCCAGTGTGCCTGAGGTGATGCCACTGACCTGTTCGTCAGACAGCCCAAAGCCTCACCTCAGACAGAGTGTGGCTATTACTTGTGTACTTGCCTTATGTCCACTTGCTCTGGAAAGCTGAATTTCAGCATTCTGTGAGTGAAAAGCAGAACATCTGTTTCCACAGTATTTCATTTAACTGACTCTGTGTTTATTGTAGAAAGAAACTCTTCCTGATAAAGCGTTACCTACAGCAGCAGTGGCACCAACAGAAACTAGTGCCCATTAAACAGCATAATGGCATTGCGTGGACGCTGATTTATTGTGTCAGGTTCTCCCTTGTCTCTCAGTGTAACCCAGCGGACTTCTCTTCCTATAACCATTCTGGTAGGTTGCTGGACAGTTTCACTAAACATTCATCTTTGAGGATCTATATAGCAATTGTGCAGTCATTTCCTCACACCTCCCAGCCCATATCACAAATTTCTGTGAGAAGATTTGATATTCATAATGACACACAGCAATATGTATAACTGTAAATTTAATTACACACACATTCTTTTATATGCATATATATACACACACACATTTATACATACATGTATATATACATTCACGTGTGTAAAACTAGCCTGGGGACTCCCATTTGTGAACACATATACACACACATTTATGAGCTTCTGGCTTTTCTTGGCACATTTGATTTGACATTGAGCTTCACAGATAGCCAGTGTGCAGACTCACCAAGAGGACTGTAGGTGGCTGGGAGCAAAACTGTGATGGTCTTATTTTGAAGGGTCCTTCATCTGTTCTCACTTTGCAGATCTTTAAGGTTATCAGTTAAGAACTTGTTACACTGGAGACTTTGGCAAAAACTTTTATTATAAAAGTTGCTGTTATTTGATAAACAATGACCTTTTTAATAGGGTTTCCCAAGTTCTCATCTCAGCAGTGCCCTGAAGAATTTATGAAATGTATTTTTGCAAAGAAAAGGAAAAAGAAAAAGAAACATGCAAGCCCTACTAATAGCAAAGTAACTTTGTATGAAATACCTTGGGACGTGGATCTGTTCACCTCTTACTTGCTCAAAAGACAAACTTGAGGTGCATCTTTAATAATGCAAAAATTTCTATTACCTTACACTTTGTTGAAGCAGTAGCAGAAATGCATCGGGTTTAACTTGCCTGCGTGAATGCATTCATTTCCCAGAAATTTTGTGCAAGTTCAGAGAGACTGAGAAAAACTGCACCTTATTAGCTCTTCCTTTTTCAGGCTTTGTTCCTTTATTTACCCAGATGCACTGGCTTCATCATATACTACATGAAACTAAACCTATATCAAATCATGCCAGAATGTCCTTTTCCAGGCCACTATAGTCTTTTAGTGCTTTGGGGAGTTCTGTGAATAGTGAGGGATAATCCTATTCTCCTTGACTCTCTCCCTACTGAAGTAATTCTGAAATATTTCATCCACATGCTAAGGAAAAAAAAGATCTGTGAAAGAAGTACAACCAGTTTCTCTTTCTAAATACTGGGGATGAGTTCAGATAATACGTGATGGGGACTACAGAAGTTCTTAAATAAACAGATAAAACGGCATATGGTTAACTCTCACTGGAAAACATTTTTTCTTGTTATAGTTTCATCATCTTAAAACCACTGATAAAAGATCTGGAACATGCTGGGATGAATTAGTTCAGTAACGGTCCCTGTTTCATTAGGATGATTTAAGCCTTCGACAAATGTCATGGCATTAACATTTTATGCAGAGCCATGTAGAAACGGCTGCTGGAAGAATCAACAGCCTTTCTAAAAGTCAGCACTTTTTGCCTGTCTTTATGACACTACTGGTCACTCTGCAATATTAAGTGACAACATTGCTGCGAGAATTATGTCCCTGTGTGATGTTTCGCCTGGGCATCTGGCCATTACAGGAATGAAACTGCCAACAGATGCGATAGCAATCTCCATCACGGCGCTTGGGTATGATTCAGCCGTCCATTTCCATTTGGCAAATATTCCTTTTTCTCCCTCAGGGCAAGTAACCTTTTAATAATAATACCTTCCCTTTGAATTTGCTACAGAGATACCTGCTCTAACATATTTTTTGTGCAGTAATATGTACTGATTGGCGATTCCTTCTTGGTTTCCACCATGCTGCTGCTCAGTGTCTATGAGGCAAAGTGACAAAGACAGCCTTTTCCCATCTGCCATTCAGCTCAGACCTCTTCAGCCCAGACTTTTCAAACCCAGTCTGGACTTACTGGGAGCACATGAATCCCTCTGCCCATACTTCCAAAACCACTATGCCTTCCTCTTCTACCAGTTTGTGCCACAATCTTTTAGTAGATTTTCATTATCAATCTTCATTTCTGAGGAGCAATGAAAATGGAAAGAGTTGATCCACTCAGAGCTTACCAAGCAAGTAAAAGGCTACCAAGCTGTAATTATTGGTCACATTGTAAGCATAAATGACAAACTACTGACATGAAATTAGGAATTTTTACTAAGTGTTGAGCTGCAAGGGATTATGAACATGGAAACAAAGGTTTAATACATTGCAGAGACACTCTTGTTATTAAAAAATTCACCCAATCCATTTCCCTTCTATACCTTCCATTTTACATGAAGGACAACATATTTTGTGATTGCTATGGATATTTAACCAAAAGTTTAGGAAAAAACTCTAATACAGCCCTGTATTAGAGTACACTCTTTGTTTGCAACTTCTCTTATACCTTCCTGTCCCCTGTTTGCAGTGTGACTGTGCTGCCAACCAGCTCATCTTCCCCTGCATGCCTGATAGTGATAGCTTCATTCGGAAGAAGCAGCCCTACAGTTGAGTGCAACAAAATCAGAAGAAAATTATTTTCCTTATTATTATTGTTGTTCTTACTATTATTCTTCTGTCTCTGATGTCCAAATCAAACTGCCAGGGCTTTTTAAAGAGAATCTTATGCCACAAGACCAGAAAACTGCCACAGGCAACAGGAAAACATGTCTGGAGGTCATCTTGCTCAGATGTTTGTCGTGGTTTCAGCTGGGATGGAGTTGACTTACTTACCAGCAGCTGGTATAGCGCTAATTTTAGGGTTTGGGATGGGAATACTGTTGACAGAGCGCTAAAGGTTTTGATTGTTGCTAAGCAGTCAAGGCCTTTTCTGTTTCTCACCCCACCCCACCCGCGAGTAGGCTGGGGGTGTACAAGAAGTTGGGAGGGACCACAACTGGGACAGCTGACCCCAGCAGACCAAAGGGATATTCCATGCTGTGTGACGTCATGCTCAGTATATAAAGCTGGGGGAAGAAGAAGGAAGGGGGGATGTTTGGAGTGATGGCATTTGTCTTCCCAAGTAACTGTTATGCATGATGTAGCCCTGCTTTCCTGGAGATGGCTGAACATGTGCCTGCCAGTGGGAAGTGGTGAAGGGTGAAGGAATGCCTTGCTTTGCTTTGCTTGTGTGTGTGACTTTTGCTTTATTTATTAAATTATCTTTACTTCAACTGACAAGTTTTCTCACTTTTACTCTTCTGGTTGTCTTCCCCATCCCACCATGGGGGAAGTGATGTCTTAGCTGGAGTTGCAGGCCTCCACCCTCAAGGGTACAGCTGAAGAGGCTGCTAAGGGGTGCTAACTGGAGAGGTGGCTAGGAGATTGAAGGTTCTGTTCTGGGTGCTACAGCTGGGAAGTGGGAAGTGCCTGTGCTTCAGGGATGCCATCTTCCATCTGCAGGAGCGGGAGGACACCTCCTGCTGCTTGGGGGGTGACGTCTTGAGCAGCCCTCCTGGCCCCCTCGCAGGAAATATCTCCCTGGCGTGGGTGCAAGCCAGGGGCACAGCCGTGCAGACACTGTCTGACTGCGCAAGTCACCTGGCTTCCCCATGTCTTTTATTTTGTGCCGCTGAAAAGGGGACCAAAGTAATTCCAGGCCCTCACAGGCCACCAAGAAGGCCTGTGTGCTGTACCAAATGGGACCTGCAAACACCCAAAATACATTAAAGCCTCCCAGCTGTGCTGAAAATGTAGAGCTGGGAGCAAAGGATGAAACTGTGTTTGTGGTGTGCATTTTTTCTGCATTTTATTATTCACTGCTCTTGGGACAAACACTCGTTATGTCAGGCAGTAGTACTGTTTCTTCCGCTTAACTGAGCTGAATATTTGCAGTGGGAAAACTAAAAAAAATGTCATTCTTTCAAATCAAAATGTCATGGGAAACTTGGGAAAGTGCTTTTGGTAAAAGCTTCCACTGATGGAGCATCTTCCAACCCTAATTGGTTTGGAATTCCTTGGTCATTTTTAAGTTACATTTTGTTCATTTATCCATGTCTGTCTCACATAACCAGTAAAGCAGCTATGTAGATGTCTGCTCAGAGCCCTGAGGCGTTATTTAAAGCAATAAAGGAGCCTGCTTTTTTAATAATTCACTGCATAAACTTATCTTTTTAAAAATCTCACTTCATCTAGTAACTTCTAGTGCAGTTGTTTCAGGATTGCCAATCCCAAGTTATTAAACATCATGAACTAAGTTCTCAAAATTATGGCTTAAAAAAGATCTTTCTATTTCTGCATGCCTCCAGGGTTTCAAGCTGGCGTTGTTGATACATTGAGTTTTACCTAGAGTTGTGAAGGCTAGAAACTTATCACTTCTCTGGGGGAAAGCTGAGAATGTAAAACAATGCCAGCTTCTGCAATGTTGAGAAACAAGTATTTAAATATTAATTAGATATAGGAATTGGAAACACACGACTTTAATAACAATAGTTCTACTTGAAAGGGAAAAGAAAATATTGGCATCCAGACTATACACTGCACAGAACTCTTTTTTCAGAAAACAGTCTCTGTGTAAGAGCCTTGTCAGCTTCACATGGCAAATATTTTGTGCATAAAACATATTTTTTTCTCTTATAACTATTCTAGAACTCCTTTGCATCTGAACAGAAACCTGAAAGAAAAAAAAAAAAGGCAGTTTTTAGGAAATCTTCCAATACAAAAGTTCTTGCTCTTTTTTTTTGTTCAGAAGATTTTATTTAGGCTTAAGTGGAGAAGAATTGGAAAAGGAGATTAGGGAATTCCATCACGAAAAGTACTGCAAAGTACTGATACATTATTGCTTCCTTACGAGTGGTCATCCTCCCTTTTCCTTACATTGCTTTCATACCTCTTTGCTGCATGTTACTGCCCATATGCTGCACAGTCTGAACATGTTGGCCTCTTGGCTCTGCTGGTGTTTGCCTCCAAGAAAATGCTGGCAAAGGCTAAGTTTAGAAGACTTAGACTACAGTTAGTTTCAAATCATAAATCCATCTTTTGAGCTATAAAAGCACATTTGTGGTTGAGGGAAAAATTCCTGAGGTCTCTACTGCTGTCCTAGAGTAGTATTGCATTACGGGTACCTCTGCATGCATGAATGAGCACGGTGATAGAGTAAGATAGGATTAAAATTGTCCATTAGTGTTGGAGGGAAAAAGGAGACCTTGTCTGTACAAAAATCTGTAGAAAGATGGTTTCTCTGGAAAGCATTTTAAAAATCCCAGTTTACACTGAAAATAGAAATACTTAGATTTTGCTCTGCTCTGTATTAACCTATGCACCACTTCTTGAAGAAGCTACCAGCGTCATTGGTGCCCATTTCCAAGTGAATGACATTGGATAGTGTGTGACTGGAAACATGCAAGGCATTGACAGGATTTTGAATCACAAAGGCATTTATGTACTCTCTAGCTTTTCTATGTTTTTAAAGAGCTGGTGAATTTAAAAAAGACAATTCCAGTGGGCAAGGATATGTGTTCCTATCTCTGAATGGAGCTCCATGACTTGTACTGTTGGGAATCCATTGCTGTATTTTCCTAGTTATTCCTAAAGAGATTTGTTAAAGGAAAGTAAATCTTCTTTTTAATGACTTCTTAAAGAACTTTCGAGAGATGAGATTAAATGTGTCCTCTTTAGCTTCAGTGCACTAATTTGATTTGTGTTAGTTCTGTGCACAGAACTCTTTTCTCAGAGAGCTGTCTCTGCATAAGTGTCTGGTGAGGATGAAATGATAAATATTTTGTGCATAAAAGGCAACTTTTTCCAAGTGGCATCATTTCACCTCTGTTGCGGTTTAAAGCCTCCAAACCAGTTAAATCCTGCATCTGTGGGCTGCAGTATTCAAATGTGTTACCTGTGGGGAAAGAAGCACAGTTATTCAGTAGAATGACTATTAAATCATCTAGACTGTAAGAGGATTATATATTCACACAAGCTTAAACATAACTGAGTGCCTTAGCATTTATAGGTACAGCTCCTAATTGAATTTTGTCAGTAAACATTTCAAACACAAACTCAAGAGACATTTGACTTTCATTTCAAAGTTCCTCATGAAAAAGCATTTGGGTTTTTTTCAGAGCATGTTATAGTATAATGCCAAGGACCATTTTTTTAAAGATGGGAAACCAACACATGCGTCTTTGGTGTTCACAATACTAGATATCCCATGCTGAACACAACAAGAGTTGTTCAGAATTACCAGATGGGTTTAAAACTGCTAAGTGATGCAGCTCTGTGTCTGGCTTGATCTGCCATTAAAAGTGGCACCGAGCTTCTGTGGTTACAATGCTGCTGGGCGCTGCTGTTTTTAGCACAACACTGCATGGTACCTTTGTGTCCTCAGTCTCCAACCCACTCATCCTCCCGATCACTGCACGATGTAAGACAGCAATGACATTCCCATTTTTGAAGCATTGGAATTGAGAGACAAGAGCCTTGTCCCAGGGAAAAGTAGGGGACCAAATATAGGTTGTGGAGGTCTGAAGCCACTTTTAAGATTGTGAACTTTGACTTCCCCTTTGACAGAAGGGATGTTTACGTGCATTTTGTATGAGAGAAAATAATGAACATAGTTGATTGAAGGCAACAGGATAATGCATGATAACCTTTAAACACAGAGTAAATATTTAAGAGACATGCAGGTTATACATATAAAGAAGGAGTTTAAGTAAAAAATTCTTGGGTCAAAGAGAATTTTAAGCTGTTCTATCTAAAATATACAGTAGGATAATTATTTCCCCACTAAACTGGTTTCTGACAAACCTGTTGGAGTCAGTTTCTGCTGGGAAACAATGACCAGTTGTACTGGTTTCATGGGACCAGCCTATTCCATTTAAATCTTTCAGTGGAATAAATGCCCCTCGGCAAATGGTTTGCAGGTCTCCCACTGCCTCTGGGCACAACATATGACATACTTCCTTCGTCCATCCCTTTCTCTAACATGCAACACCGTTGTGGATGGAGACCCTGCCACCAAAACACAGTGAAAGCTGAGGAAGTTTCAACTCCTCAGCAAGAGGCATAAGAAAATGCTGCAACTCTGGTAAAAATACTGAGAATGATGTTTTCTGGGTTGTATAATCTGAAACACACTAAAATGCTGTCAATTAAGAAACAAGTCAGACCTTGATTTCATCGCAAGCATCCTTTTAGGCAGCAGTTTTAGAGTGTATACATCCCATTCCTCCTTCGTTTCAAGCACGTCGGTAGGTCCGTTACTTCCCACAGCGTGGCTGTGTCCTTGATGTGGTGTGCATTATGCAGCTTTCCAAAATCTAGGTGTATTGTTTCCAACAGTGACCCACAGTCAGGCTGTAAATTGTTTTGTCTAGCTTTGTTTTCACATTTAGAAAGCCATGCGGACTGATATACGCGGTATTCAAGGAAAAGGTGAAGGACAAGGAGGGGGTGCCAGCTAGGTCTCAGCTTGCTGGTTGAGAGTGCCAGACACCTCAGAGTGGTGTTTGTGCATCACAAATGTAGATAGCGCTGTGCCTTCTAACGGTAATTGGAAAGACATTTCCAATGTGTGACCTTGAGATTTCTTGTGATGGAAACGGCAGAAATGGCGGTGTCTGATTCTGTCTTCCACTGCTGACAGAACTCTTATTAACCAAAGCTTTTGGTGTCAAGACTGTGCTGGAAGGGCTATTTGAGGGCTGGAAGCACGGGTTGTGGTATGACAAAAAGAGGTGCCTTTAATAGCCCTGTGTCCAAAACAGTTGAGTGATACTGAGGGCAGGCTGTTCCTCCTGCCATGTGTTTGGCTGTGTTCACAGACGGTCGTTACTATTTTTTTGCTTGCATTGGGCTGTACAGGTATCGTGCATGAGTAGAGGAGGAGTCGAATGGAGCAGTCACTTGAATTACTGCGGTTCACCCAATGTGCTCCCACATTCCCTCTACGTTCAGTCTTTGTGCCCCAGATAGATGAACAGCAAAGACAACCTAAGCTCTGTTGCAGCCTGGAACAGTTCATGGGTCCTGAAACTGAGTGAACTGTGTCTGCATGACAAAAAAAGGGGAGCAAAGGCGGACCTGTGCCTAAACCGTTCTACCTTAAACAAGTTTAGGTGGAAATCTGAGAGACTGAACAGTCTTAGAGACTTACTTTTTTCAGATAGATGTGGAATGCTTTGCAAAAGAAAGATGTTGTCACCCTGTGTGCCAGTTAAGATCAAGAAATGAGGAGCACAGCAAAGAAGGGGTGCATTATTTTTTACTTATAGTGATGGTTGGATTTCTTTTTTTTACATATTTTCATTTAGCTCTCAGCTCTTCTATTTCTGACATTGGCAGATTTCATTGTGTTTTTTTCCTCTGTGACAGGAATGAAGTATGGATGAGTACAAAAGTTTGAAAACGTAGAGAAACACAGGGGTGTGGAAGAAATACATGGGCAATGCCAGATAAAAAGTTCATTGGGAAACCAGAGATAAACCTAAATATTTTATTCTTTAAGGCAAATTAATCCTCAGTCTTTGAAGTATTTAAGACCCCATGTGCTCGCGCTACCTTAGCCCTGGAAGCGTGTTTAGCTTCTTGATCAAGAAAAAAATGGAAATTACCACCTCAACAGCTTTCCCTGTCACACGATACATCATACGGCCTCAAAGAAACAAAGCTATCTAAATGACTGAGACACGTGCAGGAAACGCAAGTGTCTGTTACTGCCCTCTTATCCTGTGTCATTACTACAAAACTCTCAGTATTGTTACAGAGCCTGGTGACTGTCAGTATTGCTGCAACCCCATGGAGCTCAACGCTGGGCAGACCCGAGGTCTGGATCCAGTCCTGCCCCAGAGCCAGCGAGGAACTCGCTATGCAGGAGATAAGAGGGAGGTGAGGTGGGAAGCAAGAGTAAGTTAACACATCCAGATGCCGTGAGCAGGGCAGGAGCAGCCTCCTAAGCTGCCTGTTGGCTGTTACTATCTGTTTCCCACTTAAGTCCAGGGTCTGACTGTCTGAGTGCTCCTGCTCCTCCGCTTCTTGCTGCCACACACAAGTGTTGCCTCTTGCTGCACAGCCACAATTGTTCTGAGTGGCATCCACGCTGATGCTGTACCGTCAGCTGCTCCAAGACAGAAAGCTGCGTGTCCCACAGTAGCAAGGTGAAAATCCATACTGCCGAGGTCCTAGCGAGCAGAAATCAAACGCTGTCCCACATAACCTTCCCTGTCCCATGCATCATCCCAGTCCCTGTTCTTTCTCTTTCGCTGGATCTTTCAATAAGCTGAGTCGCACGGGAATGGCCATGACTACACCAAGGCCTGGAGGGCCTAAAAGAATTAAACTACCTTGAAGGGGGAGGTGGGGAGAAGGTGAAGCAAGGATATTTGGAAATAATGGGATTTCCTGGAGGCTCATGATATCTGCAGGACTGAGCTCTGTTAAAACCTGTTCCTGCAGCCAGCTCCTGATCCAGGAACATTCAGGGCAACATGAATCCTTTGCCCACTGATGAATCTGTTTTGCTTCATCCTGAGAATTTCTGCTTTGCAGCTGTGTCTCTTAGCCGACTGTTGTGCATTGCTGCAGCGCGTTCCCCATGGA
>RSEF01000031.1:58045615-58056631 GCA_003993805.1 Himantopus leucocephalus
AAAAAAAAAACACCCAGCCACCCAAACCCAAACAAAAAAGAGCTTGTGTTGTTTCTTTCCTTTTCATACTTATGATACAGAGGTCTTCATTTCTGTTTCATATTAGGCCGAGATAGGAAAGTGAAGAAGATAAAAAATAATGCTGAGATGTTAATTTCAGTATAGATATATTTAAGTTGACTTGTCCAAACTTAGAAATACTTTACTTCCGGTTTTGTGTGGATATGTCAAGGTCACAGCATGCATCTCAATGTTTCAGCAGGTGCACAGAGCATCTTCCTTTCAGCTGAAAGCAAAGAGAAACGAGAAGCGTTAGGGATAACCGGATAACCCCTATAAGGTGAGTTTTTCAGGATTTGGAAGTCTGGACTAACAAACACAGCAGCTCCTCGAGGAGCCATTAAAACCTGTAGGCCAAATTCAGCTCTTGGTCAATGAGGTATGACCCCATTACAGCTGGTGGAGCTGTGCCTGCTGATAACAGTTGTACCAGCCAGTCATTAGGCATGTTAACACCATATGCTCATGCCCTGAGAAGACACCCATTTGTAATCATTATCTGTGCATACAGAATATCTCTGTGTTTCTTCTGAATACTTTAAGTAGTTCATGCTGTTCAAGTTAAAAAAAGTCAGACGTCTTTTTCTTTGAGCAGTGTAAATCGTGATTGCTTCTTTGTTAATGTTCAGTATCATTATCTGGTGACCTAGATGAGTAACAAAGGAATAAATGACTTCATGAATTGCTGCTAAGAACTGAGAATTCTTCATAATGAGCCTACAAGTTTTGTACTTCTTCATCAAGTTAATTCATGTCTGAATTTTAGAATGTATCCCTTCCTCCCATGGGCCAAACCCATGTGAGTGAGATCTCTCTCACTGGTTAACTGAGTCAGTCTTGAAGAACTTCCGTCATCTCAAGTGGTGAGAAAAAAGCCACATAACTTCTCTTTGTACGAGTGTCTCATCAATCAGTACAGAAGATAGATCAGCAGTGGAGCTAGGCTGCAGCTTCTGAAGGAAGAAAACACACTCATTTTCTACCTTTGGCACTGACTTATTTGCCAATACAATGTACAGATGTGGAGGAGTGCAAAAATATTCAAGTGAGAGGACCCTTTTATGACTCCTGCCTTCTAGGGAGGGAAGACATTGGATTAATAGATCTATTTATTAAGTGCAAAAGAATAAACTTGCCTGCATGCCAGGTTACATCAAGATCAGCCTACCCTATACCAATCTTCACAAATATTTGCATAAATTCTTTCAAAAAACATCCAGTGATGGCAAAGCTACAGCCTCCCCAGATAATTTGCTCCATGCAATCTATTCTTCAAACCCTGACATTTTGCTATGATTTTAAATCTTTTGGTTATTTTCCTGCTCCAAATGGAAGCTGAGAACGGAATATTTTCTTTCCCTGTGATGAGCTCTTCTGTGTCTGAACGTTGTAGTGTCTTCCTCTTAGTCTTTTCTCTAGACTAACAAACACAGTCCTTACAGTCTTTTCCTCTGGGTCATCTATTCTAACTCAGAGAAGAGCAGTTATTTCCATTTGGTCTGTGGTTTTTGTGTGGTATCTTCTATTAGAGTTTTTTTTTGTTTGTGTTTATTATGTGCCATAGCTTTGTGATAGTATCAAAACAAAGTTGCACATCAGTAAAGGAGGTCTGTGGTAAACCTTCAGGTTGTTGTGATTTAGACCAGGGTTGGCACGCTTCTGCATACTCAGGATTAGGAGAAATAAAGAGCCCTGCAAAGTAGGGCCGGAGGGTTGGGAAGCTGTTACGGGAGGACATATGCATGGCGTCTTTTTCACTGCATTACTCAACAAGAAATCAACCTGTGTCTGTCATACCTCATTGGTTTCAATTCAACATCACCCCAGTAAGATGAGCCCGTGTCCCACAGAGCAAACTAATCTCTGCCCTGTGCTCCCCACAGCTGCAGTCTGTGGGAGCAGCTGATTTCCAGCACTGCAATAGTGTGAATAAGTGCCAGATCTTGGTGTGTTGGAGCAGCATGCAGGTGGTCAGCAGCTGAATCACGCAGGCCTTAGATATCAGTCCTAAACTGGTTCAAAACATGATTGGTATCAGTGACCCTTTTTAAAACAAAAGAAAACCAGATGGCTCCCCCTACAACCAAGGATATACATATGTATTTTGTCTTTCTGTCAGAACCAGGTATCAAACTATGATAAAGATCAGAACATCCACAAAGATTTGGGATGTATAGATGCTAGGGTTAGGAATAGAAATTAAAAAGAAAAAAAAAAAGGACAAAGGAGGTTAATTAGTACAATATGAGTAAAGTATAACAAGGATAATGGAAGAGAAGCAAAAGCACTCACTGAATAAAAAGAAAAAAAAATCCAACCACAAACCCTCTGTGTGTGTTTTTGTTGTCTTTGGGTTTTGGGTTTTTTTGGTAGTCGAAAACTCGGTGAACTTCAATGTATTCCTCACATTTCTTGATCTTTATGTTCTATTTGTGAACAAGAATGTCCTACTTCATTAGTCTGACAAACTTTTAGCAATGCTTTTAAATTCATTAACCTCAACAGATTCTTATGAACTTATTTAAGGGCTTAAACAAAACTGTATACTTTTTGCTGTATTGGAGATTATTTCCATAAATCCCTCAATGTCTTTCTTATTCTAGCATGGGACTTCGAAGGGCATTTAAGTTGTTAGGGAAAAGGAATCCACTTGCAGGACCAAAAATAAGCAACACAACAGCAGTAACTGGAATACAAAATGTAGCTGTCCAAACTCGATCAAAACTTCTGAAAGACTTGAGTGCTCCCCAGCCTACCAAATCTGAAATACAAATGTCTGAGCATTGTTATTTACTTTATTACAGTGGCAAAGTTATGGAATTATTTTTGTCCAAGATGGATCTTTAATAAAAACCCAATAAAACTATAGGACAGTTAAGATCTGAATAACATTTTTTCTTCTCCCTAGAAGGTTTGGTCTGTAACAAGTCCTACATCAGGGTTTACTGAAGGAAACTACAAAGGATATCATGAATCAGTTGGTGACTCAGGCTGGATTATGACTGCTCCTGACTGGGGTTATTTTGCACAAGGAATTTGAGAATGTCTCTGGGGTCCCTTGACATGTAACTGACCAGCACATCAGAACTTGATCCTTAACTTCAGGAAATGTGATTGTGACTGCATGATTATGGGGTTTCCTTCCATGGCTATAACATCTGCATTGAAAATTTGAAACTTTCCCTGCAGAATGGAGAAAGGAGCATGGGGAAAAAATGACAAAAGTTTCCGTCAATACTGGGATTCTTGGACCTTTTTCTTCTTATTAGCCTGTGTATTTCTCCTCACTTCCCTTGACCGAATGCTAATCCGTATCTGCATGTGGAATAAGCCAGGAAAGGAGGATGTACTGTGAANCATAACATCTGCATTGAAAGTTTGAAACTTTCCCTGCAGAATGGAGAAAGGAGGATGGGGAAAAAATGACAAAAGTTTCAGTCAATACTGGGATTCTAGAACTTTTTTTCTTCTTATTAGCCTGCGTATTTCTCCTCGCTTCCCTTGACCGAATGTTAATCCATATCTGCATGTGGAATAAGCCAGGAAAGGAGGATGTACTGTGAAATTGACCTCATTCTGTGAAACGTCCCTTAAGGCGAAAGGACTTGATGGCACCAGATGTGACATGAAATTACATCTATTTAATGTCTACATTCCTGTTAGAAGAAATCTTAGTTTGTTTTTCCAAAATATAATAGTTGGACACTGGAGGGAAGTCATCCTCCCTTCCCTTCTCCAGTACTAATAACAACCCCTATTGCACTATAGAACTTTTACCTCCCTTATCATGTATAAGCCATCATAAAACCATGGAATTTAGTCTGCAATGGACTTCCAGAGCTCATCTCTGCAACCTCTTGCTCAAAGCAATGACAGCTTAAAAATTAGATTAGGTCACTCAGGTGCTTGTCTTGTTGAGTTTTGAATATCTGCAGGAATGAAGATCCCACAGCCTCACTGTACACCTCCTCCAGTGCCGGGCCACCCTCACTGTGAGTAGTTGTTCCCTTATTTCTCGTTGACATTTTTTTTTTCTTGTTAATTTTTTGCCTCACATCCTTTCATTGTGTACCTCCTAGAAGAGTCTGACTACGTTTTAGGTAGGTGAAGGCAGCAGTTCTGCTCTGAAAGTTGTATTAGGAATAAGCACTTGGGTTTTGGCTGTTATGTTAAAACCCTGCGCAATAATTTAAAAAGGAATGAAACAACATAGACCTGTAATGTAGAAGGCACATTGTACAATGACTCTCATTGTAGCATAAAGCTGCTGGTCATGGACTGTTAATGCTTTTCTGCTCCTACTTTCTCTTGTTGCAAGATCGCACAATAGTATCACCTACATCAGTTCAGTCATCATGTCCAATAACGTCTGTCTGCAATTCACCTTGCCCTATCCAATTCACCTATGGCCCTTGGAGTGCCAGCCTTGCAGAGTTTGGCACTGTTTTCTCAGCTGAAGACTTATGGAAACTATAGCAAATTAGGGCCTAAATCAGTCATATGTGTGTCTTTTCCCAATCTGTCCTGTGAATATTGTCTGTGGGTCATTTGTTACCAAACCTGGCATATTTGGTTTAGGGGTACGTATATGCTTTTAATGTTCATTTTTTGAATATTATCAATGTGAGACTAGCCTAGAGATGCAGAAATTTTGATATCTCAATCTTAACTAGAACTGGAAAGCCTCCCTCTGCCTCTTAATCCTTTATACTTTCTAGAAAAACCCACAAGTGACCTTGTACTTCAATATATTAAATATATGTCTGTACATTATTTTTACTCTAGAATTTTAAACTAGTTTGGCTTCTGTGAAGGATGCCATAAGGACAGCTGTCCCTGCCTGGTTTTGTAGCAACAGAAACCCTTCCATCAGTGTAGAAAGGACTTTCACCTTCCTTCCATGCAGTAACCACAAACTTTCAATTACAGGCACTCCTGTGCAAGCTCCAAAATACTTGTTCAAATTTTTCGCTTTGCCATGGTGAAACCTCATAGGCAAGCTNATGCAAGCTCTAAAATACTTGTTCAAATTTTTCGCTTTGCCACGGTGAAACCTCATAGGCAAGCTACAGTCCTAACTATTACTGTTATCAAAACACAAAGAAGGCTCCCTAGGCTCTCTGAAGTTTGGAGAACACTGTTGGGCACTTGGAGGTTTCTCTTCTTATATCCTCTGTCTACCATGATGCAACCCTCCTCCTACCTAATGGAAACATACTCAAATTATTTCACTTTTTCCTTCTGTCAGACTTGTCATTGCATGCAAGCTCACCCTCTTAAACTGTTTCTCATCTGCTGCTGGTTTGGTTAGCTCACTATTAAAGCTGTCAGTTATTTGATTATAGGACTGAATTAGCATGTAATTGTCATTTACACTTCCTAATTCTCCTAAGAGGACTTTTATGACTGTGATGTGGAAGCTATCTGGTAATATTACACTGAAAATGTTATAAGCTTGTTAAGGAGGAGATGCNAAAAAGGTTATAAGCTTGTTAAGGAGGAGATGCTCGTCAACAATTGCTAAAGTGCAGTTTTTAATTGACAGCATACCAGATCTTTTTCAACATACTGTTTAAATTTCTGTAGCATGCTGTTTGTTCTGAATTGTCTGGTGTCTTCACATACACCTTCTTGATTTTTATTTTGGTTTTTATTCCAAGAATGTCTATATTAACTGAGCGTATAATATGGTACAAAGAAAAACAAAGCCACTATNGAAAATGTTATAAGCTTGTTAAGGAGGAGATGCTTGTCAACAATTGCTAAAGTACAGTTCTTTAATTGACAGCATACCAGATCTTTTTCAACATACCGTTTAAATTTCTGTAGCATGCTGTTTGTTCTGAATTGTCTGGTGTCTTCACATACATATTCTTGATTTTTATTTTGGTTTTTATTCCAAGAATGTCTATATTAACTGAGCGTATAATATGGTACAAAGAAAAACAAAGCCACTATGCTGTATTAATTAAATCAGTGTGGTGTGCTTTGGGTTCATCTTTCTAAAACCAATCCTTAAAAGCTAAGGTAAAAGGCAAAAAATTCTGGAGATGTTCACTTTGGGATGCTGATCAAACATAGGAGATGTGGTATCCTTCTGTACATGGGCATTACTGCTATAAAGATTGTTCTAAGGTAATAGGTCAAAAAAAAAGCGGGTAAGAAAACACGAGAGGAATCCTTAGGTTCAAGAACACCCTTTCAAAGACAAGGCATTGAAGAATATATTTAATGTAACTTTCACAATACTTAGACTTCAATTTTCTTATATAAGAAATTTTCTCAAATGAGAAAATTTGTTGGGACTGGGATGGAAAAAATCCATGGAATTATGTGAAGCTTGCTAAAGAACATAAATAAAATTTTGATTGGTCNCAATGTAACTTTCACAATATTTAGACTTCAATTTTCTTATATGAGAAATTTTCTCAAATAAGAAACAAAATTTGTTGGGACTGGTATGGAAAAAATCCATGGAAATATGTGAAGCTTGCTAAAGAACATAAATAAAATTTTGATTGGTCAAAAGCAGATGAGTGTATCAAATGCAAATGTTGAGCTGTAATTCTTACCAGCTTTAACCAAAATTGTACAAGAAGTTGATAAAGATGTTGGATAACAGTTGACTTGAATATTTCTTTGTTGTCTGCTGGGCTGGATTAGCAGGCTTTCCATTAAAAAAAATTTAGATACTTAGTACTCATTCTGGTGATCTGGTGAAAGGTGTATCAGACACTAGGAGGACTTCTAATAGAGGAAAGGTGCAATTCAATGTGATGATGATGGTTAATCTTCCAAAAGGTGTTTTTCAAATATTTTAGAGTACTTTATTACATACAACACTGACTGACTTTAAAAATCAAACAAACACAAAGCAAAACTAACAATTTTCTCTATTACCCTGTGGCACAAAGCATCTGCTGGTGTAAAAGCTCCACTGTCACCAAAACCATGAAGTTTCACATCAGCTGAGAAGTATAATTCATTATCTGGAGCTAGCTACCAGAGGGACCACCGGTCCATACTGTAGAAACCAGAATCTGAGAGCTGGCTGCTGGGGAGACTGTAGGTCAGGACCATTTGTGGGTATGTGTGGATGTGAGAGCTGCCAGTGAGCTTTTAGACTGATTATCTGGTGAACAAAAACCCAACCAGGCCATTTTTATTGCTCGTATTTATGTGAGTGCTGGTTGGGTGCATGCAGTGCCTGTGGAGGCACTGCTGTCCTTTCTGTGCTACTATCCACAGACATGGCCAGCCACCAGCAGCACTGGGAGGACATGCCTTGCTAATAGCTGCATGTAGGATCAGGAAAACCCAGCAGTTGCACCTATCATGCTGGAATGGGAGAAATCCTCTGGGTCAGTGGTAAACCACCTTCCCCCTCCATCCCCCTGCAGCCAGTGGCACTGCGGGATGTGTGTCTTCCACCCCAGTGCTATCATACCTTTCTGCCCTTCTCTCCCATCTGCCCTCAAGATCCAACTCTACACTGGATGTACTTTTCCTGTGATTTTGGGTCATTCCCTGTTCCGGACAGTAGCAACAATTTTGAGGGTATCTATACCCAGCGAAGGATGAGGAAAGAGCTGTTCCTGAAGAGAGCAACCTCAGAAATCCATCAGCTGCAGATAGGGCAAAGAGGGCTATCAAACAGGGATGAATCATGCAAGGAACCTCATATCTACCATAGCAAGGGCCATACCTCATTTCTGGATCCCATTCTAGCTTGCATGAGCTACCCAGGACCTCAGAAACCTTTACAGTGACTATTAGTCTTAGCTGGGACAGGTTCATACTAGAAACTTCCTGAAGTCCCACCTCTGTCCCCACTGCCCATGTGGAATAGTTGCTTATAGCTGGCTAGATTCCCCCTTGCTTTCCTAGCCTATGTCCAAGGGCACTATAGACAAAACAACCAGGAGCCTAATAGTATTATTTTGTCACATCCTGTAATTTTCCATCCCAGGCAGCTGTGAGCTTAACCAATGTCCTGTGCCAGTTCAGCGTGGAGGAACACAGTCTTGGGTAGCCGGATCCATAGGCAGCAATGGTCAACTAGAACAAGCTCATTCAGTAGATGCTGTTAATGACATCTTTTTATTTGAGGCAAGCACTCTGTATATAAGTATTTACGGTCATGCTCAGAGTTTCTTTGCCCTCAGTAGTCCTAGCATGTCCCCTATATATATTTTCGAAAGGCAACTGTCTGAAGGAAACCATTCCTGAGCTGGCACTAGGATTTCTGAACAACCTTTATAACACTCTTTGCATCAAAAAGGTTGAAGGTCTTTGTGAAGATAAACACAAAAGTTTTGTGTGACCTTTGTAGAAGCTAAAAATGGGTAATCAGCTCGTCTTTCAGTCTGTGCCTAGGATCATGCTTACTGGAAAGGATTAAGTGGGTTTTTTTGTTTGCTTGTTTTGTTTTGTTTTGTTTTTAACAGAATGTATATGGGCCACTTTGTGAATTGTATGTCCCTATGGCTTCTAAAGTGGCATGACAAGTAACTGCACCTATACGCCTATTGCCTGTGCTATCATGTAGTCTTGTTGATGGCCTGAGGCTTTTTTACATGGTGACCCCAAAAGCACTTATGAAAAACAGCTGAAAAATTGTTTCTCGAGTCTTACCTTGTGACTCTCAGCCCATCAGGAGTTGAATGAATCCAGGACTTCTGTTCTAGGTGTTTCCTTCTGCAACTACGGAGACAGTGATAAGAGACATTGGAAGATCTTTGCCTGAAGCAGCTGCTGGGCAGTGGGTCTCTGTGATGGGAACTGCACCGTAGCTGCAGGGAGATCAGCGTCACCATTGCCTCTTCTGCTTCGTGCCTGCAGCCTGCTAGGGATGAACTTATTTTCTGTCTGAGGAGATGGATGCACACCTCTGACATAGTTGTGTAGATCAGCCCTTACAGTGGGGAAAGTAGGAAGTTAATTGTAAACTTTTATAACTCCTTGGTGCTCTGATTATAGTTTTTCTGGAAATCTGGTTATGTGTCTCTCCCCCCTAAAAATGCTTGTTTACTCTGAGATCTTGGGGTGTCTTAGCGCATGTATTTAACTCTTCCTGTTTGTTTACCAAAGTCCTTCAGTGACACTATTCTGAAGGTCCCCCANTAAAATGCTTGTTTACTCTGAGATCTTGGGGTGTCTTAGCTCATGTATTTAACTCTTCCTGTTTACCAAAGTCCTTCAGTGACACTATTCTGAAGGTCCCCCACATGTGCTTTGTAATCTGGAAGTTAAGAATGATGAGTCTTACAATGTTTTTCCCTTAGAACCCTTTTTGTATACTAAACAGTAATAAAAAGTATTAAAATGGTAGCCACAGTGATGAGATGGCGTTACAAGCTTGTGAATAAGCAGTTACTTGGTCAGTGTTAAATGGAGCTTTCTGCTGAGACAGACTATAAGAAGCTGTTCAATTTCACATTGCTTATAACTATTAAACCCACTAAGCAGAGTTTATATTTTAGCATACTTATAAGCAATGTTCCTTAATTTGGCAAAGTTTATTCACAAATGCAGTGGCCATTTAACCCTTGTACCCAGCTTTTACTTGTATACTTTCCTGCTTCATATTTACTTGATGACAACTGATGATCAATTAAATAACTTTACTGTGATTTATATGGGGGAAACTGAAGGGCCCCACCTGTTCATGCCCAGTAATGCACCTAAGAGAGTAAATCTTGAAAATAAAATACCCATCTCTTAAATAAACCTGATGCTTCATTAATGAATTTTTAATGGCTGGGACTCAAAATACCAATGTAGAACTACTTTTGACCAGCAAATCAAAATTTCTCATCAGCTTGGCTTTTTTTCTTCAAAGAAATATTTCTTTTTCTCCTCAGGGAAATGTTTTGAATCAAACCTGCTAGCCAGGACAAACTAAGAATAGTTTCTTCTCTAACCTGCTGGACAGGGCAGGTAACTTGGTGGCCACTAATTAGCTGCTTGGAGATGTTACACGATGCTGCTCCACATCACTTTCCTCCCTGATAATATGGACACACTATCTTTTGTAGTGTCCGTTGCCCATACTGCAGCCAAGGTGCTGTAATGCTGGGCTAAAGGGTTTGCCTCCCAGTATGACAACAGGCAAACAGTGATAAGTGTCACTGCCATGTGTGATCTTTTTTTCCTAAAGCTGAGACTTCCCAGTTTCACAGCTAAGTTGCACATCTTAATCAGTTTTGAAGTTTTGGTCCTGTTAACTTGTTTCAGTCTTGCTTTAAAGCCCAGATTACAGCATGATCATCAGTGGATCAGACAGTCATGTGAAATGGATCAAAGTGTCCTAAAGTCCCCTTTCCAATGACAGCCCATACAGGTCAGGCATCGCTACACAACACCTTGCACTCCCCTTCAGCTACAAAAAGGTAGGAACCCTTCATTTCAGTGGGACTGTGTTGGAGAAGAACAGGGCTCTACATCTGCCTAGTTTTGAAGCCTGTAGCTTGCCAGGTCAAGACAAGAGAAATGAATATTTGCAAAGGGAGATTATTTTAGAAAGACCCCAAATACTTGAGGAAACTCGGATAATTTCCCTTCCCATTTTTAACTTAATGTACATTCCTTCTGTGTTTTTTTTCTTCCTATTTCTTCACCTCTTTTTCTCCACACAGAACTTAAACTGTACATGCAAAAACAACTTGTTTCTTGTTTCAAAAGTGTAAAGTGTACAGCCCTTATAAAACACCTTCCTGTATCATGTCTGTCTTGCCATGAAAAGGAAGAGAAAATAAACCTGATACTGACAGCAATACTGGTCTTTACAAGAAAAGTGTACAAAAATGAATAAATCTACTCTGCCAGTCCTGTAAACTGTTGCAGTTTTACCTTGCTGGAAGCAAAATGATGTGATTGACTGTTTCTGAGGCTGTACACCGGAGACTCTGAGGTAGAGCAATTTATACACCTCTACTTTATAGAGCATGTGGCTAC
>RSEF01000031.1:58056641-58084288 GCA_003993805.1 Himantopus leucocephalus
GGAGGTATTTTCAGTTCCAGGGAAATCATGTTTGTGGTTTCTTTGTTGGTCCTGGAAGGTGTGAAACTGTGAAGGCTTAGCAACCTGAAATTTCTCTAATGCGCTAGCCTTGAATCAAAGGGGGTGAGACCCCCTTTAAAATAATGCTAGCAGAAGCAAATCAGGACAATACTGTCATTGAATTTCATTGCTTTTCTCTTTGTGCAACCTAACTTGTTTTGAGTTGTCGTTGCAAATCAATGCAAAACTTTGCACTGAATCTTCAGAGCAGATCCCTAGGACATAGTTGGGGGCTGGAAAACAAATTGACCATAACCTGTACAGCAAATGAATTGTCAAAGACCTCTAGCAAGCTCAGCTTCAGGCAGGTGATTTCACTGTAGCTGCGTTTAGACCTGTATGTGCAGAAAGCCTTTCAGCATGCATTAATGTAGGGCAACAGGTGCTCAGAATATAGCACAGCCTTACAGATTTATCTTTCTTTGTCTCTATGTTTTGAAAGAGTTCACATCATATTTAAGAAACTGATCAGAGAGCTTTCACTGCTGATGTGCTGTTAGTATTGCACATCATTTCAAGCAGTTTCTCCTTTTTTAGTAGATTTGTTTAACTTAATAAAACCCCACTTAAACCGTGGACAATGAACAATTGGTTTGCTAGTGGATGTATTGCTGAAGCATTATATGTTTCCACGTGCAATTCAGAATTGCAGCTATTGGGTATTTACTAAAGTGTAAAGGTGGCAAAACTGATGACAACCTTTTACTGTGTTGTAGCAGAAATTACCTCCTGAGTTTTAAACTTTTATGATTGCCACGTTGGCCTGTGATTTAACAACTTAAATCCCTCTTTTTAGATGCATTTTTCTCCCTTTAAAAAAAAAACAAAACCCAACCAAAAAAAATATTTTGGCTAATTGAGAAACATCAACAGTGGTTTTGGTTGGTCCAAGACTTGGGATTTTTTTTACTGTGAAGTGCATCACTTTCTGAAAAGTGACTGTGTAAAAGGCATTCAGCAATTCAAGTCGTATTGTCTTTCAAAGGTTACCATAGTGTATTCCATCTACAAAATGTTGGAAATGTTTTCCTTGGCTAAAAGGCACCAAAAGAATAATTACAATCCTTTAGGGCATGTCTACATCGTACACTGAAGTACCTACATCTGTACAAAGACGCACATCTGGCTTTTGGGTCTGCTAGGTATCCGAAAAAAGTCCACATTGTGGCAAATCAGATGTTTATTGAAATGGATGTACAACAGATATCAAACATAATGGAAGCAAGCTGGTAACTTGCTCCAAGTTCAGTACAGAGCAGTTAGGATGAGCTCAGCTGCCGCTGCACAGTTCTGTGGTGTATGGCATCCATTAACTCCCCATCTGACCCAAAAATACATGCCAAAGAGCCTTACTCAGTAAACTCAGCATGAAGTCTAAACTTCTGTTTCAGAAAGGAGGCAATGCAGTTGTTTATTATTCTCCCTAGTGCCCTTATTCAGACATTTTTTTTCCAAACAACCACTGTCATGATCTTTAATTATTTTTTTTTCAGTTGCTCTGATGAGGACTAGCTATCTCCCCACTTTTTTCCAGACACACGAGTAAGAGCAAAATTGTCAAAAGTATCCACTAACTCTGAACACTCGGCATGACACATTTTCAAAGCCTGCATTCTTCAGAAAATAGGTTGTTGTGTGATGCTTCATATATACAGAGTACCTCTTGTATTGATGTGAAAGACATTGTGAAACTTCAGTACATCTGACTTTTGCATCTGCTAGACATCCAAGAAAATCTCCATTGTGGCAAATCAAGTGTTTATTGAAGTGCTTTAGCGTGAAGAGACTTAGAGCATTTTATAGGGGAAAAATAGGTTTTCCTGAGGCAACTTACCAGTTTCCCAAGTGGCAAATTGAACAACAGCAACAGTGTGTGATAGGGGAAAATTGCACCTACTTACCTTTTCAACGCTAATTGTATCATTAGTCTTTGTGCTTTTAAAATTCAATCAATCAATATTCATTTGTTTGGTTTTTTCCCCATGAAACATAGATAAAAGCAAAAAGGAGAGAAACCAAATCTATTCAGTAGTAAGGAATACAGGCCATGCCATTGGAGACCACAGCATTTGTCATGCAAAGAAAAAAACACAAAAAAAACCCCAACCCTATAATAGATTTAGTTTTGGTTTTGTCACTGAATCATCCTGTAGGATTGTTTGTGCCACTTAAAGTTGCCTCCCCATTCTTCCCTACAAAATGTGCGTTGTGATACTTACTGTTGAACAATGTGAAAACCATCTAAGTCTAAATAGTGCTTTGAATATGGGACTTCAGGCACAAGTGCTTCCCAGAGCTTTATTATTCTGTCTCCAGCAGCTGATGAGACTTGATGCTACAAGGGAGGCAAAGGAAGCCCCATTATGCACCTTCTGAATAGTTTCAGGGTAGTTTTCTTTCTGTTTTGGCAACGGAGAAGACGAATCTCTATTTTTCGTTACTGGCATTAGAGTAGCACCAGCTGAGGTCTTCCCCGCCTTGTGCTAGCACACAGCAAACACATGCCCAATGTCAGCTTCCAACAGAGCAGAGACCAGGGAAGATGAGAAATGAGCACAGAAAGGTGAAATCATTTACCTGGAGACATTCAGTGAGCTGAACCCTGTAGGTACCTCTTTTGACTGCGACATTGGCAGGCTACACACTGTACCCCACTGTTCATGTCCACATTAACTGCTCTGGTCAAAGATTGCCACCCTGCACTGAAACCCACAGTCCACTGAACTGCTTCTGTTACGGGTGCAGAAAGACCCTATGTGAGCACAGGGGTCTTGTCTTACCTGCCTTTTTCCCTGCAGGATGCTCTGACCTTTTGGTGGCCCACGGTCTCCACCACTTCCATAAGCCATGCGAGCAAACACTTCAGCAGAGCATCTTCTGTAGAACTTTCATGCATTTTGGTTAGCTGGCATCAATAGATTTCGTCTTCCAACGTGTGCTGCAGTGGTGATCCTCAGCAGCGTTGCATATATTCTGTGGCTACAGTGTGTGCAATAAATTAACCCATTGGTTTTCTTTTTTTTCTGCCTTCCTGCATGCAAGCAGCCTTACCAATAACGCACTTTCAGATGTCCTTCAGAGGTGTCTCAGCACCAGAATTTGCGTTGAACATCTGCTTGCTGATTCCAGTACTGAGGCATCTGAAGCCAGGGAAGGAAACTGGATCCAGCCATGCTGACCTGATGGTTCTTCCTTTTCCTCATGTTCATGACCACAGTTACTGATTGCTTGGTGCAATTTGGAGGGTATAGGGGCAGGTTTTGTTAGTACCTTTGCAATGAGGGGACACAGAGAGTTTATAAGCTGATATATCATCACACAGAATATCTAGTACAGCATTGCACCTCATTCTGCTTTATTTCTAGGGAAGCAAAACAAGAACATCCCTGCACAGTCTAGCATGACCTAGGAAATAAATAGATTACATTTCCTTTTCTGCAGCAACACCACCTATGGATACAGCTTGATTTCTCTCCCCTTCTATTTTAATTCACAGACACATCCAAAGATACTGTCCCTGGGCAAGTAATAACCCTTAGAAAGAAAAAAAAAATCATTTACACTGTGAGTAAAGAATGGCTTTAGGAAGGAGAAGCATAGATGGAAATATTTTCAGCTATACAGAACTGTTCTGTCCAAGTCATTACAAATCACATAACTGTGGCATGTATTTTCAAAACCCTAGCAGTGGAATGGATCATTTTTGCCTGTGCCTTTCAAGCTGTGATCTTGGACAGGTGGTGGGAAATTGTGAGTTTTTTAAGGCAGTTAAGATTCAGAGAGGAAAAATAAAAAGGTGAAAGTGTTGGCACCAGTTTCCTGGCATGCCTCTTGGAAGGAAGAGAGCCTTTTTCCACCACTGCCAGTTATCAGGACAGTCAGCCAGCTAGTTGCTCAACAAAGACGCATCCTTGTGACAAGCACCATATTTTATTAGTATGTATATCTTCTCTGAATGCCTGTTGTTCAGCACAAGACTGCAGGAAAGGTCATTATGGCAGACTTTGACTTGGCAAAAGTTGCATAAAACGTATCAGAAAAGAAGATTTTTTTCTAGATGTCTTTCCATTATAGGGGCTTTCTTGTAAATGGGAGGTAGAAGTATTACTGCCATTCCCATTGAATGCTCCGTGTGGGGCCAAGATGTGCGCTTAACAGTTTAGAAAAGTATTTCTAAACTTTCTCCCTTTTTAATGAATCCATGCAGATCTGATTTTTGGCTTCTACTTGACATGTCATTATCAAGCACCATAGGTTAAACTATTTGTGGATGTGACTGAACATGTGTTTGTTTCATTATCAAACTAATTTGATCATATTTTCTTTTTAATTTTCTTCTTTGCTTCTGACATTGGTGTGCCTTTGAACTAAGCAAAGTAGCAATGCCATGCTGTGCTCCAGCATGGCAACTGGCCATAGTCAAGACAGGTAAAGTCATCTCTTGCAGGTATTTCCTGATGGCTCATGCTTATCAAAGGTTGTATTTGGGTGGCAGTCAGGGCCCAGCTTGATGCGGCATAGAAAACACTGAGTAGCAATGCACAGTGGCCAGAAGATACTTTACTATGGAAAAATGCATTGTTCAGCACCATGCTGTCTTTCTCTTTAATGGTTTTCTCCTTCCCCTTAATAAGAAAACTCAGGAGCTTGTACAGCTGCTGTTTCATCCTTGGTGTGCATGTACTTGCACGTTTTTAATATCACTTCTTACTGTTTGTCATGTTTCTTTTCTTCCCCCACGACCAACCTGGCTTGCAGTTTTTCTGCAGAATGCAAAGTCTTGACCAGATTTGCAGAAGACTTCAGCGTGCAGCGTACAATAGGAAAGAGTTTCAATAAAAGATGCAGCCTTGAAAATACAGACTGTGTTGTGCCCCGCCCCTTACCATTTCTGCATGCAATGGGTTATATTTTCGTAACATACCTCTAAATGTAGTGAACATGTCTACGATAAACTCCTGGTGGGTGGATCCCATCTGTTTGTCACACTGTAAGAAAGCATTTTAAAAACCTAAAGGAAAAGAAAGTCATAAATGTACCCATCCTTCCATCTTGTCCAGGCTTCTTGTTTCTTTGCCCTGTTTGATGCCTGTCTATGCAAATGCCAAGACTGAAATTCAACTCTTTTCCCAAATCTTTTTTCACTCAAAACTTAACCTCCATGATTCTCTTATCAGCGTTTGAAACCCTGTCTTTCAGTTTTGCTTTCAAAGAGGGTAAACAAGCTATATTCTGCTCATACTCACATGCCAATAACTTTTTCCCCCTGTAACCCAGTATTTTTGGACACTGCTTCTGGAGAATCAACTACAAGGTATACTTTAGATGAGAACCATCCACAGCAATTGCCAGCTAAATCTTTTCTCATATCACAATTCAGAAGAAATTATTCCAGAAGGAAATTCTTGGCAAACTCACTGTTATAAATACTGCTTAAATTAGTTCATGGTTATAGAAAATCAGAAGGGAGAAGAAGCTTAGCAGGAACTACTGTCTTCTCCACCTTTAGGCTGTAAACTAAGGCAAATGATTTATGGAAATGCTACGGACATTTTAAAAAAAAAAAGAAAACTATGTCGATCTGAGAAAGAGTTAAGTTTTCATTTACATTCAGTCACTTCCTTGGCAACTTTCTTGCTTTAAACTTATCAGCCTTGTTTCCTGATGACAATGTGTTACTGACATCAGCTCAAGTTGATGGCAAAGATATTACCGATTTAGAAAATAAACTGTCATCTAGAGGAAATGATCTGCCTTTGACAGTTTGATGCACACCAAAGTGCCCAGCTGGAGCTATGGAGTCATAACATTACCACAACTTGGGGGAGCAAAAGGGATCACAAAAAGTCTACAGTACAATAAAAGAGGGGTGTTCATCCCTGCCGGTTTGTATGGAAGAATATGATGACATGTTGGCTCCATAACGAAGTGGAGATTTGGCTTGCAAAATACAGATAATAAGAAAAAATGACAATATTTTATATACTTTTTTTATACTTTTCCACAGTTGGATTATACTTCCAGCTTTTCTCTGCGTTCATGAGGATCCATAACTTCCTTTTTATATGAAAGCAGAGATTCCCATGTTGTCACATAACCCTATTGCTGAAGTTTTAAGAAAAATATGAGATGTTGTGAAACTTGCTATAAAATCACGAGAGCTGGCAAAACAGAGATAGCAGTAATGTTGTTTGATATTCCTCCCGTGTATAGCCCACAGTGACACTCAAGACTTTTACTAGCAGATCTGCAGGGGATGTCATCTGCTTCTAGCAAGGAGAGGTTTAGTTAAGTATCAGAAACTTGCACTTTGAGACCTAAACTGAGAACAAATGCAAAGTTAAGGTGGAGAGCCTGCAGCTACAATCGACAGGAGAATTCTCTCATGGCAACCACCCCTTAAAAGATAACTTTTGCAGGACAAAATACTGCGATTGAATTGCAGCAGTGATGGAGGTTACATATGAGTAAAGATTGCTGTATATCTCCACGTGGAAATCTGGCAGTTTATATAACTGAATCTCAAGTTTTGTCTCCTTGTCTGGGGCTTCTTGGTATTACTGTCGTGCAAATGGTAGCACCTAGTAGTCATAACTTTCATTGTTGCCTTAAAGTGATTAAAAATTTTCTTACAAAACTCATTTCCCTTGCACATCAAATAAATGGCAACAGTAAGTCTGATTTTAAAAATTACCAGTGCCCTGTTAAGCTAATACATTTGCACTCTGATCCTCGTTCCCATTTATCATCTCATAGCAGGTTGAATGCACTCCTCTCTCAAAGTATTGATTTAACATAACAAAGTATGACTGCTTGCACTCTGACATGGAAAACAGCTGTTGTGTACCACATTGCATACAACACTCTTTATGGGGCTCTGCAGGGACATACTAGTGATATGGAAGAACCAGACAAAAAAAGGTTTCCTACAACAAATAAGATAGCTTGGTGTATGCACAGAGCTTGCACAGAGCTAACCCAGAGTAATGAGTACCTTTCATGTGCGGTGCAGGGAGGATTTTCTCCTTTCTAGTGGAGCACAGATGATTTTTCCCCATGAGGTGCTGCCTCAGCTCCTCTGTCATCAGAGCGTGGTTTGAATGTTGAGATAACTGGCACAGGAAGGGTTTCCAACTTTGCAGCCATGGCAACACCACGTAACACCTGCACCTTCAGGAAGGGAGATGGAGTTGATAGGAATGAGTGTCTTGCTTTCTTATGTCCCATAGAAAAGGCATCTCTTCTTTCTAAAAACAGAATAAACTTTGGTCTAAACTCTGTTTGGGCTTTGCAAGGCCTGTTTCATTGTGTTTAATGGGGCTCTGGTAAAGACCAACATGCTCTTTACAAGAAATTTTGGGTAACTGGTTAACTGCTGTTTTCTGCATGCAGTAACCAGAATTTTTGAGGGTCCTCTGGGCACCGCTGTAATACAGAATGGTGAAACAGGAAGATTGAGACAACGTTCAACCATGTAGTGTTTGAAACCAGTGCCATAGAATATGGTGCCATCCACGGTCTGTAGAATTTGACAGACACGGCAGTGGCAGGGCAGAGACGAAGGCAGAAATTGTAGTATTTTGGTTTATCCAAGATAAACAGAGGTGAGATGGTATAGCATAAGTGCTCAGACCTGAATTTTTGGTTGAAGAGGCTAAGACTCCTTTGTTTGACAACATATGACTCAGGTAAGAGAGGGAGGAGTTAGGCAGGTGTTATCTACCACTTCACATTAGTATTGCCATCCTCAGTGTTCCCCTCCCTCACCAGAGTCAGGTAACACTAGGTCTGTAGCATCAAGGTGGTGAGCAGACAGTGTTACAAGGTGAGCTTCACAGCGTTTGAGGACCATCGGGCAGTAAGAGAAACTCACCCTCTTGTGTATGCATTTATATCCATACCCACAAAAGTCTGTTAGCTCTCTGTTCCTGCTGAAAACAGTGGGCACCTAGCACTTAAATCTCCATGGGGAATGGAAAGTGTCATTGCTTAAAAGCAAGATAGTTCTTATGAACTATCTGTCACATGATGTGAGGCAACTGACTGCCTAAAAAACACTTTAGCAATACTTCTCCTATTCTTCAGGGTGGCTACCAGTGCAGAGCCAGGGTGGGCTGCCCCCTCAGTAAAAGCCCTCGCTGTGCCAGTGCAAGATCTTGACTAATGCAAAGTGACTCTTGGCTGAGGACTCATGCCATCAGCAACCTTTTCTAGCCAGCCATTAGCAAATATTAGTATTTGCTGTCATCCCCAGCACAGTATTTCTACAAGTACCAAAGAGTTTTGCCAAGTTATAAGTGCTGGGCACAGAGGTGTTGTAGAGCCTGAGGAGATGTCTCAAGGGCGCACAGTCATGGCATGCTGTCCCCATGTACACACTGGGACCCAGAAGATACTTCAGCTGCGCTTGCGGCTTGGGTACACGTTGGAGACTGAGGCACAGCAGAGCATGAAAGGATGCAACGTGCAACATACAGTTCAGCAAATTTTATTGCTTGTGGTTGTTTCTTTTTGTGTTGATCCAGTTAAGTCACTGCCATTCACAGCTGGCTCTCTGGGTTTTAGAAGCCAACACAAGAAAATCTTTATTAGGAATGCACAAACAGCCAAGTGATCTATCAGGAAGTGGAGAAGGGAGATGTTTCCATAGAGAAGAATCTATAGAAGACAAGGTTTTCTAATTGGGTGGGGAAAAAATTAATGCTATTTGTCTTTTCTAAGAATCTATGGGAAAGTGAATAAATTACTCTTTGCAACTCCTTTTATTATTCTGTGCAGCTGCAGGAAAGGGCTGTATAATTTATGTGCGTTCTTGAACTAAAATGTGTGGTCTGGTGACTAGACAGGGTAAGAGGGCAAGCATTCCTCTCACTCCATGGGATTTCAAAGATTCTGACATGTCCTTTCAAAAATAAAAATGAAAAACTTTATCCAAAAAGTAAAAGCTCATCTTTCCTTTTAAACAGACGATATATTTTACTATTAAAAAATAATTTATTCATTTCTTATTAATACTTGATTAGACATTATGACAATATGAAATGCAAACATGGCTTGTGGAATAGCTTAAAATTAAAAATGTTAACTATTAATTCCTACAGTGGCCCCCACTTGAGTCATACTGTGTGGTCACTAATAGCTCTTCATTGTCGGTCCATCTTATAAGGTGGCCACATAGCTAATTTCCTGCTGTGCAAGTATCATATGGTGAAACACCGAATTGGGTTTATGGGCTGCATGTCACCCACAGGCCAGTTTGTTTTGCAGGTCTGCTTTAGCAGGTCTCCGCTAAGGGGGACACAGAGTCTAAAACAGACCTTAAAAGTAATACCTGCTCAATGAGATCCATCAAGTCTGGTGAAGAAGTGGCCAGCCATAAGTGATGGTTGGTTCAGTATGGTGCAGAAACCCCATAACGTCCAATGTTTTGTATGCCAGTGACATTGTAAGTTGGAAACTGTCCCTTTCTAACGCAGTTTTGCTTTCCTGTTAAGACAGGAACTGACAGCTGTTAAGGAAGCGTGTTAGGCAGTTTAGAGAACCCAAACTTTTATGAATCCCAGATGACAATGAAGATAAAATTTGCTTAATTTTTAATGGGATTAGACTGGAACGGCGATAGAGGAAAACTCAATTGTTTTAAATCTGCAGGATACATTAAAAGACAGCAAACATGCCATTTTACGGTGTCCAGAGGAACTACGTATGCAAATGTACTTAGAGGATCTCATCTTCATTTTGGCTAGCCAGAACCTGTGTGGCGTATGCCCTGAGCACCTCTATTGCTGGGGCTTTTGACACACATGGTGTCAGACTGTGGTCACCGGCTCGTTTCAGAAGGCTTCTGCAAGAAACGAGGAGCAGGCACCTATTAGCTGACCTGCTGTTATTTTCTCATCATCACATGGGTTGGTTGAATACACTGTCCAAACACTTGGAAGGGACAGTGACAGTGGAAAAACAGCAAGCCCATACAATCCCCCTTTTATACACTGGAAAGCCGTGCCATGGACAGAAGTACGTATGTGTGCTGTAAAGGAGACTCCAATATTTCTTAGATACTGATTGTAGATCATATACTCTGTGCTCAGACTGCACTGTAGAGGAGTTAATTTTTAAAAAAATAATAATTAGAAAAACTTAATGCAGGCTTTTAAGATCTTTGTAGATGAACCAAAATGGAGAAAATCCACGAAAAAATGAACCAAATGAACCAAAATGGAGAAAATTTCACACGAAAGTGGTGGGGCCAGCAGTGTGCCTGGCTGAGCACAAAGAGACAGTATGATTGGATTAGGATGAACATTTTCAAGAATACTTTGTGTATTAGTCCTGTTATGCAAATGCAACTAAAAAGCGTAGGAGCAGAGGCACATAGTCAGGTGTCCTGGACCCAGCTACAGTCCTGAGGAGGCGACAACACCCAGATGCTGGACTACATTTTGGTAGAAGCTCCACAGTCAATGGAGCAGAAAACTTGTTTCCCCCATTTAAACCAATGACGTGGCTGACTTTGCACTGAAGCAGGTGCCTCGGAGCAGAAACATTACTGCAAAGCAATGTAGCTTCTGGCAAGGAGGCAGTTACAAGCAGCTTGAGAGCAGTAATTTCCTGCAACAGTGAAGTCCTTTGGAAAGCAGGTATGTGCCTGTGCTTTCAGTTGCACTGAGACCTAGGTCCTAAGTGGCCATTGCTTTGGAAGGTGAGAACTGAGGTCCCCAGGCATATAAGTCCTGTGCAAAATATATCTGGAATGTTCGGCATTTACTGCACGAACCTTTATGAAAATTTCTGACAAATTTTACTTTAAAAAATGAGATTTCTTAATAGATAACATTTGTTCCTAGATAACACATTAAAAAAATAAACCAGACATGATATGCTTGTTAACTATAAAGGGAAGGAGTATTTTCTTTCATTGTTCTAGGGATGCTATCAGTATCTCTGTGTATAAAATGGAGTTCAAATGATTGCTAGGAGATATGTGCATCCACCATCCCTCTTCATGAGCACCTTTACCCAACTTAAAGTGAAGACTCCCCCAAATAACAAAACTTAGCAAGAGAAAAAGAGGTGGACAGATTCAAGTGTTTGTTTGACTGGAAACATCTGGAAAACAGAAGATAATGTTCCACAGACTTATCTTTTGATTGATTGTTGGAAATTATTTGCAAAGCTGAACCAGTAGAGGAAGCTTGATACAGAAGATGAAAAAATACCCTGTCTTTGGAGTAGCTTCACTGGTTTGTTGCCATTTTTAAGACCTGGGACTTAGGCTGAGTAGAAAAAAGAGCTTTGTGGTTATCATTATTTATAGAGAAATGTGTTTCAAGCACAGGTAGGTGTTAGACAGCTTATTTGCCTGATACCCTTGCAAAAACTGTTTTGTCAGCCTACAGGGTAGTTCAAGCCTTTCTGCTTCCACATGACTATCCCTAACACGACTATCTCTATTGTCCATACATACCCCTCATGCAGAAACCTCCAGACCTGTGTCTGTTAAATCCCTAGCCACAGAGAAATTAAGTTAAATAAAATCTCATTATATGTTTTCATTTGTGAAGCAACTGAAAATAAATGGTGTTTTAGTATTATTCCAGAATCAATTAATTTAGTTTAAAAGATCTGTTTTCAGGGAAATCCCCAAGCCTGCCTGTGGTGGAAATCACAAGATCTACCTGCAAACTTTTACTATCACATGTTGTGATGTACACATAGCAACAGGAATGTGAAAAGGCACAGAAGAAAAAGCCTTTGAGTTCATCTTTTAATGCTGTAACTTACTAGCACATGTGTAACTTCTTCCTGTTGGAAGATAAACCGAATATTTCCCTAATGAGCTTAGTGGGGCATAGAGATGGCTATCCTGCCTTTGGAAATGATCAGAAAGCAATTGTTTTATCTTTGGAGTCAAACATGAGCTTCCCTTGGCACTGCAAAGCTCTGAGTTAGATTTTGGGTTTGTGCCGCGTCTCCAGCACATGCCCGTGACAGCGATCCCAGAGTCGCATCTCCCTCTGGGCCCTCCCAGCAGAGATGGCGATGGCTCAGCTGCCTTAAGGAAACCCCCGTTTGACCTTAACGTGGGGAATGAATGTTCCTTGGAATAAACAGTTTGCAGGAGGAGGCTGCTAATAGCAAAACCTCAAAGGCTCTTGCACAACTTCAGAAGGAGGAAGCTGGTGCTTTTGACTTTTCCCAGCTTTGAGTCTTCTGGGAGGAATGCAACAAAGGAGCTGTTGACATCCGCGCTCAGAGTGGCTCATGATGTACTCCTGGTGGGAAAAAATTAAATTCTTGGGTTTCATAGCTGCACTTTTTGAAGCTTTTTATAGCTGGTCTTATGTGAGCCCAGTTAGAGAGAGACTACTGTATCACATCAGGAATAGTGCTAATGGCTAAATAGCTCAAAGGAGGAGCCTCCAGACTTCATCCTGATGCAAAAGCTTAAAATCCTCTGCTGCTTCTGTTGCGGAAGCAATGATTTTTGTGTCTCAGGAGTAGTTACTCTTCAATAAATATTATCATTTTTCATCTGTCGTCTCAGACAGCAAAACATATGCACAGGGAGCTTGCTTTCTGTTTTGGTGCCACTGCAATTTATAGACCATGGCCCCATTTCGAGCAGCAGCTAGACACCTATCTCAGGGAGGCCAGAGGGGCTCACACAAATGCGCAAAAGCTTCCTTAAGTGGGGCAGACAAACAGCAGGGTACTTGTTGTTAAAAGCTTTTGAACACATAATCACCACATCTTATCCCAGCGAATTCTGATTATAATTATAGGAAGGAGGAAATGACAAACAGAGGCGTTGACACGAATGTGTGGGCCAAGAAAAGAGACAGAAAGAGAGAGAGGGGCGAGGATGAAATTGGTGTGCAGCCTTCAGGAGGCTCATGCAATTATTCATCAGGTGGGAAGAGAAGGAGGTGGAGACAAAAAAAAAAGTAGAGAGCCAGGCTTTGCTGTCATGAGCTTAAGAAAATGACAGGAGTACTGGGCTCAAGCCCGCCGAAGTCAAGGGGAAGCTTGCCAATAGTTCCAGCTTGCTTTGCAGCAGGTTTTAATATCCTCATCTTTGCTTCCAAAACCCCATCTAAAATGCTTCTGGTCAGCCCTCAAAATCAGGCTTTGTGGCACAAGCCTTTTGCCTGTGCATCCCTTGAAAGCAAAGTGGCGGTCTGCCTACCATCTTCCGCGTGACAGCCTGTCTCGGGACGCACAAGGCCGCAGGCAACTAATGGGGTTTTTATTATCATTTTTACAGGCATCAGAGAAAAGGGCCATTCAGTCCATCCAGTCTGTTGTACCATCCTGATGGTAACGAAAGCATTACTGCATTTCCCCAGTGCCCTACCTTCTAGGGGAATACAGTGCAGCTGTAAACCAGCTGTGCTTCATTTGCAGTCAGAAACAGAGCCCTTTTGTCTGCTTCGACTGTTATTTACCATCTTTTCTTTCACCCTTCCTTCCTTCTCCTTCTCCCCCTACTTTTGGCTCTTTACAGGCAAAGTAGTTGCTGAAAGACAGGTTCACACTTTGAAATGTGCCATTCACTGGGACTTAGCATCTATCCTGAGAGTATTAAATGTAAGGAAACTTTCCCTATTTGTCATATGAAGCGAAGTGAAGAATGACTCCTGTTGAGTGGGTACAAAAGGGTGGCGTGTTGCTGCCCTGGCTGCAGTTTCATTGGAAAGAATGGATTTCTCCCAGAGCTTTAAGCACTTGGCAGAGGCCCTGATCTGTTGACGTACTGGAGAGAGTTTGCCAGTCAGCCGTGACTGCTCCACAGACTCCACATTTGAAATCATTTCCACCAGCCACCTAGAGATGCTGTGTTTGATCACTGAAGAGAGAAGCCCCACTTCTAGCATCTCCAGGGTACCTCCAGTGTTGCAGGAGAAAAAATAAATAAACCCCCATTTCCCATTTTATCCCTAAATCAAGGACAAAGCTGAGGCAGACAAGCAGCACCTTTTCTAAGGCAAGATACTGAAATGAAAGTAGAGAGCCTGATTCTTCAAATGCTTGTGAGGTTTGCTGTGAGCATCTACATCAACACCATTTAGAGCATGGGTAGCAGCAGGCTGCTTCTCTCACTTTAGCCCAGCATAATTGCCCCCACATTCCAATGTCATCCTTTCTTACAAAAAAACTACAGGGTTTGATGCAAGTACTAATATAGCAGGAGCATGTGGGCCATTTCTAATGTGTGGATCAAAAGAAGATAGTGACGTACTACTTTCATTTATTGCCTGCTCCCCTAACCCAATGCACAGGGAGTTGCATCCATCCAACAGATAGAATTTCTTAAATGACTTTTCATGCACAGCATTATGGCCACAAATCTCCAAAGAGATGTGGTGCAGCCCGAATTCCTGGTGTGCAGCTATGGTAAACAATGAAGTGACATATTTTTCAGTGGTTTAGGTCACTTCTCCTCTGACCTGTGCAATTTTTGGCAGACATGGAAGTAGTGTTACAGGCTGCCAGGGGCTGCTGTTTTAAGTGGTTTTTTTAAGAGCCAAGGTTTTTTTCTTGGCCAAACAAATGCTGGGCTGGCAGTGATATTTTGGATGCTAGTGCCATCCAGTGGCCCATAGAGAATGCCATAGGGTACTTCAGTGTCCCCAGCCAAGACTAGTACGTTGTATTTTCAGCCAAAGTAGGGCCATGCTGAAAATACACGATCAAAAAAGTGAAAGCCTTTTGAGAGGTCCCTTTGTTATTATTATTTTAAGCACTATGATCACAGGCCCATTTGCAAAAAGGAGTTCAGTCCTTGGCTTTGTTTAGTTCCAATTCAGTGCCCTCTGAACAAAGGTGGGTACTCAGAAGTCAGCACAGCTGCCTGATGTTGCAGACTGTTGGTCATTTTTCTCAGCATTTAAAGCAGATTATCAGGGAGTAATTCTGCTCATATGAAAAGGAAAGAAAGCTGATATTGCAGTGTGTTATAGATGGACAAGTTCTGCAATTTAGCAAAAGGACTTTTCTGGCAGCTTGTATATATCTATTCAGGAACGCATACACATACATCCATATGTCTGAAGGAAAAGAGGCAAGGTTTATTGGACCAGCTGATACAGCTGGAAAAAAAAAAACAGGCAAGACCTTATTCAGGTAAGGGAAAAGGAAGTAGTAAACTTCAGGCTACACATGAACCATTGCTCTGAGTTGGATTGCTGAGAAAAATACCAAAAAGGAATTTCAGTGTAAGTAACAGAATTATAGAGTAGGCCATAGGGAAAATTGACCGGTGCTCTGAAATTTGCCGTATCTTGGTCATTTCTTCATTTGCTGTTCTTATATGCTGTTCTTCAAGGGTGATGTGTGTTTATCCACGGGATTTTTTCTTCTGTTTGTAAGTTTTAAGAGAGTAGAGGTTTGTCTGAAGACAAGGAGGATGGGCAGGTTCAGGGAAAATACTATTTTGAGGTGTGAGCCATAAAATAGATGTTCGTAACCCAAGTGTACTTGACAGTATTTTTTGTCTATACAGAAGGTTTTGCTCTTGAAAGTGCTTTTATATCCCCCATCTTATGGTTTCCAAAACTTAAAGGACCTTGAACACAAAAGACAACACAAAATAGACATCTATTATGATGAGCAGAGCAGGACCAGGATTTTTTGCCTGTGGAAATTTTGAATCAGTCTTCAAGATTGCTGCTGAAAATTGCAGCTCACAAAATGCCTTCCAGGAGGAATGTGAGCTGCATGATCTATAGACTATGCAGCTCTTACCATAGCTAGCTACAGGAAAACAAACAGCCATCTTCCAGTAAAGTACAGACCTGAGGCATAAACCCTGGCAATGGAATTAAAGTGTGGATACGCACGGCCTCAGAGTCCAGCCTGAGCCCTTGATTGCCTCACGCAAACAGAATAAATTGTTGGTAAAAAACAGAAAACACACATTGCAGAGAACTTTGCCCTGCGCTGGCTTGGATGTGATGATTCTCGTGACATTAATATGAATAGACTGATTCACTATTTGTGTCCCTGCCTAGAAGATGGTATCTTCATCAAAACATATTTCCAGTTCTCAGAAGAGTGCTAAAAATAGTAGAAGTGCTAAACCAACAGCAGGAAACAGACTCTATGGATCATCATTTTATACTCCAACCTAGTTAACTACATTGGCTCCCAAAGAATAGTGATTTGGGGAGGGACTTGGAAAAAATTATCCTTGTTGCTTTTATGCATGTATTGTATTTGTTAAGGATGAAACACAATCTTATCTGCAAGGAACAACATAGAATTGTGTGGCTCCAAAGGCAGACCAAAAAAGAAATCATGGTTCCTGGAATCAGAATTTATTTTAATTCTCCTATTTTAGGAGCTCAAACTCTCCCACTGATTTCCCTTTAGAGCTCAAATATTCTGCACCATTGATACCTCAGGGTATTTCCCTCCAGTCGTGCTGCTGTGTAATGAAAGGAGTTCAGCGCCATTCCCAGCATCTCTTCTCACCTGGTGCAACTCCCCAAGGCATGAATAGCTTGGGTCCNACATGAGGAGGAACTTCTTTCCTTTGAGCATGGCAGAGCACTGGCACAGGCTGCCCAGAGAGGTTGTGGAGTGTCCTACACTGGAGACATTCCAAACTCACCTGGACGCTGTCCTGTGCAACCTGCTGTAGGTGACCCTGCTCTGGCAGGGGGGTTGGACTAGATGATCTCCAGACGTCCCTTCCAACCCTGACCATTCTGTGATTATGTAAAGAAGTGAAGACCCCTCAAGCACTTTCCCTTACCTTTAGTGTCACGACAGCCTGGCAAGGTTTCATCTAGAACTAAATGACCAGTTGTGCTATGGGGTATACTCCTGTACCAGGGGAGTGACATGGGGTCCAGCTGTTGCTATCAGCCACTGTGCCAGAATAATCTCCTGTATTTCATGCCTGGAAGATGAAGGAAAAGGAACCAGTAATAACAAAGTGTTGTGTTGCGTTGCTCTGAAGTCTCCCTTGGTTTTCTGCCATTGAAGTAGAAGCTGCTGAAAAAAAGGGGTAGATTATGGGGAGCAAACTATTTATTCTGTGGGTGGCAACAAAGATCCTGTTGTGTTTCAGATGCCTGTAACTCTTCTGCGTAGTTGCTATAGTCAAATGATTAGCTGAACATGTGCTTTTCAGAGTTATGCTAAATAATTACCTTTATTTCACAAGCAATGACCATGAGAACCATTTCTAACATATTCTGGAGGAAGACGTTGCATAAGGGAGCATGTGTGGTTGTGTAGGATTACATGGACCCAAAGAAATGCTCTAGGAAATGCCTTGGTCTTTTCAGTAGTGTTACTGAGCTGATGTTTACTACAGTAAAAAGCAGAACAGATGGCGGGCCTGTAGTCACCTGGTGGAAGACCACTGTTTTCCTAACCTTCAGCTGAAAATATTCCTTCTACGATGTGTACCTTCTATTCTGTCGTTTGTATTTTTTTTCCTTCTTTTCACAAAAGGTCTCTGTTCCATAGTGGTCAATGGTGGTTTTGAGTGCTTTTGCTCACCACAAGAGTGAGCAGGAAGAGGTATATTTTCACTTTTTTTTTTCCCCCCAGAGCATGAGCACGAGCCAGATTTTGTGTAGAGTTATCTCCAGAAGATATTGTGGTACTTACAGCCCTTCTATCACCCAGCAAAAGTAAACTCAAAACTCTTGCTCTCTCCAGGCTTGCCTTTCAGATGATGGTTAGTAACTAGCCTAAATTACAGATTGTGTTTTGGCCTACATAACATTAGTCAGGGGAATGTGATGATTTAAGTTTTGTTTTCACTAGCAAAAGCTAGATGGAAGAAGGCTTGGGTTTGGGTTTTTTGGAGGGGTCAGTTCTTTTTCTTCCCGCCAGGCCCAGACTGAGAAAGTGTGGACACCTACAGATGAAATGCTTTCTCCTCTAGAGGAATCCAGCATTTTTGCCACTTCAGACATGAATATTATGAAAGAGTTTGTGATATTAGTGATTGTTACCAGCACACCCTGTCCCCTATCCATGCTCATGGCAGTCCATCTCATAAGCTGTTCTAGGCTGTCTGCTGGCAAAAAGGGAGACGCCACTTTTCCAATCCCTTCCTGGAAACAGAGAGTTTTGCACATTTGATTTTCAGGGGACTATGGAGAGCACAGATAGAGTGGCTTGAACTGATCAGTAGCACCTCGCCTTCAGGCTGCGTCATTCACCTTGCAGAGCAACCTGCTTGGCGGTGAACTCATCGCAAACTGTCTTCTTGGTGGAGCACTTCTGTAAAACGGTCCTTGCTTGAGTGGAGGGATACCTGGGAAACTCCCAGCATCTCAGGGACAGAAGCTTGCAATTCAATAGCATCACTATGAGCAGTCTTGCCATGATCTGATTTTAGTGGCAGTGTACATGCTCTGTCAAGCAAAACTCAGCTTGCTGTAAGAGCTTAGTGTTGTGCCCTCTTTTCTTTGTGGTACGTAGCTAGTCTTACAACTTGTCATTTTTAACATTTTAGTTGCTGTGACTGTAGTCTGCAGATGGGGAAAATCTATTATTTCTAGGGGTGCACAGAGAGGTGATTTTGCAAGTAAGCTGACCCCTGTCAAAAGTGGATTGCAGATGATTTCAGTGGTAGAGGAAGCAGATGCTTGCCCGATCACTGATGTAGTCTGTAAAGTTTATTCTGGTGCACTGGAAGAGCATGCACTTCAGATGTGCAAACAGTGACCTCATTCTGTTCATATTAAAGACAATGGGTGAAGCCATTTGAAAATCTCAGTGATAATATACTTAAAGTACTACTGTTTTCTTCACAGTTATACTATTACTTCGAGCTTGATATGGTGTCAAACTACTGTCCTTCAACAGGAAAAAGCTTGAATCATATAAACAAGTTATAAATCCTGAGCAAGTCTTTGTGGAAAATCAGTTCTCCTTGCTTTTATGAGCCACCACCTCAGGAATCTTTTCCCCTGACAGTTAGAAAACATCTTGATTCCACTAGTGTCCACCTATAGCACTGCTGAATATGGTTAAGGTTTAATGGCAAACACTACGTGCTCTTCCTTGAGCTTCCACTGTGCTTGTACTCACACACTGAAATGTGACAGGAGGAAATGCTTAGGTACATTCTGGTTGTTTCTTCCTGGAGGAACGCAGTGCTACATCTCTGCAAGAGGTCTAAGAATCTGAGCCACAAAAATTAACAAAATGCCAGGTTATGATCCCTCTGGGCTCAGGATTTGGGAATCCATTTAGTCTGCACAGAAGTCTTGTGCATGATGGTTAGGTCTGGCTGCAAGACTTTCGCTGTCATAACATAAGAACCTGAGGCAGGAACTAGTAACTCTTTATCTTAGATTTTGTGCAAATATAAAACAGAGAGACTGTCTCTGCCACGAGGGGCTTGCAGACTAAATAAAGTTTCCTACCTCTGGCAGTGCAGCAGTTGGAAGCCTAATCAAGATAGTGTGGATAGTGCTGTCTGTGCCATGCATTTAGAGATCCAAAGAGGCCACCAAAGAAACAGGAGTGAATGGTGGGAGTTGTCGAGGATGGAGGCACTTTACTCTTTTTAAATGACCTTACAGAAAGTGAATATTTTAATGCCCTACAAACTGTCTGGAGCCCAAGCCTGGTTTGCCAAACTCTCTATGAATAAAAAATAAAATATTTTTCTAACCTGACTTTACCGAGGTCTTTAAGTCCTCTCCTCATTTGAACTATTTGCTCCCCTTCCTGAGGGAAGTGGCTTTTGTACAGAGCTCAGCAGCTCCTCCCTATGCAGGACAAGTGGTCCACTAACATTTAGACCTCGGTAAAAAACCTCCCTCGGATTCCTTCATTGTGAGGGATGACTGAATTACATATCACACAAGTACTAATATCCAGAGGAGGGGGATTTTTCATCCCCTCTTCTGTACCTGGAAATAAATTGCCAGCACTCTTCCTAGACTCTCCTGTTATCCCTGGAAAAGCACCTTTTCTTAGTGGACCACAGGTGTTGGGTTTACATCCCCTCCTGCAGGTCCCTGCAAAGACATGCAAGTCAGTTGCATGCAGCATCATGGCCAAGCCTGCAATTGTGTCCCATTTGGGCTCTGCAATGATCCAGCTTTTCAGGTAGCAGCACAGCCATCAAACTCTAATTAGCTTTGTGTGGAAGATGTAAGTAGTTCAATGGAAAGCCAGCAGTTTTCTTGAAAATGTGAAGAGATGAAAAACATTGGATGTTTCTCAGCAAAGCTGGCTTTAGCTTAGTTTGAAACAAATAAAAATATTAGTTTTGTTTCTCACCTTACTCTGGCAAACGTTCCCCATTATTTAGGTGGGGAGCTGTTGTCCCTCTACCTCTCTCCTTTTTCCTTTACCTCCAGCTGAAAAAGAAGACAATATAAGCACTGTACAAATGTAATAGAGTATCTCTGAGGAGCTTTGCCAGTGACATGTCCAGAAATTACATATGTCTGCTCCATAAGCTGGCCAAGTCAGTTCTGCTAAGGCAAAGCCATCATTGCCTCGGAAACTGTGAAGCAACCTGGCCACCAAGGGCAGATAACATTAAGTGTAGTTTATGGAGCAAGATATTTTTTTACTCCTCAAATTTATTACAATGATATTAAATGCAGGGAGCACACACAATAGTGGTTGATTTAGTTTAGCACTAGCGTGGAGCAAATACTATGTTGAATTCGGTGACAAAGTGACCTTACACTAGGGTATGAGAGGCAGGTGCTTGAATTTACATGGTGCTTACCATCTCTTTTGGCTAACATCCTTCAACATCTTTTGCCTTTTGAACATGTTTCTTAAGGTCTTTCCATTTAAAAGGTCAGAGATCTTCCTTGTGGATGTCTTTCAGGCCAAAGAGAGGGTGCAGGGAGACGTGGTGGGGTAGGCTCGTCGGAGCCTGCTGCTCTGCTGCGTTATGGCTTTGACAGCACAGCCATCTTAGGAGATCAGACCTTCACTTCTTCTACAAGCTCCTGCAGGAGATCAGAATATACAAGCCATATAAAGTATCACAACCTGCCCACAAGCTGTATTTTGCACTTTAATCCAGGAGCTGGGTAAAGAGAAATACACATTTCACACAGACCTGAATGAAAACAGATCCTTCACTAGGGACTTCTACAGGGATGTGCAGAGCAACAGGCTGAAGACAGCAGCAGATGATGACTATTCAACTTCATGTTGCCTAAATCCCTGGAGGTGGCTAAGCTCCCCATCTTAAAAAGTTAAAGCCTGAAGGAAGGGTGATAAACTTCCTGGGGTAGCCTCAGAGAAGGATCTGACCTCCTCTGAAGAAGATTAGGTGTGCAAAATAGTGTCTTGTATGTCAGGATGCAGTAACAATAGGAGGAAGAAAGAATATGGCTTTTGGGAGGGGACCTATCTGCAGTTGCAGACAGGTCCTCTCCCTCCTTCAGCTTCCTGGAAGGAATTGCTGCAGAGATGCATTTTCAAACTAACAGAAGAGCAAAACTGACAGAAATGGAAGGAGGAGAGGAGCTATTTCAAAATCTAAGGTTATAACATAATGACCTCCTTTGCGCAGAGGTCTCCAGGAGACCAAGGCTATGACAGAGGACTTGCACAGGAGCAGTTAACAGTACCCGCGTGGCATCTTGTTCGGGTTCAGGAGAGGAGTCCACATTGCTCTTACTGCAGGAGGCGGGCAGGAAGAGGCAGGAATCAAACACATCCCTGAAGCTTCTTCTGGTACCTGCATGTTTTGGTGATTTTTGCGCACTGTTTGCTGTTTAATAAGCCATTCAAATGGTTCACAGTTTTATAAACCTGTCAGGTGTGTCAGCTAAGTGTGAAATTCATCCAAGCTGTACAGGCTTTGCTGCTTCAAACCCCCACACACCCTGAGGACCTGTGCAGATAAACCTGCACAAACCACACAGCAGTTGTATGGGTCAGCGAGATGACCTTGAAGCTGTGAATTCCCAGATATACCTCGCAGCAGGGATGCAAATCACTGAGAAATGCAGGCAGTTTTCTGAACGGGGGGAACTTTTGACAGCATGGCAGAAATTTGCCCAGCTATAAATGGATCTGGCTTCTGGAGCCAAGCGTCAAAGCAGTCAGATCCAAACTGTGTTGTTGGTGCACTGCTGACGGTCTCCCCCATCAGTGCAGCAGACGGACACTGCACTCCTCTGCATCCTGCCCAAAGCCACCGTGACCTGCAGCCGTGAGCACCCTGCCTTGAGGATCTGCAGCTAACCCATCCCTGAAGAACCAAGTGGGCATGTGTCACAGGATTCATGTGCTCACCTGTTCCTCCTTACTTAAGGCAACATGCTGGCAGTGAGAAGCTGATGTGGGCCCTGTTTGTGTTGCTGGGACCAGGGTGGTGTCTGCCTTTGGTGGTGCAGAGAGAAGGCTGGCAGATGAATTTGTTATGCAATCCGAATCATGATGTCCCAACTGTTCCTACTCACCAACAAAGCGCTGGGATGCCTGACCTAAACGAATGACATAGCAGTAATACCTACTGCATACTGCTAAGGTTCAGTGTTGAGGCATGTGATCCTACACCTGTCAGATTAAATAAGCTTTCCAGAAGTAAGCTGGTTGGAGATGAAGCTAGTTCTTTTATGTGCTGCGTAGGCAGGAGGCCAAGGCCACGGCTGGGTAGGATTTTTAGCATACCTAGATCACAGAGTGAGCATGTTTTTTTGCCAAGCAGATAGATGCATCCACCCTCTCAGTCACGATCACATTCATCATTTATGGTCTCTGGTCTCTCTACAGTCTTGTGTTGGAGTAACATGACTCCCCTGATGAACTGGAGAGGAGGCAGAGATGGCATGCCCAGCAGTCCCACCGGCCTCCAGGGCTCAGCATCACCAGTTTGAAAGGGTGCTGATAGTTGGAAGGTGGCAGGTCTCAGGCATCCCCCTGTGTTTGTAGGAAAGTTTGTCTCCCTCTTTGTTTTCAGTGTAAAACAAGGCAGCCTTTCCCTTCCTCTATGTAGAAGTTAGAACCCAAACACACCAGCAACTGCAACTTATGTCAGCCAATCCCCGAGCACCAGATGATGTGAGTATCCTTAGCTCACAACCAACATTAGACAAAAGCTTAAAGAATGTGTTTTGAGCTAATAACTTCATCTTGCAAATGACAAGAAACCCTTTTCAGCAGCAAAGGAGCCCTGTACGGTACAGCTGCTAAGCACAGCCGTGCAACTCCAGGAGATCCGGCGTGGTGCCATGCAGGTCAGCACCGAAAGCCTCCGTGTCAGCAGGCAAGCTGCCACACTGACAAGCGAAGAGAGGAAGCCTCAGTAAAAACATTTTGATGTGAGGCACTGAGATTCTGAAATAATTGGCTAATCCAGCCAGACTCTAAGGATTAAGACACAAAGGCCAGCTCTACGTATTAATTCCTTCGTTTGGGTCTTTTCTACCATTACTTTGAAAATAACAAGCGAAAAACTGGATGTGATTCAAGTACCAGAATTAGCACTGGTGTTGTCCCTACAGGTCTTGGCCATTGCTCTGTGCTGACCAGCCAGACCAGTTTGTTCCCTTTCCGCTGTAGAAAATCCAATTTCTTCTTCCCATTTAATATGCTGTGTTCTGGGGAAGTTTAAATTTCTTGAAGTGGTGATGTCTATCATATGTGCGATTAAACTGGATAAAGAGGGAAAACAAATTCTGCTGAAATCACAGCCTTGGTGATTCCGATCTAAGTTCTCACCAAGTGAAAAATAACACACAGAGATCCTCACCAGGCACTTGCTAAGGGGGAAACTAGCATAAGGAATCACAGCTTCAGCTTGGACACCTTGAATGAAAAACTTTGTGATTTATTTTTCATTTCTTAAGGCAAGAGTTTGAAATTCCTTAATGGTTGTCATAATGTTATGATCAGCACCTGCTTTGTAGGTCAAGATCAGCCTTGTATAGGTGTTTCTCTGCACAGTCAGCATTTTGCTGCAATCAGAGATATTTCCCCAAGCTTTACAATGTCCTCTTTAGCAGCACGAAGAGATATTTAAGGAGTGTATGAGGCATGAAGGTAAAAAAAAGAGACATACACTTTTCTTTGGAGCTGTGGAAATGTGATTAAATTAAGCCCATACTGACCAAATCCTGTCTTTCTCCTTTTCAGCAACAAACAGTGAAAGGATGTACATTGAACAGCATGGATTTAAACCAAGGCCAATTAGTGGCAACATGAGAGCAGGGAGAGTTAATGAACTGGTTTTATACAAATGGCCGATCAGCCTAAAGAAAACTCCTTGTTGTATATTTTTGTGAATGAAAACTTAGATCAAAGCTTGCTTAACTTTCTTTAACCAAAATATATCTTTTAAGAAAAATACAGGAAAAAAATACTTTATTAAAAGTAGCTTCTTTCAGCATTTTTCTGAGAAAATAGAAGTTGTTTCAGAATTTGTTCTATGCAACATTATCTTTAAAATACCACCTTATTTTTAGAAAGAAAATAATTTGTGTGATGAAGACACTGAAATTTCCATCTAGCTCAGGCTGCAGTAGAACGAGGTCAGTGCTAGCAAGCTATACACGTGATCTTGGAGGTTAGCCATAGCAGACACCAGGTAATGAAATTCAGCTGCCTGTCATTTATGACTGATATTAAGGATTATCCAGAATAATGGATAAATCTGTCTATTTCATGATTTATACTAACAGTGTGTTCTGTACAGTCTTTTGAGCACTTCCCAGAAATAATTCATGCCTCAGAGAAGGTCACTACAGGACTCAGGTGGTTCTGAGCTCTTACCCATTTTCAAGGTTGGTGTAAAAACTTGGAAGTTTGGGAAGAAATGCTGATGTAGAGTTAATAAGGGGTGGAAATGTGGCATTCTTAGACCACCTGTTGGATTCACTGTCGCATCTCCCAGAAAAGATACTCAAACTCCAATGCCCCTGATCACCTCTCAGCAGCCATTTTAGAGACTGACACCCTTGATCAAATTGTAAATGCATAGGAAAGTGTGGCTTTATTCCTGTCAGTGACAGAGGGGAAGCAGTATCTGTGGGTCTCAGCCCACGTTCAGTTTCAGTTCAGGCTTGGGAGGAAAGAAAGTAAGTCAACTAAACCTTCTAGTACTTCAAGGATTCTTTACAGTGGTGACCCAGTCAAAAATGCCCATGGGTTGTGTTAGACCTGAAACGCTGCTTCCAGTGACCCAGTAGCATTCAATGAAAGTAGAATACTGCAGGTAAAATCTTGATTGCATCAAAATGGGGGTGACTGTCCATCAAAGTGGGAATTTCCCCATGGGATATCAGAGGAACCATGTTTTCTCCTAAAATAATCTTACTTCACCATCTCAATCAGATGTTTTTCCATTGTGTCCCCTCTCAAAATGCTAATGAGGGAGTTTTTCAATAGGAAATTCCTTCTTGCATTCATCACTTTTCATTAAGAGCTGTTGTTCTGGGAGCAGTGCCATCCTTTTATTTGTTGTTTGAGATGCATGGTGATTTTAATTAACCGGTCATTGTCTGTGTGCATTGTGGTGGTTGCATTCGGTGACCAGAGAGCTATAATTATAAACGTGCAGGGCAGATGAAGTTTTTACTGCAACCCCTTAGTGGATTGTTGTCTTCGCCAGAGAGGATCCTTTCTCCTCTTGGACAGTTTTGCCCTGCATAGACTCAGGTGTGACATTGGCAGTGGGCTTGTGGCAGTCATTAAATGTTCATATTCAGAAGCTCCATGTGATGAAGTGCTCCTTTGGTGTCCCAAACACACAGGATGACTATAACAGTTCTCTTACTGGAACCCTGAGTTTCAGGCAATGCACATGTGGATGCAGAACTACTGTTTACTATAGCGGGTCAGCACAGGATAGACCCATCCTTTGACACCACGCACAGGTACCCTAAGTGTTAGATGAAATGGAGAAAATTAGTTTTATGAGTGTGTGTTCCCCATCTGAGCACAAACTTATTCTGCATGCAAGTGACAAAATTAGCAAGAAAGGGGGCTGCAGACCAGAAACATTTGCTCCTTTAGTGGGAGCACTTAAGTTGGTTACAGGGAGCTGTATCTCTTTTTCTCTCTCTTGCCACCCCATTTTGTACATAAGTACGTAACTTCACTGACACTCACTACTGGAGAGAAGGGATGCAAGGATTCAATGAAAGCCAGTGTATTTCTGGCCTGAGGGCATTTTCTTTCTTCATCCTGAGGATTCAGCTCTCTGCAAATGATTCTGCCTTCCCCTTAGCAGGAACCTGTTCAACATATGAGAAACAAAGCATTCCCGTAACTTCCAGGCTCTTGTACTTACTCCCTCACCAGGGTCTGCCTCTGTGAATTAAGTCTGTTCTGTGTCCAAAATCAACATGCCAAGACATTTCTTGCATGCTGTGGCAAGCTGTCTATTTAATGGGAATCAGCCCTTCTGACAGCAATCTCCAGTTTAAACCAGTTTCACAGGAGAGGAGGTGAAGGGCATACCTGATCATTGACTGTTCACCTTAGATCCAATATCTCCTTTGCTTCCTGCTGTGCATGCAACCATGGAAAGACCAGGCATGAGGCAAGGAGCTAAACCCAGCCCTTATCTTTTAGGAGGGTTTCACCTGCTCTCCTCAGGCACCTGTGCAATTGGGAACTCCTGTTGTTCATTCCTAAATAACCCATCTGCTTGTTGCTTGGAGTGATAGAAATGGCCACAGCTTTGTCAAAAGATATGTGGGTATATGGAAGATACAGGGAAAGCATTACAGCAGCATCTTGTGCTTCTTCTGTCCTTGCATCCCACCTAGAACTCTACAATGTACAATTTGCTTTGTTCAGGTATGGAGAGGATCCAATAAGGTGAGCCACCAAGGTCCTAGGTATTTAGGACATTTGAAATCATGAATCTGTGCTTTAGGTAGTAAGTCCCCTGTGCAGGGAGACTTTAGGTGAAAAAGCATAGCATTTTCTTAAATGCTACATAGGAGCACAGAGTGCAGCTTCCTTAAGTTCAGAAGCTGGATTGCAGTATATAGATGCAGGGAAATTGTCCCTGGCTCATGTTTTAAGTGAAACAAAGCTTAGCCAGGTAGCCACGGGTTTCAGGGGACTATGGTCTTGCAGGAAAATGCCCGAGGGAGCAAAGCCAATAGCTTACATTTATGTAGTGTTGATGGTGTAACTGCAGAGAAAAATGGATCTTAGACAAGTACGGACTGTGGTTCTGCTGAGACCAGGGTAGGAGAGGAGCTGCAGGAGGAGTCATTTCCCATAATCTGCAGCAACGCATATTTCCCAGTGCTTGAAACAGGAGACCAGACAAGCCTCCAGCTTGCAATTACGGAGGCTGTGCGGCTACCCCTAACAACAAGATTTTCACCGAGCACAGTCATGCCAGTGCATATGGTGATCTAGTTTGATACACTTGGCAGGATGATGGGCTCCACCTTCTTGTACTGGCAGCAAGTGATGAAAGTGGGCATTGATGATCCAAAAGGAGCAGGCATCCTGCCACCACCCTTTTAGGCACGTTTATTCTGCCGTAACAGAGTCTCTGCTTCAGTTCTGTGTCCTGCCTCTTCTGGTGCTGCCATTTCTATTGTATGCTGTTTACAACAGCAGAAATGTTCAGAACTGCATTTTGCAAAGTGCTGCCGGTGCTGGGC
>RSEF01000031.1:58084388-58133135 GCA_003993805.1 Himantopus leucocephalus
TTTTTTTTTTTTTTTTTTTTGGCTTTCCTTTCCCCCTCCCCCTTCATGTTACTGAGAAAATAAGACTGTTACTATCTTTTTTTCTGTTGGTAACATTTCTAGCAAGAGAAAAACCTTCTGTTGGAAGGATGATTCTACTGAAAAAGCACCTCCTTACAAAGCACAGGTAGAGTATGGGAAGCTTATTTCAGCAAAGGTTGTTAAGTATCAGAACTCTTGGTAACATACAAGAGAAAAGGTAAAGAGTAGTGGCCATTAAGACACCCAGGTTCCTGAAACTGGCTGTCTCCTGTGGGTGAATGAGAACACCTGGAGTTTAAAAAGTAGTCATTCTTTTACATGAAACTTTCGATGGGTGAGTTTAGCCACAGAAGACTACGTGTTGAGTGGCAAAGCATACAACTCTCAAGGCTAGAGGAATTGTGAATTCCACTTTCTCTATTTACCATCAGCCTTATAACTGGTTGTCCTGGAAAGACTGATTTGGATATGAGATCTGGCACATATCTGGTGCTTTTTATGATGATAAAGAGTCAGAAATAGTGTGAACACTTACGGGGATAGTAGCAGCAAAGTAGCAGCAAGATTCCTATTAACTTTGTGGACAGAGTACTACTGCAGGAGAAGAGTATAGGGAGCATAGAGTCCTACTGCGGGAGAAGAGTATAGGGACTGGTGGTCTAAATCCAACAAAAGAGGTTGGACATGATCATGTTACCCAACATATCGGAACTCCAGTGACTGACTACCCCTGCACTTAGCCTGCCTGAAATGCAAAGTAAACCAACCCAGCTTCAGACTTCTTTCACTGTGGTTGGATCAAATTGTTCTCCTGGGCCTCCAAGCATCCATATGTCATTTGCCAAGTCTCAGGGAAGGATTGTGCTAAGCATCACAAGAAAACTGACTGGCTGCAGAATAACCCTTTATATGTTAGCTACGTATCACCGGGTGATTGAGCAACATCTGAGAACAAGCAAAAATACTGGTGATTCACCCTAGGAGGAATATGGAAAGTTTTCCCTACCCTTAAACAAGATCAGCTAAACCTTGGTATTTTCTTCACTAGGCCAGACAACTCTGACTTATTCTGTCTTCCCTCAGAAGTAATTTCCCTCCATTTATGATCATTGCTGGCTCTCCTGGACTCTTCTCCATTTGGCTCATGTCCTTCTTGGACATTAACATCCAGCACAGGTCTGACCAAAACACCATTTCATGTGCCTTATAGGCAGCATTCCTGTTGATATATACCATCCTGTTTGCCTTTTCCGTGACGGATGAGACTGCTGACTGATGTTCACTGGATTATCCACTATCATGTCTTCTTCAGAATTGCTACCCAGCAATTGATTAGTACTAGATGTTAAGAATCCTTCATTTGTTTTGAAGAGACCCTGTAAAAAAGGCTAGTAATCTGCCAGTATCATTTTAAACTCTCTTTTTCACATGCATTCACAGTCCCTTCCAGTGAAGACCAGCTTACAGATCCAGTGACTGCGCTGCATTACCTGATCCAGGTTCATGAAATGCTGTCTTGAACTGGAACAAGGTCAGACCCAGGCTGGACACTCCTTGGTACAGATTTCCACTGTGACAGCTGATTGCTAATATGTATATTCTTGCTTCAGTTCTCCAGCCAATTTTGCACCTGTTAGCTTCACCTAGATTGAGATGTGACCAACACAACAATGCCAATGAGAAACCAGGTCTACCTTCTTTTTGAAACCTCCTCCAGCTCAGTGTGCCCCTTGCAGCCAAAAAGATGAACCATGCAACAAGCTCTGTAAGTGTGTCTTTGTGGTCAGTGAGGTCACCAATCTCACAGCATCTCAGGGAAGCACACAGCCTGATACCACTTTTGCCTTTAGCAGCACATGGATGAAGTTTAGTTAAACCACTCTCCAATCCATACAGATAGTGACAATTTATAACCAGGGCCACATGATACTTTTGGACCTTACCACCTTGCAACCAGCTACCTATGACTTGCCCACAATCACATGGTCAATATTATCCACATAAATATAAGTTGGATTTATTTCATCAAGGAACATGTGTTTTCAAAGTAACAGAGACCAAAGACTATTTTTGTTCTTTTATGTGTCTAATCGAGGATTTCGGTTTGCTCTACAATGTCACAATCCAACACGAAGTAGAAGCTGGAGTTGTTGGTACTTGGACCACCAAGTCCTAGTCTTGTTGCCTTATATCTGCTTTTCGGGACTGCTTTCATGGACTGTGAGCTCTCAGGCAAAGAACGATGGTGCAGTACTCTCCCAAGAGCCAGAGGCCAAATGCAAAGGGGAATTCTTCCCAGCGCCTCAAGACGTGTTGCAGAGTTGTAACGGCAGCTCCTGCCAGCTCTCTCCAGTTCAGCAGTGTTGTCCATCCCTCCTTCTTAGCAATGGAATAATCTTTAAATACAACTTGTCTCCTTAATTATGAATTATTATGCTGTTTTAAAAGCCCAGAAAAAAAAAATCATCATTAATGTAAAGAGTTCTCTATATTGGAAACTTTATTGATTCTGGAACAACTCCTCTGTGGAACATTCAGTCCTGTGAATTGCTGAGAAATTCACAGAGGAGGAGGTCTGCACTGTTCAGTGTCACATCAGTCTCACCAAAACCTTTGCTCAGCATCATATGCAATGTTGCACATGATAAGCACAAAAATACTTGTAAACCACTTATATCCTATTATTTTTTCTCTGGAGATCAGGAAGCTGATAATGAAAAGCATGAAGAGTATGAACAGGTCTCTATTTCGCAGATGAGTTTCGGACATCCTATATGGATTTCAGTCTAAATTTTGTACTTCCTGAAACTTTGCAACAAGAAGTGTAAATTTAGCTGATATTTCTTAGTGTCTTACTGATACAGGGACACAGTTCTTAAAGATGTTATGTTTAGACTATTTTTTATTTAATTTTTTAAAAACTGGATTTTTTTTTTCCTGGCTGGTTAGAAGTTACTTCCTTAACCAGAACAATTTACTAAGTTCATCATGATGCTGGGATGAGTTTATTTACACTCCTAATTCAGCAGTTGTCCCTACCATGAGGTGTGGTCTTAAAGATGCAGCTTAAAATGCTGGAAAATGGATTAGCCTTCTGCTGGCGTCTACTTCTCCAAAGTGCATCGAGTGTTTGCATATGCTTATGTGTATTGAGAACAAATAGACGATTAACAACCGAGTCTTAATTTTTATGTCAATGTAGGTTGAAATTCAAAATAGGTAAGAGATTAACTCCCAAACACTGTACTATCTGCACAGATCTGTCAGAGCTTGCCGACACATCCAAGATAGTAATTTTGTACCATAGCCAGTGTATGAGACAATCCAGTACCCTGTGCTGCAGTTACCGTAAATTTAGTGACACCTTGGATGCCAAATGCTTGCTTTATGCTCCAAACGGGAAAGAGTTGGATGACTAGGGATTCTTTAAAAGCCAATGGATGTCAGTGGGAGTTTTTCCAAGGACCTGACACACAGTGCAGCACAGACCTGTTCCATGAGAGGCTAACAAGTGTGTGTGTGCGTGGGCGTGTGTACTCCCATTCCTTTCCCTCCGGGAAGCCCAGTGGGAAAGACCAGTCAGCCTGATGCTGGCACTGCAGCACGCGGCACTCAGCTGGTTAATAGCTAGACGCCTGCATTTAGCACCGCTACCCGCTCCCAGTAATCTCAGCTCGGCACTCGCTCCTGCTGCTGCCATAAAGAGACTGCAGCTGTGTGACTCTCTGCAGCACGCATTACGGGCGGCTCAACTCTTCCTCCTCTAGCAATAAATCACACTGCAATCTGGCTTCTAATTTCTGTCTGCAATTTTCAGCCCCTTAATAGGGGCTCCGTAGCCATTACCTGCCCAGGTTACTTCCTTCTACCGCAGTGTTGCTTGTAACTCTGCATGGCAAAAGAACATGGCTGAAGCAGATGAGCTGACAATGACATGTCCCCAAAAGGCTGGAAAGCACCTTTTATTTAGCCCTCTGCTGGTAAACTGAGGGCTTTCTTTCAAGGTATGTATTTTTTAAAATCTGACCACGCCTCTGCTGTCCAAATCTTGAGCTGATTGTCAGCCACTGCTATTATTAGGCATTGCAGAGGGGCCGAACCCCACCCTGCTAACTGTTGTCTGTGGATCCTGACAAATGATGCTGGCAGCTCAAATTAAAATAATCAGAGCACTGCCTAAATCAACAACCTGAGCTCTGTGCTGTCTGGAAACGGCAGCAACTCATAGATGAGAGCAAGTCTGTCTCCTTCCAAAAAGAGGTCCCCAAACAGCATTGGTTGTTGGCCTTTTTTTTGTGCACAGAGAGCATTTGTTTTTACTGGCAAAGAGGAAGAAAGCTTTACATGCCTTCAGCGCCTAACCTTGCTGCAAGTCAGCTAAGTAACAAAAAGCATCTGTGTGTCAAGAGCCACACAGGTCTGGTGTGCAATTGCCAAAAGGCCATACTCATTTCGCTGCCACTGGACTTGTTGGTGATGTTAACCCTTGCAAGCACGTGGCTTTTGCCAGATCAGAATTTGCAACAGAAATTAGGACCAGAGGCAGATGTAGCATCCCTGTGCTCCTGAGTCCTGCTCCTGAAAGGCATCCTCAGTCCGAAGAGTGCCTCAGCACACGCAGGCTCAGGACGTGTTCATGTGCCATTCAAGAGAGGGCAGGGTTAAAGATCACATTTCAACACCGTCCTACCTAAATAAGGAAGCACGGGGTTGAATTCATGGCTCTGTTGGTTTTGCTGGTTAAACAGGCAACCAAATCCCTTGCCCAAGCTTCGTTTACCCCGTCGATAAACAAATACACTGAAATCTTTGCAAAGTTCCTCGGGACCTACTCACAAAGAGGCTCAGAAGCTAAATATTACTGCTGTGAGTCCTCATAATTTACTACACATGCACAGTCTGGTGCTTTCCCAAATAGACTCTGCAGACCAGCCATCTTGTTGGTGACTACTTTGCAAGGATTCAGCTGCTGCAAGAGTACACTTCATTCTGTGCAAGAATAAAACAGTATTTGTAAAGCAGGTAAGCAGTTAGATACAAGGATTGATTCCTGGAAGAGCAAGAGTGCTCGAGGAGAGACTGAGCATCACCGTGCACCCCCTTCCAGCCCCATCCCACTCTCATCTCAGCTATGCAGCTATCCATCACTTTTATCATGGCACATAAATCCCAAAGTCTCACCTCTGACTTCACATGAACTTCTCCCCCACTGCTACCACGGCATGTGGCATATGTCCTTAAAGTTACACTCCAGGCTGGAGCTGTTTCATAGTTTCCAAAAAGGTAAATCTTTCACAGCCTTCTTACTTTGCTAGAGAATTAGCAACAACAACAAGAAAATCACAAAGACTTTTCACCCGTTTTCAACTTCTTTTGCAAAATGTAATTTGAAAGGCACAAAACGAAATCCAGTATCTCAGCTCCTAGTTTGTGTTCAAGAGATGTTGGTGATGTGTTAAGGGCTAGGAATGTGCTGTGGAAACAATTCTAAATTTAAACAGTTGAGTTTGGGTAAGTCTGGAGACTGTCTAGAAATTTCTCGAGAGCAAGGTGGTTTCTGGTTTCTATTTGTTCCTAGTTTTCACTGATACCTTGACAGCAATATTTTTTCATCATATTTCCGTTTTTCTTGCTGTCATGTAAACATTCCCAAAGCAAAAATACAGATAAAACCCAAGACAGCAATTTTAGTTTTTAGACATTATTGGCATTATTCTTTGGCTTTTGGCTTAGAATGAGCATACGCCATAACATTTCTGAATTCACAGTCTTTTGTATGCTCTAAAAGTCAAGACAAGATACAACTGTGCTCACACGGGTTTCTTTCTGCAAGGTCTGCAATGAAGCTGACTCATGATATTGCTACAGTGTATGGCTGCAGATTTGTGTGAGAGAAACCTCTCCTCATCCCTTTACAGCAAATGTAAACAAAACACTTCCTCTCCCACAACTGATTTCCACTGAGGTTCACAGGAACCTCACAGGTTCATATCATGCTCACAACATAGATCTCATTTAGGTTTACATTGCGATAATCCCTAGTTTACACATGCTAAACCCATTCCTGGAACTATTTGCAGCAAGATACAGACTCTTCCTAACCCCACCAGGTTTTCCTCACCATAGAGTGCTCTGGAAATCTGTTAAGGTCTGACTAGCCCTAAAGTCTTTTCAGCTCAGAATATAGAAGGAGGACAGCTACAGCTACAGGAGGATTTTCTACTTCAGGTACTTGGATGTTAGGACTGCTGAGGAATGAGGTGGCAGAGGAATGGTTGTGATTAATCAGAGACACAAATATAATTGCAACTAGGATAATGAAGGAAAAATGGGAATGGAAAAATTGGATTAAAGTATGTAGCAGCAATATTCAAATGAGCTTCACAGTGAATTGCAAGGGGGGCTTTCTTTAGTGTCGAAATTCATGACAGCACTTAAAGATGTGGTTAATCCAGGAATGTGCTTGAGTACACAGGATGGGCTGTACTGCATCAGACCATCCAGCCCATGCTCCATTCTAGCACAGTGCCTAAAGCAGAAGAACTCGGGAGCATGGCAAATACACGTAAAACTTCTCTGCAAGCCTCTAGTAATTTGCAACTCAAAATTTACTCTATCTAATGAGAAAGTCCTTCCTGGATTCGACTTCCATGAGCATGCCTGGGTCCTCCTCAAGCCTGGGTGCACTCTGAGCATGCACCACATCCTAGACAGAGGGGCTCTACAGCTTAAAAACTCATTTTAGGAAGAATATCTCTTTGGATTTGTTTTGTCTACAACTGCTACTCTCCTTAGACACCCACTAATTCTTGTCCCAAAAGGTGTGGGTAGTATTTCCTTATTCTCTGTAACACTCATGACCTTCCACAGATTCTTCTCACTCACCTATTTTCCAAGCAGAAAAGTCCCAGCCTGCTTACTCTTTCCATATCTTGTTGTCCTTTTTTCTGCAGGCTTTAGGTCTGAAAACAACTGAATTCAGACAGATTTGATCATGTGATTAACGTTAAGGGCAAAAACATGACTTCCTAAATGAAGGCATAGGAAACCAGTGTATTAAGTCATCACAGCAATAGTAAACTCATGATTAAATGAATTTGCCACGTCTTCCTATGTGATCCCCAACAACAGAGATTCTAATTTTCATGAACAATGTTTTCTGAAAGGGCTCACAAAAATTGTAGAGAAGTGTTACAGTAAAATGACACTGGGCATGAGATCTGGCTGGGGAGGGACTTTTTACAAGGGCATGTAGTGATAGGACGGCAGGTAATGGCTTCAAACCGGAAAAGGGTAGATTTAGATTAGATATCAGGAAGAACTTTTTCACTTTGAGGGTGATAAGGCACTGGAACAGGTTGGCCAGAGAAGTTGTGGAAGCTCCATCCCTGGAAGAGTTCAAGGCCAGGCTGGATGGGGCTTTGAGCAACCTGGTCTAGTGGGAGGTGTTCCTGCTCATGGCAGGGGGGTTAGAACCAGGTGATCTTTAACGTCCCTTCCAACCTAAACAATTCTATGATTCTATGATTCTATAATTCTATGACCTACTAGCCACGAATTTTAATTTTGTGGGGTTATAGACAATAGGTGAACGGGGGGAATGGGGGGTGGGGGGTGGGTGGGAAGAGATATTGGCTTTACTGTCAATAAATTTTCTGAAATTTATTGACACCACATGATGCTCACTGCAGTTGCTAAGTGTCCAACCCAGAAATGTAGAATACCTGAGTTACCAGCAATAGTGATAATGAAACTATACCGGTACTATCTTTCCAAAAGAAAATTGTATTACTATTCTCAAAGACCTGTTGAAAAATTAGTGCAATGCTATATGTAAACATATATGCACTTGCCTCCCTTTTGGGAGGACTCTAAAACTTGACCTGGTATAGGTTTAATTAGTATGAAACTAATCTTCTTTTCAGGACAGGGGTCCCCTCCTCATCCCTGCTGAATTTCTTCCCGTGCTAGTTCTAGCCCCTTGCAAAAGGCAGCACTGCTCATATCACAGAGCCCTCTTCTGCGGTGCTGGCCTCTACTCCCTTACATTTGGATGCACAGTCCTGCACTGTCCTGTCTTAACACCAGCTGTATATAGGTGTGAAGGACTTCTTTAAATGGAGGACCACATTTACCGAATAATCCAACTTGCTCTGCAGGACTGCTTTTTGTCGTCACATTTACTCCTGCCCCACTCTTTATGCTACCTGCACACTATCAATTTTGATTTTTCATTTACATCAAAGTACCAATACATAACACCTTCAGGCCTTGAGAAGCTGCTTCCTATAAGTTCTCCCCTGCCTTTGCTCTCAAGGAGCAAGGCTCTGTTGAGCAGTCTTCCTTGCTAAGAGCAGCTTTTGGAGAGCCATCAGATAGCCAGTCTTTAATCGATCTAAGACAGACCCCACTGATACAGGAGAGGGTTATTTTTAAACAACAGTGTTCTGCCATGCTAAGTCAAACACCTGATGCCATTTAAGTAATGTTAGAGCCAGCTCAACCAACTCATAATCTCATAGAAAAAGCAAGAATGGTCTTGTTCAACAGGAGTTATCTTTGACATGGCTACTTGAATGTCAATAATTACTTTTCTTTAATGCTTCACTGAGCTACTGGTTCTCAGAGCTGGGCACTGGTAACTGTCATTACGGTTGTTTCTACATGCTAAGAAATCAGTACATTTTAGTAGCTTCCCTCTTGCACCTGTAGGCTGGACGTGTCCTTTAACCTGAAAACCTCCTCCAGCTCCTGTGTTGGTTGTTGCTTTAATGGACGATTTCTCCTCAGTGCTGTCCCTCAATGGTTGCCTTTAATTCACAAGGCACTGCATTATATGTGTATTTGTACCCCAGAAGCACCTATAAATACTCAGTGCCACCACTTCCCAGATTTATGACTGCTAGCTAAGGGATAGAAAATATTTACATTTTGTCTATGTTTAGCTCACTATCTGGTGCTCATCTCTGTAGTCACAGAGGAGGGGGGGCATATAATAAATTGTGGCGCCACACAGTTAATTTATCCAAAATGCGATAAACTAACTCTGCTCACCTGTCCCCTGGCCACCAAGCTTGCTTCCTCCGGGACTATCCGCGTTCCAAACTTCTGAGCAACTCACAGCAGGCATACTTTTTTAAAGCCACAAAAATGCTTCCTTTTTCACCCAAAATTTTACCCCCTGCCCCCCCCCCCCCTTCAGGAAAAGTGCTGATGAAAGCACTGAAGTGTGCTATAGGAACAAGCTCAGCGAGAAGACAGCTTCTGACCTCCTCTTTTAACCTCTTGCTTGCCTCCTGCAAGACATCTTTCTGCAGTGTTCAGAGTGGGCACCACTTGGCTCCATTGGCCGTAGAGCAGCAGCTCGGTGCTGTGGGGATTTAGGGTCAGGCTCAAACAGATGTTAAGTGTGGTGTGGCATGACAGAAAGATTTACCAGTATCTGTGGCACATGTGATACCCAACTGGGGAGATGTGATATGACCTCTGCTCAGGGAAGGATCAGAAAACCAGTTGCTCCTGGCCATCATAGGACCTCCCCAGAATACAGAGTTTATGTTTTCCTCCCAAGCAGAGAGAACTGGGTTCAACTTTTTAGTAGTTGTCTCACATCTTCCCACTTCTCAAACTGGACTGCCACAGTGTGCCGAGTCTTGCAGACTCTGCAGTCTCTCAGGCTGTGAATCTTAGGAACTTCAGAAACAGAAAGATCTAGAAGTCACAGCTTAAGCATGTACAATGGTATTAAAAACGTATATATTTAAAACTTTTTTTTTTTAGAATCACACATTCTATTTTGTAAAGACTTATTTAGCTTTTTCTTGCCCTGCTAAACCAAGTTCTCCTCCATCTTGCGTCCAAGTTCTCCTCAATCTCGCGTGCATCCCTAACAGCTCTCTGAGACAAGGGCAAAGTCCATTATTTGCAGTTTACAGATGGAAAATGAATGCACAGAGAGGCTAAGTACTTGCTGCTGGCAAAACAAGTGGCTAACTCATGTTCACCAAGGTTTAGATTAATGTCCTAACAGTTAGACCCCTTTTTTCCTCTTCCCATGACACTTGCCTCTGTGCCAGACAGGCATATATTAAAGCTGTGATTAGTCAGAGTAACAAAGTGCAAAATCAAACTCTTCAAAAGGCATCAGCCTTCTGGTGCAAATACCCATATTTCCATGTTTCGATTTTGTTTTCCTTAATTACTTAGTGATGCACACTTAAAATTTACCCCGCCTGTCTTCCTGGCAAGCTCATTTGCCATGATGATTATGGAAGCAAGCAGGCAACAGCGCACAGGCAACAGTGTGTAGAAGTCCCAATAGTAAATGGATTTCTTTCCATATGCCTAGAATTCAAGCAGCTTGATTGAAGAGTGCTGGTGTAAGCTTCTGCTCATCTGAGTGAGATACTGCAGCTTGTTAAAATAGAGGGAACACCAAGCTGGACTGAAATGCCATCTTTTTCTTCTTCTAAGAAAGCCCATGCAGCTTTTGAGGATTGACCTTATTTTAGCCAACCGGTGGCACCAGAGAAATGCCTAACTTGTGTCATGTCACACGTCCTCATGGAGCAAAGCTTACACTAGAAATAAACTTCTCTGCATTCTGACAAGCATTTGCAACATCCCAAACACAGGAGAAAAGTTACTTAACAAGCTTATATGGAAAGCCTGTTGCTCTGCAGAGTGGGTAAGCAAACAAGTCTGTTCACAGAACCACATTCAAGCTTAAAATACGGCTGGATATTTTTGATGCTGAAGTAAAATTATTTCAGTCTAATTCACTGCATACATTGCTATCCTATGTTTTATTTGTTGCCAGAAGTAGAAACCAAAAAGGATATATATATATAAAATGAAGATCCAGATTCTCAAGGCGTTCTCTCATACCAGCGTAAACCTATTGTAAAAAGCTGCAATACACCAGGTGATAATTTTACATCCATAATGGCCTCATTGGTGTGAAATGCAAAGCACCAAGAAGCAAAACATCTGATTTACTGTAGTGAAAGGTTTAAGCACACGATGTGGAGCAGAAATGGGTGCTACTTGGTTTGCTGTTATATAGCAGTCAAAAGAAGCTGCAATAACGTAAACCATTTTTTTTAAATGTGAAGACAGAAGTTTTTCAGAGCTATGCACAGCAGCAATGCATGGAGCAGCTCTGTAGTATGGTTCTGCCATACAGGAGCCCCAAACCAGAGGCAGCAGCAAGGGTTGCCTCCGGGGGAACGTTCCCAGTGTTTCCATTTGGAGATTTGGCAGTGCCTATGCTGACAGAAAACTGTGAACCAGCTTAAAAATATGCATCCACTTTCCACTGCCTGAAAATTAAATGGTTATGGTAAACACCACCCCTCATCAGATGATACCTTTTGCTCTTTTTCAGGAAATATTTTAGAGAGAGAAAACTCCCAATCTATTTGTTTTACATCTGGTTATTTTAAACCTCCACGGACTTATTAGCGGACTTAAAGAAAACAGCTTGGAACAGCAGCACAGCAGCAGCAGCCATTCCTCTTGCTACAAAGGAAATCTGTAATCTCTGCCGGCTACAGTAAAATGCAGCATCTGTTGATCACTGAGGGAACCAGGGAAGGGAACGTAAAACCCATGCCGGCTCTGCCGTCTTCTGTCATTTCCCTTCAGACCTCCAGGTGTGCGGTCCCCGGCACGGACCGTGCCATCCGACTGGGACCGGCACAGCTGCATCAGCATCTCAGCCGTGGGGAAGAAGAAGAGCTGGGTGTCACTCGAACAAGGGCAGGCTGTGTGGGGCTGGCAGACTGGCAGTGCCCACGGAAACACAGGCCTTTTGACACGGCGCCTGTGCCCTACTAGAAGATGAGCTGGCAATTTCTGCATGCTGGGGTGATGGTGGTTTATTAAACACCCAGGCTGAATCCTCACCAGGTGTCACTGCCCACATTCCTCTGAGGTCTGCACCAGCTGAGCCTATATCTCACTCCGAATTCTGGTACTAAATGTGAGAACAGAAGTTTTAACTAAAATGGGGCAAAATCCTGCCTAAACTTTACCCCTGGCAGGATGCAGCTCGGCAGGGAATTTGTCTGAAAGCATATGCTCAGCTATGGAGCTGAGGTGACAGTTTAACTAGTAGATCACATAATTACACAGTTTTGATAATGTAGTGTTTCTATTTGATTGTCTTAAAAATTAGTAATATCACAATCACTTTCTGCAGTAAAAGCCACCCTGCAGCAGATCATTTTGTTTAACTTCTTAATCAGCTAAGCTAAAGCTCCCACCGTGAGAAAATATCTTTTCAGCGGAGTACTGATTTTCTGCGGCAATCTCCCCTCCTCCCCACTTATTCCTTCTTTTCTTCTCCATCATCAATCTTTTAAGTGTGCCACTGTGCATTCACATTTTTCTTTCTGCACGTGTCAGCTCAACGCTCTTCCTCAGAGCCCTCTTTCTCCGCCAAATCCTGCAAAGCAGACTTTAACCACTTGTTTCCCGAACGAGGAACTCCATGCACAACTTCATGAAAGCCAGGCTCTCCGGGAGCTTCCCAGTCACCCTGCCGGAATCCCCCCCTCCCTCTGCAACCCCCCAGATACGGGCGAAAGAGCAAGTAAAATGAAACTGACTTACTGCTATGGCTTGGAGCCTTTCCTTGTGCAACTCCGCTTCCGCCATCCTGGAGAGAAGGACACAGGAGGAGAGAGAGGGAGACGGGTGGTGGGGGGAACAAAAAGAAAAAAAAAAAAAAGAAATAAAAAGGCAAACAAAACCAAAACGTAGCGCACACTGCAGTCACCGGGGGGGGGAACTGGAGTAATTGTAAAAAAAGCCGAGCTCCTGTGTAGTAGTCAGCCACTTTTGGAGGCACTGCAGGCTGGCTCACGGTAGGATCATTTTAGTCACTGGACCGGTGCCTGCCTCGCTGCCTGTCTCCCAGCTGTATTGCTAACTGCATTTCATTGCTGCTTCTGTGTGCTGCCGCTGTCACACAAGCCATGTATGCACTCTCCAAGCAGCTGAGCGCAGGGATAGCTCGCATGGCTATAATTTTTTGCGTTGACGTCTCAGCTCATTTGCTCCTCCTATGGGGCGCTGGGTCACGACAGGAGCTCGACATCAGTAGCGTGCACAGTAATCCAGACCTGCATGACTGCAGCAGAGGAGGCAGACAGCTGTGCCACCGCATATCCTTAGCGTGCAGCGCGGCGGCGGGGCGGGAAGGACGGTGGCACATGGCGTGGAGAGCGGGAGCTGCGGCAGGCGGCGGCGGCGGCCCCGAGTGAAAGCGGGTTTGGCCAAGGGAAAGGACAGGGCCGGATGGAGGAGGGAGGGCAGGGACAGTGGGGGAACTGCACAGCTGCTCGTGAACGCAGCAGTAGCACGGCACGCTGCAGAAGGCTGCTGCTGCAGGGCAGCGGTGAAGAGCGTGTGTGTGTGGGAAGGGGACACAGAGGGAAGGTGTCCGTGCACCCTGCACGTGCATTGCACATTAAAGCACTGTACTGACATCAGGCACAACAAAGTGACAAAGGTGTACGTAAAAACCAGTCTGACTGAAGACCCCAGGTGTGTTAGAAACAGAGAAGGAGGCAGGTGGGGAAGGGACGGGAGGCCTGAGCCAGTGTCGTGAGGGTACCCTTGATTTCAAGCCTGGCTTCGGTTTTGTATGCAACCTCCCCACTTTTTTTTTTTTTTTTTTTTTTTTTTTTTTTTCCCCCTTTTTTTTTTTTNTCTTAAACAGCAAAATGCCTCCCTCCCTACCAGCCCGGTCCCATGGGGTGAGCACAGGGCTGCCCGGGCGGAGGGATGCCCCCAAGCCAGGGTGGCCACTAAGCTGGCTGGAGGGCTGGGCAGGGTCTGAAAGTGGCATCCTGCCACCAGGAGCAGAAATGCATATTACAGCATATAGTTTTGGTTTAATAATCCCATGCTGACAGGACAGGGAAACTCCACCATCTTGGAGGAAAGTGGACTGGAGGTCACCCTGCTTTCCATGTGCTTGCCCTTTTGTGTGCCACCCAGCTGGCACCCCTGTCTCCCCTCCCAGACATCCTCCACCTCTGCCCCTTTTTCAGCTCTGGGGTGTGCGACTTGCTGCAGGGTGTTTTTCAAGGCAGCTGCTTTCTCAAGTGTTTCCACCTCCTGGTCCCATTTCCCTTACTGGTGCCCAACCTCCTTGTCTCATGATAGCATGTCAAAGTAACTTCTGGCTTAGCTTTGCCTCCATGAAAGAGGTCCTTTGTTGTACAGAAAACTCACAGAACATGATATAATTCTGGTGGTCTCTGTGGCCAAAAGACAAAGTTTTATTGCCGTATCCCAAGTAAAGCAGTATCTGTAAGCGGGTGTTGGGGTGGCCTCACAGCTAGGGGAAATGCAACAGTTCCAGCTTAAACTGGGATACTCTTTCAGTCTTCCAGCTTTAAGTAATTTGTTGGGTGACATCTGCCATGTAGCTCATTTGGTCCCTTTCAGCTTGTTTTTCTTCAAAACCTCTTTGTGTTTTTTGGTTTTTTTGTTTTTTTTTTGTTTTCGGTCACCACATAAAGGTCCACGTATTGCTGCTTGTATTACTAAAACTGGTTTTGAAATAACCCGTCACATAGGATCCAGACATCTATGCTCCCACATGTGCACTGAGAACACACATGGGCAACTCCTACTAAGACTTGCAAGCCATGCAATTAAACCCCTTCCATACCCTTCTCATGTTTTGCTGTTAAGCCTTGCCAGGGGAAGGAATTCCGCTACAGGCTATAACCAGCAAAGACAAGCGTACGCCCCAGTGCTAACTGGAGCTTGGACGGGCAACTTATTCACTCCATGACCTGTAGTGACATTAGATGCTGCCGCAGAGGTGTGTGAAATGCACCACATTAGACCTCTTTACTTCCACATGGCATCCACTCTGCAAACCTACATTTAAGTGCATTCAAGGTGGTTGTATATAAAAGTACATATGCGCATCTCACTTTTGATATGAAACCTCGCAACAGTTCATGAAGAACAGTAACTGCAGCTGAGCTGGACACTGTATTTGCTCCATGTTTATCCTCTCTCCCATTTAACTGCAGTGCCTGTTGCAGGCGAGGGGTAAACAAGGTGCATCCTGGTGAGTGCTGGGGCATTCCTGGCCACAGTGAAACATGCCACAGGGCTGTGCGCCTCTCTCCAGTTTAGTTTGCCAAGGAAATGTGCATCATCTCTGCTGTAGCAGCCCACCCTGTACGATTGTACAGGAATGGCAGAGGATGCATGAGCAGTGGAGCAGTTTCTTGCTGGTGACTTACAATGCAGAGGAAAGGTTGGAAGTCATGCAATAATAATAGCCACTAATTTCTCTACAGTGTCTTTCTTTTTTGGTTAGCTTAAAGCCTGTGATGCAGTGAGGTGGGAATCCTTCACCCCGGTAGTTCGCAGAGCGCACCCAGGTGAAATGACCTCTATAAGGTGACTGACTAGGTCATGACAGAGAGGGGACAGCCCCTGTGGACATTTAGTTAGTGAAGGCAGCTTTAAATAAAACAAAACAACTACCTGGTCCGTTTTTACATGGTTTTTCCATGTCGGTTAAGATTTTTGTTTCCAGAATGTTTTGCTATGTTGGTAAGGAACTTTAATAAAAAAATAGGAAATTGTGTTAAGCCTCACAGATTTTTATTTGTTTTGATTTACTTCTAGGGCAGTAAGGCAGGGTAGTATTTCCAAATTTTGAAGATACTGAGAAACCAAGAGAAGTTGGGGGGTGCAGGGAGGAACAAGAAGATTCTAGAAAAGTAGGCAAGCAGGAGGAAAGAATTATTTTAATATACTTTGTTCAGTAGCTAGAAATGAAAAAGAAAGAAAAATTGTCCCTAATATTTTTCAAATGTCAATTAAAATGCTGTTCTTTTCACTGCAATTTTTAAAAGAGCAAAAACTGCTACATCTTAATAATGTGTGAATTGCATCCCATTTCCATGCAAAACAGATTTTTATTTTCATTTCTTTGGAAAAGAGTGTAGGAAACAATCTGTAGTCCCTGCTCAATGCTGGAGAGGATCCTGAAAGCACTCTGAGCTATGCGTAGCCTGAACTTTAAGTGAAACAACATAGTTGTATGGTGGAAATCAGGTTCTTGTCCTTGCCATGGAGCTGAGCTGAATTAGGAAAGATTCTAGTCTAAATCACCTGTGTTTGGTTTTTGACAACCCTTATTTTTTGACAAACAGGGGGTTTTTTTGCCGTTACCCTGCATAGAGCCAAAACCCTTCTGCATGATGCCAGGCATCTAGTCCTCAGAGCAAACCCCTTGGCTTCCCGTCCTCCTGGCTGTTTGTAGGGACTAAATCAGTCTAAGAAACCAGACTTTGGCCTGAAGACTGCGAAAGGAAGGCACATGCATACACATGAAGGTCAGGATTAATGCCTCAGCCATTGCAAATACATCGACATATTTTTGTGGTGACAAGTTAGTGGTTGGATCCTGGCAGTGGTTGTCAAGAAAACACAGAGCAAGGAGGGAAAACAGGCTTCACATTTGCATTTCAGATTGTTTAAGAGGAGATACTTCTGGCTCTTAAAATTACCACATGCCAGCATGTTGCATTGTGCTACACTAACACTGTTCTGGCATCCTCACTATTGTCAAGCATTTCTCCCTAGGGCATATTTGAACCATATTATTTTCATCTAAGTTGAAATTCTGAGGTTTGATTAATCTGTTTTTTATCTTCCTTACCAGACTCTGGCCTCAGATGCTATATTAAAATAGGCCAGGAACGAAAATTGCATCTAAACTTTTAGATTCCTGAGCCCATTGTCCATGCTCACTTTTTTGGACTCCCTTAAACATGGCGTCTCGCACAACACAGCCTTTGAAATTTTTGGCAGTGGCACCACCCAACATTTCCAGGAGAGGCTACTCCATCTGCAGTTTTAATTGGGGCTCTCAGACTCATCAGACAATGGTCTCTTGCTGTCCTGCTCTCTCCCATTCCCAGGCTGCTTGCTGAGGGTGCACAGTGGCTGCAGCACCAGGGGTTGTGCTTGGGCCACCTGGAACCTCACCGCTGTGAGCTGCACCTCAGGGAACCCCCTCCCAACAAGCCATTACCCTGGGACAGTTTTCTCATCCCACCTGGGCATGTTAACCCAGTAAGTGGTGGCTGCACAGTGTGAGTGGTGTGTCCAAGCCCTTGCACACCCACTCTGGGTGGCTGGTGGTGGGGTGCCCGGCCCATTGCCACTCGTGACTTGCAGTTGGTGAAAGTGAGAAGTGGTTGAACACCCAAATATGTGCCTTTAGCCCTCCACTGCGGGGTGGCAGATGCTAGCACTGGTACACCTTCTTCATCCCCCACTGCCCCTCGTGCAGGGTTTCATAAGCACAGCCCGCAGGCCATGTGGGCTGGTGGGAAAACCAGCCTGACTGACAGGACGGGCAAAGGCTGGGAAATTTCGCCTCCACCTCCCACAGCATTTGACACCTGGAAAATGCAGATGGAGAAACCAAAAGCTATATACCTGAGGTTGAACAGGGGGGCAGTGGCAGATCTCAACCTATACCTCTGAGTCCAGTTCTGTAAGTGCACAAGATCATTCTTTCTTCATTGAAAAAAATCTTTATATCAGACTTGGTTTAACTGAAGTTGTTTCCTCCCCTCTTTTTCTGTTCTTTCAGTTTTGGCTGTTGCTATCAAGACATGGAGTTGAAGCACGCACAGCAGGAGATGGCATTGTTTGAGAAATAAAAAGCTAGAGCACAGGGCTTTGTTTTAAACCTTCTGAAGACAGCAGGGTTATGAATAGGTAAGCCATCATTTATTGATAAGCACAGCCTATTAGGTTTTTCCATGTTTGCTTGGTTTTGTTCTGCAGACATAAGGAGCCTGCACTGAGAAGTCCTGTGACTAGAGTGGTCTCCATGCGGTCATGCCAGCGGCAGGACACTTCATGTCAAAGGACCACCAGATACTGTGAGTGGAAGGGGCCCTCAAGAGCCTTCAGAAGCAGAGGTCTCCTGGCCAAATGATGCCTGTTGTCCACAAACAGCTGCTTACAAGTGATTCTGCTGGTAGCAGGGACAAGAAGCAAGGGCTGTCCTGAGACCTCTTGTCCTGCCTGCCACCCTGCCATGCTTAAACAGCCTCATGTTAGCCTGAGATTCATACAACACCTTCAGACGTTGGCAGTAATCAATGAAGCAAGACACAGAGCACCCCTGTCAAAGACTGCAGGTCAGTAGACCAGGACATCCTGTTTGCAGTGACTTTCCTTGAAGTAGGAAAGAACAAGAAGAAATGATGTATGCATTTCACCCTTTTCCCTTCTTTCCTCTCCTGGTAGCTGGGATTATTTGAAGCTTCCAAGGTGGAGAAGGCAACCTGTCTCCTCTTGGGATTTCAGTGCCAGCTGCTGGCACTGCAGCTCACTTACCCAGCTAACGCCTTGCTGCAGGAGCCCAGCCTGGCTGCTGGGGAGCAGGGGGGGAGTTGGATGACCCGCAGGGGACAAATGTAAGGCAACCTTTCCCAATTTCCTTCACTGTCTCTGAAACTGCACAAAAAGAAAATCCTGGTTAGTCTTTACCTTCCACTTTCTATTCTAGGTGCCTCCCTTGACACTGTGCATCCAGCTAGGGGAGAGAGGGGTGATGAGAGCAAGTAATACTCCCAGCACTACAGTGCAACGGAGAGATATATCTGTGAATACGACAACTCTTCACTAAAAAAGGGAATTTTTGTTTAATTTCTATTCCATCAGCATAATGATGCCACTGAAATAGGTCACCACCCCTTAGCTGTGCATCCCTCTGTAGCTGTTAATGAGCTGAGATTCATGTGTACACCGGGACTTGTGCTATCCAGCCCATTAGAGACTTTTTGTGGCATTGAGTTTCCTGGATCCTGACAACTTTAATGCTGATAGGGAAGAGACTTTTGCTCCTCTTGCCCCTTAAAGCTGGCTTTGGCTATTCAAACCTGCCAAGAGAAAGTGGAAAAAAATGTACACTTCTTTTACTTTGGATTTAAAAACTAGAGCTTGGTTCCTGTAGATTCTGGAATGTCCCTCTCCTTTCTATTCAAACAACCCAGACTGTAGTGGGAAAGCTGCTTTTAGCAGCATTTATTTCTGTTCCTGTGCCTGCTGATCATCCTCCACATATAGTACATAGCTGGGATGATATTCCCTTAAAAACTGCAAAAATATTTAGTGCTGAGGTTTGCGTTAGTAGACTAGATTTTGCTTCAGAAGTGAGACAGTAAAGAAAAGAAAGAAGTTACCTGCAGCCCAACTGGCAAAAGCTAGAGAAGAGGTGAAAACAAACTACTTCCTCAGAAGGTAACTGGGGCCAGAATCTGAATATTTGTGTTTTATTGCTGTTCTGATGACTGTGTGACCTTTGTTTCCATTCACCCGTATATGACAAAAAGATAACTTTATACCTCCTTTTTAAACACCCTTTTGGCTCTAGACCTTCTGCCCGTTGTCATTTTGGTCTCCTATCCTAACAGGCTCCTCAAAGAAGGACTAGAGGACTGCCATTGGATTTGCAATGCCAAAAAGGTAATAAGGAGCCCACTCCAGTCTACAAGGGCAGCTTTTGTTAATGATAAGCTTTCAGCTAAGCTTAAATAACCAGGAAATTTATGACAGCATGCCTTCCTCCTCCACGGAGGGGCTGCACAGAGAGGTGTCTTCAGCTTGTCTGCATCAAGGCCATAATTTAATGAGGGGAGTTTCAGATCAGTCCACCTCAACTCCAACATGTTATAGCAATGAAAGAGTTGGAATTTTGATTTTATCTCTTTGATGAAGAGGAGCTAAATCCATCCATTCAAATAAGTGATCTGACAGTACTTTGAAAGAGGAGTGAGTCAGATTGGAGCCAAGTCTGCTTATCACAGCCCATCTTTCTGAAATTCTCCAGAGACCTGTCATGTAGCCTTTGAGCCTCCTAGCTAGTGGTGCTAGTCCTAAAAAAAAGACCCCCTAATGACAGATTATTATGCAGTATCCCATCTTTGGTCCTCTGACTTGAAAAAACTGGAAGCCTTTTGCGCAGAAATCTTCTTCTGGCCTTTTGGCCTCTGCTTCAGATAGCAGAAAGTCATATAGGAGGAGCAGAGACAAAAAATAACTGGCTACTTTCTGGATCCATGCTGAAACTTTAATAGGATTTTTGGATCAGTCTACGTTATGCCCAAATTGGTACATCCAACTTTCGTTGTTAGCTAGGGAATTCATTAAGCTTTTCACACCCTGAGGCAGCCACAAGGTGCCAAGAGTTTGCCTTGAACCAGCGGAACATGCGGTATGTATTATGCAAAGCCACTGCATTGCATATGTGCAAGTGATTTCTTCCAAGGATTGTTAAGGCTGTTGTTTCTTCTCCATGGTCCCATTTCCAGTGCTAAACGTAAAGGCATGCAAGCACACTGTGATGTCCCTTTCATGGGAAAGGCAGCCCCAGTGGTTCCTAGCTTAGGGCCACCGCAAGTATGTAGTATTCTGTCTAATGCTTTTTAAAGACTAGTGCTACAAACAGTAGTGGTAGATGCTGAGAAAAATCATAATCAGGCTTCCTGAGGAAAATGCAAGTTCCACTGACTTCCGATTCATGTCACTCTAATGGTATTATTTTATACTCTAATATTATAAAGTACAAATTAGAAAACTGTTTTACATTATATTGCATACCACATACAAGCCTCACTCCAGATGAGATTACCATTAAACTAGTATCTCTGGTGTGCAGCTAATTAGGAAATCATCTTTATATCTTGCACCTTTGACGTACAAATGCCTTCTCTGGTAAGTAGCATTCAGGAAAGACAGTATTCATTAAACCCGGTAGTCAGCAGCTCCTAGGATGAAATTTAATGCTGATTTACAAAGCAGTCTAAATGATTGACATTGTCTTCCACTAATTTTAGTGGAAAATGATTCTTAATCCTCTAGACTGCTTTGAAAATCCCTGTCAACATGTCTACATTTTAAGCTTCTGCATATATTCCAATTTTGGAACCTGGAAGAGAGTACAATACATAATTGTTTCAACACTAAGCAGTCACCCAACCTTTTAAATAAAGATATTTGGGAAAAGGCTGAATGCTTTAGCCTTGAAAACTTCTAGTTGTGTTTTAATTTTGTTCTTAAGCAGGCTTTTCATCTTTCTCCAACTCGCTCTGGTCAATGTCTCTCGTACTGGAGAACAACCAAACATGGAGCAAGGCTGCAGTTATCCTCAACCTCATGGTAAATTCAGACCTCTGGAGAGAGGTCTGAAAGGACGTTCACCTATAGCTAGGATAGTTACTGCTAGGTGTGCCAGGAAGGAAAAGAAAGAGGCTCCCTGTGAGGCTGGGACTGATTTACAACAGGCATGTAGCAAGACAGAGCCTACTGTAGTTATGTGCTCTAGGCACTAGTTCATCATAAATTAAAATAACAGTAACCATGTAGCAGGGCCCTCTGCACAAATGGGGAAGAAAAGACATGTTAATTTGACAAAATAAGACTTTTTTTTTCTTGAATAATTCCTGTGCAGAACTAGAGCCTTGCAAATTTCTCCTAGGAGGTTTGAATCAATTTCGTGAAGATGAAGAAAATCCATTAGTTGAGGCCTGCTTCTGCCACTGCCCACTCTTCATAGCATAACAGTCTGAGACTCTTTCATAAGGATAGTAGACGAGCATTGCTTTGCTTATGAAATTATAAAAAGAGAAAGAGATACACCTAATGAAAAAAAAAATCTCTTCTTCATGATGTTACCCAATGTGATCATCTACACTTTTCTTTCCTCATAGAAAAGAAAAGTTATCTCCCTTTTTCTGTGTTTTTCATTGATCTCTTTAGGTGACTGATTTATTTTGATCTTCTGATGTTATGGGCAATACATTTGCAGTTTGGGCATTCACCAAAGGCACGGAGAGTGCTGTACTATCTGTCTGCATCACATCTATTTAGGCAACCTAATTTTTTCCACATGTTAGACGGTTTCTGTCCTGGAAAAATATACTTTTTAAAGACTGATAAAATACTTCCAGTTGAGATTTGGCAGAAGACAAAGTGTTTGTTGATTCGAGTGCCCAGGCAATCACACAGTGTGGTTTTATAGCTGTTTGAGGATACTTCTAGCCTGTGTAAACCTACGTACATATGTCTACAGCAGATGCCAATATTGTATCTGGTGTGTGATGGCAATGAGGTGACAGGTGCCCTGATGTGTCTGTTTTAAACAACATCTTCAACAGATCTTCTAGTTGCCAAACTACTGATTGGTAAACCCCTATTCAGCTATACTGAATGCACATATCTCCATGCTGATGTGAGAGTCCCATTTAAGGATGACGACACTTTTCAGAAAACTGGGACCCTTTGAAAGAAAGGACTTTTAAAGTTGTATTTTAAGTTCTCACATTTCAGATCTATCTAGGAATTTCAGAATTTCCCCCCATTACACACACAGAAAGCTGTAGAAGTGTAACAACATTTGAAGTTTATTTCACATGGGGCATGTAAGTGACAGTTCAAGCCCCAAGTATTCTACTTGAATAACAAGCATATATGTCTCCAAATCACTAACACTACTTAGAAAAGAAACGCTAGCGTAAACAACATTAGACAATTTTATTTAGTAGAGTAGATCAATAAGCAGACATTCTGAAGATGTGGTTACTAACCAAGCCCTGACAACTTGCAAATCACTCCTCCTTTCATGAAGGTGTTTCTTTGCCTGCTGTCTGCTTGTTCTCTTAACGTGAACTCCTCTGTACTGGGACTACTTGCTGTGTGGCTGCTGGGGAAGGAGGATGATTAGTTAAATTACATCTGGCATTGCAATAGCTGCACCTACAAAAAATTAAGCTAATATTTAATGTTTAAGAAGTATCATTAGTGGCGGACTAATGATAGTTTATCAAATCTAACTTACACACAGGATACGCATTAATTTTCATGAGACAGAAAGACTAGAAACCACTCCCATTTTATCTGGTGAAATTCTCAAAAGGTTTGATTTTTTTCCTTAAGGTAAGATACATTCTGAGAAAAAAGCACTTTATGTTGTTTTTCACTTTTGTACAGACTAAATGTGGGATTATAAACTTTCAAATGATGTGAAGTATTTTTATTTTTGGCTATAAAATGATTTGAAATCCTGCTTATTAGTCTTTTCAAAATAATAGCGCTTTGCTTGGGAGCTCATAATCAGAGCTTGAAGAACAACTCTGGATTTGATTTCTCTTTCAAAAGATCCTATTATTGAACCATGTTGCACTTGTTATCAACCTAAGTTTCCATCCATCTACTGATTTATGGTTAGTTCTGACTGTGAGTGGTATACTGTGGCAAGGAGTTCCACAAATTAGCTCCAAAAAATGCTTCTTTTTAATAGACTTTTTTTTTCTTGGTTTCACTGTACATGTTTTCCAGCTGTCAGAGTTTTGATTTAATACTCCAGGCTGCCTATTTCATCCCATGATGAAAGTGTACCAGCTGTGAAATTTTATAATGGGAATCATTCCTGCAATCGATATGAGCACAGTTTTCCCAAACACCACAGAAAACCCACTATTGCAGAAACAAAGTGTAGCTCATAAACTTCTGGAGTGAGGCAGAGAGGAAGAAAGATGCAAAACAAAAGGAACATTCTTAATACTTTGAAGAGAAACAAAGAATGCACTGAGAAAAATGAGTTAATAATGTAAAAATGGCAGGAAAAACAGGGGTTGCCTTTAGAAGAGAGATCTGGTGTGCATTGTCGAATTAAAATGATGTTTCAGGGGAATCAGAGCAAGTATTTTAGTCTGTTATTTTTTTGTAAAAGATTCCTCAATAAGCATTATCTTGGCCTTTGTTTGCCTTGAGTGAGCTGCAATTTCAGCAGCTACAAAGCCAGAGAGTTGAATGCAGCATCGCTGCAAGTAGGAAGCTGGAAAAACCTTCCGTCAGTGCCCACATCATAGAGGACTGTGAATAAAATTGGTTTGAAAGTCTTTAAAAGGTACTGTAGTTTGTTTTGGAGACCAGCAGATGCAGCTTAAATTTTTATATATATGTGCCCACCTGTATAAGGATGTCTACATGCAACCTAGGCAGTTCTTTTGGCTTTTGCTGAAAAGCTCAGCCTGTTGTACCCTTAACCCTGAGCAACATAAGGACCATGGATATTGTGGTTATTGCAGCTTGACACTTAATTAAGTTGTGATTTTTTGGCTGTGAAAAAATCACTGTGTGATGACAAACACTGGCTATGACAATGAGGATGACATGGAGTGCAATGTCTCCTAGTACCTCTCACCTCCAGAGCAGGTTACAAGCCTTGGTTTCTACTCAGAGCCCTTGAACAGATGTCCTGCAAGTGGTAATCCCACTGAAGTCACACAACCCTCTGCTAGCATGGCCTCTTTTGCATCTTTTGCCCCACACAGTCTGGATTTACTCAACCGCTGAGTCTGTGTAGCACAAGGTGCCACCATTTGTACATTTTTGAACTGTGGAAGGCTTCCTTGGGTGCAGAGAGGGCTGAAGCATAGGGGTTTTGAGTACAGCCTTCTGACGCAGGACTGGGGTGCTGGAGGTCTGAGGTCTGTTCCTGGCTATTTTGTCCCCCTGTATCACCCCCTACTTAGGGCTCTTTCTCCCCACATCTACAAACTGTCGCAAAGCCCAGTGTGGTCTCTACAGATGCGCAGCCCGGCTGAGCCATGTTGGGAACGCTCCCAGGAACCGCGGGAGAGGCTGAGAGTCCTCCTGGATTTCCACAAATGGCTGTTTCCCATGGCTTATAACTCAGCCAGCTTTCAGTGAGGGTATTTTAAGTCAAAGCAGAGCATATTCTGCTTTCAGTGGTTTGCATTCCCCATTTCAATACTTTAGCCTAATCTGCTGATGTTTCAGAGCTGCTAAAATAAGACATAGACACACTGAGAAAAGAAAAAGCGAAAATGTTTCTGCTGCCCTGGCAGAGAGTTATTGCTACCATTGCAGCTACATATCCTCACAGAGCCAGAATGAACCGAGGGCAACTTTTAACTCACTGCTCCCTCAGTTTCGCTGGCAGATTAAACGTCTCCCCAAAAGCAGCAGATCCCATGCCTTACCACTAAAGAATGTGTATCAGTGGTAGACCACCAATCTTCCCAGGGCATCACAGCTGTAACCGCAGTCAGTACAGTACACAAAAATACCTCGGTGCATTAGAAGTAACGTGGCAGCAAGGACATGGACACAGGCACAGTTAAGCTTTTGCCCTCCCCACCCTTTACCCTGAGGTACATTTTTATGCTAGCTATCAGGACAGGGGCTAGAAGGGCAGCAGGTCAAGGCAGACAGGACAAACGTGGCTCCCTCAGCAGAGAAAACTGTTGCTGTGATCTGTTCCCAACAGGCTGACACTTGGAGGGGTTGTCATGTGCTTGTGCTGGAGTTAAAAGGCCTTATAAGGCAAAGCCTGAACAAACTGTTAAGCAGTCTGAAGTGTTCCTCAGCGCTGAAAAACCTCCAGGGAATGCACAACATACCCCTGGCAAAGATTACAGCATATTTTACAGCAAGCTCATAGAGTAACAAAGCAGATATTGTATCTTTGAATTTCAGGCTTTGCAGGCTACTCTCAGCAAGAGAAACTAAGATCAGGTCCCCTTCTTGGATTCATTTTACTGTAGTGGGACAAGTTAAGTGTCATTCATTAAATCTGTCTTTAAGATTTCGTAAAGTTGCACATCAAGTTTTCCTTTGGAGAGATGCTCTACACAGCAGAAAACTTATTTGGAGGCCCCTGTGAGCTGATGGGTGGACAATCCAGAGTTGTTTAAGCTGTGACAATAATCAACACCAATGACAAAAAATAAGCAGACCTTGCTCGAGTTATCTCTATGGTAAACCCACCCTGCTTTGCCACCCTCCAGATTACTTGGGGTCATGAAGTGTGGGAAATTCCACTCCCTCCTCTTTTCCCTTCGTGTTTCAGGAGGAGCTGTGGCACAGCTGCCTTGTACCCTCTTCATGGATCTGCAGGAAAAACACTGAACGCTTAGATGCATTCATGCACAGGTGCATAGAGGGAAAACAGCTGAAGCTTTACCCCTGTTCCAGCTAATCTTGCCCTCACCAAAGACTCGGAAAGTAACACCAATGACAACAAGAAGAAAGTGTAAATCAAATGGCTTCAACCACTGGGGACCTCAGAGAAGAGCCATTTTGCTGTGGCTGTGGAGCAGGCATGGCTGTGGCGCCCCGGTGCATCAGAGGCAGGGACAAAGGCTTAATATCTTCCCCTGAGAAGCTCTGAGAACCATCCATCCTTTTCTGCTGGAGTTAAAAGGCCTTGGAAAGCAAAGCCTGAAAACACTGTGTTTTGCTGCCTTTTCTTATGCTTGTTGGTTACAGCTAGCTGCAGCTTCTGGTAGTTTTTAGTAGTTTTCCTCTAATCTGCCTTTGCTGAAGCTCCGCAATATACTTTGAGGTGCTTACTCACTTACAAAGCAGTGAACTGTGCCAGAAAGACATGGGCCATCTCTTTCCCCCACAAGCCAGATCTAACTCCTGCCAGTCTAACAGCTGTGCTTGTGGATGCCCACAAACAGACAGTTTCTCTGACGTTTTTCTCTGTCGGTTCTGCTATTTGCATTCTCTTACTGAAACTTGTTTACTGTTCCAGCCATTCCCTTGTTATTTTCTGATGTTTTAAAATAAATCCTTTCCAATTGCTTTTTCTGTTTCTACCCAGCTGCCTGTTCACATTATGCAGGTGTTGACCTAAAACTTACATGGGCATCCAGAGGGAAAAGCATGTTTAGTCACTTTTCCAAAGTGAATATGGTTGTTCAGAGCACCTTTATTAGTTATAAGGGTAATAGAAAGGTGTGAATGCCAGTGTGGAATGACTTTCAAAGAGCAAGACCATTGAGCTGAGACTTGTTTTCTTCCTCCTAGAAGGAAGCCACATGGAGATAGCCTTGCTCCAGCCGAGGAGGAACAGACTGGGCAGCTGTTGTGTACCCAGTGGCTTCCCCCTCATACAAGAACTGATCTAATAGATCCCTATGCAAGAAGGGCTTGCGAGCACAGGTATCATTTGCAGTTGGTGCTGTGTTCATGGATGCCAAAGATAGGACTGGAAATACTATGGACATGTTGGACGGTACTTTGGACATTATGGTTGGACTAGATGATCTTAAAGGTCCCTTCCAACCTTAACAATTCTATGATTCTGTGTCTGCAGTCCACCTCTCTGTTCTAAGACAAACTCAGATACACTGCAGCCTACGCAGTTACAGTGAGATACATGTTGTCCTGGATGCAAAATATGCATCCATGCATGTTTGTTACATCATACCAACCATCTTCATCAGAAGACAGACTTACCTTATGTAAGTTTTGGTAGGGCACTGTATAGCAGGACACTGGCACATCTGTAGATCAATCCCCAAAAGGTAATATGGAAATCAGCAGCCAGCTAAAGTGACAGGTTGAATGAGGATCTGATAGCAAAGTTAGTGATCTGCAGATGACAACTGACAGTGAGTAAAGAGGGTTGCAAAGTGCCATTTGTCCTGTAACCATAACAAAAACTAAACATTGTCTGTAAGTGTTCAAACTTTTCAGCAAATTAGTTTTGACCGTTAACCCACCCATTTGTGCACGGCTTTCTAAAAATGGACAACTAATTGAACTGGCAGGCACACCCATGAAGACAGAGCCTTAAATGAATATTGCAGAAAATCACATTTGAAATCCGTCAGCACAAGAGCATTCTCATTGGAGACATATGATCTCTAGGAAATGCCTTCTCTCAACTACTGAATAGCAGGAGCTGGTGACCAGAAAAAGCAGACTGAAGTATAGTTATTTTAAAAGACTGTTAGCAAAGGCAAGCAAGTAGGTAAAAAAAATATAGAGAAAAGCAATGTAAGCAAATATGATGCAGAAAAAAAAAATGCACTCAAATCAGAACTACGTTTGAGGATATCAAATCAGTGCTGAACTAAAGGTCAGAGGAATCAAAGTACAGAAATGAACACAAATTCACCACCAGCCAAGGCAGATATAACAGATGGGTTAAAGCCTGTTATTAAGGTTGGTTCAGGCCAGTGACTTGAAGTATGACCCAATTTGGTGTGTAACATACATGACTGCTTGCGTCTGGCTAAGGGCATGCAAAGCTTTCACCAGTTTCCTGAAACAGTCCTTCTGTGGTGTAAAATAAACTCCAGGCTGACATAAACTGCTGACACTGGAAACTTCTTTATATCCTCCTCTATGTTTTATCCACAAACCCCATATTTTTTTTAATCTTCTGCATCATTATCTACAGTAGTAATGAGAAAAGAAGAACTCTAATGATTTCCAGAACTTGTAGGAAGAGGTGGCTGAAAGCCAAAGAAACTTTTTTCAGAAAGTAATATATGGATGCTGGCGTTTGACTTTGCTTAATCCCTTAGTATTTACAAATAAAGAATGCAAAGGAGGTAAGCTAGACAGTTCAGTGTTGTTCATTTGACTCAGAATAGATCTTTGATAATGCCATCCTTGACTGATGTCAAAACTGTATGTTCGGGAATAACCCAGAAGCTCAAATACCACCACCTAACCTTTGCATGCTTCAAAGATAATGCCTAAGCTGCCAATTACTACCTTGTCATTTTTACTGCATAGTTTTGAACACAGAAGATGTTCCCAAAAGCTGCTGTTTCCTCTGCAAATGCCCATGAAGGCAAGAGGAGCAGAGGTCGCAGAATTTAGTATTTTATATTTACACCATCAAGCAATGAAACTCAGCAATGAGAAAAATATTTTTTTACAGTGTTCTTATGCAGGAAACCTCTACCAACTGAAAATTCTGATGTCAAGAAGGTACAAAAAGAAGCTTTGGCCTCTGTCCAGAAACTTCCTCGTAAACCCTACTCAGGTTCTACAAAAACTGAGAGTCAGGTTGGTGGGTATTCTGCCCTGCTGATGAACAGCTTGAAGCTGGTGCCTCGTTCAACAGCATTTGTACTGGTCTGGTCTATGAAAATGAGTTGAACATTCATTTCCAAGGTTACCCTGGGTCAGAGACTGCTGATCGGCATGTATCTGGTAAGGGGAACTGTGATCTTTGTACCTGGAATTAAATTCTGTAGATGTACAAAACCATGTTTTTTTATGGAAAAAAATGGTGAGAGTACACTATCCTCTCTGGTTAGTGTGGGATTAAGAGCAGAGGGACCTGATTGCAAGTGAAATTTTATTGAAAATATCATTAGTGAGCTGAATAACTACAATGCTATTAGAGAGTGGAGCTGCATAGAGGGATGAATTGCTGTTTGTCTGCTTTATGATTCATTCATCTGATTATGCCAATTGAAACAATTTGCTGCAGTGTCTTTTGTACACAATCAGGAAACACAGAGGCCCTCAGAACTCCAGCGGTTCTCTCATTTTTGTATGGCTTGGTACCATTTGAATCAACCTGCATGTAATTAGATTCCGAAGTGTCTCCCATCACACATAGAGGCACTTTTCTTAAGAAAAGCACGGCAAAGCCATATCAGGTCAAATGTGCGCAGTCCATGTAAGCCAGCCTGTGATGCTGGGAGACTTGTAGGAAACAGGCATGCATGCTTTTGAGATCAAGGAAATCAGTGGAGCTGTACTGACTTAATGTGGGTAAAGATCCCTGAAGAGGTGACTCTTTGTGACTATGAACCTATGCATGTGGCTGGTATACACCCAAAAGTTTGAAGGTGTTCTCTCTTATCATCTCCCAGAGCAGTGATCTAGCCCTGAGTATGCCAACAAGCCGCTCATCAGGAAACGTTGCAGAAAGCCCTAGGCACGTGCAGCCTCGTAGCTGGCTTTTCCTCTCATGACTAGATCTTTCCATGTGTCCTTGTTCTTGCCAGATAAGAGTAGAAGATTTCTTTTAAGTACTTCTTGTCTGACACTGACCTCTTAATAGACAGATAAAAAGTAGAGAGATTTCCTCCTCCTGTTTTTCCTCCTTCCATCCACAATTGTCACTTATCTCTCCGGCTAAGCCAATTATAGTGCCTCAGAAGTGTCCCCATGAAGAAAGGGGAAGCAGCCAGACAGACACCAATTGAATTTCCTACAGGCACTATACAGAGGTTGTTTTGTTCCGGCGACAGAGCCATTACTCCCTTGTGCCACTGGTGACTCAACTGAAGACTGAGCCCTGTAAGACAGTAAAAAGGAGGCAATATTCCTAAAAATCCAGCAGGGACTGCAGATACAGCATGAAAGTGTTGATTTCATTATCAGGCAGCCCAAACTGCACCCTAACCGTCAGTGTGTCAGGAAGCTGCAAAGGGGGAGAAAAATAAGGGAAGAGCAGGAGAGGGCAGTGCAGGGTAGGGAAGGGAAGAAGTGATCATCTCTAAACTCCATGGCCTTTGTATGGATACCTGTATGGATACCATCCATTACCTAGTGAAAAGAAAAAGCTGTCATTATTTGGTTTCCAGTAGCAGCCTGACCATGGATAAAGACTTGCACTGTGCCAGGCACTGCACAAACGTTGAACAAAGTGTGGTCTAAGGATGTGGCTCCTTTGCAGAAAGGAAAAGCATGTCTATGCTAACTTAAACCCATTTAGCTTGGGTAATAATGTGACGGGGCCTCTGCAATACATGCTGGAGTGTTGGTTAGCTGTCCAGTTCCGCATCCAGGGTACAATCTGCACAGACGTTTTGCTGCTACCCAGGGCAGCTAACACAAAGCTACTGTGTGCGTGTTCCTTATGCTGCAATCCCACCTTCCAGCTGCAGCTCAGATAACACCTTGGTAAGAGTGGGAATGAAGAGCAACAGCAGGGACTCAGCAGCCTACCAAGGGCAGCATTCAAACAAGCTGTCAGTAAGTTTGATGTGAGTTTTAATGAATGCAACATGTTGTCAGCTGAGGATGAAAGTCCTAAAGCATTGTCAGGTCTATGCTATAACAAACCCACATCAGTACTATTTTGTTAATACGCTTGCTTCAACAAACCTGTACCAGTGAAAACTCTAAAGCTAATGGCTGTGCCTGGCAAAACTGTTAGAAGAATTTACACCAGTATCATTGTGTGAAATAAGACCAGCGGAAGTACACAAGGGCTTTTGCTGGAACAGCAGTTTTGCAGAGCACTGTATCTGTTACCAATAGAGCACTGCTGGCAACATTTTCTAGTGCAAGACCACCCAGCCATAATTCCTTTAAAGTGTGTATTTTATAGAATGTTCATGATAGCTTCAACATTTGCATAAGCTAAGTCATGTCTACCCAGCACTGCCATCCCCTGAATATTGTTCGACAGGACAGGAGGAAGGAAAGTAAGAATAAAGGGAAAGGGAAGGAAGTGACAGTTTTACCTCAATTTTCAAAGAATAAAACAGAAAGCTTCCGTTTTCTTAACTACTTCAGATTGCTAACTGATGGATTTAATTCATAAATAAATTTGTATAAATTATGTTTTGGGTGCAGTCGTTAAAAGCATGTGAAAATTGTGTAAATGTGTATGTATAATTTAAAATGAAAGGTGTGGTGTTAAAGATACATTGCTTTGACTATCAGCACATTCGTATAGAGTTAATGCTAAAGACGAGGGAAGAGGCTTTTAGCCTTTCTTTTTATGTGCTAAACTGGGATCCATGAAGGTGCCTAACTTTCACTTTTGTCAGGCACCCTGTTGCTTGAAATCAACATCTCGTCTCCTCTCGTCTCCTCTCGTCTAGTCTCGTCTCATCTCATCTCATCTCATCTCATCTCAACCATCTTTCGTTAGAAAACATCCCTCACAAGAAAAAACAGTCCCACACCAAAACAGTTTAATTGCATCAGGTGGTTTTTACAGGCATTTATTTTGCCCAATGAATCAAACTCCTTCCTACAGCTGTTGAAAGAGAAAGGCAAAATCTCAATTTCAAATCCAGTGAGAAGGCATTGTTAAGGTACGTTAATATTTGGAGAAGTTGTTTCATGTTCCTCCCTGGGCACAGCATCCAACAGTTTTAGAAATGTGTCAAAGAAGAAATGGACGTATAAAAGTTTCCTAGTTTTCTAAATAAAACCCTGGCTCAACATTTGACAGTCAGGACTGATTAAAGATGATTTGGGATAATAAGAATTTCAGTGCCTGTAGAGAAGCAACCAAAAATCAGTTCAGTACCTAAAAACAGAGTTAATATTGTTTTGGTGGGTAGTCTAGTGACCAGAACATTAGCAGTATTCATCCCGCTCAAGGAACACACTTTTACCAGTCTGCAGTTTTTTCTTAAGTCCTTGTTTCAGCTCATGGCATGTAATGTGCAATTATGTTTCTCCCTGCCTGCTAGATCAGTCTAATGATACCACTTTATTGATGAATTATCCTACTTAAGGACAGAACATTAGCATTCCTGGAAAAAAATGTGAAGTCACTGCATCTATCTTGACCAGGTGTCTCATCCTGAGATCAGCATGACTGTGGTACACCTGGATCTACACCTCATTCTCAGATGTAAACACATGACTTTGCAAGTATCCTGGGAAAGGCTTATTGATCTTTCAGGGTACTTTGGGGTGGTTTGAGTTATTTGGTATTGCTCTCACTGGTTCAGACTCCTTTCAGTTAATTCATCACCATTCAGTGAGGAGTTCAAGGGTGAAAACACCATCACTGTTGCTAGCTGGTGTTGTGCTAGGGAATAGCAACTTGGCTTGTCCTTACTTGTCCCATTGGAGGCGTTGCTGCATGGAGTCTTCAGCCACACCTGTGAAAAGCATCCCTCTGCTTCATCTATAGGAAGATACATACTTGGGACAATGACATTTGTCAGTGCAGTCTGGACATCTGATACCTAAAATTCCTGTTCCAGTTTTTAAGACTGATCTTTTTTTCTTTTTTTTCTTTTTTTGTTCCAGCTCCAGGAGTTTCTCTCAGCTGTGATGGTGGAGGGTAATCAATCCCTGCTACAACATCTGGGTACATCATTATTCCACTTCCAAGCAAGATGTAACAAATGTGCTTCTCTGCAAAGGATGTCTTACCCTCCCATCCACACTCCTTTTCCATGAGATCATCTTCATTAAAACTTCAAAAGAAAATTCAGTTACATAATTTCTTGTTGAACACAACAGCTCCTCAGTTAAGAGTAACTGAGGCTAAGCACTAGTAAATCAAGTTTTAAATACATGCAATCCCCTTAGATGTCTCAGAAAATGTAAGTAAGTGAACAATGATCACGTTAGCCAAGTCCTTATGCTCCTTTCCTACTTTCTGATCTGCATCTGATGCAAAACCAATGCTGTCTGATGCATTTCAGAGCTCTTTCCCTGTGGTGTACCCTGAAGATATTTTATTGCTACAGCACATCACTACTTGATTGACTTTCCATTAGTAACTACTGAGGAAGGTCTTAGGAAAACTTAGATAATAAAAATATAAATTTATAAAAAAAAAATTAAAAATGTGTGAATAATTTGAAACACTTATTTATTAGTTTTTCCTGAATTCAGGTGTTTCCTAACTTCTGAGAAGCAAGATACTTGTGATTTTTACACCTGTTTCCTGCATCATCAGTACACTGATACTGGAATTCTTAAATTGGTTGCATAATAAAGGGATTTTTGGTCAGACTGCTAATGTCTGTGTGCTTAATTGCTGTAGCCCATCAGTCTCTCTGAAATAATTATTAGTGCAACACATGCTTTGGAATCAGGGAAGGAAGTGTTTTCTTTTGGCGTGTTTCCTAGAAGTGAGCCTGGCATCCATCTTTCCCAAAGGAAATAAAGTTATGTCATCTTCTTCTTCAAGAAGCTTACTAGCCTATATTAAAAATAAGAGTGAAAATAAAACAGTATTTTAGGGCATACAGCATTGAAACAAGTAATTTGAGTCAGGCTTCGAGTATTTTGAAAACGAGGATGTTCTGTGGTGTCTCAGATTAGTGACACAAAATCCATTGTCATCACTGTAGACCATTTAGTTCAGTATACCAGTGTTTATCTTCTTCCATGAAATAAATGTTTGCATTGTCAAATGAAGACAGTCCATTTTAACTGCAAATTACTCAATTTGCAAGAATGTCCTGCATTCTTTGCACTTCAAACTCATGTTGATGGCAAAAATAATTATTCTGGATAGAATCCAATTATTTAAAAGGTTAAATTCTGTTTTCTTCACCTATTTTTAGTAAAATAAGCCTCACTTCTCTCTGCAGCTTTGTGTGTAACAGCAGTGCCAAAGCACAGTGCCTAATAAAGAATTAAATACTTCGTGTCCAGTAGCTGAAACGTTAAAAGCAACATGACTGTTACTTTCCACTCCTATCCTTTATTCTCCACAGCAGTCTTGATGTAAGAAACCATTTTGCTGATGGAGGGAAGGACGGTCAGATCACCTGTGCAAGCTTACAAGTTATATCTCCGAGGAAGTCCTACGACGCAAGAGCAACTGTGCTGGGTGAGACCAAATATCCATTGCCTAGTGGTCCATAACAGGTCCTTAGGGAAGAGGGTATGCTTTAAAAGGGCGATCATGTATATGATGCTTCCTCCAAGTGTTTTCCCAGTTTCCAATGATTTGAGGCTCAGACTTCCTGAGCTGGACATAAAACTCCCTGGGCTTTGTTGCCCCAGGCTTGTACACTTGCCTTTTGAACCTCAGTAGCCCTTCAGCACCCACAGCATCCTTCAGCCAAAAATGGCTCTTCAAGCCATTCATAGATTTCTACCACACTTCCCACAGTTCATCTCTTTCCAGACTTACAAATCTCAGTCTGCACAGCCATCCCTTGCAAGAAAGGGTGACTCCATCCCTGTGGTCATCTTTCCCAGCCTCCTCTTAATCTTCTCCAATTAGTGCCATCATTGCTCTAATTCTTAATCACAGGTTATCTACATACATCTTTTTAAAAAGTGCCACGGGATCTTTGCATTTCCATTTGAGCAGCTTCTTCAAAGTGCTGATTTTTCATATCACACTGTGTCTAGGGTATGTAAGGAAATGAATTCAGGCTCTGAAGCAGCAAAGCTTTCCTTTTGCTTTTTGCTTACCTAACAGGGTAAGTAATCCCATTACAGGTAGGTATATGTCGAGCCTGTGAGGGTCTGTTTGGTAAAGGGCAACATTAATCCTGTAGCCTGGATGTGTGATGCAGCTCTTACAGGGGTTGTGGAGCTACACTACTACCCAAAAGGGTACTGCCTGGGTGTAATACACCCACCTCGTTTGTGGCTCTTTCCTAAGATCCACATGAAATTAGGCTGCTGTATTCACATTGAGAATCTCATGACAGTACAACATTGCTCATTATGAGACTTAAGAACCATTTAAAAAACTAGTCTATGTGAGATCCTGAAGGAGACCAGTAACTATCATGAGGCCTGATGACACTTGTTTCTATGTTCAAAAGCACCTTCTGGGCTGTATGGGGAAAAATATTAATTTTATAATATCTCCCACCTGGATCTGTCTGACTCTGAAGTATAAGTACTGTCACAAAGGGGCTTTTGCTGAGAAAGACATTTCTGCATCACACCTCTTTAGGATCATCTTGTTTTACCTGCAGCAAACTGAAGCATTATTGACTGCATTGCTTTAGACTAAAAGTGTTGACCTTCAGCAAAGGGAAACTCAACTTCTTCATTTTACAGCTTTTACTCCCAATTTGTATAAGATCAATAGAGAATCAGCAGCCTCATGTATTAACACAAGGTGCTGCTATTTTTTATTCTAACCTTTGCAGGTATGTAAAAAACCCAGAAGTTTTGTATTCTCTGCAAACTGCAGTTCATCAGATGATAATGCTCATGGGATAACCTGGTGTCCCAGTTGCAGTCCATTCTAGAAAAACAACATTGTGTTCCTCGGTCCCCTTCTTATTTTTCTTGGCATCGTCTCTTCACCTAACTACATGGGGCATGATGCAGTGCACTGTTGGTGTTAACTTGCTGGTCCAAATACGGGTGAAGAAAGGATGTGTAAAGTGTGTGGAGTACTGAAGCATTGTATAAACGGAGGGTGGCATCTTAAATGGATGGGGGTGCCAATGAACAGACAGGATAATATATGTTTAAGGGACAGAAACAATCTTATGCTTTTCTCCTTATGAAAAAAAATACGATGCAAGTCCATTTTGGTGATGTTTGATGACAGGACATATACGGAACTGGGGATAGCTTCTCCACAACATCTGCCATGGCATTCTAAAAGTAGTGCTTGGAGTGATACTAAAGTGTAAATTAATGAAGGCAATAGGCAGCAACACATATCTGACTTCTCTTCTGAACTTTTTTTCCCAGTCAAAGCCTTAAGCTCTGCTGTGAGATGTGACTCATGACAGGACAAACGACCAAGCAAACAAAGCTTAGGTTTCAAAATCCTTGGTCAATTCTTACTCCAAAGGAAATGCCTCTCCTTTCAAGAGAGCTATTTTTGGAAGAAGGAATAGCTGTGTTGTGGTGTCATACACTGCTAGAGTAAGGCTATGGCAGAATTAGTATTTTCAATTCTAGGTTTTTTTTGTATCCTCTGAAAATGCACTCCTTTAGACAAGACATTAAAAACAATTTTATTCATGGCTGATCCTAGTCTGCAAGCAGGAGCAGCACTCAGAGCTGCTGATCAGGGCATAAAAAGCTTTAATGATGTATAACTATCAGTCTGTGAAAAATCAGCTAACATTACTGCATTATGTTGCATTATAACTCCATGCTGAAATGTTCCATTAACTACTGAGTCCAGATGCTGTTTTGTTTTGCTGACTGTATTTAATCTCCCTATATTAGCCTTGCTGTGCCCTAGAAATTATTTTGTCTTTGCTTTAGATCTAGTACAAATTTACAGAGAGGGATGATGTAATTTGTGAAGGTCTCCTGTACTTTCTGCTCAGATTATGTAATTTTTATAGCACCTTTCTGGTATAAATGATCCAAACTTGTATTCACTGAGTCTGGGTTTCATAGCTGAGCTTTGTGCCCTCATTGCAAACATCACAGACTGTGATAAAAGTGTGTGAAAGCTTACAGAAAGACAAGGAGATTGAAATAGGACCAAAACAATGTCAGCACACACAGGATCAGTGCATGGAAGTGCCATGAACCCGCAAAGATCTCCGTATCTTGTACTCTTGGTAGAAAAGGCTGACCATGCTTTGTTCCATTTGAATAGCACAGTAGCATTCACTGCATTTTAAAATCCTTTAGAAATCAGAGGAGAAGATGTCAAAGGGTGTCAGCGATGAGAAATCAGGACATATCTACATTCTGGGTGCCCCCACCTGAAAAATGCTGCACAGCAGGCTGCCTGGCTGCTGCTCGGCACAAAGGAAATTTAAAGTACTGCAAACTAGATGTTTGTCATGGAAAACTACAATACAGCACTCTCATCATACTTCTGGCTTCTGCACAAATTAATAAATGTCATTCGATGCAAAAAACCATTCCATCCAATACTCAGGTTTCTGGTACCATGCAGCTTCTTTTTTTTTTCTGAAAGATCACTATCAAATCACCACCTAATCCTGCAGAAGTGCTGCTGTAAGACCCAACCCTGCACTTGCTCCCCTGCAACTGAGCAACGTCAGCCTCAGAAGAACAAGTAGAAGCAGAAGGTCCTCCTTAGCCAGGAGCAGAATGACTCATGGATATTTTCCCTCCCTGATGTAACGCTCAGAAACATACCTGGTCAGCACATTTAAAACCACCATCTTGAAAGGGAAGTTATTGTACCTGAAGGGAACAGACAGGTTTTGTCAGATGGGAATCCTATTTATTTCTCTTTTTGTTACTATGGTGTGGCAAGAAGCTTTAAAATAATTATTCGAACTACAGAAAGGTCATTAGAAATTGGCAAGCTGAAGAACACCATGAACTGGAAGTCTAACTCAAGGATTTGTGCCTTGACCTCATTAAAAGCTCTCATGCTGCTGCTGTTGTAAAATGGAAAATGCCATTTTCTTTTTCTTTTCAAGCTATATGTACACACATAAATGTGTGTTCAATTATTTCATGATGTGTATCAAAGTTTCAAGGAAACTACACAGCCATGTCATAAGAGAAGCTTCTGGCAAGAATAAGTAAATGAGAGGTCAAACTATTGGAAGTTGTGCAGGGATCTGTGGTAGCCAATGTATTCATAAACAACCCAGGAAAAGGGGTGAGCTGCGTGATGACATCATTGACGGTAGCAAGTAGAAGTTCCAAGTGTGAAGAGCTGCGGAAAGATCTGAGTGACTGGGTGAGAAACCACCATGAAATTCAGCGTAGGGAAATTAAACATAAAGTGTTCCACAGGGGGAAATATCATCTGTGCTTCCCACATAAAATAATGGACTCTGAGTGGATGATGACTTCTTAGGAGAGAGGTCTTAGTGTTATGAGAGATAGTGCCAAGAAAAGGTCAGCTCAGTGTGAAATAGTGGTCAAAAAAAGGCAAGCCAAAAGCTAGCAAGGAATGGAGAACAAACCAGAGGATATCATAGTGCCATTGAATAAACTGGTGTTTTGCTCACCCTTTGAATACTGTGTGTAATTCTGGTACTGGAATCCCAGAACGAATACAATGGTGTTGGGGCAGGGTAAGTCAAGGACGTTCAAAGATGAGGAACAGTTCCTGTATAGGGAGCTGCTGAGTAGGTGGGGACACCTCAAGCTGCAAAAGAGAGAAAATTAGGGGACATTGTAGACATCTATCTATAAAATCATGAATACCAGAGATGGGCTGATCGAGTTCACAGTCATCCAGCTCTAAAATAAAGGGGCATCCAATTCAAAGAGTGGGAACCAAGTTAAAAACAGACAGTGGGAGATGATTATTCAGGCAACAGGTGTGTGAAACTCCTGGACAAAGGATGCTGCCATAGTGCAGGTTTACATGGCCCAAGGGCCACGGGGGTTAACTAAATACACAGAAACATATGCAAGCGCAGGAAACACCCCGAAGTGGAAATACTTGGGGACTGGCAGAGTGTTAAGGAAAAGTGTCATATATACTTGGCCTGTGCATATTGTTTCCTACGTACCCACTTAAAGTGACTGCTGGAAGTAGGATACAGAAGAAGCCAGGCTGTTGGTGTGGCACAGTGTGGATGGCCTCAAGTATGTCACTCTCCAAATAAGCTCCTGCCTCTGTATGTGCAGGCTGTGGTGGAGGGAAAGGGGCTACTTTTCTGTGTGCTCGTGGCTTCAGAAATAGTACTGAAGGATAGAGAGGGAGAAGAGTCGTCTCACCTGATGTAGCTATTTGTTTTCATCTTGGTGATGTAAACTCAAGAGTTTTCTTTTTATTGTTTGGGTTTTTTTTTTAATTTTTTTTCATCTGCTGTAATGTCTCTCATTGCTTCTTGTAAAGACTTCATGGACTCAAGAGATTTCTGAAACAATCCAGCACAAAGTAGAAAAATACACTGAAAAATTACATGGTGTGTATTACCTCTAACTTAACCACATCAGCATCTAAGGTATTAATCCATACGTTTATACTGTATAACTGAACTCACCTCCTGCAAGGAATATTTCTCTTCGTGTCGGGAAGAAAAAAATTAAATGAGAAAAAAGTTGCTGCAAAGAGTTGTGGTCAACATCTTGTGAAAACCATCGTAAGCAGTGTCTCCTGCTCTGGCAAAACATAGGCTTTGGAAAAGATCTAGAAGGCTGGAAAAATGAGGAATATTGAATGCAAGCTTTCCTCTCTATAGCAGTGGCCTGAAACACTACCACCCATACATACCTAAGCGTTGCTTTCACAGCAAGTTTGAAATTGATCTAAGCCACGGCTGCTGCTGCCGCATGCTGCCCTGTCTTTCCACATACGGCAAAGTTTTCCCTCCCAGTCTCCTTTCACCAGTCTGTATAAGTGGGCAGTAAGCCACTTCAAGGAGATGATCCATCAGAGAGCTAACATGGCAAAGAAAAATGGCTATTTTTTGGTTGCACCACTTCCAGTGTGCACAAGGGACAGTGGTCAGTCACTGGTTTGTGCCTTACCCACCACAGCTGACTGTCAAAGGACTACTTCCTGTACAAAGAATACTATTTTTTAGTGGTTTGTAAGTGTAAAATGGTAAAGCAAAGACTATGTAGGTTTAGTAACTTCAATAGGTCAGCCTGGATTACTGTCCTTTGCCTAGCAGAAAGGGATTTCAAGCATCTTTTCTGTCCTTTGGAGCACATTTTCTGTTCTCCAAGGCTTTCCTTACACGTCTTTCCTTTAATCCTTCTTCTGTACATCTGTTCTGCAATAGTGAGGTAACTCGGGAAAACCGCCCTGATAGGACTCCTGCTTTTTTAATGATTGTATTTATTTCTCTTCCTACATATAGATTTACATATTATAAGACACTGCAAATCAGTGCTTAGCACTTCTCACTCTCTTAACGGAGAAATAAATATCTTACCTTCTCTGACCTCCAAAATCCAAGCTATCTTGGGAAAGGTGACTTTTGATTATAAATTGTAACCACATGTTGTATTAAAGAGCATGTCAAAACTGATCTCTTTGCAATTCTCATTTGTGCTAGCATCTGGAATAATTTAAATTATAAATGAAAAACTGACCTCTGTGGTTAGCCAAATCAAAAGGCCCAAAAGGCTTCAAGTTTAAAGAGTCATTTGATTCTTAAACAGACCAGGAAGCTGGAGAAACCAAAATCTGACCAAATCCTTCAAAAGAAAATAAGTATGACCAAAAAAAAAAGAGATAGGAAGAAACAAGACAAAAGAAAGAGGGAAAAGGGAGAAAATGGAAAGGGAAAGAAAGGAAAGAAGAAAGGGAAAGGAAAAGGGAAAGGGAAAGGGAAAGGGAAAGGGAAAGGGAAAGGGAAAGGGAATACCCTGTTTGCTGAAAAGCTAGACAACAAATCATAAACCAAAAAAAAATTAAAAAAAGGTAGTGTATACATTCTGAAAACACTAAATAATGAGCTTGCCTGGTGACCATTTCAATGACATACTTTAACACATACCTAGTTTCCACCAAGGACTTACGTGAAAATTAGGCACTTACTTGAAAATTAAGCACATACTTGATGTCTTTGACAGGAAGGGGTGGGATTATTCATGATATTTAATGTTAAGGGCTGGATTGCACTGGGGCCATACCCAGGGGAACGTACTCCATAAATGCAAAGTTCCTTGTAGGTCAGGCCTCTGCTACCAGGGCTGCAGGTACCGATCTCCTCCTGGGGCTGCCAGCTCAAGTGCCCCAGCCCTGCACCAGGTAGAGGGGAGTTCAAACAGAGTTAGGCAAAAACTGTATGAGGCTTGGAAGGTTTCCAATGGCTTTTCTCAGTTACATGAGTAAGAATTGTTAAATACATGCAGTCAGCACTGTGTGGAGCAATTCTGCTGAAAAACGCAATATCCTTTCCCTTGATTTAGGCAGGGGATTAATTAAAAACACATATGCATTTACTCTCCTGCCAGAATGCAAGTTGATCTAACTAGGTCGGCACTAAATTTGACCAATTCCCTAAGCATTAATCTGAATTAGCATAACATGTTGAGAGGGATGAGGTTAGTTCTTTCTTTGGCCAGGATATCTTGAGATTGGGGAAAGACCTTTAGCTTTTAAACAAAAGCAAAGTTTACCAGATTACGTGGGCACATGAGGATAATATAGCAGGGAATGTGAGCTTCTCTACAGAAGTGGGAACTGTAAATGTCAGCTCAGCATACCAAGAAAGCAGCCAGAGTTATGCAACTCAAGTTACTTTATGATGTCAACTGGAGATTGACTGTCTAGTGTAAATCCTGGATATTTATTCTATAACTGTTTTCTTTAAACATGTAGCGAGGCAGATCCTCGCTTTACCATTAACTAAGCATTGGCTGCAGTCTCAAATCCTCTGCATGACAGGAAAGGACAAAGCTTAAATTCATAGGCAAAAATTGCTGCATAATCACTTCTCAGGCTTTAGAAATGAATACTCTCATAGCTCACTATCAAATCAGTAATTTTTCTTTTTCTTTTTCTGAAGAGGAAAAAAAACTGAGTGGCTATAAAGAAGGTCTATTACTATCCTATTCTGTTTTGAAAGATACTCAAGTGTTCTGGAAATAAATCACAAATTGGTGTTCTCTGATGTAAGTATAAAATCACATAATCATGCCTTTCTCAGTAGTGGATACGGAAGAAGTGGTTTCAACCTTATAGAAGAGGCCTGTAAAGAATAAGTTTAATGAGCACTATATAATTTAATATTTCTAGTTGTATTTCAGGAAAAAAAATATGTCATTCTCATGGAGATGTTCCCTAAACATCTAGTTCCTGCAGTATTTCTGAATTACACACTTCATTTGTTTTATAAGGCAACTTATGGAAAATTGCTAATATGGAGAAGGAAGCATGGGTTTCTAGTAAAGAATAAGGAAACATGAATTCCGTTCCTGGCTCTGCTATAATCTTCCGGATGACCCTGAGCTATTTTCTTAATAATTATGTACCCTCAGTTGAACACACTAGCATATCTTTTCCCCTCATACAGTCTCTGCTTGTCTCACTCAGTAGTGAGCTGCTTGGAGCGGGCCAATTCTCACTACACACTATGTAGGTCCTATGAAAACGGATATCTGATTTTAACTGTTACCAGATTCATTCAATGAATAACATCCAAAATAGAAATGGAAGCATCAGAGTAGGGAAGAAATGAGTGGCACGGGCAATGCAGGGAAATGTTATAAAGGGAAATAAAAGGTTCAGTCTTACAGGCTTTGTGGGTGGAGGGGAAAGTAAGCTGAGCTGTGATGTGAAGGCTGAGAGTGGAATAAGGCTGTTGAAATGCATGTAAGACATACAGCACTAGACTCCCAAGGAAGAAGAGCCCATTTTATTTTTTTCCCTTTTCCTGTTTCATTTACTGCTTTGGGAAATGCCCCAGGGAATGCACTCCCAAACTCATACTGCCAAACACAAACAGGATGAAAAAAATGAAATAAAAAGCAGGCAGCTCCTCATAATTTTGAAGATTATTAGGTTTGTGAAGTTGCAAGAGCAGCACACACCAGTATATCTCCCAGTCTCCAACTATTGTAGGCTTCGGCACAAAATCATCGACATTTTCACAGGGAATAATTCTAATCTGTAAAATTTGCCTGGAAATCACTCAGGGGTAACATTCATTTCATTACTTTATAATCAAATTCCTTCCTGAGGGTAAATTGAGTGCAATTTTTCTTTTATCACTACCCATTCCTTCCCCCTGCCCATGCACATGATTACTGCTATGAAAAATCGGAGAGGAAAAAAAAGTCTTGTGAGATAGTGTATCTTTAAAGGCTACAGCCAAGGCTAGAAAGCTTTGTTCCCAAAATGGAAAATGTTTCTCTGAGTTAAATCATTTCAAGACTTTCCTTCTGTCACTTTCATCTGCTTTTCCAACCTGGCATGTTTAGTCTGAGTTAGCACGTGGATGTTGCAGTGGTGGGTTCATATCATGTACTGGTACCCTTCTCACCTTCTGCCTTCACCTGACCCAAAGGGAAACATGTCCTCTGATAACACCTCACAGCCCAAATGCCTCCTCCCTCCAAAAGCCTCACTAATAATAAACAGCAGTCTCATACTATATATATAAAAAAAAATATAATATCTATAATAATATATATAGTCTGACACTATATATATAGTCTGATACTACACATACAATAATAATAATATATATAAAATAATAAGAATGAAGATGATATTCAAAATGGCTTGAAAAATCCCTCAGCTGTTACCATATATGGCTTTTCCAGTGTATCTAAGCCCTCAAATCCTTCCCTCTGGCTTGAACAAAAAGATTTCCACTTCTATATGCCATCTCCTTACAAATCAGACCAACAAAAATAAACAGGGCACAGCTTCCACTTGCTGCAGAGAAGAGCATGAAAAGGAAGAGGTGAAAGGTGAAGATTTGCAATAGATCACAACTCCTTATGCTTTCTGCTACTAAATTCCAGAGAGCTGTCTTCTCTTTTCCTTTTCCCTCTTCCCTCCCAAATCATTCTTTCCTTTCCTGCCTCCCAGGTCCTGGCTTCTGGATAGGAAGAGTTTTTTCCCTCCTCTGCAGCTCAGGGAACAGTCACAAAGAGAGGAGGAGTGTAAAGTCCTACCACAGTCTTATGGGTAGAAAGATTTCTTAGGTAGCTTCTTGACACATTTTCCTCATGCATTTAGGATTAAGTGACAGACTGTTTTGGGACTAGGAAATATCCCCCTCCTCCTTTAGTTCAGCCAGGCCTACTGTCTGTTTTTCCTGTCCTGTGTTTCAGAACAGAACAGAACACAGCACACATACTCAAAAAAGACATCTACTGCTGCAGGGATATTGGCCAAGTGTTCCTCCTATTTGCCTGCTGATTTGTACTTTCTACTCATTTTCCATGGACCTGATGTTGTGCAGGGCTTTGAAAATGCTTTGAGGCTTGTGTACTTGGAGGCAGGTTTCCTGCAGTAACTGCTGGATGTTCTGGTAAGGGATCTTCAAGTCAGAGAGGTCTTGGAGGTTGCTCTGACCATGAGCTGGCTGCCTGGGGCTGCAAGTAGGGCTTGAACACCGAGGTTGTTTCTGGAAGCCTCACCAGCCCTACGCTGTTCCTGTTACTCTGTCAACAGGCGTGGGCTCCAAAAGATGGAGATTAGTTCTCATTAATAAGAGCACTAAGGTGTCTTTTGGTTTTTACAAATTAACCTACAAATAGGAAGTGTGGTTTTTTGCTTCCATCTCTGGAGCCCCCAACATAAGAAGAACATGGACCTGTTGGACTGAATCCAGAGGAGGGCCACAAAGATGATCAGAGGGATGGAGCACCTCTCCTATGAGGAAAGGCTGAGGGAGTTGGGGTTGTTCAGCCTGGAGAAAAGAAGATTCCGGAGAGACCTTGTTGTGGCCTTCCAGTGCCTAAAGGGGGCCTACAGGAGAGCTGGGGAAGGACTTTGTACAAGGGGATGTAGTGACAGGATGAGGGGAATGGCTTTAAACTGGAAAAGAGTAGGTTTAGATTAAATATTAGCGAGAAATTTTTCATTTTAAGGGTGGTAAGGCACTGGAACAAGTTGCCCAGAGAAGTTGTTGAGGCCCCATCCCTGGAGGTGTTTAAGGGCCAGGCTGGATGGGACTTTGAGCAACCTGGTCTAGTGGGAGGTGTCCCTGCCTATGGCAGGGGGATTGGAACTCGATGATTTTCAAGGTCCCTTCCAACCTAAACCATTCTCTGATTCTGTGAGTCTATAATAAAGGAACAAATGTCTCTTCCATTTTTCAAGCCCCACTACATCTAGTCCCTTGCAGTACAGATGGGTGAGGTGCTGGACATCACCTGTCCATTGTCTACAGGAGGACTCCTTACGTTCCCCAGGCTTTGGGTGGGCCCTTTGCCATACTGCAAGGCTTACATAGGTTCAAGTTGTGTGAGTCTTTCACTGAGGATAGCAACCAAAATGACCAATACAACAGAGAAGCATTTATGCTTAAATGGCAGGAGCACAGCAGAATGTTTTGAGTTTTAACCTAAATCAGGTGGTCTACCTGGTCTCCTGTATGACAGCTTTTAGGACCAGAGAAATAATTTTTCCCTTGCAATCTCTGCTTTGTTTCTGCTCTCTTCCTGGCACTCTTCATCTATTGTGCAGTCCTTCTACATCTTCTCTAACTGTGCATATATACAGTGCACAGTTTGGGTAAAATTCATGGACTTAAATTAATATTTGCTTCATTCTCTGGATATTATCATTACACCATTTTCATGAATAAATAATGCAACAGCTATATTTATTTCCCTTGGCTCTGTAAATTAGTTATTTCTGGACAGACAAGGATCTCAAGAAACAAAGAAACAGAAGTGATACTGTGATTTCGTCTGTTTTGTTACAGAAAATTATCAGTGCCAAGTCAGAAATACCCATCCCAAAAGGAAAAAAAAAAATCTCCGTCTCTATACAGCAGAATATAAACATCCTGGATAAGTTTAAAACTGCCTCCAGTAGCCAATGAGTTCCCTAGGCGTGGGGCACTGTTCAGACGACATACACCCCTACATAATCGAGACCAGACTGATCTCTCTGTGAGCCTTGCTTTTGGTTTTACAAGACCACAACGGTGGCTCCGTCTAGGAACCATTAAGCAATTTACATGGCTCAGGCAATGCTGTTGGCTGTTTGCAGCTATCTCCATTTGTTGAAGTCCAGTGACTTCTGTACTTTCGCAGTCTGCTATAGGACACAAGTTCCATCGCTCATGAGCAGCTTTGCAGTCCCCGGTGCCCCTCCTCAACCAGTGACTGGGAAATGCCAAAGGGTGAGAAAGATGGGTTAGAGAAGTCACCTATGGGCCCAAGTATCCACATGGCAGCAAGAACGGAGGGAGCAGACCGCCTGGTTTTGGACATGGGGAGGAGTACATCAGCCATGTGGAGAAAAGCAATCCTCTATACCAGGAATGGGTGAAGGTCAAGAATGGGAATGAACAGAGAGTGATAGTTGAAGATGAAACACCTTCCCAAACGGGTGCAAAAAAGAAAGAATTTGATGAGGCTTCTTTCTGTTGCTGCTTCTCTCTGCAGCTGATCAAGAATGAAACCCTCACACAGACACAAACACACTTTTTCTCAATTTGGCATTTATTTCCCTCCAAATTTTCATGTGCTGGCCAAAGCTAGAAGAAAAAATGTAGTGCTTTTTATCTTCCCCTCCTATTTTCTGCATGTCAATGCACCATAAGCATCCCAACAACCGACAAGGCCGTCTCCATGTTTTTTATCGGGTAAGCAACTGAAACTATCCTTTTCAAAAACTGTAGAATGAAAATAACATCACCATTTCCCCCAGTTTTTGACTAACGCTCATGGTGATTTTGCTTGCTTAAGTACAAAAGCTGATGACAGCACCTCACTGTGGCCAAATGCCATGGACTGTGAGGTGATAAAGAATCAAATAAATTTTTCTGAGTATGTTGAGCTACAGGGCAGTCACATATAGCAATATTACCTCAGCTCTTAAGAGCCTGGAATATTCTGTTATACCACACTGATAGCCTGCCTTGATAAGGCAAAGGTTATTGCTGTGTTGCTACATCCAATTTAAAACTTTTTTTGTCATTTGGCAAAAAAGGAATTCTAATTAAGGCAGAATAAATGTACTAACTGAAAGGCAAATGTCCCTCATATTTTTTCCTTCCTCCAGTCCTGGAATTCTGCACTGAAGCTGGGGATATTTTATGAAGGTTAAACAAAATATTTGGAGCAAAGTCTGCTTTTTATAAACCCTGTCTCTGTCTAACCTTTCACTCTCAATAACATGAAGAAAAATATACAGTACCGAATGTCTGGCGGCAGCTCCCAGCCACTGTGAGACAGTTACGCCGCTGCTAAATCATGTTAGCTGGAAGTTTGCAACAGTGAGATATTCTTGAATGTTTCGTCTCTGTTCCTACACAACAATGTTTGGTGTGAGATTTTTGCTTAAATCTCCCGTTGCACAAATCTTTCCCCACTATTTATCATGACCATCCATTTTACAATGATGCTTTTAAAAGCTGTTGATGAACAATCTTTCTGTACTTGCTATTCTCTTTTAATGGAAACCTTCTGAAACCATTCCAAAGACCTCTTTGGTTTGCCTGCCAGATAAAGCCTCAGCCTGTCTTTGTCCTCCACTCCATTTTTGTTTTGTTAAATTTAGCTCTGTTTCTTGATTAGGTGCAAGTGACTGAACGAGCTTTTCCAGGATGATGTGCACTCACAAACATGTGCTTGTTGCAAGTTAAAATGAGCTACTGGATGCTTATCATCCCCTTAGTGGGCAAAAAATTTATAAATCAATGAAATGAGGTGAAAACAACTCCAAAGGTAATAAATACAATGAAATCCTTCTCTAAGCCCTGATATGGTGATGGAAAAATACTCTTTTTTTTTTTTTTTAAAGATATTTAAAGACTGTGACTGCAGTAAATCCTTTTCAAATAATAGTTTGAAAATAAATAGATAAACATTGGACAAGTTGGTAAATTGCACTCCAGTTCTTCCATGGACCCAGCAAAGCACTTAAGGTGGTGCTCAACTTTTAGCTGCTGCTGAACAAGGGCACCAATAATGGTTTCTTTTAGTTTCAGGAAAGACAGCTGTGTTTGTTTCTTTTTCTCTTTAATATGGCACAAAAGTGCCTGGAGCACTGGGTTAGATGTCTTTGTTAAACTCCTATATAAATCTAAATAATAAAATAAATAAGAATAAATTATTTTGGCCAAACCCTTTCTCTTCTTTAATTTAATAATCTGATGAGCCATTCTTTCTTGCTATCCATTGCTCCGTGTGTGCTGTGATGAAACCTATACTTCTTAACTACTCAATAAAAGCAAAATGCTTATATGAAGTCTCTATTAAGATTTATAATGCCCGTAACTATTAATTTCCTAGATTTTCAGTGCTTGGTTTTGATAAAACCTGGCACTGCATAATGATATGAAAGCGACAGCTCTGGCTCCATCTGCATCCAGAAGCACAGCCTGAAAAGGGAAGCCAGGGCTTATTCCCCTTCAGCTCACAGAAGAAATTTTCCACACTAAGACTCCTGCTAGATCCTGAAATCAAGGCACTGCTTATGCTTACCGACTCACTGTTCTGCCATATGCTGTCCCCCAGTGGAAGTTAGTGAAGCCTGCTCAGCTACCACAACCTTGGACACCATCAGACTAAGACTTCTTATGGTCCAAAGACCAATGGAAACAAAGGAAAACTCTTCTGAGGGTCTCCCCCTTGCCTCCTCCTCATCACAGTCATAGAATCATAGAATCATAGAATTGTTGAGGTTGGAAG
>RSEF01000031.1:58140510-58168581 GCA_003993805.1 Himantopus leucocephalus
AAGAGGCCAAAGTCTGTTCTCCTGAAGTCCAGGGTAGTGAGCTGCCCTAATGACCTTGGACTCCACCATCTCATGGTCATTGCAGCCAAAGCTGCCCTTGAGCTTCACATTCCCCACCAGTCTCTCCTTGTTGGTGAGAACAAGGTCCAGCATAGGACCTCTCCTCGTTGGCTCCTCTATCACTTGGACAAGGAAGTTATCATCAATGCATTCCAAGAACCTCCTGGATTGCTTATGCCCTGCTGTGTTGTCCCTCCAACAGACATCAGGGTGGTTGGAGTCACCCAGAAGGACTAGGGCTTGTGAACGTGAGGATGCTCCTCTCTGTCGATAGAGGGCTTCATCCGCTCGGTCTTCCTGGTCGGGTGGCCTATAGCAGACCCCTACTGTAACATCACCTGTCCCTTCCCTCACCTTAATCCTGACCCATAAACTCTTGGTCTGCTCCTCATCCATCCCCAGGCAGAGCTCCATGCACTCCAGCTGGTCCTTGACATAGAGGGCAACAAGATGCAGGGTCACACCTCATCCTAGTTATGACTAAAGGAGTTCCACTGATTTACACTAGCAGAGCATGTTTTGTAAATTTCTCAGTTATTTTTACTACATAGAGAAAAGAGTCAATTTTTTTTTTTTTAAATTCATTTGCTACACAGATCACCACCCATAGCTTGCTAATCTGCTAGCCAAGGTTTAGGCTGCAGCATACACTTAGGCACCAGGAACGTATTTTGAAGAAGAAAGGTTTTACAGTGGAAAGGCTGACATACTCCAAAGTATTCACAGCAAATGCAATGGAATAATGGAAAGGGAAAACATGTAAAGAACAAGATGTATTCTTACAGGAAATGCCATGAGAAACTGCATTCCAATTAATAATCGGTATCCCCAAGAGAAAGCAATTTAGCTTATTATTTTTCTTGCCCACTAATACCTTACTGTCATTAAAACTAAGTGCAACTCCTATGTTGCGGGTTTTTAAACAGATACCCTTTGGCAGAATAGTCATCTTAAGGTTTATTTTCCATGACCAGTTATGCCTGCTATTTGATTCCTTCTTCCTTTTGTGGGATTTACAGTTAAGCTGCAGATTTCAACCCAGTCCAACTTCCAAGATTTCTAGAGCAAAGCTTACTCTACCAATCAGAAGACTGAAATGCTTTCTGGCTGTTTTCCCTTATTTTGTCTTTAACTCAAAGGTACTCATTAGCCAGGTAAAGGAATACAGAACAGCAGCAGTCTGCATTTAGAGCTTTACCCAGATTTTTAAACACAAAATTTACAAAAAAGTAAGCATGCAAAAGTTTCTTAGTAGCAAGAAGTGAATTAGGATACTCATCATCAAGAATTAAACCAGAAAAAGACTGAAAACTTCACTTTCCTTTTCTATTCAAAAGGCTGGTCCAAGTCATCAGGACCATATTAAAAAAAAAAAAAAGAAGATGATTTGTAGGTCATAGGATCATAGAATCATACAATGGTTAGAGTTGGAAGGGACCTTAATGATCACCCAGTTCCAACCCCCCTTGTTGCCTCCGAAGGGGCGTGGCAACCTGGTTCAGGAACGGCACGGCGACCAACCCCAGGCCGCTCGGGCCATGTGCTCGCAGACACCAATGTGGTGGACGGCAAATGGCGTTTATTGCGTAATAACACGGCATTATATACGGCTCGGGTTTGCGACATCATTTCCGTCTGCTTACATCATGAACGAAATGCTATTGGCTAACAGGAGAGGGGTCTCAACTTTCCGTACAGCGCAACATCTTCCGGGCGCCAGACCCTAACTACCTACACCCCCTGCCCTGGGCAGGGACACCTCCCACTAGACCAGGTTGCTCAAAGCCCCCTCCAGCCTGGCCTTGGACACTTCCAGGGATGGGTACATGTAAGATACACTTAATCCCTACTCTAGGATTCACTCTTAGCATGATGAAGAGAGTGAGGGCTGTAATTCTGTTAAAATTTTAAACTAGTGTTTAGAAAATAATTGTTCTGTATGTTTGCATTTTGTATTTTGTGAATATAAATGAACCTCTTGGATATTTTAGTCAATTTCTACATAGATCATCAATTAAATGTTTGGTTTGAGGAATATATTTTGTGTGTGTAAGTACTCCCTAGGGGGATAATGCTGTTTATGTTTCTGCATTCTTTCACTTTTATGAAAAGACTGAACTAAACAGGGCAAGTGGGAAGCATGTTCCAGGCATTACAGGTCTTAGAAGACCTGAAGTGTCTAAATCATTGCAAACTCGTGGGAGTGCAACAGACTGAGTTAAAGTCAGCCTTACACAGATGATTTTGAAAGCAGATTGTGGGTCACAGCCAACTACACCTGCGGAAAAAAATCTCCAGGAGTTTGTAAGACAACTGAGCCTTAGCTGGAGAAAAAACAGTACGGTGTTTTGCCTTGCCGTGTGAATTGAACTGGGACTGTCCTTCGACTGCAGTGGCAATATTGCTGCTTGCTAACCACCCCTTTTTTGTGCCTCTGCTGTGTCCAGCTTCAGACGCCCAGAGTTGTTTGCGCTGTGCCTTGGTTGTCCCATTGCTGATGCATCGGCAACCCAGTCTGCAGATGTGAAGCAGACAAATGAGGCTGGACAATGCTGCCATCGCAGTGGGAAGGAGAGTCAGAAGACAACGGATTAGCAGTTTAAAGGAGAGGATAGTCCCATTAGCCATGGAGAGCATTTTCCATAGCAGTCATGGACGTTAATAACACTGTCAATTACACCAATTAACAGCCTTCCATGGTAATGGGAATTATAATTAGTAGGAACATTTTCCTAATTAAAACTTGAATTAACCCCAGTATCAGCTAATTAAATTAGAACCGCAATCAGTTTACTTCAGAAAAAAACATGTAAAGGTTTTTTTCTCCCATCTCTCCCTGCATCCCCTCCTCCCCCCCACCCCTGAGTCTGTCCCTAATCATCACTCTTCATGGTGCCATTTTATACAAGCCATGTACAAGCCTTGCCTGTGCTGTAGGGTTGTTCTCTCACGAGCAGCCTGCTTAGCTGCACTATCAGCCCCCTGCTAGGAATACAGGGCATGGCGTCAGGACATTTTCTGCTAAGGCGTAGCTTTCAGTCAAAGCAAGGTGAGCTAACAAAAAATGCTTTCTGCTAGCATAGCTACATTGATAATGCTGGTTTTCTGTTGGGTTTGTTGTTGTTGTGGTTGTTGTTGCTGTAAGCTGGAATAGTGGTGGATATTTCCAGCCCAGACCTAACATCATGCTATTGGTGAACTTTGTAACATTATCTGGGACTGCGACTTTCTTCTGAAGGTCGAGGTGATCGGCACAGTATTTTTTTCTCTCAGCCGTTTTCCTCCTTTGTGTATTTTCTTCTTGCATTGCCATTCTCTGGAGCAGTGTTCAGGGAATATCACGCACCCTGCGTTCACATTCTGGTCCTGCCACTACACGATTGTGGGTAATTCATTCTCCCTCCCTACCAATTTCATCATATTTGAATCAAGACAGCGATAACAAGAACATTTATAAAATACATGAAGACAGACAGGAGAAAAGTGCTGTTTCCAATTTCTCTCTTCTATGCATGCAACCATGGAATAATAAACACTCCTCTTCTTGAATTAGTTTTTTAACATAAAAAATTGCAGAGTATTACAAATTTGCATGTGCTTATTACACAGAAGCAACAGGTACAAGAAGCAGGATTTTAAGATTTGCATAGTTAATATTAATTTCAAGAAATTTAATCATCTTGCACAGCTGTTGGCTCAAAGAATTAACAGGTGTCACTAGTAAAACATTCAAAAGGTTCATTTTTATTTACTTTGTGTCAGTAAGAGTACTACTGAAGTCCCTAACAGATTACAACTGTAACGTATTTCAGAACAATATTGAAAGTGGGGAAGTCTAACATTTTTCACGTATAGATTCTTAATCTGCCCATCAAAAGATAAGATATTTCTCCCATTTTTTAAAAGAAAATGCAACTGATGTTCTATATGTCTGTGGCCTGTTCCACTGAGCCGTAGTGCCTGAAATAAAGCACACAGAGAGACAAGGTATGAGGAAGGAGAACGCACTGTTCCAGGAGCTCTGAACTGAGGAAGATTTTAATCTTAGAAGCCGTTTAGATACTACGGAGATTGTTACCATAACATTGAGCCAGTGTCAGATGGAATACATGTTTCTCCGAGATGCTCAGGAAAAATTCATATTGCTTTCCTATCATGCCAAGAAAGCACAGCAATTAAATTGCAGACATGCTTGGGCAGATCCTTCTGTGTACAGCCACGGGTCCATAAGCACAAGCAGCTTCCGTTGAAGCCAAGGCCTTGAAAAGGAGCAAGGACACATATTGCTCTAATACGTTAATGGAGGAATTCCTTGCTGTTAAGGGCATGCTGCCCTTGAGGGCCAGAAAACTTTTGAGTCCAAGCGTTATTCTGCTGGGAGCTTCACCCAAACTTTGATCATACTAATCTCACTGGCAGTTTGTCCAAGGAATTCTTTTATGGGTCATATTGAATTAAAGGTCTCATCTCACATTGGATGTACGTGAGGAAGAAGGAACGGGCCTAATGGTGTGGTGCTCTGGACTGTCTCGGCTCCCACTGACTTTTGGAAGAAATATTTAGAGATCATTGTCAGCATTTGTCATGTAAATTGCTCCAATTTCATATTGCACCAATACATCACGTCTTGAAGTAAAACAGCCTTGAAAGGATTTGTGTGTGTGGTTTGCTTTGCTTTCTGAGTTGGATAAACAGTTCATGAGTTTTCATGGGGATATTAATCTCTTCCTTGTCTTCCTTTGCCCATTTACACTAAAAGCAGTGGAATTTAAAGCTCTCTTACAAAATGGAAGCTGTCTCTGGAGTGGGAACCAGCAGATCTGAGCACGGCTTCCTTGTCAGTCTGAGCATGCCCTTCATACTGTTCGTCAGTATGTGTCTGATGACAGACACAGGCTTTTCAAGCAATTATGTTTGCTTCCACCCATTACCCAATCTAACGTCCATTAAAGTCAAGAAGGAAGACTCCTACTGATTTCACTGGTCACAGCATCCCAGCCTTTCTCTCATAATAGCCTAGTCCCTTAACTGGTTTTAATTCTGAGCTAAGATTCCTTACAGCGTGTTAAATCTGAGGATTTAGACAACCTCGACTTCGTGGAGCATAAAATTTGAGACATGATGAGTGAAAATGTACATTTAAGTGAGGAAATCAGATATATTCATCGATTACAATTATGCCCTTCACCTGCTCTATAGAGTTGGCAGAACTTTCCCTTAAATGATGAAAGGGAATTAAAAGAAAGTCTATCTCAAAACAATGAACTGTTTCAAAGCAAAGCTGAATTCCTCGAGGTTAAGCAGCAGTAAAATTGGCAATAGGAACACAGTTGAGAGGTTTAGATATGCTTGTTGTTTTGGCTGATGTCCAGTTATAAAAACATTGTCCTTGAAGCTTAGCAATTAGTGACGGTAGAATTAGTGACGGTAGAAGTAATTCCACAAAGAGATGATGGCCTTTAGACAAGTGGGTGGAAACAGGGAGGGGTGGGGGAAGGTTGCCTGCTAAACAGCCTACAGGCAGAGTGAGTTCCTTCAGTATACAGGTATTTATTTTTCTGCTAAGATGAAGTAGAAAGGAAAGGTGTCTTTCACTTTGATTCACTTCTGAGACCACATACAGAAGCTGTAAAGCTGTTGTAGATGACCATGCTGGTAAACTGCCCCGGTGCCTCTGTTTGAGACAGACATAAATGCCCCTCAAAGAAAAAAGTACTTTCACAAGCTCTTGTGTTGTGACCAGACTGAAAGACTACAGCAGAAGCCCCTTCAGTGTTTTAAGTTGCAGCAGAGGCAATGAGAGCCATCCTTAGTGACAGTGGAAGGAGGCCTGTCCCCGGGCGGCAGGGAGGGCTGGGGAAGGGTGTGCTGTTGGTCAGCAGAGGAACAAAGAAACTGCAGGGAAGGGATTTCAGGATGCTCACAGGTTTCCACCCCTGGGGCAGCATGTCAACACAGTGCTGTAACATGGAACCACTTAGTCAGCTGTCCCAGCAGCACCATTCCCGAATACCAAATTATAAGATAAGGTATTCCCTTAAAAGGAAAAAGGAAAACCTGCTTCTCTCATAAGCATTATTTTGGTTGGTCAGACACACCTAAGTTGGCCTCTTTAGAGCAAAGAAAGTATTACTGAAAAGACAGATGTCTGCAGACATTGGTGTAATGGTGAGTTCAATGACCAGAGTCAGTGATTTCTGTTCTTCTCTTCGTGCATCCCTTTTTCATCTGTTCAGTAGAAATACAAAATGTGGAACACACCTTGGAAGACTAGATCATATCCTTCATTAAGATACAGCCTCACAGATGTTAGGCAGGTTGATTTGGGGCCGTTGGGTGGGTGAGACTATAGGACTGCTTGCATCAAGCTGTTCAAAAGATGTCAAGACCCACTTGTTCTGTTCAGGCAATAAAAGAAACCAGGCAGGAACTCAAGAGAACTCAGAGGGAAGCGAAGGGAAAATATGGAGCTTGATCTCTCCTCTTTTATATATTTCCATATTTCTATACCCATCATTGGGTATGGCCTCCTATGAAAGCTTTGCTTCTCTATATACTGGTGTGTTCCCAGCTTGGAGTTCAGGTGTGTTTTATTATATTAATCTTTTTTTTTTTTTTCCTTCTACTCTGTGAAGCTGGTTGTTATTATTATGATTACAACTGTTATTTTTTCCTGGAAAATGCATAAAACATATCAGAGGGAAAGACCTTGAGCTGTGTTGGGCTTTCACAGAAAGCAGCACACTGTGCATTTGCCCGTCTGCTGGGCCTCACGGTGCTCCTCAGGACTGGACAGTGTCTTTCTTGCCTATGAACACATACATATCTAGATACCACTATAGCTGAAGATATACAGAGACAGTTAACTTTACTTGTCAAAAGAGAAGCCACCTGAATATTGAAGACAGGATTAGTATTGAAAGCTGAAACAGTTCAGCACAGAAAATGTGAACACTACTTATGTTCAGTTCTTAATGTACATGTGCCTATTTTGGACTGGTTCTTTCTTTGTTGTAGTCTTCCACCTTTCCTACATCTTTCCCAGTCTGATTTGCAATTCCATGATAGGTCACAACACAGAAGTGCAGGAGTGGCTGGAACAGATCAGACTGAGGGTCCATCTACGCTGATACCTTTCGATGGTGGCCTAAGTAAGAGTGAAACTAAGGGCAGGAACAAATTATATTTCCCACAGCAGCCTCCCAGGCATCAGCTACTTTAAGCTCAGGTTTTACCTGGTTCAGATGCAGTCTCTTTGCTTGTGATAAACCCTTCTCTTCCCTGAAACATGAACAGCTTCCAGTCTGCCCTTGAAACCACACCAACTTTCAGAAGCCATGATTTTCAACTTTCTGTTGGCATCTTGCAGCTTGTAATTTTGAGGCAAGATGTATTTCACATCCAGACGTTCTGGTGAGGCTTCTTCCACAGTACAGGTGAGTGCCAGGACATGACCTGTCTCCTCTGAGCCCAGTCTATTTGGGAAAACCCCATTTATTTGAGCTTTAGAGACCTAAATACAGGTGAATGAAAAGTATCCTCCTTAGAGGGGCTGGAGTCATCAGTGTTGACGGCAAAAAGGTGAAATCTTTGCAGGGAATTTTATCCTATTGAATAACACTTATAGGAAGAAAAAAAACAAGGCTAGACACTTCAGATTGTTGCTGTCATGGCTGACACGTGCTGAGGTAGAGAGTCAGGATTTATTCCCTGGGAGGCTACTGTTTTTCATAGCTAAAGGAGAATGAAGGAAATATGTGTAATACAGCACATTGTGTAGAGGCTTCTGAGAGGTGGGGGGGAGGGCTAGATCTGTACTGAAAATGCCTCTTCTACCTTGACAGGCACAGAAGCCCAGGAGAAAGATATTAATGTGATCTTCAAAGAAATTGCCACCATTTGTCAGGTGCTTCCAGAAAGGGAAGAGGGTAAAACTACAGGAAGGAAGAGAAAGTAGGTCTCCAGTTATTTAGTTTGGATGCTATTTTAGCTTCCTGTGTTTCTGGCAGTAGCTCATCACATCGCAGATCTTCTCAGGTTCGAATTCCTTTGACAACGCATTTCTCATGGTCTTCGTCCAAACTACACCAGACCTCCAGGTAAATTTAGGCTATTGGCCTCCAGTGCTGTCATTTTTATGGCTTTCACTGGCACTGACTTAACTTTAAAATATCACACTCCTGAGATACATACAATTCATATGTCTGTATATGTTGAAACAGTCCTTACCTTAAATAGAATGTTGTATTAAAATGTCTACATTTGAATGATTATGAAGCGGAGCCTATTTTATGACTTCAACTATTTTCCACGTTATCACATATATCAGACTGCATATTCACCTGAAATTAGTCATTATTTTTAAAGGTTTTAGTGTCCCTTCCTCTTTTTTTTTTTTTNTTTTTTTTATTTTAAAAAAGGAGCTAAAATATATATATATATTTTTTTCCCATTGAATTATATCTAGAAAGCTTTTACATTGTCCAGGAACATAGGGTATAGAAAAGTTGAAAATAGTTACAACCGCTACTGCGAATTCAGCACTTAAATGCTGGAATAACTGGCTATAATATCAATGTCTGCAAAGGAACACAAGTCCCTTTTTTTTTGTTGTTTTTCCCATTTAGTGAAGTCATTAAATTATGTGTCTTTCTAAAGGATTTGATATAGGTCAAAATGAATCAACACATGATGCATAAATGACTTAAGCTCAACATCTTATGCTGCATAGAAATTTGGACTAAATGATCACTTTAGCTCTTTCTGGCATTCAGAATTTATAAATAGCTACCTGCTTCTAGTGATTTCTTAGGAGTGAAATTTGGCTTGTTGGATTCATGTGTGTCAGCATCAAAGCGGACGGCCTATTCAGGCAGACACATATAAAATCTGGCACTGGTTGAGCATTGGCTCAATTATTAAGCTCAAACAGAGTTTAAAATAACACTTTTGGCCTGCTTGAGATTCTGTATAAGTCAAATGCCAATTACATAAGTCTGTAATATTAGGCGTTACACCCTCCATACCGTGAGGTTTAGTATAGTAAACTGTTTATCAGTTGAAAAGCATGACTCAAAAAACTCCGAGCGTATACACAATACTTTTTTATACAAGACATTAAAGCAGGCTTCTATTGAAAAAATAGCAGTTTACAATGTCTCAAGTTATGGGATTACATACCTCTCTGGAGGGGAAGAAAGCCTTAGGTGACTTTGCTTGTTTTACTTTCTCTTTTCCTGGCAGTAGGGAGAAGACGAAACAAACCCTGATTTTTTCAAATGCTATAAAGGTAACCAAACCATCATTAAATCCCCGAGCCATTTGTCAAACTCTGCTCATGCACAAATGCAAACAAGACTGCCTACAAATTAATTCCATTTATGCTCTATCACAGAAAAAAACGCAATCTCAGTAAGAGCAAAGTAAGAGCCAAATAATAGCTGTGTTGAGCTCTGTGAGAAAACCGCAAGTGTTTTCCCTTTTGTTCCCAGGAAAACTGTTAAATATGGTCATTTTGAAAGAAAAAAAAAGTCTTTAGAAAAAGAGATATAAAGATTTTTGTGGCTTTGCAACTGGAGAAAACCATTTTAATTTTTTTTTTACATGCTTATTTTCAAGCCAACCTTCTGTAGGACTCGTCACCTGTGCCTCTCACGACTCATATTTCTGCAAATGGAGAGGTTTGTATAATTTTCCTATTGATATGGAGCTGCCTCCGGATTGAAGTCCTGGCTCTAACATGACTCCTTAACAATGATCACCAACTGTTCTTAACACCTGTGATTGAAACACACCAGAACTGGGATGAGCTTGGACCCCTGGAGCAGGAGATGCAAAGGAGCATCTGAAGTATGCAGCACACTGGAGAGTGAAGCTGACCTTTAGAGGCTTAAGGTGGAGCCCAGGAAAAATTTGTCCTTCATTAGTGGAAGAACAACTGCTCTCTGCAACTTTGCTTCCAGAAATTGCACAGAGCTGGAAATTCACTGGTGAGTACGAGTGCCTTAACCTTACTACCCCCATCACACTTTCCCTGACTTTCTCTGCAATTTCAGAGGTGAAAGAGCTCCTCGAGTGTGAAGAAATCTTTGCTCTTTGTGCAGATCCTCAAGAAAGATTGAAAGTTAATCCCAGAGGCCATTTGTAGCAGGCTCCCTTGTACAAAGAGACAGGAGCAAAGATGAACTGGGACCAAAGTTTAATTTGAGGACTCCTCTTCCTTCTTTTCATGCAAAATGGCAGAAAAAATAGCCAATTGTTGACAGTGATTTCACCTCTGAAATGTAGTTGCACAATATATAATTGTAGGAGCAGTACTGTTAGTTAAAATCAGTTACCTTGCTGATTGGAGAAGAAGAATTTCTCCACTGCTCCGGTGTAATCAGTCCCCTCCATGGCGTACTATGGTGGAGTGTTGGAGTATTTTGGCGGAGCAGCCAAGCCTGGTTTTCCTCGCAGAAGCTGGGGCGTGTTTGGTCTGATGGGAAACACCCCATCTCTTGAGGACTGCTGATAACTTGCCTGAGCGACTCAGCCAGGGTTGTGGTAGGAGTAGGGCAGGGGGGGCTGCTCCGCTTGGGAAGTGTCTCATTGATGAAGAGGAGAGTGCCTGTGCTGCTCAGTCTGTGGATGCTTCCCTGTGTTAGGGCTTCCTCCATCACGTAAGGATGGTGGTCCCGGCAGAGACCTTATGCCCTCGCTCTCTTTAGATGCACGTTTCCTGGGGCATACCAAGGGTGTGATGATTTTAGCTCGATCTCTTTTAAGACTGTGATTTTTCTTACTTGTTAATGTCCAGGAGACCATATTCTTTGTTCCTAATCAGTTATAAAGCCTATGACCCAAGCTAACTCAGAAGTGAATTTAGCTTCAAACTCTCCCCAGCTACATACCTAAGTTTCGGTACAGGTTGTTGCAAATGTTTTTAATGGCTTTGGCTGTTGGAAGGTATTTCTGAAATACTTCCCAACTGTGCCACATGTGCTCAAATAAAACCTTCAAGCCTGTTCTATAGACCTGAAAATGACTCTGGAAACCAACCGCTAAATGGAAATTACAGCTCTTGGCCCTGCGTTGAAAATGGACTCGCTGAGGAACAAGACAGAACGCCAGTGTCTGTGTGCGCAGGCACTCCAAGACTCCCTTGGCTTCCCTCCACCCCCAGGTTCTGAGGTAAGTGCTGTGCCAGCACAGAACTTCTTTCCCATACTTATGATTTTTTTATGCAATGCAGCATCATGATCTATGCATGTGGAGCAGTAATAGACCATAAATTTAGAGGAGCACGTTACTCTGCACAGGGACTACACCTCTGGGTTGCAAAAGTGTTTCTCACAAGAAGCCACTTCAAATGCATGGAGAACAGCCTCAGAGCAATCCCCTGTTTGTGCTGTTCAATTTTGCAGCAAAATTTTGTTCAAAATTGTGCAGTACAATTAGACCTGATCTTCACCCTCACCTTTGAGTATCTCTGCAGAGATCCCATGCAGATTCAACTGTTGAATCACAATTGTAATTAACCATCTCGTTTGTTTGTAGACATTTGTAGCAGCTGTGGAGGGGAAAAAGTGAATATGTTGCCTAAATGGAACAGAAATGTCTGTCCTGTCAGGCTTTCTAACCATTTTTCCCAAGCTACATTTAATCTTGAAAAAAATAATCTTCATTATAAATCAATACATACCTCATTAGAACAGACTGAGCAGTTGCACTAATGGCTCGCATTTAATTGACATAACTGGGTAAAGGAAATTAACAGTGTACCAGAGCAATATTGGATTACCCAATGTCATTAATCCTTTTTTTAATAAAGGAGCTTTGGAAAATTACTTTGGGAAAAAGAATTTACAATGTCAGGTTTACTCACTGTTCTTACCAATATAAAATACCAGGTTCATTGGCCATTATCATTAAATTAGACAGGCACAGAACTCCTGGTGGGAATGATATATAGAGGGGTTAGATGGAAAGGCTCATTTCTGACTGTGGGAAGATCAAGGATCATGACAGAGACACAAGAAGGCAGCAGCCCAGCAAGCTGTATGATTAACTCTGCACTGTGGGCTATCCCCAGCGTTATCAGTGGCACTGCTCACATTACGTCCAGTTAAGCACAGTGTAGGTTTTATTTTTGCTTCTGTGGGAAATGGTAGTTCAAGTGTTATTGATCCCGTAATACACATGTCCAGATGAGGCTCAGCGTAACTGGCGTCTTACTCATAGGAAGTGTGGAGTCCAGTTTCAGCCTGGTCACTGGTGGGCAATCCTGCTACAAGGGCATTTTTAAATCTTTTAGTGCTTAGGGTCTGCAAGGTTGCTAGTAGAAGAGCTAGTGGGACATTGTCAAGCAAGGAATTCTATTTTAAAAATTTTTCTTTAAATGGCATTTATCAAACACTAAATAATGCATCATATAACAAACACTTACTTAAAATATGTGGCTGACAATACAGTTATTAAATATATGAAATAAAATACCTTAAAGAAAATATATAAATTAAATATTAATTTTCATACGACTTTTCTCTAAATCAGCTCTCAAACACTGCTCACTTTCACGTCCTATCAGTGGCATGGGTCATACAAACCTTGTGAGCAGGATGGTTTTGAATTTTCCATCTGATTACCTTAACTGAAATGCACCTCGCAAAGGCACGATCTCTCAGCAGGCGTGCTTCTCTGTTAATGGCCTGTTTTACCTCCCAAGCTCTCTTTTACGCCTTACAGTTGTGGACCTGTTTACATCTATGTGGACAAGTGTAAAGTGAAGATCCAATAGATATAGCTCATTTTGGCACTCCTCATGTTGACGCAGCTCCCATATGCTCAAAGTCTTAGCAAGGTTAAAGTGGTGGTTAATTAGAACATTGAAATGAAAAGGTAGTGATGTATATGTTTACGGTTGGACTTAATGATCTTAAAGGTCTTTTCGACCCTAAATGATTCTATGATTCTTGATTCTATATTCAATACACTGGAAAAAAGGTATGATGCTGCGTTCCCAGCACAGCCCCACCTTGCCCTTGAGCACTTTCTGACCTTGCCTGCCACATGTGTCAGGAGGAGATGAAATACTCCGTGTCGCAGAGGAGATGCACAGCACAAGCTGTTTGCTGGCCATCCTGCTATGGCTGCAGTGAAACCTGAAGTCACTTCCCTGCTAGAAGTCAGTAACTACAGAGCTACTGCCTACTGAAACTACCCAACACTTACAACTCTGCCCATCAGGAATGACATTTACTCCTAATTTTAGGGCATGCTGACACGTCTAGGAATAGTTGTATCAAAGTTGTATTTAACAGAGATAGAAGGAGAAATATCTACTTAGGAAGACAGCAGAGAGCCCCCAAGTGATGGAGCAGATCCAGTGCGTGCAACCTGATTTCTTGCAAACTAACTTTGGAAATTAAGTGAAAGGCAGGGGCGGGAAGGGTTGGCAGCCAGGTTACCTGTGCGCCCTCCTCTCCAACACTGCAACGCTTCCTCCTTAATCACTGAATTAGAGAATGGTTTGGGTCAGAAGGGACCTTAAAGATCATCTGTTTCCAACCCCTCTGCCATGGGCAGGGACACCTGGGGCTCAAAGCCCCATCCAGCCCGGCCTTAATGTGATTTGCAGACCCCTTTGAAGTATCCAAGGTGTTTTTAATCCCAAAGGACAGACAGTAAATGGAGACACTGGCTATAAACCCGGAGGGTTTTACAGGAGTATGTAGGAGCACAGGTCACCTGACTTACGTGCAGAAATGCCGAGGAACGTAAAGCATATTGTGGCAGGTAAAACTATTTTTTCTCCAGGTTTAACACTTAAAAAGGACACCAGGCTTCCTTATTTCTTTTCCTTTATTACCTTGAATTAACACCTTACCTGAATTACATCTGATATTATTATATTGCAAGATAAGAATTTTGTTTTATATGTTGCTGGGTTGCTTTTCTTTTTTTTATTTTTTTTGTGTGTTGTGCCTGGTAGGTAGTTGAATTTCTTACTGTAAATAATATCAATATCTAATTCAATGAAATTTAAAAAAAAAGCTAAGTAAATTTTAAACGGGAATATTTTAAAACTTTTTTCCTCCTTATATATCTTGGGGTTTTTTTAACTGTTAAAATTAAAGTGGTGTTTGTGAGGTTTGTATAGCATTTGTGGTAAAAAATAAGATTTTTGATGCTTTCACCAAAAAATTGAAACTGAAATAAAATAATTACTTTTTACAGCAGGCAACGTTAGTAACAATTCCATTTTTCCATAAGCATTCATCTTGATCAAAAAGTGCTTGATGCTATTCTGAGATGTAGTACTTGAAAAAAATGTGACAGATGTGGTTATTATGATACCAGATAAAAAATTCAGAAGCCTAAAAAATTGCAATATGGTCCTAGGAGATCTAACATTAACACTATTCAATTAGAAAGGCCCTCATTAGACAAAATCTTTGACCTCTTAGTACTTCTTATCTATCTTCTTATATTCAGGAGAAGTTTTCATTGTCTGACGTATTAAAAGCAGGGTCTCAGCAGCACTCAGTGCAAAAATCTGTATATTTATGCCAAACTAGACACAGTCTACGTCAGGGAGTCTCTTTCTTCATGCAAATTAACATTTAAAAAACTCACCTTTTTTCCCCCCTATATATCAAAGGCACATACTCTGTGCACTCTAATGTGTAGACAAACTTCGTACAATTACAATTTGGTAAGCATGTCTTCTCGTTAAAAAACACTACTTACTGAAAGCAGACTTCTTACTTGGACTGCTGCTTAATTGGAGAGATCCAAAATAAATACACCCTAACTCATGACAGTTTCATAACATATGATTTATAGCTTTATATACCAAATGGATAAAATAATCCACTGTTTTGATTTGATAACAGTTCTTGATGTTTTCTAATAAAAACGAGACCAAGCCCTGCACTGTGCTCATCACGTTCTGAGCATGGCTTTCCCAGTTCACCAACTCACATTTCCTGGGCTAACAAGAAAGACATAGACCGAGTCAGGTATTGATTAAACTAAGTAATTTGCAAACAACCCTTTAGTTGAAAGGTGGCCAAAATGCAAAGCGAGCTTCAAGAAAGTGAGGCTAATGCAACAAATTCCAATTGGGAAAAAAGTTGAAAACTCTGGAAGTGACTAATTCACACAAAAGCTGAAACAAACTTCTTGACTTTTGTTGTCTCGTGTAATTTGTATCACTAATAATGTAAATGTAAGAACAACTTCAAGGACAACTTCTCCCTTATTTATCAGGCTAAAAAGTTCTTAGAGCATTGCTTTGACTTTTTCCCCCGTTTGCCACTTTCAAAATACCAATAATCATGATCCTGGTCTTATTTTACTGGAAGGCTGATGGAAAGATATGTTAGGCATATTTATTCTGAGCAGTGACATTTGAATAAGAAGGGGCATAAGGGTAAAAAAATAAATGTTATTTTTGTTGAATACCCAGTGAATAGGAAACAGACTGTTAATGTACCCAGAAAACAATTAAACAGTTCAACTGAAAGCCTTTTTCTCTCTTGCAGTTTCTTGAATTTGACTTCCTTGAGTTTGCACTGCCAGTATTTCTCCCACTCCCCATTCAGCAGAAACTCGCCTGAAAGATCCTCTAAAATTCTTCCTTCCACTGGCGGAGTCAATGCAGAAAACATTTTACCAGCACAGCTATAGTGGTAAAGACTGCGATTTTACATCAATACATAATTTGGGTAGCAAACCCCATTGAATAAGAATGTTTTATAGTGACATGGCACTTCAAAGACTCAGAGAGCTTACTGACCTCCCCATACTTACACATGGAGTTTGCCAGTTTGCTACCATACCTAAAACTGGCACATTTTTGAGGCTAAGCTGAGGGTTACTCGATGCCACAGGCATAACACAAAGCCAACGTTAATGAGGTGGCCTCTTCCTAGTGGACTTCCCCTATCTAGCACTAAGTAACTATTTAGATGGAAAAAGATACCAAAGAAACTACTTGCTTAGGAAGACATCAGATATGCTTTGACATATAGCAGGCATATACGATTAAAGAGAAGACCAAAAGATATTTAAGATTGTACAGAGCAGAAATGTCATGTCCAGAAGAAAAATCAGGGGAAACCAAAAATTTGCATAGTTTGACCCAGGTTTGTAGCCAAAGTTTTAAGCAACAACTTTGCCATCGCTGAGTAGGTGCTTACTTCTATGCATGGTGGTGTTAAGGTTTTGAAAGCTGGAGAGGGACTTTTTACAAGTCCATGTAGTGATAGGATGAGGGGTAATGGCTTCAAACTGGAAGAGAGTAGATTTAGATCAGATATTAGGGAGACATTTTTCACTCTGAGGGTGGTGAGGCACTGGAACATGTTGCCCAGAGAAGTTGTGGATGCCCCATCCCTGGAAGTGTTCAAGGTCAGGTTGGATGGGGCTTCGAACAACCTGGTCTAGTGGGAGGTGTCCCTGCCCATGGCAGGGGGTTGGAACTGGATGATCCTCAAGATCCCTTCCAATCTAAACCATTCTATGATTCTACGATAATGGTCATAAATAGTTGCAGGATCTAGGCCAAATTTTCAGCAGACTAAGACAAGCAACTTATAATTTCTGTGTAGTAATGAACGAAATGACTTGACACATAGACAGAGCCACTGGTGGCTCTCCAGGTCGTGGCTACACTGTATTTCTACACGTCCCTGCAGAACTGGCCTGTGAAAGGATGCTAAACTGGAGAAAACCGGGAAAAGCTCTCCTGTCCCCTCCTGCACACAAAAGGGCCCACACTGCTGACAATGGAAAGGGTGATAGTGGAAATGGATGACAGGGTGCCGGCTTGGGCAGAAATGTTCAGCCACTGTAAAACCGCCCCATGGGTCTTTGTTATCTTCTTTGCATTAGAAAAAGTGCAAAAAGGGCGTATGCGTGCCTTTCCATACATACAGGTGCTCCTACTCCTCCAGGAATACTAGATAGCCCATGCACTTCTTCTGGGATATTTTACTTCTGAGGAACAACAACCAGCTGAAAGATAACTTGTCAGTGATTGACCACCTTCTGCGTTAGAGTGGGAAACAGGAGACCTCACACTTCTACCAGATTGACTACCATTGCTTCCAACGGTATTGACTACCATTGCTAGACCAGCAAAGAGCACAGACCCTCAATCTTCAGCAGAGGAAAGTTAGGCAGTCCAATACAACATAGAAACGTTTTTCCACAACAACTGTGTACCAAACTTCAACACACAACCAGGTTCTGAACAACGCTGGGTGAATAATGAAAATTAGTGTCATGGGTAGCCAAAGACGGAGAAAATCATGTGCAAGATGCAAATTCATTGGGCATTCTGGCACGGACAACGTGCAACAGAACCAGCCCTGGCTGTCTCATCGATGTCCTACTGCAAATTCAAAGCTTGTTTTGCTGTATTTAGTAAAGAATCCCCATCTCACTGTACCGTGTGCAAGGGATTTGTACACAGTGAACTTAGTTCTGAGGTAATTCCCATTCATCAGCAACAAAGCTCTGCACAAATATTTTTTCCCTCTGAAGTTCAGGCCTGAAATTGTAGCCGCTGCATTTTTTTTTTCAAGACAGACAATCAAAAATATGCTGGAAATTCAATGCTGTGTCAGATGACTTTAAAGGTTTTTCCAGCACTTTCCATTTCCATGCAATAATCCATTAAATAATTTCTCTCAAGATAAGATCAAATGTGGTTAGAAGCTAAAATTCTGTGTTTAAATTAACCCTGACCTCCTTCTCTTTTTGTCTTCAAAAAGTCTGCCAAATTCTTTCTTACTGTCATACATTTAAAGGTCCATTTGTCATCGGTATAAAGTGACATAACAATGAATTTGCACTGCTTTTTTTGTCTCTCTTAAGGGAGACAAGAGAATATTCTTGTGCCAACAAGAATACGCATGCAACATAAGGGGGCTGTGGGGGGAATGTTTGTTGTCTGTATAAAACAACTAAGAAAATTCTCATTCCAACAGATTGAAGGCCCTTATGTCAACTGAAGTCTCCAAGGCTTTGTACCATATTTGATTCCTAACTTTTTTTTTAAGATTAGTTCATTTTCCTTTCCATAAGCCTAAAAAAAAATGTTATTGTTTTTAAAGGTTTTTGCTTATTTTAATTTTTTCTAGAACCCTGATAAGCAGGAATTTTCTAAGGTTTTGCTGAAATCTCCAACATATTTGTTATGAGATTTTACAGCTTACTTAAAGAAAGTGGCAGTTTAAATAGTCAACAAAGTCTTCTTTTCACCCAAATGTTCGTTGTACAGTGGAAGTAAATAGCAACGCTATCAGATATAATGTAAGCAGTTAAAAGGTATGATTAACCCCCTTTATTCTGCATTGCTTCACCTTTGCCCTTACACTTTCAACGGATTGTCACTTAAGTGAAGAAAGAACACAAACCCAGCCCCTCCTCAACCCTTTCTCATAAATATATTAGAAAAAGGACTGAAGGTACTCTTTGCCATACAGTTTAAAAGGCCGATCCCAATAGCAGGCATCCGGGGTAAAAATGACTAGAAGACACACATCTCAAGGAACTGTACAGTTTGTATCTAACACACAGCCAAAGCTTAATGCAATGAGAGAAGGATACTAAAAATTAAAATCTTGAGTTATAGGAGAAAACCTTTACATTATCAAGCTTTCTGGTGAAAAGCTGAATGTGTCCATGGCAGCTGAAGTGACAAAGGCTTCTACATAGAGCAGAAACATTTTGTTTCATTTAAACAGGCTGTTCAGACCTTTCAGCTGAAAAAAGAAAAATGTACTTGGGGTAAAAATCAGATGGTTTTAGACCTTGGGTGCGTAAAATTTGAGGCCAAAAGTAATAATTTCGCATGACACATTTCTTACTTCCAGGGCAGTTATTTGAGTTTCTGGATTCTGATCGATAAACTAAATTAAATTCAGGGGTAACTGAAAGACAAATAACTGACCCTCATTTCTGTTACTATGGATAATTCGGTCACTGCTGTGAAAATAATGCCACTGGATAGGAGCAATAGGTGAGCTAGGTATAGTTCTGTTAAATCATATGTAACATTCAGAAAAAGCCATGTTCTTGAAGCAGCATCTCTGCCCACTGCTATTATCCATATGCCAAGCAGGATGCTCATTTACAAGGCCATGAAACAGTCAGAAATATACATGAGAGTGCAGGATAACATGGTATTGAAAGCTAATAGATAAAACCCTTATCTATCAGAAATGGTCAAGAACAGCATTGATGCTGCAATTAGTTATTAAAGGGAATTTGTACTGTTTGTCATATTAAAGGAAATAGTGTAAGTTGCCTCTTTTTCATTCTGCCTTATATCTGTTTTAAACTTAGGAAGCCACTTCAAAGACCCATAGACGTCCAAAGGGAAATATCCCAACCCTGTCTCTCTGCATGGAAAATATGAAACTATTGAGGGGGGAAACCTCAAAAATTTATTCCCATCTTCAGACAGATTCTGTCTGTAACTTACCCTGGCTACAGAAATATGCCCCTCCTGGGACTGCAATGGGAAAATCCCACCCTCTGTCTCCTCTCTCCCTCCCCATCCATTTCTGTCTTCTGTCTCTGACAGGAGAAGGGCTGAGCCTTCGTCTTGGTCAGGAAGATAAACTGATTTAATTAAACCAAGGTAGATTCAACATTCCCCTCATATTCTGCTCCAGCTCAACAGCAAGACAGCTCCTACACAAACTGGGGGTCACCTCCATTGCCAAAGTGCATGTTAGAAAGGGTTTGAGTGCAGATGCCTGAAAAAAATGGGTTTTGGGTGAGGATTTTTTTTTTTGTTTTGTTTTTGTTTTTCAGGAACACAGCACTTCCTCAACACAAGAATATATTCTTCACCATTTCCATGTGTTTCCATCAAAAGTACACCAAATATGCCTGTATACCTGCTCTATCCAAAGCTGAAGTTATTTCTTACTGGGAATTTTATTGTATTATTCAAAGTGATATTTACCTTATTTAATGGAGAAGCAAAAAAGAGAAAAGAAAAGAGAGAAGCATCAAAGCTGAGCAAATCTCCCTGGGACACCATTTAAGTAAAAAGAAATAAATTTGCCCTTTTCTGCCTCCTTTACAATACAAGCATTTAAATTTTGACATTTTCTCATGGGATATGAAATCTACTTTCTGACCAGCTGTAGATGGGACATCTTGAGCAGCTGTAAGCCCTGGTGTAGCACAAATCACATTTAAAGACTCCTTGACAAACCAAGTAAGGACAGTGTCCTTCAGAGGACTCGAAGATGCCGCAAGGGTGGGCATGATGAACACCCTGACAAGGGAGATGGGAAGATTGAGGACCAAAACCGTGGATGGTGCAGCAGCAAACTGGGAACTGGAGACCTCGCTGGCAGCCTCAAGGCAACGCGCTTCAGAGCTGTACTTTGTCTCAAATGAGAAAAGTTCATCTGCTGACCCTTTCCAACCCATGGCTGGGTACATCATCAAGTGCCAAGGTGTTCCCTGGAAGCACCACACAAATATCCAGGTCACTGTCTCACCGACCTCAGCCAGGAGCAAGGAGTAAAGCACGGGCCCCAGCTCTGAAAAGGCATTAGCACAAGCTATTTCTTTTATGACATGGCCATCTGTTTCTGTTTGAGCAGAGCTCTTTGTTTTCTTTATGTTCTTGATGATACCTGGGAAGCCCAAAAGTCCTTTTGCAGAAGAATTTGAGTCCTTTGGGATTCCTTGCTGTCATGCCTCCTATACGGCAAAGCAGAAAGCCCATGAAATGAGGTAGAAAAGAAGTATTAATCATCAAGAGAAGGGAGGACTGAGTGAAAACAGAGAAAACGTAATTTATGAAGTTCATTTATCCCACAATACTTTCCATATGCTTATGCTCAAGGGGAGATTTATAGCGTTGTGTGCAGTCTTACCATTACTTAAGTACCGACCCTGAAAACAAGTAATGTAATTTCACTGAAATGGCTGCTGTCTTTCGCTGGCCTTTTTCTGTTCTTCCCCAGCCACTTTTCAGCCGCTGCATTCCTCTCCCACACCTTGGCCGCACCTCCAGCTGCTGTGTGATGGGGGCGGCAGGGAAGGACAGCACAGCTGCCTTAGCTACAGAGCCCAACGTCCCAGGAAGGGGCCAGGCAGCGATGCTGGTGGGCTGCACCCCTGCTCCAGGGTGCTGCCGGTTTGTACATAGAGGGCCGAAACAGAAGCGAGATTTACCTAGGAGAATGAACCAAGAAGCAAAAATTTCTGTTCTCCCTCTCCCAACATGTTGCCTGCTGTCTCGGCGGGGTGCGCAGACCAAACTTTCCGCCCTCTCACAATGACTACAGCAAGTCTGCCTGGTGCGTGGGGCTTTGACATTGAAAATCTTCTCTTGATTACTGGGGGAAGAGAAATTCGTACATCAGCATGCAAAACCCCTGTGAGATCTGCTGTGCAGTGGGGAACTGTGACACTGTTAATGCCCACTGAAATGCATGTGGTATGGTAATATTTTAACAGTGGTGTTGGAGTTTGGTATAAGAACTACTGTTGTTGAGTAGAAATGGAGCATGCTACACCAGTGATGAAAAAAAGAGGGGAATATCGGGGTAATTTACTCCTCACGTGCAATGTTGGCCTCCAGTGAAGCCCAGGATTAGCCCTTGGCATGGAAGGGAAGTGGTGGGACAGGTTCAGCAGTTTTAAGGACGAAGAGAAGGCATGGGAGCAAGGGTGATGAAACACAAATAGAAGGGTGGATGGTTGGCAGGGTCCCCATGGCAGGTACTTGTGCGGGTGAAATGAGTGGGTTACGTTGTGTATGGTTGATTCCCACGGGTAAGTGGCAATGCAGGAGCCACAGATGGATCCACCACGACAGGAAAGAAGGAAAAGACCAGTCCTCACAGAGGTGGCATTTTTCCCAAGTACAGCATCCTGGCTGTATATTTAATCCCAGCACTAAAAGAAGCTGTCTTGCCACGGCACTGCTGCCAATCCAATGCCTTTACCCCACACGATCCTTCACTTTGGATCACGGTTACATTGCTTTTCTCCTACATGGATTTTAAGCAGGTTTAATCAGTCTCAGACAACACTCTAGCAGCTCTCAGTATCCTGACACCTTGCAAAAGTCTTCCCTTTAAAAATAAGATGGCAAGTTGTAGATGCACTGACCTTTCCCCTGAGTACAACGGCAATAACTAAGATATGGGTCCTTTCCCTCTTCCTGGGACGGGGAAGAAGACAGAGCGTGTACAAGAGGTCACTTAGACCTCCCTGTTCCTGACAGCATTTTTAAAAAAGGCTACAGAACAATGGAGGGACACCAAGTTCGAGAGCAGTGCTCCATTGTCCTGCTGCTCTCTACAGCCCTCCAAACAAGCAGGGGGAGCGTAAGAAGGCAGGTATAGCACCATTTGCCACAGGCAAGCCCCTGAGGACCTGACTTGACTTCCAAAACAGAAACTAACAAGACCATGGTTCTCCACAAGCCTGGATATTTCGCTTGTGCATTTAAGAAAATGCTTAGTTCTTCAATTTTGCTAAACTCGTGGGCACAGTGACGCCCAGTGGCAGTGACTTCCATAGCTGGGTTGAACTTGCTGTGCTACAGACAGACGCCTTTTCCTCTCCTCCATGTGCTGCTCTTCCTCACTGCATTTCCAGACCATCGCAGCAGACAGAAGCAAAAGGAGGCCCTTCAGCTCCTAAAATAAATACTTCCCTTTATGCCCACAAGCTGCGACAGCTGAGGAGGCAATAGATTTCTTGGCTGCACTGAGGCTCCATATGAAAAGGTTTGTATATGTACAAACCTTGTCACCACAGGGTAATGGCTCTTCCACATTACAAGATGCATTTTCCTCTCACAGTGTTCCTGGGAAATAAGGATGTGCTGTCATTCCCGTTCTGGAAATGGAGGCTGAATCACAGGCAGTCTGAGCAACTTACTTACCAAAGGGGACAACAAGCAGAAGAGGCCATTAAGTCACCTGCCTAGTGCTTTCTCCTTTAAACCACATTCCCTCCCTGTTTTCCGTGCTGAGGTGAAGGCAGTGCTGTGGGGCCAGGTTTGTGCTGGGTGCGCACTGACCCGCTGCCAGGCCCAGGGAAACGCAACTCCCCATTCAGTGTGCAACCACCACGTGTGGAGGGGGCGGTGCTGGGACAGCAGGCTGGCTACCTGCTTGGGAAATGCATAGCTGACCCCCTCACTTGCTCATTAATCCCTTTTCTGATCATGTACCTGCCTGTCTGCTCCACCCCATGCAGGGATGCTCAGAAAACATTTGCCTGATTTTTGGCACTGTCTCTTTCTATGGGTCTTCCCTTTTCCTAGGCTAGGGTCCCCGCTGCCTCTGCAGATAGCCTGATGCATTAAGCATTTTAGTCCCACGCCTGCCTCCCATCAGACTTTTTCCCTCGCTCTTGTCCTCCTGCCGTAACTCGCTGCCATTCCCGATTTGCATCCCGAGTCTCACATCCCGCTGGTTTGCAGCGGGGAGCCCGAAGCAGGGAGCCCCGGGAGCGCTGAGCCAGTGAGAGGGGAGCTCGGCACTGCATGGGGATGCCTCTCCGAAATAACTCCCCCCGCCAGAGCAAAGCTACCTGCGGCAGTCCCCGGGACGTGACGCCTGGCTGCTTGCCCAGCCCCGTCCCGCTCCTGCTCCGCAGAAAAAAACACGGGAGGAGATGGATGTCCCTGGGGCAAAGAGCCTCCAGCTAGTGGCCATAGGACCAAAGCAGAGCGGGCAGGTCCCGGCGCTGCTGGATCAAGCCTGGTGGATCAGTTGCCATGGAAACATGCTGGGGAAGAGGGATGGTAGCCACGGGAACAGAGAGCATCCCTACTCACCCGACTGCCGGGATGGGGATTTCCTCCTCAGCCCATGCACGGAGGGGTGTGTGAGCGATGGGGTGAGACGGTGCTTGCTGCTTCTCCTCTGGTCTGTATCAGAAACCGTTTTATGAGGTGGAGCTCCCAGCCCTCTTCATTTATTTGGGTTTTTCTTCTCTCCTGATTTCAGCCTCCTCTCTGGAGGCTGTGAGGAGTGAACTGGAAGTATGCCCCAGTGCTGCTTCCAGGCAGAAAGGGAAGCAACTTATCAATGCACTTTCTTGGAAAATATAACAACACCCTGTATGGGTACCTACACCAAGCTGTTAGGCACGCTCACTGCAAACCAGAAAATGAAAATGCAGCAGAAGTAGCCAGGAGTAGGGTATTGCACTGTGCATGCACTGTGCGTACTTGCCTGCATGCAGAAATAGGACCGGTGCGGTATCCTTGGGGGCATGCTTTGAAGTTCTGCATTGCAAGTATCTGTTTAGAATATAAGTCCTAAACTATGTAGTATATAAGCTTTCACATTTTGTAAGGATTTGGGTCCTGCCTGTGTTTAGCCCTGTGAGTGGTGCTGTCTGTGTGCACTGCAGGAGCCTCCTGGGTACCACCTGTCTGTGCAATGCCCAGCAAGGTTATGGAGCTTTTAGACTCTGATGTTAGAGATGAGGAAATGCAAATTCCTGAACTTAAGGTCAAAATCCAATATGTGCTCAAAGAAATCTGCATATTAACTTTTTCCTCCTTTTAGTCAAGGAAGAGAGAGAAAGGGTCAAAGCTTTCCAGCCCACCACTGGGAAGAGAGAAGTGGTGTAGCTGATGGGGAGGAGAGGAAACTAGTGCTTCCAGGAGAGCTTTCCCACACACCCATTTGTCCTTCAGGAATAAAATGTGTGGGGTGGGAGGAGCAGGCACCACCACCGTAGGTGTAACTAAAGTTGGAGGGAGCATCAGCTCACTGTGGGCTCTGCCCCCAGCCTTGGACCACCTCTGTTTCTTTTGCTCCTTCCTTGTGTCTTTGGGCACCCTAAAAGGACTCACTGAGCAAGAGCCTGAATCTTTCTGTGGGGTCCAAAAACACCCAGTGGGTGTTTTCACCCCCACACACTCACCCTGTCTGCTCACCTCCCTCTACAGCTGCAATGCTGGGGTTTTGCCTGGGGGAGCTCAGGAGAGGTCCCTGTCCTTGTGAGGTGTGGAAGGAGCATCCCACCACAGCAGAGGTGACATTCAATATCGAACGCTGAGTTCTCTGGGGCCCAACACATGAAGAGGCCCATGAGGAGCTCGGCTGCTCCATCTGAAGAGGGGAACAGCACTCCCCCAGCAGCCTGTGCTGCCCAGCAAAGGTTTTGCTCTCGCTGGGACAGGAGCTCGCAGCATCCAGCTGAGCTGCGATCGCACTGCAGTGGGTAATGCAGGGAAGGGGTGTCCTTCCCAATGAGCCTGATGCTAGCATGTCATGAGGACATGAAACTTCAACAAATGGACTGTAATGATTTCTTCCAGGTCCTGCAATGTTTGTTCAGGGCCAATTAATGATTTTAATTTGTAGATTATCACTGAGGTAGAGCTGTTTTACCAGTGCAGCTTCTGGTATTACCCCAGAGAAAAACACAGTCCATGACATTTTTATTGTAATGAACTGACAAAAAATGTTGCAACAAGTTTTGAAGAGAAATTAGGCCCACTGTTAATGAGTCTCACTATCATTGAGGCTTTATATGGTATTCAAGCACACATTTACATTTACATGTAAAGCCACCATATCCAGAAAACAAAAAGAAACTAAATAAAATATTCATGTGAGTGGAGCCATAGTACTTCTCAAAGCAATGCTGAATTCATCTTTCTAAAGCACAAAGCCTCCAAGAGCTTTCACAATGAACTACAGTATTAAGAATGATGCTGATTAACAATAATTAGTATCTATAGCCAATTTACAGAAAATGATTATTTAATCCTCATAATAACTGTCATTAGGTAAGTGATTAACATGACTTTGTTACACTCCACTTATTTAACATTCCTTTTGCATTAAGTCCCTGGGGAAACAGCAAGGCTGTTTCTCCATCTGATTACACACTGCAAAACCCATAAAATCACCTTTCTCATCCAAAGGACCTGAGATGGAGAGATTTTGCCCAACTACTCAGAAAGGCTGAATAACTCCAGCCAAACAGTCTTCCTTGACTAGCAGAAGTCAGTGTGATAGACTGTCTCAGCTCCTCTGACACTGGTATCTGCTCTCTGCAGAGGGCACAAATAGACACCTCCAGTTGTCTCCCCATGGCACCTCCCCACCCTCTTTCGAGATATTTGGGAAAGTTCCTCTTTTGCCTTGTCCTATTTATGTGGGGAGTATGGAAAGCAAAAAGGGTGCATGTTTCTTTTGGTCTGGAGCACCGCACATCAGAATTAGCTCAAACATAATTGTAATTAACCATACCCTACCTTTAAATAACTGCCTTTTTTTTACAGTGGTTTCTGATTTATTTATTTTTTTACCATTTCAGAATGTGTCCCAACATGCCAGCATGATGGAGAAGGTAAAGATTTTAAATGTGAGCAATTGCCGGAGAGAGAAAATAAGACCAGATTTCTAAAGGTATTCAAAGGTATTCCCAGCAGCTTCCTGGAGCTCATGGGAGGACGTCAGAGCCTGGGTACACGTGTGCTTTGTCAAAGCCTCTGGCACTCAGTGCCTCCTTCTGCTGAGCCATGATGAACTCTGTTCTTATTTTCTCCTTCTTTGCTCCATTCAAACTGTTTTGAAAATCAGTTTTCAAAGTACTGTGCCACACATGACATCCACACACTCCTACTGTTTTCTTTTTGTCTTTCAAGCACAGTTTGAGGGATGACAGCCAGAAAGTACATAAAAGAAAGCTGTGATATAGGAACAGATATGTACATATGCGTGTTTATATGTATTGTTTACACAAATGTACACATATATTTTTTTCTTTCTATTTATTTAAATAATACCTGANACACATATATTTTTTTCTTTCTATTTATTTAAATAATACCTGATACCTTATAATCTGTAATTCATTTACAGGAGTTTCCCATCATAGCTCTGTTTGTGTGTTTTGATAATGATTTATCCTACCTGCATATCAAGCAATCTTTGACTGTTTCCCATGCATTTCAGAGCTGACTTGAAAGCATGACATATCTCTTGGGGTTTTGTGCTGCAACAAAGTGCTGGGTTTAGACTTTGGAAAGGTTGGAGGGGTGGGACGGGTAGCTGGTCAAGTATTTTATAACTCTATGACTGTTTGGTATGGACAATAATCACATTATCAATTAAACCTGCTGAGTGCAGCCATAGATGCTTAGAAGCAAGGGCAGCCGTTTGTGTCATTTCCAAATGCAACTGACTCCCTAGCTGAGGATCCAATCGAATTATTCTCTAGCTGAACACTAAGGAAGACATTATATTATAATTTGAATGTTTGGGCAGAGTCCTGCAGCTTCAGGGGAGGGGGCACCAGGATGGTCTCTTTGAAGCCAGCATGTTGTTGCTTGCAGGGTGGCTGAGCAGGTGAGCTGAGCAGTGACCTGTGGTATAAGCTGACCCGTCTCCTGTTTGCAGGCACGAAGGGGCTGGCAGCCCAGGGAAACACAGTGAGAGGATGACAGAGGGCTGCCTCCTCCTGCTCTGCTGCCGCCCTCCTCCCCGGCCTCCTGAACCCATGTCCTTTTGCTCCCTTTCCCCCCACACAGCCTGCGCCCACCACTGAAAGTAGCCATGGCATGGCACTGCCAAGGAAATCACTGAGAGAGCTGTGCAGGATCTGAACAATATGCCTTATTGGTCAGTTGGTCACACCCTTACCAAAAGTGCCTGCTGTCATGCCAGTGAAATAGGTTGCGGGAAGAGGATGGGCAGAAGCAGGGTTAGCAGAGGTCACAGGGCAGCATGCACCTGGTGAGGAGGTGATCAACAGCTCCCAGATGTTGTAAGTGCAGTAAATGCAGGGGTGGACATTGCACGAAGCAAAGCAAAGAAGAGCAAACATGCTAGGGCTGTGAGTTTTCTTTGAAGAGGGGGATGCCCAGCTGCCTTACCCGCCCCTGACTGTGATCACTTGTGGGGTACCAGGGAAAGAAGCGGTGTGGGGTGTCTGCCCTTTAGAATCATAGAATTGCTGAACTTGGAAGGGACCTTTAAGATCATCAAGTCCAACCATTAACCT
>RSEF01000031.1:58168681-58189981 GCA_003993805.1 Himantopus leucocephalus
TTTAAATTATTCTCAGCTTTTTCTTGCTTTTTCTGTGTGCCATCTCTCTGGGGGGATTTCACTTTAAAATTCTTTAATCAAAACACAGATTTTTTCCTGAAGTAGTGATAGTTTCATTCTCAACTGGTGGTGCCAAAATCCATCAATCCAGGGTAGCAGCCTTTGTGTTAAAGCTGCCCTTCCAGTTTGAAGCACTGCATTTTTGTTAGTACCCAGAAGAAAGGGGGAAGGTTGGAAAATTTTCAGTCTTCCAAAATGCGTGAGTGGGAAAATTTCCATTACCCAAAGGTAACCGTCCTTGGTTCTCTCCTCGCTTATGTGATCCTGTCCTAACAATCCAAAGCTCCCTTCCCTCTGATTTGAAATCTGAAAAACCTTGTATTTCCATGAGGACTAGCATAGAAACTTTGTGCTCAGGATCTCTGCATGACTGAAGTCCTCCATGACTTTCAGACAAAGCCGCTCCTTCACACTTCCAGTTTGCTCTGCTTTCAAGAAGCGACACTTTTCTTTTGGAAAAATATTGGTTGACTTGCTTTTATGGCTGTGTAAGTAAAGAATGAAGAATAAAATCTGGAGGCATAAAAATGACAGGTCAAAATATTCTTGTCTTTGTCTCAGTTCTGTTATATTGATGTAAATTGAAAGGGAATTTCTTTCCTCAAATATTTCATTTCCAACTCCACTGGTAGATACAAACTACTAGGTCACTGGCCAGCTCTTTAAATTAGGATGCTGTCCCCCTTCTTTTATGTGAATTTGTGTGAGGACACGTTTATCATTCCTTTGCCAGCTGAATTGCTCTGCTATGCATAGCTTGGCGTGATAGGACACTTCCAGATGCATGAAATATTTCCATGTTTCTGATACTTCAGTACGTCTCGGTATGTTAGCACAGAACAAACCAGCCCAAATACATGGTCCATCGAATTATCAGGCAATTAACTCATTCCAAAGTTACTAGTTGTTACTCCTTGCTCTCCTGAATTATTCCTTCCCCTGTAACATGGCAGTGCCTTAACAGTGCCTTTTGTTTGTGCTGCAGTAGTTTGTGATGGCCCTCACGTAAAGCACAGGATTCCCACCACTGCCTCCCCCTGGCCTTCCTCCAAAGCTGCTGAGTTCACAATTATATGACTGCATATTGTATCCTTTCTCAAAATTAATCACTCTCTCCAGATTCTTCTTCTCTTCAGCCATCATTTCTGCTTTCCCAGATCTTGGCTGACTCAGGACTGTCTGCCACCCAGTGGCACATAGTTCATGTCTTCCTCACTGCAGTCCATTCTGACATGCTCTTGTCTGTCTCTCAGCAAGACAAAGTTATTTGGTTCATGATCATGAAGCACTAGGATTTAAAAGGAATATCAGCATTCAGTAGCATTGCTGGGGGCTTCATTTAGGTGTCCCGTGCTATGCCACTGACCCACCTCAACCAGCGACTGTTAGCCTTCAGCTGCTGCTCCAAAATGATGTTGACCTTGCGTCTTCCAGCCAGAGGTGGGGATCTGGGGTAATACAGGGAAACTGATATATCACGGATGCCCAGCCTTGGGCAGCTGGATCAAAACACTAGAACTTGTGAGCATGACTCAGTTGCACTCTGGGGGTTCTGACATCAAAGGGCAAATCTTGCCTCTCTTCTTTATGAGGTGCTATGATTTGGTTTTGTACCTGAATACTGACCAGCAGAGAGTATCTCCAGCCTGGACTCCATGTAGGCATATAGAATCATAGAATCATTATGGTTGGAAGAGACCTTTAAGATCATCAAGTCCAACCGCTAACCTAGCACTGTCAAGTCACTACTAAACCATGTCCCTCAGCACTGTATCTACACATCCTTTAAATATCTCCAGGGATGGCGACTCAACCACTTCCCTGGGCAGCCTGTTGCAATGCTTGACAACTCTTTTGCCTAATATCCAAACTAAACCTCCCCTGGTGCCACTTGAGGCCATTTCCTCTTGTCCTGTCGCTTGTCACTTGGGAGAACAGACCAACTGCCACCTTGCTACAACCTCCTTTCGGGTAGTTGTAAAGAGCGATAAGGTCTCCCCTCAGCCTCCTTTCCTCCAAGCTAAACAACCCTAGGTCCCTCAGCCACTCCTCACAAGACTTGTGGTCTACATGCCTCACCAGCTTCATTACCCTTCTCTGGACACACTCCAGCAGCTCTATGTCTTTGTTGTAGCGAGGGGCCCAACACTGAACACAGTATTCAAGGTGTGGCCTCACCACTGCTGAGTACAGGCAGACGATCACTTCCCTATTACTTCTGGCCACGCTATTTCTGATACATGCTGTTGGCCTTCTTGGCCACCTGGGCACACTGCTGGCTCATATTCAGCCAGCTGTCAACCAGCATCTCCAGGTCCTCTTCTGCCGCGCAGCTTTCCAGCCACTCTTCCCCAGGCCTTTGCTCACAACTAGCAAAGATCTGGAGATACTGATATTGCTATTTGTCTTATGGAAAAGAAGATTTAAGATTAACTTCCAAGGTTAGTAAATTTGACATGAAGTATTAGTTACACTTATGATTTCAGAAGAAAGGAAGGAATGAAATTGTACTATTCTCAAAAAAAATCTTCAGTTAGATTTGCCTGTGACAGTTCTGCCCACGAAGTGTGGGAGTATCTGTCAGAAAATCAGCTTCCAAGATTCAAGTGATATGTCCTCATCAACAGCTTCACCAAGAAAGTGGTAACCCTTTATGTTTATTTCTCCACCGTACCCATTAGTCTTTGTTATTTTTTGCGGTATTGGCTGCTAGGGAAGTTAGAGGTACCCCAATGAGTTCATTTGGCAACACAGACCTTGTACTTGTACTGCACATCTGCAAGTGCTCAAACTGCCTGAAGCAATGTGAAAGAACAAGATAAAAAAAGTCTGCTGATAGAAATACTGGCAAAGGCAACATGCAACTTCACTACTTCAGTCTTAAAATAGATCCTTAGAGCAGAAAGCAATTACCAATAGGAGTTGATAAACTCTGGAAGTAAAACCCTGCATGAAAAATTTAATGCAGTTTTATTTCATGACATATATCAGCCAGCCACAAAGCTGTCCAAAAATTCTTTACAGTGAACTACTTATTTTGAGATATCTTATTTGGTGATAACACGCACGAGACTGTGCATGCTCATAGCAAGGCAATTTGAGGCTGCTAGGAGCTATTTTGCTCTTGAAGCTATTGAGCTTCTTCCTCAAATTCGGGAATAAGAGTTTGAGTGAAAGGGCATGAAAAATGTTCTTTGAACTGAGTCAAAACCAAAATAGATCTGTGGAAATAGCTCAGGTTTGGGTATATAGGAATTGTCACAGAATTCCACCAGAAGTGGAAGTGCTGCCTTTCAGCAGCCAGAGGCAGCAATGAGCTGTGCCTCAACTTTAAAGTGGGTAATTACAAAAAAAAGTTTCTGTTGGAAAATTTTTTCCTAATCCCATCTACCAGAGATTTTCTTAACTTGCAACACGAACTGGTTTGGCTTTGTGTTTTCCTTTCAAATGTCTGGGGGGGAGGGGTGTTAGAAGTGTTCTTTGCTACTTTCTTTTTTGGGATTTTTTTTGTTTTCAAATGACCAGATGATGACCAGATGAGTCCCAATGAGGTTTTTTTTCCAGCTAAGTGTACTCAGAAAACTGTCAGTTTACAATATTTAATCTTGAAGACAATTCATAGGTCACAAGGAAGTATTCAAAATAACCACCAGGATTATACACTTAAACTAGCCCTGTCTTGGACACTCTATAACGAAACTCAAGAAAAAAATAGTCAAGTAGCAATTGCTCATTTAAAGGCAACAATAAACTATTCTTATGGCAGGGTAACAAGGAGATCCCTTGGATTAAGTGGGTAAATGAGTAAATAGATGAAAAATTAAAGATCAAAAAGGTAGCATGGTTCTCTTCTTGGAAAGGAAAAGTAGAAGAGTTTATCCACCGAGAAGAGAAAAAGTAAATGATCAATATTCTTCTGCTTAGAGAGCAATGTTGTCCTAGGGCATCAAAGTCTGCAGCCCACCTGGAGCAGGAAGCTAACACTAAGCAACTGTGCAACTGTGTTCTTACACCTGCTCTTGGTAACTGTCACCCAGGTATCTAGCCACAAAAGCAAAAAAAAATATTAATATTCTTCACTGAAGTGCCTCCTGCAGGCATAAGAAGAGAGAAACAGCCCTCTCCGATTCAGGAAGGTCACTAGGTATGCACTATGAGGTGTTTTTTGTGGACTCCAGGTATGCCCTCTGGCAAAAATGGACTAAAGAGATGGAGAGTCCATCCCAGCTGAGCCTCTTCTGATTGAGAAGGGAAAAAAGCAGACATCCTTCCTCTGGTAGCAATCAGGTGGTCAGTTTCCTTCAATGTCTCTTGAGAGAGCTGTAGTTTTTTTGCATGTCATGCCTGGGTTACACAACAAGGATATGGGCAGGAGTGTTGATCTGCTTGAAGGTAGGAAGGCTCTACAGAGGGATCTGGACAGGCCGTATTGATGGGTTGAGGCCAATGGTGTGAGGTTCAACAAGGCCAAGTGCCGGGTCCTGCACTTGGGTCACAACAACCCAAGTTTGCTAGTTTGGAGCAATGGTGATCCTAGACACTTTTGTGCTTGGCACAGTCCAAGGATGAGAAAACCCCAGTACATCTGAAAGGACCATTCCTGGGCAACCAGAATGAAGGTGGAGATTTTAAAAATTAGGAGACCTGGTGGCCTGACTCCTCCAAACTATATTGCAGAATAGGTGTCCAAATCTCCCTCACTTAAAATTTAAAGGCTGCCTAGGCCTTCGTAATGTTTCAGTATCAGTCTCTCACAAATTATAAAAGTTGGTATTTGTGAGCTTGTACTGATTGTCCAATGTGGCGAGTGGAATTACACCACTAGGTGATACTACCTTGCATGACAAAGAGTCACTGTGTGAAAATATAACCCAAATATGTCACTATTGCTATATGACTCATTAGAGTCAGTCATGTCAAATTGACAATGTTGTCACAGCTGTTCTGAATTTCTCAGTTCTTATCTCTCCTTTGCCTTGAATCTCTTTGATTTTTTTTGTTTGTTTTATTTTAAATAGTGGGAAGAAAAGTGTGTTGAGTACTTGTTATTTTTGCTCAAGAGAGGATCAAAATACATTACTTTTGTTTGTGTTTATTTAAGCCCTATCATCATCCTGCGTTCTGTCGGAAAAGCATGAGCTGTGTCTCTCATGCTTTTTCTGCCAGACAATAGCAGGTTTCTTTGGGAAAGAGATGAGAACAATATTAAGAAACTGATGGATTATTTGGATTTGGGTGGAAAATCTGTTTCAACTGTTTCTCCACAGGGATATCACGTGGAGCCAGGGCAAAGACTTAACATAACATAACTGTAATTATGTTTTTTTCATGTATCAGGATAAGTTGTCTTGAAAGTGGAATGGAAGTTGGAAAATTTGCTAAGCATAAATTTATACACAGTGGAAGTTTGTCAATCTAAATTAAACATAATTGTAAAATGACTGACTTGTGTTACACGTATTTTGAAATTATGGCCTAAATAGTTAAAAAAAAAAAAACAAACAAAAACTTGCAGTATTTGAAATAGCAGATTAAAATTTTCAGAAGCATTTGAGGAGCTTTTGTCCAGAAGTCTTTCTAACCTACTAAACCGCTTGTTTTTGTAAATAAAAAACCTCCAACATTTTAGCAAGGAACGTTGAGCTGTTTCTGTCTTACTGTTGACAGGTACTTACTGATATTAAAACAAGATTGTGCAAGATTAAAAAAAGAAATGATGGATGACCTGTAAATGAAGTTTAGATGAGTACAAAAGATAAAAATCCATCTGTACTGTAAACTGAATTCTGGAATCACTGACTGAAGTTCAGAAAAATATCTGAAGCTGACTGCAAACTTTTTGCTGAACTGAGTGAAGCCAGGAGAATATCACAAGGTTGCAAAATTAAGGAGGCAATTATTAAAGTGGAAGTATTCTAAAACTGTAATAAACACTTGTTTCCAGCTGAGAAACAGAAATTACCAGGAAAAGCCTGAAACTGAATTTGGGAGGCATCTTAGTGCAAACTTGGAAAAGGTTGAAATGTGTTTGGTGACAGATTCTAACTTGATTTGTCTGCAATGAATTTCATTAATTCTGTTAGAAGTAGCTGTTTAAGCAGCCTTCTGATGCTATACGACAATATCATCCCCGTCACATACATGCTTTTCTTTGATGCCTGTTTTCAAAATAATTTCATGCATAAACTGCCTTCAGTAGCTATGCATCAATTTGTCATTTTAACCTTCCCTATACTGTTTCATATTCAAAATTCAGATTTTTGATAGTAAGAACTCAGATTTTAATAGTGGGAATTAAATGCTAATCCAGAAGTATTTCTAACCTTCAGTATCTTAGATCTAAGTACATACATTTTGATTTCCAAACTGAGCCTTTGTTATCAGTCTTTAGAATAGAAAGAAGATACCATTATAAGCTCAAATATTATTTAAAACTGTGGTTGGGAAAACACTATTTTTTAAGCAGCCAGGCTTAAGGTTCTTGCTGATCTGTATCTAAGCTAGAAAAAGATAATGTTGGGTTTGGAATAGATTTCTGCCAGAAACTTTCCTTCAGTTTCTGCTTGGTTTAGCTCCCAAACACACTTCCTGAAAGAAAGGGAAGGTGGAAATAGAAACATGCAGTGAACATACTGGTGAAAAGTACTTTTTAAACACCATCTGTAACATGTATTTCTATTGACCTGAGAGGAAGCTGTGAGAAAACCAATTGAACAAAACTTTACTGGTTCTCGCTGGGATGGTGTTAATGTTCTTCCCAGCAGCCCACAGGGTACTCTGCTCTGTGTTTGTGACTATAATGGTGCTGGTAACTCACCAGTCTTTTGGCTATTGCTGGACAGTGCTTGCACAGCATCAAGGCTTTCTCTGCTTCTCACTCTGCCTCCCCCAGCGAGCAGTCTAGTGGTGGGAAGCGGCTGGCAGGAGACACAGCTGGGATGGATGACCTGAACTGGCCAAGGGATATTCAATATCATACAACATCATGGTCAGCAGTAAAGACTGCTCTTGCCAAAGTAGCCATTGCTCAGAGACTGGCTGGGCATCAGTCCGCTCATGGGAGGTGGTGAATGATTGTGTTTGCACCACTTTTTTTAAAAAATCTCTCTTATTAAATGTTCTTTATCTCAGCCCATGAGTTTTCACCCCCCATGAGCAAGCCTGGGTCAACGCACAGTAACCACACAGCTTGTAGATGAGTGACCTGTTGGTTTCTTTTTTGTTTGTGTGTTTCCTCCTAAACTTGAAAACCACAAGAGGATAATTAAAACTTCAATTCCAGAAAAATAGCGCATAAAAAAAATTACTATATATTTCCTAGAATCACCTAAACCCTATTAAGGGACACTTTAGGGAGTACATGAATTATGAATGCCTACCAACTAATTTTCTCTGAAAACTAATCTATTTTTTTCATTACTGCTGTATAATTTTAGCCTTTAGGTAAAAAAAATCCTACTGTATTTAAGTTAATTATACTGTACACTTACTATATTATAACTTATCTTTACAAGGTTTCCACAACTCTTCAAAAGTGTTAATTTAATTTGCTGTATCTTCCCAGGGAAGAGATGATCTTAGCAAAGCAGAGGGCTGTGAACCATTTCATTTTTCAAGCCAGAGTGTATGCTCATGTAAGTTCAAACAAAGACTTCAATTTGGTATCTCTTACAATCAATCAGTGAATTAATACAAACAAGGACTCCTTCAAAAGTTTCAAGTGCAGATGTTTTACCATGGTAGTACATACCCTAAAAATAATTCTTGTTGAGCTACTATGGACTGTAAAAAGGGAAGAGAAATGTTCAAGAAATATTTTTAAATATATTACTGTGGAACAGTTACATGCAAATAAAAGTAGGACTACTCTGTTGTCTACTTTGCACATCAGTGGAGTATTGTGTGCATTTTCATGCGAACAATAGGCCAATAAAACATTCTCTAGGATTCCATGGAAGCAGACAAACACATTAGCTCACTTAACCCACCTTCAGTTGCCCTGTAGCAGGATTCCCTATTCCACTTATGTTTTCTCAGGGGGTGCACAAGTGTCTTCTCAGGGTGTACAGAAGCATGCTCTAGGAAAGAGGAGAAGCAGACAGACCTGCCTGGCTGGTAGTGAGGCCGAAGGCTAATGCCCTCTCCTTCCCACTGCTCCTCAGCTGTCAGTCACCCACCCCTCTGCCACTCAGCAGCACCGGGGTGTCTGGTTCTCAAAAGAATATAGGAAAGTGAAGCACTCACATCCTGCTGGTTTAAGTTTCTGGCTCAAGTTATGTACAAATTACTTATATATGTGTGTGTATGTGCTTCTTAAATAGAAAATGTATATTGTGTGATGTGTTTATCTGACAGGGTATTTCATAGCCTTGTAGGCCCTTGCATGTTACCCGGAAAAGTTGTATGGGCACCCATTTTCAAGCTGTGCTGTGGATAATATGACACTAATTAAACAGAATTCATATTTGTTGTTCACCAGAGGAATCTCAACATTTCCATTTTCCCTGTGAAAGCAGCAGCAACAATGCTTGTGCTTCTCTTTCTTCACCTTCTTTACTCCAAGTAAAGCAAACAGATCATAGAATCATAGAATGATTAGAGTTGAATGGGACCTTAATGATCATCTAGATCCCCTGCCATGGGCAGTGACACCTCCCACTAGACCAGGTTGCTCAAAGTCCCATCCAGCCTGGCCTTGAATACCTCCAGGGATGGGGCATTCACAACTTCTCTGGGCAACCTGTTCCTGTGTCTTATCACCCTCAGAGTAAGGAATTTCTTCCTAATATCTAACCTAAATCTCCCCTCTTCAGTTTAAAACTATTAATCCTCATCACTACACTCCCTGATTAAAAGTCCGTCCCCATCTTTCCCGTAGGCCCCGTTTAGGTACTGGAAGGCCACTATAAGGTCTCCCTGGAGCCTTCTCTTCTCCAGGCTGATCAACCCCAACTGTCTCAGCCTTTCCTCATAGGAGAGGTGCTCCAGCCCTCTGATCATGTTCATGGCCCTCCTCTGGATTCGGTCCAACAGGTCCATGTCCTTCTTATATTGCGCGACCCAGAGCTGGATGCAGTACTCCAGGTGGGGTCTCACACGAGCGGAGCAGAGGGGCAAAATCGCCCCCCTCGCCCTGCTGGACACGCTTCTTTTGATGCAGCCCAGGATGCGGTTGGCTTTCTGGTCTGTGAGCGCACATTGCCAGCTCACGTTGACCTTCTCATCCACCAACACTCCCAAGTCCTTCTCCTCAGAGCTGCTCTCAATCCATTCTCTGTCCATCCTGTATTTGTACTTGGGATTGCCCTGACCCACGTGCCAGACCTTGCACTTGTCCTTGTTGAACTTCATGAGGTTGGCACAGGCCCATCTCTCAAGCCTGTCCAGGTGTCTCTGGATGGCAACCCCTCCCTCCAGCACGTCAACCACACCGCACAGCTAGGTGTCATCAGCAAACTTGCTGAGGGTTCACTCAACCCCACTGCCCCTGTCACTGACAAAGATGTCAAACAGCACCAGTCCCAGGACCAACCCTGAGGAACACCACTCATCACTGGTCGCCACTTGGACATCAAGCTGTTAACTGCAACTCCTTGAGTACAGCCATCCAGCCAATTCTTTATCCACTGAGTGATCCATCCATCAAATCCATGTCTCTCCAATTTAGAAACCAGGATGTCGTGTAGGACAATATCAGATACTTTGCACAAGTCCAGATGTCCTCAGTGTTCATATCAGTGAGAACATCTTTATTAAAAACAGGCATATAACTTTGTTCCAGGCATGCTAAACTGTACAGAAAAGTTACAGCATGAAATTTAAAAGCACCTTTTTTTTTTCCTTATTAAGAAGGACAACAATTTACTTTGGAATTAATATAAACGTCTTATTTTTATGGGTTGTAAGACATTGTTTTCCTTGCTATGTACAAGAGACGTCTGCAGTGCTTTTTTCTTTTTTTTGTCATATAGGCATTTTCTTTGTATTTTACATTAATGACTGATTTCAGTCCAAGTTAAAATGCAGGACTGGCCCAGTGACACTGTGCTGCTTTACGCCGCATATGACCTTGAAACTGTGAAACAGTGGCTCAGAGAAGCAGATGTGCAGAGAGGAGCAATACATGCCTTAATGAGAACTGCAGTCTTCCTTGTGCTCCTAATAGTTTTAGCTTTCCAGTGATCAAGCATTATTGATCTTCCTTCTCTCCTTTCCTCACATTGAGACTGTTTTCTGTGACTTGTGGTGAACTAAATGCTAAGCCATAGCATCAGCAGAAATCATTCATCCAGCGCAGGCAAGGGGAACCATTCGGTTTGTTAAGGGTTTTACTCCCTTTATTGCTGCTGCTTCTTTCTTTTTTTTTTTTTTTTTTTTTTTTTTTTTTTTTTNTTGTGTTGTTTTTTTGTTAAATATACGTGCCTATAACAAAGTGGTTACCCACCAGCTGTAGCAAAGCAAACCAAACTGTACGTGCTCAGTGTTGCTGCGCTCCCTTGGCTCAGAAACAGCTCTGGGACTGTGGTGGCATCGCCCTGCATTATTCAACGTCAGCCACCCTTAGACACACACGTATTGGTAATTCCTTTGGTTGGCCTTTCTTTGTGGTCTCCATGGCAACTGTTTCCATTGCTGTTAGCATCTCTGGGGCCCAGCCTTGCTCACATGCATCTCAGCTGCTCCTCTCCTAACACAGCAATTAATAGCTGTGGTGTCACTATATTTAGATGCCTTGTGCCCTCTGTATTATTTGTCTCCCAGAGAAATGTCTTCAAGGTGCCCTTGGCTAGTGCTGGCTGTGCTGCTTGCTGCCTTCTGTGGCTTCTTCTGAGGAGGTCACTGGGGAAGCTCAGTCTCTGCTGCCTGTGCTCCTCTGGACCAAAGTGCTTGTGGGTGCTGGTTACGGGCCTCAGCCTTTGCACCGGTTGTGTGCCAGCTCCACTTCTGCACTTTCTGCAGCTTTCACTGGAAACGAGCAAGGTGAAGTGTTGTGGAGGCCCCTGGTAGGAGTGCATCCCCACTGGCACCAGGTTGAGTGATTTAAGCCTAAACTCAGAAGTTTAGCCTCCCAGTCCCCAAGTTTCCCATCACAGAAAATGCATGGTATCACTTATTCACAGCTCCACATTGTAAAATACCCTTCAAGCTTATGATCATGGAGGGAAATGCAATTTTTAAATGCTTAAATGCCAGAATCTCTGAATAACATCCTATGCTGGCCACTGGAAGTACTGGAAGCACTTCCCCACCACACTGCCCTGTAAAAAGAAGTTTTTAAGAAGAGCTCTGCTAAAAAGAGAAATACAACATTTTGAAATCCTACATTCTATGATTTGATTTTAGCAATGACTATTGGTCAGATTAAATATATGAAAAATAAAGCTTTTGCAAGATTCCTGAGATGGTTACTGAGAAAATCACAAATTCTAAATTAGTCTCTGCCATTTAATATTCAGTATGACAGTCTCTTGGTGTTCAGCTGCATTTCACAGGAAGATGGGATATTGTTTGTTTGAAAGCAGAATCCAAAGTAGCCTGGAAATGTTTCTTTTCCCTTTCTATTTTTTTCTATACAGATTTATTACATCAATTATAAATTTCAAGTGTGGCTTGGATTATTTTAGAATGTCTGCTGGACTGCAAAGTATACAGTGGGACACTACTTGAGAACTAAAAGTGCATGCTTTTGTGCAAAATTTATCACATCCTCTTTTTAATTCCTATGCTAAACAGACAAGCAATTGAATCACAGATTAAAATTGTGCTTATCACTTTTTCAGTTTAAAAAAAAAGTTTTTTTCTCTTTCATTTTTCTGCTTTTTGTTTTTTTTTCTTTTGTCCTCTTAGTACAGCTCTGGAGCACCAATGCTAAATCTTGGGAATGTATCTTAAGGAGGAATGCACAGGTTGATAAACCTGCATGTAATACTATTACTTCCCAAAGCCTTTTCTTGTACCATTGAGCTTCATGAGTGTCTGACTCTTTAAATTCTGAAAAGGATGGAGACTCATCCTAATAGAACTCCCCTTTTTATTTTTACCCACTCTATAACTGTATTCATTGAGGGTGTTGTTACTTTATGCTTTTGAGTAATGAGGACTGCAAATTGACAATGTCACTTAGTGTCCAAGTGGAAGGTGCTGTGTGGTCCCACAGGCCACAGCTGCTGCTGCAGTAGCTCTGCTCTCCCCTGCTTTCTTTTCCTCGGTTTGCAGATAAAAGCAAAAGCGGTCTTCAGTCTGCAAGAGCTCTGATTTCTGAATGCTGCAGTGCCCAGCCAAATGGTTATTTAAAAAAACAAAAGGCAGTGTCTCAAGATCAAACAGATTGGAGAATTGTATTAACAGCAGATGAAAGTACCCCATGAAAAAATGTGGCTGCTCTAGAGGGTAAGGGAGATTTAAACAAAAGGGGCTGGACCACCAAGGCAGGCTACATGCAGCAAAGGAAAGAGAGGTAGAAATAGCCAACTCAGTGCTCCGTGCAGCCCCAGCCTTACTCCTGTTGGTCCTTGTTTTAATGCTGTTTCCGTACGCTTCACTGGGGCCCCTCAGTTGCTTCCCAAGGAGTCACCGCTGCCATGCACCGTCCCTGAGGCTGCGCCTTGCTGGCGGACTGGAAACAGCTGGGTCCAGAGGCTGGCTGCTTGCCATCACAGCCTCCCGGGCCAGTAGTTAAGTCTTCACCTCCAAACTAAGTTGCATGCCATTTCTCTAATTGGAAAAGTCTCTGGACCACTGCTGGCCTGGGCTGGCAGCATTTCAGCAGGCATGCTCCCTGGAGCAGGGCCGACCTGGGCCAGGAAAGGTCCTAAGCATTTATCAGCATGGTATCACCCCCCAACGCTGTCAGTGCACTGGTGTACACACAGCGTCGAAGAACACTGAAACATGGAACAGATGTTGCCGGCATGACAACCAAAGCTAGTCGCTGAACTACGTTATAACCCTGACATGCATGCTGTCTGGCACCATGTATCAGAGCAAGCGACACGGCGCCTTGCGTTCCCTGCAATACAAGCAATGAGCTGCCGCCACCTCTCTTAGCCTTTGCACTGCCTGCTCATAACTCCTGGAAAATGGCTTCTTTCCACCTGACTCCCCTAATTTTCTAAAGTGCGACTTTAATTTTATACCTTTTGTTCCTCTTCCCAGAAAAACTATTGGTTTATTAAGGATTAGAAAGTATTAGGAAGATTTATTTTGTATGGGTTTTTTCTTAAGAAAAGAAAGATTCCAGTGAAAACACTGTAGGCCTCATCTTAGAGACTTAAAACTTTGTGTGTAGCAATATTGTTTAATTCCCTTGCCAGACATGAAAGACCACATATATCTGTTGTGGTAGATGTGGACTCATGTGGCAGAGTCTGAATCAAATTTAGACTTTTCCTGCTTTACAGTGTGATTGGATCCAGTGTTGCAGTTCATTGCACGTCTGTATTTACAGAGTAAATTATAATAAATGCCTGGTGGTGAAATGACTGACAGTTACTGATCAGATTCAACTACCATTGACTGAAGCAAAGAGAAACGGAAAAAATTGGCTAGGGATGTCTATCACCAACAGAGCTTGCACAGTGTGGTCAAGAGAAGTGCAACGCATTACCGGTTAGCGTGGGGTTGATTTAACAGCTCGACACCTGGCTGCTTTGCTATTCATGCTCTCATAGTCCATTTTCTGTTACAGGAATGCAGTACGTACTGAGTGTGAGAGCGCTGCAGAGGTGATTTTTGTTAAGGCATCTTTCCCTTAAGATTTTTTTAAAATGTATGTACTAAGCCATGTGAAGAACAAATGATGAGACGAAGAAACAAAAAAGCCCTAACCTTCAGTAAGTTAGAGTTACAGAAATGTGTGGCAAAGGTCAGATCTGTGTTTCATTTCATCCAGTCTGGACTTGAAAAGCCCATTCTTCAGTAAGAAGGATGAAGCATCACCACCATTTGAGGACCAGTAGGTTGATGGGGAGGTTCCCATGCAAAATGGCTGTGAGGTCTGCTGTCAAAACGCTTTTTTTTAAAAAAAAAAAAAAAAAAAAAGTCATGTCTGCCCATGATACAATTGTAAAATATTTCCAAGAGGAAAGAATACCGTGAAGTTTAACAAAAAATATTAATAAAAATCCTGGAATGTTGGACCTTTCCTAGTTCTAAACAGTGTTTCTGAAAATAAGAGCGTAAGCAGGTAAGGCGTATCAGAAAACATTGCTTTCAGGTGTGGCTGAACATAGTTTTAAAATCTTTCTCTGTTAAGGCTGAACTTTCTCTGGTTGTTTTGTGGTCCTGAATGCTCTCTTGCATGAATCAAGTATTCAGATCTCATAAAATCCAAAAAAGATCATCCATAAAGCTCATCCTCAAAGTCACACAATGCATTTTTTACAGAAGCATTTTCCAAAATATGCCCAGTGCCATAGATATTGAACTGAACCAATTTCAGATGTGCTCCAAAAGTATGGAGAAAAAAAGACTTGGATAGTGATGTGTTAGCATCATCTCCAGTCACCAGTCTCTAAGTTTAGATTTTCAGGCAAGTGAAATCCAGCAGGTACCACATCTTGCCTGCTCACGCGTCATGCATAATTTAGTTTCTAATTTAGTCTGGATTTAGCGGTGCTGTTTGTTTCACCTTTATAATACCAAATTTCTTGTTTGAGGTAGAACATTTTATTTCCTGCTGATACCAATGCCTTCGTGTTTTCTTGCACCCCTCTGTATTCTGTGTCTCATCTTCTATTTTAAATTATTGTGGTTACATACCACATCCAAGTTACAGCAGCAGGAGTGTAATTAAAAATAATAGCCATAGCAGCTGTATTGAAAAAACAGTCTTTCCCTATACCAGTTAATGACAGATCTTGTGCTAATTTGAATGCAAAACATGCTTCTTTAAAGGCTTTTACCAATATGAAATGGAATGAAAACCCATTAATAACTATATTCTACTGCAAGGTTTTGAAAAATGAAGGAAGACCTCCCCCCTCCTGTCTCCTGGAAATTGCATCCCTGATGTCTGGGAATCTGTAAAATGCAGATGATTTATACCATCAACAGTCTCCAGGTCCCTGAGAAACAGCAATGGAAAGCTTCACAAGAAAGTCTCTAGGGGTTCAGGCACAATCATCTACTGTGGAAGAACTGGACAGAAGGATATTTACTGTGTAGTGTTTCTCAGACCATGGTAAATAGAAAGTTCAGAATGGAAAGAAAGAAATTATGAGTAAAAAGAGGGGTAAGGCTGTCGATTCAAGGTGAAATATTCTTATTGTCCTCAACATCCCTAGTCAAGGAAGAACAGGGCTGCAGAGACAGTATTAGCCCAAATTGTTTTGAAATCTCTGAGGTTAATAAAAAGAAATCCTGAAATACTTTGAGGACTTGAAAAGGAGATCTAAAATTTTTTAAAATTTTCAAGATCTTTTCCTTTAGGAAATACGTTCCTCTTCTACTTGAAACTGAAACTTTCTGCAGAGATACATGGATTTTCAGTTGACATGTACTAGAAATAAGTGCCTTGATGAAATGGAACATTTTGTAAAGGTCTTCAAATGTTTATTATTAGATACAAAATCAATTTTTGAATGAAACATAATAGTTATTTAAATTAACCAGAAATGCTTGCTTTGAAAATTTGCTTCCTGAGTGGACAGAAAACATGTAGATGATTCTATGCTACTACAGTTTTCCCCGTAGCTAGATGGGAAAAAATGAAAATAGAAACAAACAATTGAGATAAAACACACTGCTAGTATTAAGTCCTTCCCCAGGGGTACTACTATGTCATTTACTTTTGTTTGGAATATTGCTTGGAAGTGGAGTGTACTGAATCATGCCGTCAGCAGAATTTTAGGCTTGTCAGTAAGGATTTATGATAGGCTACTAAGAGCATTTTCAGGCACCCTTTTAGTCAATCATCCATTAAGGGAAGGCAGAGTTATTCACGCAATCCCTTTGGCAGTCGCTTATATGGGGTGTAAAAACCTAGTGCATGGGAATGGTGGTTTGCCACATCTGGTTTTCACCAGGCTAAAGGACAGTGTGCATGAAAAAAACCCCAGGCTCCTTCTGTACGTGTACAGCATGCTGTGGAGGTTTTGTTGTTTGCTACATAGAAAACGTCAAGCTGAGGTTCTTTATTTGGACAAGGCACTAGTTGTCTTTTTTATGTTGGGTTATTCAATTTAGTTTTTAAACCTGGCACAATAAATATGCAAAGAAAAATTAATTTTCTTGGTAATTTGAGGAAAAGGAGACAATTCTAGAAGGATCTTTTGCAAAAGCAAAACCTTCTGTCCATATGAGGTGTGCTTTCATCGAGGGGTTATGGCTGAAAGTTTTAAACTCATGCTTTGCATGCCACTTCCATAAATTAACTCTCAGCTGCAGCACAGTCTTAAACCTCTGCCCTAGCAATTGGGGTTAATAGTAAAGTTAGGTCAATAATCGCCATGTCCCACCTGCCGCTCTCAGTACAGTCACGATATATTGCCTTTCTATGAAGATCTGGATCGTTTAGGGTTAAGGTACTAGGAATTCAGGGAAGGTAGGAAGTTGGGGTGGAGAAGCTGAGCCACGTTAGCCACGTGGTCTTTAGAAAAGCTGTGTCAGGTGAGGAGCGGCCTTCGGTATAACTCGTAAGAACATGAGAGAGGGACAAAACAGGGATGGTAAGGAAGTGAAGGATGGTCTAAAGAGATTATTCATATTGCACCATGGATGCTTCTCTACTGCATCTCTGTACAGCACTGAAAATCTTGTAGTTCGCTGCCTCCCCCGACTGCCCTTCGGTATTGCTGCCGCTCACAGCAGTGTCTCTGTGGGGGTGCAGGGTATGGAAACAGCAAGATGTGGAGGACAGTCTCAAACCACACACTGAAACTTTAGACTTTTTCCCTTCCCATTTCTTTCTTCCACAGGGCACATATGCCATATTTTCACAAACTGATCATACAAAAGCCAAAACAAGACTCCAGAGAAACCCCCTTGCAATTACATCCTTGCCATTAAAATATGGATGCCCTGCTATTTCTGTGTTGTCTGTGATGAGGCAGGAACTTGTGGAAGCTGTGTGTTTTCCTGCAGAGAGTTTTGCGGATCTGTGCAGGGAGAAGGAGTGTGATGCTGGTCTGGCAGTCCTTCCCAGCCCCGCGTCACCCGGTTTGTCTGTCCTGCTGGTACTACTCTCCTGCTGTGGTGCCTACTGCTTTATCTGCTCCTGTTCTAAAGAAGGTCAGAAATCAACCTTACAACTCTTTCTTTCTCTTAAAAACCCTCTGTGAGTGAAATCTTGCCTAATTCCTTCAGCTGTAGTTGACCAGAGTTCAATTTCCTCCTCCCACTAGGTGTACTTATACCCCTTTAGCAGCTCCTGTTTCTCACTGCAACAAAGGGGACACATGTGAAAACCCCTCACAGACTTTGGGGCAGATGAAAACTTCTAGAATTCCTTGTGTAGAATGCAGAGTGACCCCATATGTGTTGCCATGCTCTGGGAGAATAAGTTCTTTCACTGAATTTTTAGCCATGTGATTCATCACGCTTTTCAGCACTTTTTGTTCCCCCATACCACAGCCTCCCTCCCCGAGTACACCTGACACTGCTGGGTGATTGTGGACAACTAGTAAGGTAACTTGCTTGTGTGCGTGTTGTCCTGTGTTAGTTATACAGCTTTACTAATATCAGTATTGAGTGTCCTGCCCTATGACAGCTCTAATGGTATATAGACAGCTATGTATGTAATTTACTGACTGGGAAGTGCACAAAACCAAACCAGATCATCAGGAGTCCATCCCAGTCAGTGTATTGCTAGTCACTTTTCTTCAGAAAAAGATCTTATCCTACACTAAGATAATTATGTTGATTTGTCTCTGTATAGGTCAAGTCTCAAAAAAAAAAAAGTATCGTAAAGAAATAAATGATTGAGACTGGTGTAATGAGAATACGTCCATCTGAAAAGGTCCTGTGGGTACGTTTGCTTGTATTGGGTCTGGCTGGGATGAAGTTAACCTTCCCCATAGCAGCCCTCATGGTACTGTGCTGTGTATTTAGAACAGAACAGTGCTGGTAACACAGCAGTGTTTTGGCTGCTGCTGAGCAGTGCTGGCACAGCACCAAGGCTGTCTCTCCAACCCACCCCCAGCCAGTACGAGGGGACACAGCCAGGCAGCTGACCCAAGCTGACCAAAGAGACATTACGTACCCTGTGACTCTGTGCTCAGCAAGAGAAACCAACAGAAAGGGGAGCTGGGGGGTGGGGCTCATTCGTTATTAGGCTTTTGCCTTTGGAAGTGACCACCATGCGCGCTGCGGCCCTGCTTCCCAGAAAGTGGTTGCTGATGGGAAGCAGAGAGTCAATCTTTTTGCTTTCCTTTGCTTCCATGAGGCCTTTGGTTTTCTTTATCAAACTGCCTTTATCTCAGAGACTGACAAGTTTTTAATTTCATTTTCTCTCTCCTGTCCATTTGAGGAGGGCGAGTGATGGAGCGGCTTGGTGGGCACCTGGCAGCCAGCCAAGGTCAACCCACCACAGCACTGAATTTCCTTTCTGCTGGTGCAAGCCTTTTTCTTCCTTATCCTGAACTAGAAGCCATCAGCAAGGCTGTTCTGCTCTGCTGTTACAGCCTGACATCTCAGCAAGCATTTCTGATGGCAGACCAGTACATGCACAGACAATGATGGTGAAGCAATCACTGACAACAGGTCGAAATCATTACACTGTTCATCTTTGGAAGCCAAACCTGCTCCTGGTGATTTCGTTCTGACTATTTCTTAAGTAGCAAAGCATGCTTTTAAAACATCTGGGGGAGGGCAGATGTTCCTTCAGGGTGTGGTAATTCACATGTGGAAGGATGAAGGCTTTGCAATAAAGCAGACAGACCTGTAAAGATTGAGTAACCACACAATAGCAAAGGCATGAAGTGAACGTGAACTTTCACTCAGTGAAATGCTGTAAGGAGGCTAAACTCTGTTCTGCACTACACCTTGAGCAGCTGTTTAGCCAGGTGAAAAGTAGATATGAAAAACTATTCTAATTTACATTAGAAAAGAGTGAGAAATCAAGTCCAGTCTTAAGGGTCTTAATATCCAGTCTTAACGTCTGGATGCTCAGAGACCACAGTGGTACAATTTATGAACCTGGATTAAGTCTCAGCGGCAGCCTCTGAACTCCATCTGGATGATAAACGCAATGTTCAACTAACTTGAATAACAACAAAATCTGCCAGACAGTTATCATATCAGTGTATTGATTTCCTTTTTTGTGGTTTTGTGTGCACAAACCAATGAACGCTCTTTGTTATTTATTTCCATTTTAGCAGGAAAAAGCAGTTCTTTGGGTTCTGCCCATTATTTACAGTTTATATGTGCACGGATGTGTCAGTCATATGCCTCCTGCAAGAAATTGCTTCGTCTCAGAGGAAGCAGAGACCTCAGCAATTGGAGGTATCTTCCCAGTTGGTCTCAATAGCCACATAAAAGAAGTGAACAAGCAACTTTGTCTTTTATCAAGGCAGGTGGCAAACTTTGCTTGTGTGAATAAACTCAGGGAAAGAAGACTCCAGATCACCTCCCATTTGCCTCTGCCTCCCAGCAAGACATCAAGTGTCTGGGCAGCCTGCTGCAGAGAGCTTGGCTGTGGCAGAGCCCACACAGCAGCCTGAGGACACATCACGTAGAAACAGCAATCGTGGGGCTGGGTACGGGTGTTATCAGCAAAGCATTGGCAGCACAGCACTCAGCACAGCCTGCAGAGCTGGCAGAGACTGTGCAAGCACCACGCCAGCCCCTGAGCTAAGGGCAGAATCGTGCTGCCTCCAGGAAGCACATCTGGTGGCTGCTGTACAGGCACAGCCTTTCTCAGGGTCAGGTGCTCGCTCCTGCAGACTGCTCCCTCACCTCTGCGGAGCTTGTGGGTCCAGCAGCTGGTGACCAACGCTGAGCATAAATGCAAGCATCACCTCCACTGCATTTTGTTTGCCACGCTGGCAGCTGCTCCAAACTGGCTTCAGCAAATGCCTTGAGCTTGGATAGGATGACTTTTTAAAAGTTTTTTATGGAAGAAGAGAAAGAGGGAGAAATGGAGATGAGAAATATAATCTTTTCCAAAAACCAGGAGTGATCAAATAACTTTTCAGCTGCCTAACTTTGTAACTGTGGCTGGTCTGCCTCTCCTGAGTAAAGGTCCATGCTTACATAAATGCAGAATGACTTGCTAGAAATAGAATAATTTATTCCTTGTCCTCACAGAGATATCCAAAATAGCTTTGCTATTTCTCTTCTGAAGTTTGCATCTCTGTGTTTAGGAAAAATTTATTCAACAGAACGACAGTTTTATTTTAATGAACCTTAGCTGTGTTGTGTGGTGGAAGACCAGTTACCTGCTTATGTTTTGCTAAATCTGGAACTTCCACCAACAAAAATAAGTTCTTTTGCAAGTAGCAAATGGAACCTTTTTTCTCCACTAGGAGAAGTCATTTAAGCATATCTTGTGTATTTGGGAGCACTAGAGTAAATGAAACCTGATTTATCATATGTTTGTACCTTGTCATTAGTTGATGTTAGTTGTGGTTAGGAGACCAGGAAGGTTGAAGCTCCACTTGAAGCTTTTCCTGTGTTTAAAGCTTTTAAAAGATGGCTTCTCTCCCACTCAGTTTGAAGCCTGTGTAGTTGTGGATGGGGGTGCACTGTAAGTGATCGGCTACGTGGCAGCAGTCAGCTACAGCTGGTCCTTCATTCAGCTCTGCCTGTGCAGTAAGTGCAGCTCCATGCATGCTATTGCACGGGATGCTGATTCTTGCCCCAGTGTGGTACGAGGTGCAGGTGGTGCCTGAAACATCCTCTTGATGCATGCCTGTGAAAAACCCCAGAGGAACGGTGAATCAGTCTACCGAGTGTTAGTGCTGTTCCAAAGAACCACAGAGGTTGTGGATACATTTGGAAACCATCTGGCTGGCAAAAATAGTGCTCCCCTCCCTTCTGGTCCTGGCATTGTGCAACAGCTGCTAGCCATGTTGTTCCACCAGTCAGGAAAATGCACAATTGCTAAGGAGTTGTGTTCCTTTTGTGAGACAGGATTCTGTTTGTCCTACAAAAGCAGTTTGTATTTGGTATTCAGAGGCTAGCAAATGAAAATAAATCCTGTATTGTTTGGTACCAAACAAAGCCTTCCTCTCAGAAGCTGCAAGGTTAAGCTGAAGCAAATTGTCCTGGTTTGAGGTAAAACAGGACTAATTTTGTTCCGTA
>RSEF01000031.1:58190981-58221634 GCA_003993805.1 Himantopus leucocephalus
GGAAATTAGCCTTCTGTCTTTCTTAATATTTTCTTTCCTGTGAACCATTACTGCTGAACCACAAAAGAGGAAATAAATTTACAGATTTGATTTCACTGCTGAGAGATGTGAAGTCACCACAGTGAAGATGGTCATTTGAACTACCACCCTGGTGAAAGTTTCAGTTTCTATGAGGAGTGATTTCCTGGGATTATGCTAACTGCAGGTTGAAATCGTTAACAGAACCCAGATGCTTCTTTTCCCCTAGAGTTCTGAATGTCCCTGAACTGGCAACAGAAAAAAGAGGTGTCAGCAGCTCTTTTGCTTGTTTGTTTCCTTACTTGCTGCCCTAAAAATCTGTGATCTTTAAATAAACAGGGAATAATATCTGCCAACTGTGCAGAGTGGAGAATATAATGTCTTGCTGAAGAAATTTACGTGATTCTTTGAAGACAATTCTTTGTAACTGTTTTCCTTGCTTTGAGGCAGACTATAATTTTCCTCCACCTCTGCCAATTTTGGCTGCAATTTTTTTGCATTGGCACAGCAGGGAGGAGCTCCCACTCCACTCCTCTGTGGTGGGCTGGACACTTGCTTGGCGTGCAGGATGAAGCCAACAGGAAACCTCTTCACTGAAACTGCTGGTGGTAGCTCCTCCAGTGTCATGCTACCTGTATCCTCGAGAGTCACAAGATCCCCGTCAGGTTTTTTGCTGAGTTGGGGATTTTTTTATCTTTCCTACCATGTTCTTGTGGATACCTGTACCCTAAACCTTAACCTGCCATCAGATTTGGGCATGTATTTTCCCAGCGAGGTCAATCAAATAGCATTTAGTTTCTCTGCTACTCTGTGGAGTGCTTTCTGCACATGTCTGAGCTGGCTTTAAACCAAAGAGATCAGGTTCTTCTGACAATGCAAGGGGAGCAAAGGGCTTTACCGAGGCTTTACTGCCCCAAAGATTTACATGTCTTTAGAGGTGCATGTTTCTCTGCAGACAGTTATGACTCTGTGAGCTGAATAATCTCTGTATCACTTCCCACACTGTGCAGGCAGATTTCTAAACAAGAACAAAAATGATTTTTTAGTGGAAAATTGAAGTATTCTGTGACTGTAGTGTCACAGAGAAGAATTTTGGTGTAACTTGTTTTTTTCAAGGTTTTATGCTTGCTTTGGATTTTTTTTTTTTTGCTGTTGTTATTGGTTTGTGGTTGTTTGGGGTTTTTTTGACTGGAACAATTTGACAAGTCTGATACTAAGCTGTAGGTTATTTTGATCAAATGTAGCACACGATTCAGACAAAAATCCTGCACCCCTTCTCTGGTGAATGAAAAATCAGTGGTGTTAGGATGAGCGTGAGAGAAGGACAATCATTCAAAAACTTAGCAAACACCCTCAAAACCGTCTGTGGTTCAGAGGCTTCCTGCAACAGATGTAATTTCAGTTTGTGTAGTAACCCTCACAGTACTCCTTCTCTCTGACTGTCCCCTGGCATCCCCATCACCTTCTAGCACCCACAGCATCTTGAGAGGGGGATTTCCACAGCAGACCATTGCCTTGGCTTCAAACCTGCCCCATCCAGTTTCACTTGATGCCCCTTTTTTTCTTACAGGGGAAGACAGAGCGAGCAGTAAATGCCCACTGGCTCTCTCCATGCCCCCACTCATGATTTTACATATCTCCACCTTGTCCTCCCAACACCTCTCTCTCTTCCAAGTGGATGGGTTCTTAGCGAGTATCTGACATATTTGGGTTTTAACAATAAGAAAGTGGCATTGGCCACCTTTAGTGCTAAGAAGTAATTGTTTCCTTTCTGAAATAAAGCTTCTTGCTAAAGGAAATAAATTTATGGTTTCCATGCTGCACATCCCTGTGTGAATGCCTGAGTACAAACCTCATTTTTCATTGACCAGATTTCAGGATGTGAGTAACCTTGTCACTTGACCTATGTTCTTTTCCCATCGTTTGGGTCTGTGAGTAAAAAAATAAGTACTTTCACTTTCCCATTTCCCTCGTATTTTTGGTGAAGGAAGGGTTGTAACATTTGAATCTTATTTAACTCATGAATATCCCAAAAACTCAGAGCATCCTGAATGTACCTCCCAAATGGTACTCCTTTACCATTTTGGAAAGGTGATGATTACTGTATTCTTACAAGAGCAGCACACCTCAGATAGGTACAAATCTTTTCTTTTAAACCTACCACATTCATGGTAAAACTGACTTTTCTCCACCTCTTTCGACCTAGTTTCTATAATCCCTTCACTTCTTGAAAAAAATGAAACACTTTGTGCCCACAGAATAGCTTCAAGGAACTGTGTGTGTGTGTGTGTGTGTGTTTGACATCTCAGCCGACTGTTTTCACTAACTCCCTCAAAGGTGCAGGAACTGTACAAAATCCAGTCATCCCTTATATACCCAACCATCTTCCCAGCTCCTGCCTTCCCCCTCTGGCTTGAGCTCCATGAATCCTTGCACAGGGGAGGAGATCAGGGATTCTCTTGGGGGTTAGTTCTTGGAGGTGATATTTTTTATCTTTATCTAGATAAAGAGAAGGAGATGAACAGAGTCATGAGGAACATTTACCAGGTTCAGTGTAGAAAAGTGCCATAATAAATGCTCAGGTATAAGCATGTGCTTTACATCCCAGTGTTTTCAGTAAAGTCCTGCTTTAGGACTTTACTGATCAGGAGCTTGCTTAAGTGGATTTCATCTACTGAAAGTCAAAAATCCTTAACATGCTGATTTTCATGGGATTTTTGTCAGCCAGTCCAGTCTTCTACCATATTTTTTCAGAACACACCAGTCCAGTCTTCTACCATATTTTTTTCAGAACATACCCATATAAACCAGGAACGCATACAGTCACAACCTTCAGTGACTGGGAAAAACCTAAATTGAATGTGATCTAGTGACCTGAAGGTGAAACATCCTGATAGCTAATTACCAGTGCTGCGATTCACGCAATCTTCAGAGAGAAAAAAAAATACTTTTGCTGTCATACTCCTCAGCCATAGCTGTGGTACAAAATCAGAGGGCAGAGGCGTGCAGTCAGGCTGACTGAAAGCCAGTGATATGGAAACGTGAGCAATATTCCAATTTAACTCCACAGAAGCCCACTAGTTAGTAAGTAGTTCAAGTATTTTAGTGCCTGCTGTGTTGCTGCCTGCAGGGAAAATACTCTAAGTGCTTTCCCTTTCTCACAAAGAAAAGAAGTTTCCATCTATGTTTTATAAGGCTGTCTTGTCACATCCATTATAGAGTATGACACAACCAGCCAGAGGAGGTACTGTGGTGATTTCTATCATGTTTTATCAAGAAGGTTTTTGTGAAGGGTATAATACATATATGTATGAAAAAAACATATGTATGTATATGCACACATATAAATGTAGGTCAGCTAACTGTGAAGACGTAGGTGCCTTATGCTGGCCTATGAAGTGTCAAGTGTGCGGTGTTAATGCCTACATACATGAAATCCAAACATTCTGTCATCTGGCCAGCTTGGCTCAAACAGGGCAGAATTATCCTTATGCTGAGAATATTAGGCCATTAACTGAAATGGCTTTTAGAACTACTTTATTCCGGTCCATGCCTGACCAGCTATTTGAGGAAATAGCAAAGAACAAATTCTCGTTTTCAGTCTCCAAAGTACACTGTTAATATCACAGAATGAAGAAAACCGTAAGAGAGATCCCTGAACAATGTTGGGTTTTTTTAACCCCTGAGCCATCCAATATCTTGTTCCATTCAAAAATGCAAAGGCGGGACAGAGATTGGAGGAGTGATAGGAGAGATGACCCACAGACTATGAATTTTATATAGGGAAGGATTTTTAAATGTGCATGCATAAATTTTATATGTTTGTGTGTGCACAAATGCAAACTATCTTCTGCGTGAACAGAGCAGTGAGATGTCAAATTTTCAGCTGAAGACAGGCACTGTTTGTGACATTTTAGTTATCCAAAAAGCCAATTTTCCTATTCTGAAACAACTTCAGCAGAATATTTTTGTTCGGCAGTAATATTCTTACATACATCAGACAGTAGGGAGTGTGTGTGTGTAGATTTAGACATACACAAACAATCAACATGTAAGAGTTTGCGGTGTATTACAGAACTGCTTGACATACACATCATTTGACTACTTTGGCTCTTCTGGGTTCCTTACTCCAGCCCTCCCATCACTGTTCTGATGTCTCACTCTTTGGAAGGAGTGGTCCAGACAGTTATCTAGCTCCATGTTTTGCTTTTTTTTGAGAGAGCCTGGCATTATAAAAGAAAAAAAAGTGCCCTGATCTTCCTTGTAAATGTAATGCTTTCACTCAAAATGCCCTGATTTGAGGTCCAATGTAAACAAAACTAATTTCTGCACAGACAGCATCTTATCACATGCCCCTCGAGGAGAAAGCATGAAGGTCTGAAATCCCTGGACAGTGTAGAATTCCGAGAGCATCAGTAGGGCACCTAGAGATGAGACAGAAAAATTACTTTGGGGACTTAAGAAATCCTGAAATGCCTTCAAGCCCAACCTTACACCTACTGAAATATTTAAATAACAAAAACTTGCTTTCACATGTAGGGAATCAAGACTGTTGTTCCAGTAAAAACTGAGGCTGTATGCTTATTTGACTGCCTCTGTTTACTACTCAATATTTCTGTCTTGGCTGCAAAATCTAAAATGAGAAAAGACCTCCAGGAGTGGGAACCTGATCTGGGCTGGGGATGGGTGGGGAGAAACGCTCCCTGCAAGGTGCAGGAGACTGACACAAGGCAAACAGTTGATCCTTGGTAAGAGGAAAGTGTTGCAGGGGGGAAAAGCAGGGCGTTCTCCTCTTGAAACACCTGAGAGAGCCTGCTGACTGCTGAAGTGAGCAGCCTGGGCACGGGTGAGCGGCCGTGTTCATGAACATGACCGTGAAAGACCTCAGCTGTGGAAATGGCCGTGCTGTCCTTGGCGCGACTCGGTCAGCCCAGCTTCTGGGAGCTGGTGAGGGCCAGCTGCTAGTGTGTGCTGGTGGCTTGAATTTTAAACAAAGCCAGCTGGGGTTTATCCATCCCGTTTGCTTTGCAGGTGAATCCCGTGCAATCTGGCTGAAACACCTTCTCCCCATTGAGCCTGGGGAAAGCCTTACCACCAACCTCAGCAGGGAAAAACACGGTCTGCAACCTGGCTCTGCTTCTCCGTGATGCCACCCACGGCTTTCGTGTCGCCTTACTGTCACACAATTGCACCACGCAATCCATTTTTTTTGGCCCGACGTCTCCAATGCAAAAGCACATCTTTGTCCCTTTAACTTCCCTCTCAGCTGTTATGCCTGTTTTCTCCCCTCCTCTGGGACTGTGCACTCTGTTGCTGCTCCGGCTGCCGGGAGCGAGCGAGGAGAATTTCTCCTGCTGGCGAGCGACCGGCTAGTCTGGGGCTGGCGTCTTCCCAGGACGCTGCTGTTTGCATACCAGCAGGCAGAGGAGCAGGTGAAATGGGACTGGTGACATCTGTACAGATGCATTTGACTGCTTACATGCTCTTACAAATCCGCTACCCTTAAAGCCTCCGTTTCTCTAACGAGATATCTCTCTCTCTCTCTGTGTCTCTCAAATTATTTTTCCAAGGAGAAAAGGAAAAGGCAGACAGAAATAGAAGGCAAGAGACAACAGCTTGAGGACCAGATACTTCAGCTGCAGCATTTCAAGGTAAGGGACTGATGCCAGAAATGATGGATTGATAAATCTGTTCATTATTAGACATGCAGATCACACGTCTGAAAGCTGGGAAGAGCCCGCTCCGACATGAAGCAGCCTTCTCTGCCGGAGCCTAATTCTTGCAGTGATCGTGTCCTGCCTGCTTTTCGTTCAATGTGTTTCATGCACAGGACCATGTTGTAGAAACGGCTTAGGAGCATGGAGTCGGGAGGGTGTGAGCGCAGGCAGCACAGCGGTGCTGTTATTATTAAACACTGTTATTTATCATACGGAATGATAAGACTCCGATCACTGTGGATTGGGTGTGCACTGCATGGCTTCAGTGAGCACTTTCTGCCTGCAGAGCTGCGCTGGATTTTTCTGGTGCCTGTTGTTAGGTTTTGCGTGTGTGTGTGTGTGTGTGTGTGTGTTGCAGAGGGAGTGTTGGTTAGCATGCGTGTATGTGTGTGCGTAAAGCTTTAATTGTAGGATGAAGTTATTAGGTGTACGTGGCATAATAAAAGGGCACGTATGCACACGCAGGGAGGGTGTTGGTGCATATGTGCGTGTCTACATGGAGGGGCGCCTTGATATTTAACAGGGTGCCGAGCAGCCCCAGTCCCTGTTGGACTCCATGACAGCTGCAGATAGCATCGTCTGAAAGCCATCCTGGTTATTTCTATCATTTATCCTTCCTGTCAGCAGCAGAATTTGTCTTTACATTTGTGCATAGCAAAGAGAAGAACGAAAATGTACACGTGATTTTTTGTAACCAGTGCGCATTTGTGGGTCAAATCTCATTAGATTAGTTCAGTAGGGGAGCCCGAGGAATTTCAGTGATTAAAATATCTGAAAAAGATGATCAGTACTGGACAGTTTGTTCTTGCAGCAAATGAGCTGGGCTGTGTTTTTAAAAATAAGATATTTAGGTTGCTTGTGCAATAGTATGTGTGTGTGTGTGAGCAGTGCACCTGTGTGGGGAGATGGTGCGCAGAATATCTTCCCTGCCCACGCATGGACTTGAAGACCAGACTTCAAGTTATGCTACAGACAGGGTCCTTCTCCTACTTCTCCAAGCCCCTGCCATCATATTCTGTAAACTATTCCTCATTTTCTGGTAAATGTGATGCAGTTAAGCCCAAGTAATTGATTCCAGCCTACACAAATGCTCCCTCAGGTTCACCATAAATCTGTGAATGTCACACATTGTCTTTGGTGTTTTCAGTCAATGATGAGATTGCATTTCTGTGGGGCAACAGGAGTTGCCATTTCGTTCAGGCTGCCATTGACTACAGGCAAGGGAGAAATTCTTCTGACGACCGTAGGTTGATGCAGCAGGGCAGTAAGATGCCTTTCCAGTGCCTTCATGATGCTTGCTTTTTTTTCTTCTTGCTGCAAAGCTGAGGACTTCCTTTATTGTGTTAACTGTTTCCAACCTAACTGAATTATGCTTTTGCATGAAATTCTTTAAGCAGAGCCTTTTGGAAAGCGAATTCTGGCAATTTTCTACTTCATCTGATGCATTTTGATATAGTTGTTGCTAAACTGAATTTTATCATCGTCCATAGGGAAAAGTAAAGCCTCTCAAGGTGGTGCAGTGGGGTCAGCCCCTTGGCTGGTGTAAACTGGCACTGACTTCAGCCCTGATATGCTGATTGCCACTAGTGGAGGTTCAGTCTTGCTGTATGGATTTCTTGAGTGACACACATGAAAATGAACTATTTCCCTTTATTATTTAGCTCACAGCCTGGAGCAAGAGCAGTAATCACATAGGAAGCTAAGGGGAGATCAGGGCACAGAAATTTAAAATGGCAGCTTTCTCAGCTAAAAGCACAGCCAGACGTAAGGTGTGTAAACCTGGGTGTGAGGATGGGCATCAAGATGTGATAGGAGCTTCTTTACCTCTCCCTTCAGTGGCATCACTTGTCATCAGAGGCGAAGTACGTTGCTTTTACTGGAGTGGTCACAGTGACTGCTGCTCCAGGAGCTGCCTGTACCACCAAACAACCGTTTGCTGGGAGACTTGGCTGAGGTGATGGCAGAGGTCCATCTGGGATTGCAGAGTTCATCCTCATTGCTGCTAGGCCCTTCCTAAACAGAGGGAGGACAGCTACATCCCAAGCTAAAAAAAAAAAAAAAAATTAAAAAAAAAATAGAGGCACTGTCTGGGGGTATTTCCCATTCACTGTGGAGAAAGACCAAACAAACTGCATTTTCTTTTCATGCTTTGTTCAGTGTTCTGGTTGCCTAGTAGGGTGCTGGCCAAAATGGTATTTGGTCTGCCAGGCTGCTTTTTTCATTTGAAAAGCTATGTATCCTCCCTTCACCTCCCAAGGGTTCTCCCTCACCTCACCCTGGTTGCGCTGAGCTTCTGCAAGGCAGGGGCTCCAAGTCTGCTATGAATATAGTCCCCCAGTCCGGCTCACACAGCCCAAAATAAGTCCATTTATTGGATGCAGGGGGAAACATAGTGACAAAGCATAAGGAAAAGGCTGAGGTAGTTAATGCCTTCTTTGACTCAGTCTTTAATAATAAGACCAGTTGTTCTCAGGGTACGCAGCCCCCTGAGCTGGAAGACAGGGACAGGAAACAGAATGAAGGCCCCATAATCCACAATGAAACAGTTAGCAACCTGGTCCACCACTTAGGCACACACATGTCCATGGGGCCAGATGGGATCTGCCCAAGGGTACTGAGAGAGCTGGTGGAAGTGCTCACCAAACCACCTTCCATCTTTTATCAGTGGTCCTGGCTAGCAGGGGAGGTCACAGTTGACTGGAGGTTAGCAAATGTGACACCCATCTACAAGAAGGGCCAGAAGGAGGATCTGGAGAACTACAGACCTGTCAGTGTGACCTCGGTGCCAAGGAAGTCTATAGAGCAGATCATCTTGAGTGCCATCAAACGGCACATACAGGACAACCAGGTGATCAGGCCCAGTCAGCATGGGTTTATGGAAGGCAGGTCCTGCTTGACTAACCTGATCGCCTTCTATGACAAGGTGACCTACTTAGTGGATAAGAGAAAGGCAGTGGATGTTGTCTACCTAGACTCTAGTAAAGCCTTTGATACTGTTTCCCACAGCATTCTCCTGGAGAAACTGTCTGCTGACAGCTTGGACGTGTGTACCCTTTGCTAGGTAAAGCTGGCTGGAGGGCTGGGCCCAAAGAGTTGTGAATGGAGTTAAATCCAGTTGGCAGCCAGTCACAAGTGGTATTCCCCAGGACTCAGTGTTGGGGCCTGTTTTGTTTAATATCTTTATCAATGATACAGACAAGGGAACTGAGTAAGTCTGCAGATGACACCAAGCTGAGTGGGAGTGTTGATCTCCTTGAGGACAGAAAGGCTCTACAGAGGGATCTGGACTAGCTGGATCAATGTGTGTGGTGTGAGGCCAATGGTGTGAGGTTCAACAAGGCCAAGTGCCGGGTTCTGCACTTGGGTCACAACAATCCCATGCAGCCCTACAGGCTTGGGGAAGAGTGGCTGGAAAGCTGTCCAGCAGAAAAGAACCTGGGGGTGTTGGTGGGCAGCTGGCTGAATATGAGCCAGCAGTGTGCCCAGGTGGCCAAGAAGGCCAATAGCATCCCAGAGTGTACCATAAATAGTGTGGTGAGCAGGACTCGGGAAGTGATTGTCCTGCTGTACTCAGCACTGGTGAGGCTCCACCATGAATACTATGTTCAGCTTTGGGCCCCTCACTGCAAGAAGGACATTGAGCTGCTGGAGCATGTCCAGAGAAGGGCAACGAAGCTGGTGAAGGGTCTAGAGCACAAGTCTTGTGAGAAGCAGCTGAGGGAACTGGATTTGTTTAGCCTGGAGAAAAGGAGGGTGAGGGGAGACCTTATCACTCTTTACAACTACCTGGAAGGAGGTTGTAGAGAGGTGGGGCAAGTAACAAGCGATAGGACAAGAGGAAACAGCCTCAAATTGTGCCAGGGGTGGTTTAGTTTGGATATTAGGAACATTTTATTCACCAAAAGCATTTTCAAGCACTGGAACAAGCTGCCCAGGGAAGTGGTTGAGTCACCATCCCTGGAGGTATTTAAAAGACCTGTAGATGTGGCACTCAGGGACATGGTTTAGTGGTGAATGTCACAGTGTTAGGTTAACAGCTGGACTTTGTGATTTTAAAGGTCTTTTACAGCCTAAATAATTCTATGATTCTGTGATCCATCTTCCTTCAGAAGTGCCAGGTTGAATATGGCTCATTTCCTGAATTATGTGGGTTTCAGCTAATTCTGTGCAAAGCATAAATTCAGGTCAAAAAGACCAGGCTTTTCTAGGCAGTCCATGTATTTATTCAAAATGCTGTGAGGTTGTTGATAGCAGTGTAGAGTGTAAGGACTTCATATCACTGTTCATGAAAATCTGCTCTGGAGAAACCTTTGAAAATAGTATCTGGGTTAATCCTGTGTCTGCAGTGTCTGGGTTGATCATGCAAGTGTAACAGCTTGAGTTCCCCCAAAGACATTCATGCCAGGATTCAACGGGTTTGGTTCATTTTTATGTAATGTCAGAGTAATTTTCTTTTTAAAATACACTGTGTAAAATAGCATGTTTGGTTACCTAATAAAGGTTTTGAAACCTACAGGGGTTCTGTTAATTTCAGACAATTTTGTTCACATAGGAAAAATATCTAATAGAAATAGTTTATTGCAAATGTTTATGCTGGATTACCTACAGTTTTCAAGTGGCTGATGCCAAATAGACCACTGGCAAAATGTCTTAACTCTACTACCAGTTCATTCATTTTTCCCTTGTTACATACCTGGCTGAAAACAAGGGAATGGTGGCCACTGCCTCATCATTTTAGGCAGAACAGACCAGCAAATGTTAGAGTTAGTAAATGTCAGCACTGGATGTGGATGAGGCTTTGGCAACATGTTTTGCAAAGGGTCCTGAGAATGAGGCCAATGGCATTATGGCTGAGGGCACCAGGACAAAAACGTGGCTCAGCTGTTAATGGTCTGTGTGAGTTTCTGAGTTAATCAAGTGAAACCCTCCAAGTGTGAAAGTCTGGAGTAGGAGAGAGTCTGGAGTAGCGTAGGCTCTAAAAACTGCATCCCCTTGTCCCTGACAGTGAAAGGCATGTCACCTCTTCCATGAATCACTCAAAAGTAGGGATGTTGGTGGGTGCTGAGCATGCACGTGGCACTTCAGGGCCATCAGGGCACTCCATTGGAGGCAGGAGGTGTATTTGTCTATGTCACAATCAGATGCTTCCTTGGAAAGGCCCTTGTTGTCGGAAAATGTATAAAGGTGCTTTGAAGCCCCATTTCTTGAGACTGAACATGCTGTTTTCCTCTGATCAGGGGCAATTTACAACAGCTCTCCTTACCTCCAACCTACTTTAATCTTTAATACCAAAAATCATCCTTCTTTCATGTAACACAAGATGTGTTTTGTTTTGTTTTTCAACAGTAGATAGAGTTTAAAGTTCATACATCAGCAGTTCATTGGCCATACTCTTACAAAGGGGGCTTGCCACATGTGTGGGAATGGGAGGTGTTATCAGCTTCTATAGTTTGAAATCACAAAAGTGGGCAAAATTCACCTTACACAAATACACTGTCTTCAGTATCCATCAACATGATGTGGTTTCTTGAGAAAAACAGTAATTGATTTTGGTTGATTAGTTGCACTGGAGAGAAAACCTACAAGCAACAGCTGCTTTTAAGAACTCGTTCAACTAGGCAGCAGTTGGGCGGACCCATTTTAATGGAGATGTTTACTATTTCAAATAAACTCTACTGTAGAAGTGTTTCTTCCAAGATCTGGCTGCCTCTGTAGTTAGTTCAACAGAATTTCTGTAATTGTTTACTGTAGCTCTGTTTGGTGGCGGCTGGTAATAAAATAAACAGCACAAAACCTTCTAATTGAATGAAAAATTACTTCTCTGCTGTTACTTTAACTATTACAATAAATCCATTTACCACAGTTATTGTATTTCTGGAGTGGTATAAATATTAGGGACCTATTTCTGTTAACATCTGCTTCTTAAAGACTGCAGTTCATGAACACTTAATCTATAACACAATTACATCTTTACTCTGAAGGGAAGGAAAGGAAAGTCTTTTTATGTTATAGAGATTTTATTAGGGTATGGTTTTAGCTGAAACTATCTTATCTATAAATAAATTTTAATGTTATTGTTCCACAGTTATATTGCTATCCTCAATTTATTCTAGTCTCAAAATAACTGCTGTCAGAGATTATAAATAGATATATATCTCTCTGTCCCTCCATATATATATATATACAGACACATATATGCAACAGTGTGGAAAAACAGAGATAGCTTTTGTGAATGACAGAATCCTTTTATTCCTTTATGTTGAATCCCTTTATGATTTTCAAGTATATTAACCCTTAAACTGAATGGTGACTCTGTCAAGCACACAAAAAATATTTGATGATGTCATGGACAGTTTCCATTCTCTACAGGGTCAGTGAAATAGCCCCCAAAACCTATTCCTATTAATAGTCAAGCACTCTTTCTGGTATGCGATATCTGCTATGATAGTCCCAGGCTGACCCTCTGTTTTTAATGGACTGGAGCCCACCACGCCCTGTGAGACTGGAAGGTCCTACCATCTCCATTTCCCAACTGCAGTTCTGGGGCATGGAGAGGTTAAAAGCTAATTTGGAGAGAAATTTCCATTTCCAGAGCACAGGGGACCCCTGTTCATCCTGTTCAGTGCATCAGCATCTTTGGGTTGGTGCCCACCTTACCCTGGGAAGCTCACCTCCCACCAGGATTTAAGCTGAGAAGTGAGACACTCTCTGCCTCTCTGCTAAACTGTTTTATGATCCAGAAGAGAAATCCAGATTCATTAGGCCAGAAAAGGAGTGGGAGAGGGAATAGGACTGCACAGCCTAATTGTGTCCTAAGTGTCCTAAGGATTTAGGACACTTGCTCTTTCTGAATTGCTTAGAGTACGAAACCTCAGGATATCCTTGATGGGAAGTAGCATTTGGAAAGGAGAGATTTCAAAAATCCATATGCGTTCTTTTCAAGTAATCAGAAAACAAAATACCTATTACTAGATAAAATCTTTTCATCATGATAGAATAGTTTCTCCAGGCCAACTATACAAACAGAGTACCCCAAAGAGATGAAAGCTTTAGTCCTTTAACTCATGTTTGTTACCTGCTTGCATATCATTGCCACACAGCTCAATATACTGTCATTATTCTGGTATAATCCCTCTGCGAGAATGCTTTTATTCAGGAAAAATTTATTGTTGTGTGAGTTGTATTTCAAACTGGGGCAGAGTTATCCTGGGATGATGATGTAAGTAAGTGTCCCCATACAGGCAGGACTTCCTTGAAACTCATCAAAATTGGCAATCGCGTTTCCACCAGTAACAAGGTCCTTTGAGCAGGTCACTGCCACTCACGCAGTTTTTGTTTTAGCCAGAATGTGTCAAAGTAGCTCGAGGTTGTTTACAGCTCACTTCAACCCCAGCCCCTCCTAATGGCCTGATACATGCTCAAAAATTAATTCTTATGACGTGAATCCAGCTTCTTAAAACAATGAATATAAGAATTTTTAAGACCAGAAAATAAAGAAATCTCTGAAAAAATAGCTTTTCTTTTTGTCTTTTTTGTATGTGGGAAGGCGTGATAAACTGAAGCCGAGGATAGGCTGAATGTAGAGAGGAAATTATTCTTTTGGAAGATAATAGTAAAAGCAACTGTGGCTGTATAGTAATGATGATAATTTGCAAAGCCTATCTCTTTTGGGGGGAGAGGGTTGCCAGTTTTCAAAATCTCAGGTTTTTAACTATTCCAAAACCAGTTAATTTATTTTTTTTCTTCTCTCAAAACCATGCTTTAATTCTTTTGAAAACATGGAGTGAGTACTCATAGTGAAAACCAAAGCACACCTAAATTTCTGGCTCCAGGATGTGAAAGTGTAATCAAACTCTTTTCATGTGCATATCTGTAAAAGAAGGTCTTATTCAATTTTTCAGTCCAACCATACAAAGTCCAGAAACTTCAGCTAGCTTGAAGCTATTTCTTACTCCACCTCCAATATTCCCTGGGAAACAGAGATGTTCTCACGGAGTCATAAAGTAATTTATATGTGAGGGGACCCTGGAGGTCTCCTCATGCCCCTGCCAACAGGAGCAGGTTGCTCCCATGCCTATCCTCATCCCATTACATTTGGGCTCTTGCCCAGAATGGAGGTCCCACGGCCCCCCTGGGAAACCTGCTCCCAGGTCAGGCCACTGTCCTGAGGACTACGTGTGCCCTTATTGCAGCGTCCCCTTTTGCCAGTTGTGACCCCGCACTGCCAGTGTGTGCCCTGCTGGGACAGCCGGGTCCCCCTCGTTCCTCCCCTCACCCCTGCAGCAGCCGCTAGCAGTTGTTTATTGTTTATTCTCATTATGGTGCTTAATCTTGTCACAAGTGAAATGTCAAATAATTGGACAAAGCCAACATTATCATCCTGCCATGAAGAAGCCTGAAATCTTAAATAGACTTTCTAAAAAGACGTATTGAAAAATAAACCCCAACTCTCCAGTTTAGGTATCAGCATCTTTGTTTTTACCTGTTACTTCAAGCAGAACTTTCTGGTAGTCTGGATGTGTAGAAAATATATGTAGAAAAGAGCCTATGTTTGAGTTATCTTTCATCTTATTGCTATTTTTTGTCTCTATGTGATCTCAAGCCTTTAATGAATATTAGAAACTCTTACCTTGTATTGGGCCATACCTATGATCCCCTTCGGTGAAACTAGTCTATACAGACCAGGGCTCTGTGGCTGATGAATGATCTGAACAAGAGAGACACAAACTTTGTGTCTTCTCTCATGGAGTCTTGACAACATCTCTTGCTGTGGTGGGTTTCCTTTCAGCTGAAAGAGCTTGGGGTTTATATCTTCTTCTTCATCTTTGTATGGAAACAACTGTCTACTTGGTTTACAAAGTTAAATAAAATATGGGTCCTGAGCAATTTAAAAGCAATGCACACAAAATATTTACACTGGTGATCTTGCTAATGGATAGGAAGCTTACTCTGAGGACGTAAAACAATTGGTGTTTTTTCCCCCCAAAGCGTTCCTAATTGGCCCTCTATCTGTACAGCTGAAATTTCTGTTCCTGAGAGTTTTTAAACAGACAAAGCATGAGACCTTCATGAAGGAGCTACAGCTATCATCATACCCATCCCTCAGGTAGCTTGCCATGGACATGCCTTCCCCATGCATCCGCAGCTCTGGTTGCACACTGCTTATGCTGCAGCCTTTCTTTTACAGCCCCTTGGCTTACCATGGGGGCACCCAGCTGAGATCTAGCCCTTCCCAGTGAACGCAAACTGTGCCAGCTATCTCAGGCTTCCCTCACCCGTTTCTGCAGTCACATTGCACTGTTTAATGCGTTCCTGTCTGCTCAGTTGCTGTGCTGAACGTGTGCTTTGAGAAAGAGCAGTGACTGAATAAATACTCAGGGGAGATGAAGGGCTGTCAAATGTACCAGCTACAGCAAACAAACAAGGAGGAAAGATTATCTCTGTAAAGTCTTCTGGCTGCAATGATTCTAGGTGGTGCTTATCATAATACTGGGCATCGTTTATTTTTATTTACTTATTTGCTGTTTTTTTACTCCCACGTGCACCCCCCTGGCACCCCTGCCTAGTGGCTCACTGATGCTGTAGCAAACCTCTGTCACCCCAGGAGCTACGGGGAAAGAGGAGATAGGCTCCTTGGGACAGGCAGGACACTGGTCCCTTCGTTGAGCAGATTGTCTTGGGGGCACCAGGAAACTTTGGAGCAGCTCTGAAACAAGACCTGAGGACCAGTGATCCTGAGCTGGGAGGTCTGCTGCAGTAAGGGTTTTACAAAAAGGGGATAATCAGGGAAGTGACACAGAGGCCTGTACCTGTGTGGCTGAGAAGAAACTTTGGAAGAGGTTAAGCCGTCAGCCTACGATGCCTGGTCACAAAAGGTCGTCAATTATAGTGGGCAGGTCTTAACACGCTTGAAAAAAGTTGGTTAATGTGTTTTAATGTTCTGTGAGATGAATACACATTAACTGACTGCTGGAAAACATTTGCAACTCTTGGTCTAAATGTAGGCTGCTTAAAAAAAATTTTTAAGACATCACTTCCTTAAGATATTTCTAAGAAATATTTTGTTTGTTTCTTGAACAAAGATGAATAACAGCAAACTTGCAACTCTTCAGGATAATATTTAATCTGCTTTATAAACATGCCGTTTGGTCTTGGGCTGGCTAAGCTCTACCAGCTAATATACTGTTTTTTCGTTGAATTATACCTATGTTAGCTATGACATTGTGATTGAAGCCAAGACTACAATCAAGCTGCAAGTTTTTCAGCATGACTTAATTCCCTAATCTGGGCAATGCTTGAGTAATATCCGTGTATCATGCAGACATGCTCCTCAGGCTAGAACAAGTGTCTTTAGATGACTGGAAAGGCAACAGAAAGTTTCGCTGCTATGCAAAACCAGATCATACCAGCAAGCTGGAAATAGCTGCTTGTTCTGTTCCAGGACTAGTCATGCAGTACAAGTCCACATCCATCTTGCAGCAGAGCAAAGTAAAATCTCTTGTGTTTGCTGAGGACCACACCTCTGTTCTTTTTTTCAAGCAGGCTTTCTCTCACTGAAACCCCACATAGCAAAACTGCAACAGTCTCGGCAAAGAACCGGACTGTTTTGTTCACCTATCAAAAAATGATGTACTACAGCATCACTCAGGAATACATTTCGAGGAGCTCCATATTTTGAGATGGACCTACCCGTTATACTGTTTATGTCTACAGCCCTTCTCTGCATTTGTGTATTTATTCATGAATGGTTAAGGGCATCTAACATTAATGTGCCTGCTCACACTGCAGTCATGCAAACGATTATTTACTTTCTGGTTTTTTGGAAGGTAAAAGAAGGTCTGCTGGCAAAGGCACAAGTCTTTCTATAACCTCAGTACACGTCCCAGTAACCTCTTTGCTAATGCTGGCAATTGTGCTGCACACCAGCAGGTCAGACCCAGACCTGCTGGGTAACCTGCACTAGCTGGGTTAAGGCCAGCTGGATGCCAGGGAAAGATGCCTAAAAATACAGCAAGCAAGAGATGCAGTGTTCAGAGCGGACACCAGAACAGGGTAGAAAGGAAAAGGGAGGAATCACAGAGGAGATTTAGTGGTGGTCATTCTTGAACTTGTGTTTCTTGCAAACCCAGTTTTCGCAACCCAGGCAGAGCAGGCTCTGCTGCTCCAGAAGACCTCCCGCTTGTGGTTGATCCACTGGCTGACAAAGCTGCAGTCCCTGGGCAGGGGCCTCCGGGTAGCTGCCGAATAGCAAAGCCGGGCCCATTGCTGCTTCCAGAGCTCCAGATCTGCCTGGAAAACTCAGTCTTTTTGTACCAAGGGAGCTTTCTGAGATCCAAAGAGCAAACCTGAAATGCAGCCAGTTGTGCTAGCATCCTAATGGGGGAGTTTGGGGCTAATATCTGACTCTCACATTGTCAGGCGAAAGAAGAGGTTTATTGCACTCTTTTAGTGTGGCATAGGCTGGTTATATACAGATTTGAGTATATGAGGGACCAACATTCTGCATTCACCTTTTTTCCAGGAAAGAAATAAAGGAAAAAATAATTTCATAATAATAAATAATTCCAGCTCTAAATTGTTAATGTCTGTTGATCTTCAAACCTCAAACCCAACAACTCTTGGCAAAGCTTCCATTTGGCAAAGATTTCAACAGAAGTGCCTTTGATGTAGCACTACTGATTTCAGTGGAATTACACCAGGGATCATTATTGCCCATTTTGCACGGCACAGAAGAGCATCATTACCCTGAATAGTCCACATCCAGTAGTGTTTCTCAAGAGCAGGCACATTTTACTGGAGGAGGCTGTCTTGGGTCAACTTTTGACCGTTGTTTCTCCTCAGGATTATCAGCTTCCTTGAAAATTACTCAGCAGCCAGAGGAGTGCTCCACTTTAGCAAGCACTGCTCTCAAGGAGAGATAGCACTGATTGCCCCTCTAACCACTTGTAAATACAAAAAAAAAAAAAAANAAAAAAAAAAAAAAAAAAACCAAAAAGAAACTGGTTGAGGAAACTACCTCAAAAGGTAGCACCGCAGCAAGAACTGGCTTTTATAATGTTATAAAGCATCAAATGGCAAATCTGGCAAATGCATCTGGGCCTCAGGTTAAGACACTGCCACACTTCATGTGGGACTCTAAATGTGTTATTCTTTATGAGCAATGTTTATGGAAGTAGGTCCAAAATCAGCAAGACTGATGGGTAGAATTAATCACCTTTCACAAGCAGGGAGTCCAGAGGTGGCATGTAATGGACATAATGGTATATGAGAAGGGTGCTAAAAAGATTTACTTGCTATAATAAAATGTTCCCCAATACTTAAACTTTTGATGCAATATCACAGTAAAATGTAGCATTGAAAGTAAAGATTTTCTTTTCAATACAACATTAATTCTACAATGCGCATTTGAGGGATTATGCATTATTTCCTTGCTAGTGCTAAATGTAAACAACTTAAAGCCTTCAGGCTTTACTGTCCTGAAGCATGAAACTGGAATAAATAGCATGTAAGGGAGCTGTGCACCACATTTGTGGCCATCACTGTGTCTACTGCATTCAAACGTTTTGGCATGATTTCTTTCTGTCCTGTCCAACATCTGTTCACTTATTTCTGTCTTCATCATGATCTGTTCACAGAATCATGACCTGTTTTTTTTTTTCCTTTTTTGCATGGTGCAGAAAACTCATTCTGCTTTCCTACAGTTGAACAAAATAAACGTGGAGCTGCCAGTTATCTCTGCAATCTCACTTGCGTGCAGAGAAACCAAATCACCTGAGAGCGGTGGTGACCTAGAGCATCACAAGCCCAGTGCCCTTTCCACTTCAGTAACAGAGAGCCTTTTTAATGACATGATCTAATTTCTGCTGAAGGATTTAGCCCTGAAGAAATCGTAGTCTTGCAGTAAATGAAGGAATACTCATACCAAACTGTACTTAGCGTAGCTGTTGTTGTACCAGTGAAATGGTGCCTTCTGAAAGTACAGCATATTCACATTCCAGTATTGGAATGAGGTGTACAAATACCTATATTTTTACAATAGTATATCTGGTCACTCTTTGAGCCCTCTATCATTTTGACAATGTCTAATCAAACAGCACAACTCTGGTGCATAAAGAAGTTCCAAGATGCAGGAGACAGTTAAAACTCGTAACAGACAATGAAAGAAGAGCAGTGCTGAAATACTAGCTTGTGGCCATTTTAATCACAGACTTAAGTAAAGCAAATGCACAACATTGTAAAGCAGGGATAACTCGTACAGCTAGCTATTTTGGGCTCCATCCTCATGCAAGCATTCTCCTTTCAGCAGATTTGAGAAACACCCCCTATTCTTCCTGGGATAAGATTTTGCAAGATTTTTTCAAGAAGCATAACCCAAATTTTGTAGCTGTGGAGGACAGATGGCAGTGAACCATCTTTTGTTTTCAAGCCACATCTGGCTCTGGTTTGCATCTGGCTGGACTGCCACAATGCTGACTGCCTCACTGGGCTGTCTCATACCCAGGAGCTGTGCCCAAACTCTCAGCTTGGGACCCAAGCACCTACCTCCCTGTTGCGCCCTACCCACCCTAGGTCTCATCATGTGTGCCAAAGCCTTCCCCACAGGTTTCTGATGAAAATGCCCTGGGAAAGACCTACTTAAAGCAGATGAGAGATTATTCCACCCCTACCCACTGCCTCAACACTATGTCAGTTGTCTGGCAGGGGAGAAAATATTTCCCGGACAGCCAGACAGTTGTGCACGGTCCCCTGACGTGTGCCTGCCTGTTTGCCTATTGTATTTGCAGTGGGTGTATAAATATTCGTAACCTCAACAGCCTGGCAAATCCAAACTCTGAATTTTAAGAAATGCTTCTTATAAATGTTTCCATTTGTCAGAATCTTCTTGTCTGGATTCCTCAGTGTAGTATTTAACAAATGCCTTAATTTTCATCTTAAAAAGGAGAGCCAGAAACATCAAAGCTACCAGCTTTCCTGTTTTAGATAAAATATGCTGACATTTTACCCAAGAGGAAGGATTTTTAGTAGATCATAGCATTCTTGTCTCTAAATATGTCTTTTAAAAAATCCCATTGATGCTTTCCAGTTTCAAATTCATGCTATTAATAGGTCAAAAAAAGAGGCTTCTGGGAGAAAGCAATCATGTGATTTTGTAGCTTAAATGTTTCACATAAACAAAGACCAAAACGAAAGCTGCACAAGATATCTTATTTTTGGTGTACAGCATTTGTACCAAAAGGACTGGCTTCTCCCTGTGTAAGCATCAGTATGGAGATCCTGTAAAAACACATTGAAAAAAGCCTGGATTTTATCTGTCCTCCTGTAGCAAATGAAGAGTGACTGTTAACTGAATGTCTTCAGTGCTGTCCAAGCAGCACTTTGCCAAAGCCTTTATTAGGACTGCTGGAGCCACATCGAAAACAGGTTTAAAACAGAGAAGGCTGCCTTCATCTTTAGAGTTTGGTCTTTAGAAAACCGGGGTTTTTTTTCCAACTGAGTATCACTCAGGATTTCAGCTTCAAGACCACAGCTGAGTATGACACATGTAGCAATACAGTTCCACATGCAACTGACCACATTTCTTTTTAAAGAAAAGACAGCAATTTTCTAAAGAGCAATCATCCTTCACACTGCTTCACGCTGGATCTAGCCCAGCAGGTACACAGCAGGTAGAGTTGTGCTACTGAGACTTCTTAAATGCCAAAGCACAGGTTGTTAAATGCTTAGCACCTCAGGACCTGTAAATCCATCTTTGACTGTCTCACTTTGTTTCTTGGTACATGTGATGACTTGGAAGTCCTCTCCTGAGGGAACATTTCAAGAGGACATTGGGCCTGAATGAGCTGATGAAACTTCTGGGCAGTAATCCGCTGGGCTGAACAGGAAAACAAAGGTTCCACAGAGAAATCTCACTACCAGCCCATGAAACACAGTAGGAAGCACTAGTAAATGATAGAGGCAGCAAAAGGAGCAGCAAAACACAGAAACTGTGGCTGGAGATAACCATCCTTAGTGTTTTGCGAACTAACACCTTTGAGGCTATGAGCAAAGCTGAGTTCAGCTGGGTAAAGTACGTCTCCAGCATCAGTAGGTCTAATTGTTGAACATGACTGCATCATACGAGAGCACGAGACCTTTTCTGTCATGCAGGAGTACTAATTCATATTGAAATCACTTAAACCCACCTAGAACTCCTCTGGTGCACAGCACAGCTAAAGTCAGTGAAAGCTGGATTCATTTATGAAGTCTAATTCGCTCGCGTGTTTTGTATTGCTTTCTGTCTGCTGCTTTATTAAAATCTAATTGCCTGATGTCAAATAGGCCATGGAGTGACAAGAATAGTTTGTGCATAGATACTATATCTATATATACACTCAAAAACTAACAAGTAAGCCTTGTCTGTCATGTCAAAAATCTTTCTATTTTGGGCCGGGTTTGAAGCCTGCTTTTGGTGGTGAATGATTTTCCATTATACATAGTTTGCACAAGTCAGGTTCCATTGCAGCAACGAACATGGCATTGAAAAGACTGATCCTGCATGCTTGGGCAGCCTCTGAAACTCAGTTTCTTTGAACTGATGATTTCCTTATTAGCTCCTCTTTGCTGGAGAGGATACACACTCTCGCAGCTGGTTCCTTGAACTAGCATTGCGAATCGCTTTGCAAAGTCAAAACCAAGACTCCCCTTTTCTGGCCGGTGCAAGGGGCTAGTTTGGTTGATCCTTTGGCTGACCATTTTTTTCCACCAGCTCCATTTCTTTCTTGCTAAGGGGTAAAGTCCTGCATGGCTTTGGGCTCCCGATTTTCCTTTCAACTGGTGCTTGTCCTGTCTGCCAACTGATCTGCTGCAACCCTCTGGCAGGATTTGGGCCAAACAAGACACACAGGCTGATGTTCCGCTTAAAGGATTGCTTGCAACCAGTGCATCTCCACTGGTGAACTCCCCTGGGTGAGCTGCAGCTGGATTAGACAGTGGCCAGGTGAGGTTGTAGCCATGTTTCTGGTGTAGAAAGCAAAGCAAAACTGCCAGGAGTAATTCTATTGGGTGTAGGCTATTGCTGCTCTCTGTGACAGTGTTGCTGTGTCCTGGGATACCCATGGTTTCTGGAAGACTTTTTGTTCATTTGTTTTGATTTGTGTCTGGCTAGAGGTGATGTGTGTGTTTGTGTGAATGTATAATGTGTCTCTCTGTCTCTATGTATGACTGTAAACGTATGGAGACACATCCGTGGTATAAATCAAAAATAACATCTTTTATTAATTTAATAGCAGACTGATTTTATCCTTCATGAAGCACATTACATTTAGAGCACACTGCTTTTTTGGTTTTGAGGCTTTAAGAAGTTTGTGGTTTTAGTCCTTCCAGGACATGCCTTATCATTCACAAGAGATCCACGCTTTTGTTCAAAGATTTCAGTTCTTGCAGGACTGGCTAATTTGTGTGGTTTAAACTCTTATTTTTATTAGGAACTAAACATAGTTCCATATGAAGTCATTGACGGTAAATAAAGTGTACACTGTAAAACTGACACATTTAAATCTGGAAGGCCTGACATCTGGATAAACAGCTGATGGATTGCCTGAAATCAACTGTCTAAAGCAGTAACCAGGAATTCCGTAGGGACAATCTAATATTCAGAGGCAGCTCCTTCTCAATCTTCAGATGTTTTTTGTTCAGTCTGTTCTAAGGTTTGGGGTTTTTTACCTTACAGTCAAAAGCTCTTCGGGAAAAATGGCTGCTACAGGGAATTCCTGCTGGCTCTGCAGAAGAGGAAGAAGCCAGAAGGAGGCAGTCAGAAGAGGATGAGCTGAAGGTGAAAAAGCTGGAAGAAAACATACACAGGTAGGGACAGTCTCCCTTTGCTTTGACTAAGAACATTCACTGACATTAAGGCTAGAGACCTTCCTTGCCTATGTCCCCATCTCTGGCAGCAGCTGATAGCAGCTGCCCAGGGAAGAGTATAGGAGGCAGGCACATGTACAGCCAAATGTGCCCAGAATTTATTTCCCAGATATCCATGGTTTACAAGGTAAAGCCATTGTGGTATCTTTGCGTTTAATGGACTTTGATGACCTTCTCTCACAAGGGAGCTAAAAAGAGGGCTGAGTTCCCCCTTCAAATGCATGGTGTATGACGCGGTCAACACTCGAGAGATTCTCCATTGCTTTACACCTCCTACAACCAAAAACAGTTCAAAGAGGGGTGACACTCTTTTGCACTGACTGTTTACTGGTGCAAATCACTTTTCAAAATGCAACGGCAGATGCCACCAGCAGATCAAATGTCTACTGCTGTCAGAAGCAAGGTTTGGCTGTTAGTTATTTCCTTTTATCAGTCTCCCATTGCAGTCTGAGTTGACATTTGTCCTCCTTTTTGTGTCTTCCTTTGTTTTGCTGCAAAATACGGGCTCTAAATCACATCAGGAAAAATGCTTTTATCCCTCACAGAAAAAAAATACGGAGCTGCTTCTTCTGCCATTTAGGCCATATGGATTTAGAGTTTTTCCAGCTGCCAGAAAATTGGCAAAAGTTGGTCAAATTTGGCACCACAGCTTTTACAAATGTGTCAGCTGAGACATATAAGTGACAGAGAAAAGCAAATAGGACCAACAGTGCAAGGGTTGAAGTATTAGCCTAGCATTTGGTGAACTCAATTTGCCTTATGCCAGGTTTCTTGTGAAATCTCTTGGAGAAGTCACTGAAAATGTTTCTTTGGGTATATACACAAGCAAACCCAACCTGAGCTTGGACAACACTAAATGGCTTCTATGTGGAAGTAACAGATAAGCATGAATGTAAGAGTTGTCTCATACTACTGGTCTCTGTCTTGTGATTCCTATTAATTAAAAGTGATCTGAGAATGTATATTGTTCTTTTACATCTGTGGTAACATAAGGCAAGAAAGCTCTTTTTTTTTAATTCATATGCTACCGGATGTTTTACTCCATAAATTAATGCAGTAGCTGGAAAGAATACATGGACTGAACTTCAGAAATACGTACTGTATTCATATTTCATCTAGTGCTGAATGCTGCAAGGTGCTAAGTGCTCTGACCCCATCAAGCAAAACACATCAGCATGTGCTTAATTTCTGCTATGTGAGTACTGCCACTGAAGGCAATGAAACCTCCTTTGCTTAATTAGTTCAAAGTGTAGGATGAAAATCTGTGTAAAACCTTTGCCCTTGTGGGGTTTTTTTTGCTTCCTTAATCAGAGCAATGAAATAAAATCTTTAAATATTTGGAAGTAAGGGAGCTCTTTTCTGCTGTGACCACCTATCTGTCAAGTGACAGGTCAGCTGCATGCTCCTGAGTTGAAAGGACATTTGTTTGACAGCCTCACTAGTATGCTTAATTTCCCTGTTATCTTTCTAAGGGAACTCCAAAGAGAGTAAAAAAGTATTTTAATTTAATTGAGAAAATATTACACCTGAACTGGAGAGAGAAGACAGTAGAGGTTGAGGTCATTAGTCTAACTACAATTTACATCCATGACAACATGACACATCCAGAGCCTAACAGGATAGACTGCGAAGGTAAAGGGCTGTAGAAGGGCTAAGAAGAAGAGAGAAGGTGTCAAGCATGTTATCTGGAGGAGTGAAAGGATTTTTTTGCCGCCTGTGCACCACATTTCCCCTCTGCATTCCCAGGAGAGAATCGGAGGGGAGGATTTTGGGGCAACCGTTCATAGGTTCATGTTTGCAGAGGCCCGATGATCCTTTGTAAGTGTACTATGCAGTGTCCAATGGGACCCCTATGAAACAGCCCAAACCCTCTCAATGAGGGCAACAGAGGACAGACTGAGATAGTTCACCAGGGGAATAGAAAACTACTGCAAGACAAGCCACAGAGTTGATGCCAGGGACTGTATGACCATGGTGCCATGGATCTTATGTATTCATTGGAGTCCCACTGTATCATACATGCAAGCACAGAGCAGCAGCAGTATCAAGACACACGTGAAAGGGTCTCATGGCACACACGTTGGACTTGTCCCTACTGGAAAATATGTACTCTTTTTCATTTGCTGTAGGAACAGGGTGAAGCTTACTCATGAAGGCCAACTCCCAACCTCTGCTGGCAGCCAGCGCCCATGCACCTCCTTTAACAAGGGGGAACATGCAGTCATCCCCTTCCTCTTGCAACAGAGCTTCCCATCACCATCTCAGAGAGCACCATTTCTTCTATTCACAATTAAGCACTCAGGAAGGTCCCTTTCTCATACCTCTGAGGTTACCACATAAACAGCCATGGCACAAGAGAAATATGCCTCTTTATTTACAGATCAGATGTAAACAGTAGGTCTGACAAGCTGAGTGAACTGCAACACTTAAAACAGAAAACTGGAGGAGATAGTGTTTGAGACCAGATTGACATTCATAAATGAGGATCTTGGCTCATGTAGGTTTGTGCTGTCCAGAAGAGGCAAATATCTCTGCCTTAGGGAAACAGTGGGGTTAGCTATGGTTTTGTAGACAGTCTTGAAGGCCTTGCACATAGCACAAATGCTTCAGTCAAGTATTGTTTCTTCTAATTCAGTTTTAAGTGACTTTTCCGCTAAAATCAGACATTTTGCAAGATGTACACATGCTTGTAGTGTTTATTCTTAAGATAGTGTAGCCAGTTCTCCTTTGTGTGGGAGGTGTGTAATTCAACTGGGGAAGAAAAAATGCATGAATGCGCAGACTGTTGTTTATTTATTAGGCTTCCATGTTATCATGATACGAGAAATCACAAGCTTGTAGCTTGCAAGGATATGTGCATATGAGTAAACTTAGAAGTGAGTAAGTGCAATGATTTAATGAGATTCCTCATCTGCAAAAGCATTTGGAAGAAGGATGCCTACATTAGTCAGCATTTCTGCACACTTTATGCGAAGAAACTGAAAAAAGATCGGCATAACAAAAAGAGAAATGAAGCAGAACAAAGAATGCAATATAAATAATTAAATAATATCATTATGCTGATAATTACCAACAGGAGGACACAGAAGTACAAGATGCACATACAAGTTAAAAAAACAGGCAGTGCAAGATCAAGACAAGGTACAGCCATATGAACGGCATAACAGTGGATTACAGACAGAACGATCATTTGATAGTTGGGATTAGTTTAATATGTTTAGACATTTTGAAATTTGTGAACATTAGAAACAGTCTTTGTATCCAGGAATGCAAAGTGGAAATAGAAGAATAAGCAGAGCCGAAACAAGTTTGGCCCTGGACTGCCAGCATTGCTGCTTGCCTTGACTTATGCTACCCCATTCAAAAATCCTGGTATTGTGTCTTGCATTTCTTTTAAAAAGTGGTTGTTCCAGTGGGCTTAGCAGGAGATTGGACCCCTTATTCAACATTCATTGATTCTTAAGTGGGCTGGCAATCTGTCAGTACTGGGAAGGATGGAAAGGTATTGCTGCATTACTAAATGTTTGAAAGATGGCTGCAAGATTGGTGGTGCCATTCTATCAATGGCAGAGCGAAGCCAGACCTGGATTTAGGATATCTCTCAGCACAAACTGTCTTTAGACATAGAGAGGTTTTAAAGTCAGTTTTGTTTTTTATGTTCTCCTAAAGATCTCAGGTCAGTGTTAGAGAAAAGCAGACATCTCTGAGTTTCTTTCCCATTGTCGCACAGGGAGAAAGTCCTCTCCTGCTTTCTGCAGCTAGCTTAGATTTGGGGTAAATAATACCAAAAGAGTAAAAATGAATGAAAAGCATTTCCCTTCCCTTAAACTTATTCTCCAAATCACAGACCTGAAGCATATTGTTTGGGATAGCATTGATACAGATGCCCAGTGAACATCCACAGACATGTTTCTGATAGTGTGTTGTAGGTGAAACAAGCACTGGAATGTGTTGCATGCCTTCCATAGTTATTTTTACCACATGACAGTCTGTTATTTTGCAGAAGTGAATGGAAAGTTGGCATTCGACATCTGGGTATTAACAGGCAGCATTCATAGAGCAGAGCAGCCCACCCACAGCCTGCTGTTCCTTCACAGCATTTGAAAGGCTCCCAAAATTATTGTGTTTTACTAGATTACATTATAGTACGTGCTGGCGGCCTGTGTTTACTACAAAAGGTGAAGAGTTTTCATTGCTCTGAAGCTTTAATGTAGCATGTCAACATGAAATACTCTGTGACAACATATCTTCCTACCTGATGACAGACACTGGTATGAGAAACAAGGACTGGACTTGTGCTCCTGGGCAAAAGAAACCCACTGAGCTAAATCCTCAGTAAAGTGGCATATGCCTTCAGAAATCAACAGTGCATCTATTCATGTTGGATGAGGAGGTGCACATCAGCTCCACAGAGAGAGAGATTATTGCTCTATCAGAGCAGCCTTTTTGGACACGAGGACCAGCAGACAGCTTAGAGCAGTGGGTGCTAAAAGGATCCCCAAAAAAACACACACAAGAGAGACTTGTGGTGCTTTGGCACTGCGGCAGCTCTTGGTGGGCAAGCAAGGAAGGACAACAGCCAAGGTGTAAGTGTATCCCCTGTTCTTTACTCAGGGCTACTCAGCTGTCAGCACATCCATCTCCTAATATTGTCAAAAGCCCTTTGGGATTATGGAGTGTTTCACTCTCGTGCATGCTGGTGGTGAACTGCAGTTGTGTCACCTCTAGGAGAAGGCTTTTCCGTGGTGGTCCAGCATGGAGTGAAAGCCCCAGTGCCAATGGTGGCAGGGTCAGGTCTGTGTTTTCAACCATAGGGTGTGAGCTCTTTGAGCTTTTTTGAGCTCAAAAACTCACTCCCTCCCAGCAGCTCCCATCTCAGAGCGGTGCTGTTCTTCTATACTTACAAAACCTTGGAAATTATTTTAATAATTTGAACTGAAAGATGCCTGTGAGTGGTGTTGCAGGACAAGCACAGCTTCCCTCAAAGAAAAGTACTTAACCTGATGGACCAGAAGAGGTATTGAATGTAAGCTTACACAAGAGAGATACCAGTGATAGAGGAAGTGAGATGACACTACGACCCTTGAGCAGAAGGTGCCCTCATTGTGTGAGGCTTTCTCTTGTTTTACTGAGCTTGACCTATGTCTGCCTATCGGGTACTAGACTGAAGTCCTAATCTAAGTAGAAGCAGATCCAAAATGGAGTAAAACTTCTCCAAAGCTGACAGAATTGCTTTTTTTCTTCCACTAGTGCAATTGAATTTTCCAGGTAAATGTTCAGATTCAAATATTGTCAAAGACATTGATCTAGGCCCTGAGAAGAAAATCCTCACCAAGCTGATTTTATATGCAGAAAAAAAATGTTATTAATATACTGTCTTACTAATAGACTGTGAGTGCTTCACAGATCTCTGATCTTATATGGGGTATACACTAGAACTCTCTTCTCATTGCAGCGTCCAGAAAATGCAGGCTTCTGGTTCAGCTGAACTTATCATGGCTCCTGCACCTTTAGTGTTTTTTCTCCTCCCAGTGTCCACTCTTTCATTTCTTCTTAATGCCAAGATTTTTTTCCTGCTTCTTTTTCCCAGGATAAATACTTAGCATGTCTGGGAACTCTGGATATAATTCAGTCTCCCTTGGGACTGTCACTAATAGTCTGCATGACAGAGGGAGGGAGAGCACGTAAGACAGATGTGAGTGCACTCCTTCAAAAGAAGGATCATCTGATGTCTGGTTCTCTGCTAAGATTGATCAATATCAGATCTCATCTGCTGAAGCTCCACAGATTCCAATTTCAGCAACCCCTAAGGACTGTGGTTTCCTAAACAGCACATCCTTCACCTCCCATAAAGCTTTTGCTGGGGTGCATTTCATATGTGATACATTTCTTAGGAAAACAGAGACCAAAACAAAACCAGGCCAAAAGCCTCAACAACAGGAAATCTCAGATTTCCAAAGGAACCCTCTCTGCGATGTGATTAGAGAATTCCTCAGGACTTGCAGGATGATCTCAGAAAAGCAATGAGTTAAGAGTTGCTGGGTGGCAATGGCTTTGAGGTTTTTACATATGGTGTAATGTATTCAGATGTAGCACTTAAAAAAAAAAACCCAAACACTTAAGAATAATAACTAAGCTTACTACCTCAGTTCTGAAATTCAACCCATTTAACAGTTACATAAATGTTGGAGTTCTGGGTTTAGGAGTAGCAATCTCAGGATCTTCCACAACTCCTAGACATTGCTAGCTTGTAATTATTTAATGATGTCTATTCATCTTATAAAGTGTGCAAAAAGATTGAATGTTCAGTTTGAGGACAGACTCCCTCCACTCTAGCTGTCTGCTCTCCTCAGATATGTGTACCAGATATGGACCTTGATAACGACACCCATTTGCCTAATTTGGGAGCAAGATATAGAAGACATTTCAAAGCCCCATCTCTACATATCAAGGAATTTCTACCCCAAGTGCTTCTAACACTTCATTCATGTCAGTATGTTGTAGACTAAGAGACATTCCTCGAGAAGAAAGAGGCACACAGGCTTAAATTTAGCTCTCGACAGAAGCAGGTTTTCAAGGATACCGTCTTTAGGCAAGCCAACACATTGTAAAGTAGAATTGGTTTCTAAATGGATTCAAACTTTTAATACAGTAGCTCACATGTTACAGCCCCTTGTGAAAGGGGCAGTTAACACCTCTCGTCCAGGTTCAGCAAGAAAAATTCAATTTCTGTCATTGCAGCCTTTCAATAACATGAATGTTCTGCACAAGGCTGGGTTTCTGTTGCCATGCTACAGGAGACCCAGGGACAGATTATCAAGTGCAAAACTTCAGAGCCTCCTTGGCTTTAATATTTCAAAGCTAAAAAATTCACATGACTCTTCATGTGATGCTGTTTATAAGATGGGGAAATCTCTTCATAAAGCATGTATTTATCATATGTGTTGAGTCACCACATTCCCTTTGGGTGCAAAACCGTCTAAGATCTTCACACTTCTTTTAAGCCTAGTAGAACTGACAGGGGTTTCCTGAAGCAGTAAATTGTGATATAGCATAAAGACTACGAATTGTTGACCTCATTACATCAGAATTAAATCTTAATCATGGGCCGAAATGGAATTGTTGCCTGGAGTAAAACAAAAAGGACTAGTCTCTACTCCTTTCCTTGTTATGTTTATCTTTGCTGGAGTTGGCTGGTTGGTTGGCTTTCCGTATATGCTGGCCCTACCACAGGGCATTCCTGGCACCTCCTTCCACGCAGCTAGTCCATATAGTGCTTGGTGAATGGAAAAAACAAAATTGAGAAAGTTCTGTAACAGAAAGACATGCTTGTGTGGAGGTGACATACACGTGCACAATTTTGAAAGAGATGACAAACCTGGAGTGTATTTACAAAGAGAAGGCACAGATTTAGGCAACAGCCTGGGTTGATTTTATTGTGTTGGTGCTTTACAGTGATTACTCTGTCTTCACCTTAAATGAGAGGACTTTCCTCTTCCCTGCCAAACCCCTCTTTGTGTGCTGTACCTGTGTCTGGCAAGGCATGCAGCCTACATGTGCACTCACACACACGTGCTCGCAGAGCCAGGGAAGGCACTGCTGCTGTTCTGGTCCTCAGGAGCTCCCTTATCCCAAAGGCTCAGGTTCACCCTGTGCAACTGCAGGAGTTTAAATGTCACCTACATTTAGAGCATCATCTCCTTTAGCACCCCACGCAGTCAATGAAGAAAGAGCATCACCTCCATGGCCTGTGTAAGCCCACCTCTCTCCCTTGAGTATAGGTGCCTCAGTTAAGTGCCTCAAGTGCAACGGGTGGAATTGAAGCCTTAATGTTACTTCCTGCACAGGCACCCTCCAATGGGCCTCTGGGTGCTACTGTGATGCAAATAGTCATTAATAACCACTAATTATGTATCTGGTGCATCATGTGTTTGTTACCTCAGGCCCTGTCCTGTCATTCTTGCCAGTAGTCAGCACTTAGAATCATAGAATCATAGAATCATAGAATCATAGAATTGT
>RSEF01000031.1:58221734-58254358 GCA_003993805.1 Himantopus leucocephalus
CCAAGTAGGCGACATCCACAGCCTTTCCCTCATCCACTAAGCGTATCCCTCATCCACTTGCACGTATTTCTGCAGAGCTGGGCTAGCTCTGAGTAGGTAGAGGTAGTTAGAGATGCAAGGTGCAGTGTCTGGAGCCACCCAGTGGGCATTGCAAGTCTTAGCCTCTTTTTTAAAAAATCTGCAGTCTGAAAAGCACGGCACCTCCCCTGTAGGGTTTTCAGACTGCTGCAGTATGTGAATTCTAAGGCAAAAAATCATGCAAATCCCAGCTGGTGGTCCACAGAAGGCAAAGAAAGACTGGATGTGCAATCAGGCATCCTGACTGATTCTGAATAACTGAATCAATGGCGAGATAAAAATTTCAAAAAGCTGTGAAAACATGTTGTAACTGCTCTAGAAGACCTGGCAGAGCAATGCCATGCTCATGCTGTCTTGTGTCCAGGAAAATGCAATTAGTCCTTCGTGTGAAAGATTGTTAAATGATGCCTACTTTGTACTAGAACATTTTTACTAATGCAGCTACACAAGCAAACTTCCCTTTGTGAATTCATCATCAAAAAGTATGGGCACTTAAATGGAAGGAGCTTTACAGGCGGAGGTTGTTGTAGCCCTGTATAACCACCTTTTTACTGGAAAACATATGGAAATAAAAAGTGTTTAAAAATAATCTGTTCTCTAGGCAACAACAGCATGTCAGCAGGATAGTCTGAAGTTAATAACTGGGGAGAGACACAGGGACCAGGTCTTCACAGCCTGCACCCCTCTAGACAATGTAAGTGGTGCAGAGTGTGTCCCTGGGAATTGCCTCAAGGGGAGACACCAGCCATGACAGGATGAAGCCCAGGAGTACCCCTGGGTTCAACTCTTAACTCTACCACTGATTTCTTGCATGACTTGGAGCAAGGTACTTCAGCAGTTCTGCCACGTATCCTATTCCAGTGTTCATTTGTGTATTTATCTTTCCCACACTTTTAGCATAATATCAGGCGAGCTCTTTGGTACAGGAATTGCTTCTCACTGTACAGAGGGGACCTCATCGGTGCCACTTAGATATCCTAAGCGAGTTTTCTTTCTTCAGAATTCTTCACGTTCTTCTCTTACTTTGCAGTGGCAAGACAAATAAGAAATAGATGCTTATTAGCACAAATGATGCATGCTTCTAGAGGAAGCAGGAAAGAACAGCTTTTCGCTGAACAAAGTGACTCACACTCTGACTGGACTTGTGCTTCTTGCTAACACTGTAAATCTGGCTATTGGTTGTCACAGTGTTCTTATGTTTCAGCGTGATTTGAAAGCAGAAATGCAACGTAGTAGTTGAGTGGTGTGTGCAAGTTATGGTGTAAAACTTATGCTTTAACTCTCTAATATGGAAAACACAGAGGCGAGTTTAAAATGTTCAGCAGCATCTGCTGGACATAGGCTCCAACGCCGACAAAGTACAAAATCCTGCAGCCAGCTCTGAACCTGTGTGCTGATTGCACTGCAGCTGTAGCCAGATGGAGCAGCTCTGTAAATACCCGGGCGGTGGACTGTGCACTCCCATGGGTGCTGGTGGTGTCTAAGCTAGCTCAGGTCTCTTAACACTGTGTTGCATAGCACTGAAACTGGTGCAGACTTTTACACTCCAGCACAATTACATCAAGATCAGAGGGCTGGTTCCAGCCCCAGTGGTTGTGGTAGTTTCCACTCATCTGTAGCTAGCTGGTGCAGGACAAGCACAAGCTGCAGCATGGTCCACCTAGCCACTCAGCCAGCTAGCTTGAGCTGGTGTCTAAGTTGCTGCATCCTCACCCATACCAATGGTCAAACAGTGCAAGCTCTAGGTGGGTAGGGCACATCCATCCGCACTAAGGTCATACTTCTGGTGGTGCTGAAGACATGGTCTGAGGTGCCTCAGGCCTATGAAGTGACACAGTTGCATAAGTAAATGGTAGCTTTTGTTGATAATTCCTAGGGGTGTTTTATTTTTTAATTCAGCTACCAATATCTGGCTCCCAAATGATTCATACATCTCTTTAATCTGTTGGCATTTTTCTTATCCTTGCCCATTAACCATTGGGCTTTTTTTTTTATGTCTGAAAGAGCTTCTTCGAGTCATTTGTGTGAAGAAGAAAAATCTGCAGCCTACTAAATCCATAGTACTTTTGGACGGAGTTACTAAAAATGCCAAATGCGTTTCATGGTTTTCCATGCAAACAGATGAAACATTGATTTTTGTGGCTTGTTTTTTTCCTGCTGTCACTCTCTGTATGCAGCGATCCAGGAAAACTGGATTCCGACTGGATCTGCAAGTGGGGTCCATCACCCCAGTGGATGCCATGCACACTGATACATATTCTTTGCTGCAAAGACTTCATAATGTAAGCCAGTGAGGCAAGCAATCACTAGAAAAAGAAGTGGGGACCAAAAGCATTGACTAGACCATAGGTTTTCCACGCCTGAGTGACTTGCTGTATAGCTGTCAAGTCTGTAACCAAGTGGTGGAATCAAGTCATAACATAGATCTTTAACACCAGAAGAAATGCACGTTCTCTGCAAACAGATACCAGAGAAAGAAGGCAGTTCCAGTGCAGACCCTGGCGTCTTTAATGGTAGCCCAGGGAAAATGCCATAAATGGTAGAGTTATGACTGGGTTATTTAAAGGACGTTTCATTGTAGGAAGCTTATTTCAGAAACATGAGCTTGCCCACATAATCTTAACTGCACAAAATGTGAATGAAACACATATTCCTGGTAAACATGGGTTACTGGTGATAGATCAGATTTGAGCGTATATGTGTGGGAGACTGTGTAACACTTTAGTCAAACAAGAGACCAGAGAAAACAACTTTTAGTTAAGTCTTGGAGCCATAAGTCTTATATGTAAAGTTTTCCATTCAGTTTTATTTTTTTATGCATTTAGAAAATTGCAAACACCATTTCCTTGTATGAGTCCCTCTTTAGCCTCCTTTCCACTCTTTAAATTTAAGGGTACTTATTAATCAGAACAGTGAATTTTATACAAGTGATCCTCGCAAGAGCCCACATTGCAATCAGGAATTGGACTGGCAACCTGGTGTTCAGTGAGATGTTTTTCTTTAGATCCATCAGATAAAGGAATGGTCATAACAACCCAGGTAAGATTTGTTAAGTCTTTCAGTTGAAGCTAAAGTTCTTAGTTCCAAAAAGAATAGAGGGGGGAAATCAAAGACTAGTAAGTCACAGCAAAAACCTCAGGGTTTTCTTACTTGTCTGATGATCTTCAAGCTTTGTGCCTTGGGACACCTGGAATGGGCTCAGAAAGGCAGAAGGCTTCTAAATTTAGAAGCACGTTTCAGGCAGCAGCTGCTGCAGAGCAGCAGTAAGTCAGCAGCAGAGTCGGGCTTGTAAGCCTTGTCTTGCTGGCAGCATCCAGGTTGGGAAACCAGAGAACCCAGTTCACCCTCCAAATGCCATTCCAGATGGGTTGCACAGGGTCAGCTATTCATCTGGTCCTGTGAGGACAATCAGGCCCACTGTTCACAAGTTACTCCCAGGAGCTTAAGATATCACTCCTGACCTGGGGCGGGGGGAGGTGATTCATATCTGTTACACTGGCATTCCAGTTTTGATGCCATAGGATTTTCAGCTGAGACAATAAATAAATTAAAAAAGGAAAAAAAGCCATTATAACAGGTTGTAGCAGGAGAAGACAATGGAGCTGCCACAGGCTTTGCACATGTACCATGTTTATGTCCCAAAACACGCGAGGGGAATGCCTCATGCCTTTGAGCCCTTGCCCTGTTGGGATCGCTTCTTGGGGAGGGCTGTGGTGTCCAGGAGTGGGGTCCAGCGTGAGACAACTGCAGGGTGTCACCATGCCAAGAACATGGTGATCCTCAGCTCTGTTTTCTTCATGTGCAATAACTGCTTTTTCATTTAGGCATGACCTAAAATAATTTACCACCTGCCAAAGGCTGTAACAACCTACCCAGTCAGATATAACTTGTAATGTCACATGTATGATCACTGAAAACCCAGTTTTAATGCTATGGGTAACATTAAGTAGTCTTCCAGGCAGGCAGCAGTGGCCAACACTCCATTATATCATCTTTTAGACAAGTAATTTCAGGAGCAACCACCCGACAAACAAAAAAGCCATGTAATTCTCTGCTCTTTGCTACTTAACGACAGCTTGACAAATGTGGAGCATCGATCATACTGAAGCTATGTCACAGAAAAATCATCTAGTTTTCCTGTTGAGGCTATCAAGGACAGTCTTTCATGTCTGTGTAGCATGAGGTGTCAGGTAAAGTCCAGCTTGGTCTGGACAGCAGTCTCTGAAAATGGTGTAAATTTTCTGGAAGGAGGGATTGAAAACAGGTTCCAGTAATAGAAGTCTGCTTCACATCAGGGTTTTGAGAAGTTGTTTTTTCCTAATTAGCTATTTTTTTTCTTAGTGTTGGCAGTACATAGTTTCCACCCAGAAAACTTCAATTATCAGGGATTGGTATAGCCAAAATGATACCACCTAAGGCAATGCAAAACCTCAGATGTAACAGAGAGACACTGCTGTGTTACCACTGGTTTATTAAATGCTTCGATTTAAAGCTCACAGAGCATGAACAGAAAACACTATCAAACCCCTACAGACCAGACCAATGTCCACCATATAAAAGTCATCTGAAATTACACACACACAAAAGAGGACTTGCTGCCTCTCATCACCGTGTCATTTTTCTAGCAGAAGAGGCAGGTTTGAAATATCACATGAAAGACAAAAAATCATTGTTGCAGCAGATAGCAAGAGAGAAAGAACTTGAGAACTAAACTCGAACTGAGAAATGCCCTTCCCTTCATCCATGCCTCAACTTTTCCCTCTCTTAGGACTGGGAATGCTATAGCTGGCAAATCCTTTGATGTCTGCAAGCAATAAGCAACATACACGACAATCACATCCTGACGTCCTGACTCATGGTGCCCAAGTCTACCAGGGATCCCAGGACCACATTAATTTCTTGCCTGCAGTGCAGGTTGCTACACACCACTTTTTTGCAGGCTGCTATTGCACAGCATTTTGTAGGCAGTCATTTCACCCTTCAAGCCTTTCAAAGAAGAAAGGAGAACAGAATATCCATGCTTCCTCCCTCTTGAGTGCAAACGGAGGACAGGAGGCTGCACTATGGTAGAGAAACAGGTAGAGAAAATACCTGCTTAAATACATCATGTGACAAATTAAGACATTTAATGAACAGAATGGCTCTTAAAAGTGGCTCCTGGGTGCAGACACCTGTGCTTCGGCAGGCCCCACCAGGCGCCACCAGACCTCCCTTGGGCTCCAGGTTTGCTCTTTGTGGCACATGAGCACTGTTGTTTTTTCCTGAATAAACACAAGCTTGCTTGCTTCAGTGAAGCTGTTCTAGACTTGCCTCATTTGCAAATGAGATAACATGGCTTTTCTTTTGGAAGATTACCAGATCAGCCATATCCTTGTACAGAAACGGATGCGAAACAAAATGCCTGAAGCAAAGTAGTGTGTCTGATATTACTTCCTTATTTCTAGTACTTTGTCATCTGTAGTGTCTGTAGGGGGTGACTGCAAAATTAGCTATCCTGAAAACATCTTTTTTCTCATTAAGAGCAGTGGTATTTAATCATTTCAGAGCTTCATTAAGTGGCTTGTCTTAACTCCGCATTAGTACCGACTGCAAAGATCATACTGGCATCTTGAATAAGAGGAGGAATGTATTAATATTTTTCCGTCCTAGCAGCCCCTGCTGAGCCACCTTCTCTCCTGAAGGAGAAGACATTTGAAAGACCTGATGCTATGACACAGCATTTCTGAAAGGTGATTCTTTCTTCATTAGTCTTTGCTTTTCATGCTGCTGAGCTGAAAAGGATTCAGTGCAATAAAAGAAAGAAATAGTGATAACTGGTGTTGCATTAGGAAAGAGGTAGATTGTGTTTAGTAATCTCTGGCTGAACTGCTTGTTGTTGTATTAGATATATACATAGCCTAAATGACTATGCATGAACAAAGCTGAAAATGCATCATAAGTGGGCTTTTCACTCCTTTTTCTAACCACAAATGACCTTCTTTCAAAGAACAATCATTAAGGAAGTGATATGTACTAAGGAGATCTGAGTTTTTCATTGAAGTATGTTTTGAAATATGTGAAAATTTTTACTGGTTGGCATAAAGATTTTGTGAAGAGATTCTCAGAAGCTGTAGTAGCTAGTAATATACCAATTTTGCCCCTAGAAATTAGGACCAAATTAACCCTTTCACAAATCTGTGATGGGTTAATCTGATTTTTTGGTAAGGGAAGCTTTTCCTGGTGGTAGCTAGACAGTAAAACAGGATGTGGAGCATCTTGGTTTTACCTAAATTTTCTTTCTGTGATTTACTGGTGAAAAGTTCATGCTGTTCCACATACTAAGAACAATTTGTAGGGCTGCATATTTCTGAAGGAATGATTATCTTCATCTGAACACGTGTATTTTGGACATGGTCCAATCTTATGTAATTCTTTGAAGGATTTTCTTTCCTTCACAGGAAAGTGTCTTTAAAACAAATAATAATGTTTTGTGTCTACCGTGGGAGGAATGCTAGCTGGGAAATAGCCCAGAGTGTACAAATTTTGTTAATGTGTCCGTTTGCCCCAGGGATGCTGAATCATGTTTTTTGTGAGAGTGTGCTGAGGGGGGTTGCATAATGAGGGGTTTGAAAATACCTTTTTCTCCAGCTTTTCCTGGAGAGCAAGAGTCCAGTTTTTGCTGGATGAAAATTTACCTTTCATAAAGACCTGAGAAGCTTTTGCAGGCAGCGAAGAGTGTTCCCCAATGAGAACCAAGGTGAAATGATAAAGCATCACCTTCAGAATCACCAAAAGAACTCCAGCAGCTACCATTGCTGTTTGGTTTTTTTTTGTAAGTAGCTGATCTGTAGTGGTTAGCTGCGCTTCTGTATTTCAGGGCCAGTCTAATTTCATCCAGCAGATATTGTTTGTGAGATGTCTGAAATGCAGCCGAAGGAGCATGCACCAGTTATTCATTAGGAGATAAAATATTAATTGTCTCTCCTCTCTCACCAACAGCCAGGACATATGAGAGGAAGGGGAAGAAACAGAAAAGCATTCCCTTTTTGCTGCAGCTGGATGGATTTAGCTTGTTATTGGTAGGGTGAGTCATAAGGATTTATAGCTCTCAGGGCTGTTACAGTTGCCCAATCTTTAAGAGCTCCCACAGCTTTCTCTCTCTTAATTCCCCTCCTGCAAAGCCTCTAGTTTGTTTTATTTCATTGTTATATTTTTAGGAGTTTGATAGCTTCTTCAATATTGTAATTCAAAGGGCTTGTGGGAACAGCTGTTCTTTGCAGTTTTCTCTCCTCTCACATCCCAGTAAGGTGACCTGCCTTATGGGCAGCCTTGAAGGTAGGCAGCTAGGTCTGTAGGCAACATCTGGGTTCCTACAGTCCTCTTTTGCCGCCGAAACCTCTTTTATCTCGGAATGACAACGTGGCATGGCTCCATGATGAAACTCTCCTTTCCCTCCACACCTCCTCACCTCTGCACCCATCCGTGGTGTGGTCCTCCCTGTTCCTCTATCTCACCCTACCTGCTTCTCCCTGGGGGCCGCAGGCAAGGATGCTCTTGCCCTCTCCAGCAGACCCAGCGCTGAAGAGTACAAGAAGGTTTTCCAGGCTTTAGCACTAGCCTCTTCGCCTCCAGTCATCCCAGGGATCCCAAAGGGGAGGACTTGCAAATGCACACCCGTGAGTTTTACTCAGTGGCATTGCAGACCCTCATATCTGCTGGCTGTGTTGTCCAGGCTTACTGAGCAGTGACTGCAATGGGCATAGCCCAGCCTGTGTGAGCATGGGTGGAGGGGGCTGGACAACACAGATCGATCCTATTAATCCAGAAAAAATGGATCACAGGTGGTATGGGGGTGATTCTTTAATTCCAGAAGGAATCAGGAGATGTCACAATTACATATTCTGTTTCAGCACAGGTTTCTTCTCTGACTCTTACTACTTCTGCTCCCCACTTTTTCCTCATTATCCTCAAAGGGACACTATTTTTTAATTAAGTGGGAGGGTAGATTTGCAGAAGAGAGGGAAAGTCTTTGTTCTTCGTGTCCCAAATTGATTAGCATTCTTGTAGCTTTGCTGTTTGCTTATCTAAAAAGAAGCTGTGGTTTGACTGAGGGAAGAATAGCTTTTGCATTTTAATTTTCTCCTAACCAAAAGCTTCTAAGATACCCTAATTATATGGGAAAAGATTCTGGTACTTACTCACCATTCTCAAATTCATTTAACTAGTAACATCCCCTGACAGGTCCAGTAGAAGAAACACTTACAGGAAGAGCAAGTCATTAAAAAACCCTGCTTATTAAAAGCTGTAATCATCTTAATGTCACCTTGCACAGGGAAGCAAACCTTTGGAGCATGAACTTGTCTTTTTAGCTAACTATGAGGAAAGAGGAAGTTCACGAACTGTACACCAGACTGATTGGTCCATGGTGAGATCCCCCCAAGATGGAAAGGTTTGAGAGCCTCTAGGATGACCATGAAATTACAAAGTCTGTGAATTACAAAAGGAAAAGCAAATTAAAAGAATGGATTTGGGGTAGGCAGATTTCAATAAACTCAAGAGAATTCATGACTGAAAGATTTGATGGATAGAGGAGTTATATAGGGTGAATGACAGTAAAAGCACAAACTGGCCCAGAAGAAAGGCAAGAGGTGTAGTATGAGGCTCACTGTACTAAATCACTGGCTTTTGCTTGGTTTTAAGCAAAGAAGAAAGTTCACAAAAAATGGAAAATAGTTCAGAGCGTTAAGCATAACTTGAATACAGTTGCAAAAGCATGTGAGGACAAAACCCAAAAAGGCAGAGGCACAATATGTCCTGTACTGTAATAGGAAATGATTCTGTGGCAGCCTTACTGATAGAGAGAAAGCAAAGAAAATTGTTGATCTCCTGTTCCACAGAGAGGAAAGAGAATAGATGACACTGAGATAAGAGCCTTCTTTTGTTCTTAGGTCTTCACTGGAAAGGTTTGTTGCCATCAGATGGCAAAGTGCAGTTACACAAGGTGCGTATTTAGAGCACAACTGGGAAAAACAAGCTGGAGAGCGCTTAGACTAATCAACTGTTTTCAGATCCTCTGATCGTAGTGAGATCTTTCCCCAAACTAGAAAACTGGCTGAAACAGTCTCAGAACCTTTTCTCTTTGAGACCTTGATATCACACTTAACATTAACAATGGGGCAGGGAAAAGAGGAGTTAGGGAATACCAACTGAACTTCAGTCCCTGAAGAAGTACTTCTGGTTGTCTAGAAGCAAACACAGTGAATTAAAAACAACTTGATTTTATCAAATAAGGCCTGTCAAGATACACAAGCTTCTTTGACAGACAGCTAGCAGACCTTATATCTCCAGGTTGGTTGAGGATGCCAATTATCTTCACAGTAAGGAGACTTTGATACTTTTATAATCAAGCAGTAGAAATATGGTTTTGACAAAACTTCTGCAAGGCAGATAGAAAACTATTCAGTCAAAATTGAAGTAAAAAGGTTTGATGGGCTCTCGGCTGGGTCACAAGCCATTTAATCTCCTCATTAACACCTTAGGTGATGAGAAGGTATATGAGTAGAAGATCAATTCATTAAACTTGAAGACCCCATCAAACCTGGGGGCACACAGTGAAAAACAGTATGATGATTACAAATCACAGACGGTCTTCAAAATACAATAGAAGACAAGTGCAAAATTTTACCTTTACACAGGCGTAAACAACTGTGCAGACAGGGTGGGCTGTGGCTGTCAGCCCAGTTCTCTCAAAAGTATGTGGGAATTAAAGTGAATAAGAAGCTGGATATGAGTCAAGGATTTTGTGCTGTAAAGACACATTGGTATGTAGGTAATGAGACATAAAAGAAACCTCCTCTGCTGATCATTAATAAGGCCTTAGCTGGATTAACGTGCAGTTGGAGTGCTGCACTGGAAGTACAATGTGGACTGCCAGAAAATCAGGAGGAGAAAATGGAAGTGGTTGGGGTACATGGTCTACAAGGAAAGATGGCTCAGTCTAGTGCAGAGAGTAGGTCTTCAAATATTTCATCAGCTGTTACAATGGGAAGGAATAACATGTTCTTTGTGTTCACAGTAGAAAGGACAACAACTACTGAGATTAAGTGTTGGCAATGAAAATTCATTAGGGAAATCCTTCCAATGATCAGGACAGTGAAGCACTGGGGAGGCCATGGAGTCTCCATCATCCTGTGTCTCTGAAATGAGGTCAGAGACACAGTCATCAGGAGCAGTGCGAGTTCAGCAGTGCAGCCTGCCATCAAGGACCTGCCCAGACCCCTTCTCCCAAGCCGCTGCGGCTCAGCGCTTGCATCCAGCCCTCTCCCAGACTTTACTCCCTGTTTCTGATCACAAATATCCACAACCTGCAAAATAAAACTGGCTATTTAGGGAGAAGAAAGGTGAACGGGGACATGATAATGTCTGCAACTAGTTTGAAAATAGCTATAAAGATGAGGCAAATAAATTCCAAAGACAAGAGAAGTTGGATTAAAATGCCAGAAGTCCAGACCTTTAAAAAAAAGTTAAGCACCCTTCCCCTAAATCTTTTCCAAGAGTGAGCACAGTGAAGCAATGGAGTAGGTTGCCAATTGCCACAGGGGGGTCTCTGCTCCCAGGCAATTTTAAGAAGGGGCTTGACAGGGGTTTGTTGAGACACTTGAGGTGAGGGGATCAGCTGCCCTACGTTTCTACACTATGTTTCTGCAATTCTCTTGGAGAAGTGAAGTGCTAAAAGTATATGTAAATGAAACAGAGAAATGAGAGCAGGAACTGCTTTTTACCAGAGCAAATGACAGACTGTGAAACCCAAACCAGGAAATTAAAATGCGGGGATAGGGGAACCCAAATTTTTTGCATTGTAAACAATCAGCTTGTTGCACTTGTGGATTCATCACAGTGGTGTATTTTGCAAAATTCAAGGCAGGGTCTCCAGGGATTTAGAGAATAAATTAGTGTTTAAGAAAGGGTGTTGGCTCTTACAGTGTAGGACAAAGACACCTTCTTGCATTGCAGGTAAGGAAGAAATTTTTCTGCCTGCAAGTTGACCCTGAATTTTTGGTACATTTCCATGAAATATCTGGAAACAGCCATGGACAGGCACAGAACTGAGTGGACTACCAGTCCAAACCAGCCTGCCAGCTCCCAACGCAACTGCTTGAAATCGTGATGGAGTTTTCTTTCCATTCCCCCTCTGCTCAGTAGCTGGCAAAATAAGTCTGTGTTGGAGTCATTTATTTCAGAGTTCTTATTTGAAGACATAAATAAATCTGCTGGTTTGCATTCAGATCTCCAGTTTTGTTCTCCAAATAATTTTACATTGTTTCATTAGTCTGAAACAGACTGCGGATTTTCATCCTTTGTCATTAGAGTTGGAATAGACATCTGTGAAGAGGAACAGAAGGCACAAATTTCAGACTCTGTGGACCCTAATGGGCAGGATGATGGAAAGCTGAAGCTATAAGTGAAATTGTAGTATAAAGTAATGACATGAATGGGTCAAAACTTAAAATTTCCATCTTGCAGAAAATGACGAGACTTTGAAATTTCATCGTCTCAAACACAGGTGAAAAATAAGTTTATCAAAAATTTTTTGAAAGACAGGAATTAATGTCATTTGGTTTACCTCCTGGAAACATTTATTTTGATAAGACTGAAACATTGTCAACATTGCCACTTTAACTATTTTATCTGTTCATAGTTTAAAGGATAATGTAAAAAGCAGATGTTTCTGCTTCACGGAAGCCAAATATTGAGATAATCTCTTGTCAGATTATCATGAAATTGATACATTCCCATAAACATTTTACATTTAATTAAATCAATGTTTTCCAAAGGAATACTACTTCTCAGGGAAATCATCAACTACGTGCCATCATTTTGTGGTGTTCTTTAACTGCACAAGTGTCAAAATGGCATATTCTTCTTAACAAAGACAGTAAAATAATCTGTGGTCAGGCAGATATAAAGCCATTTCCAGAGTGAAACAAAACAACTGCTTAATACCTCATTATGAACACTGCATAGTTGTTTGAGCTATTTATCACCTTTTATCTGCAAGGACAATTAAACAGATATATTTTCTGTCCTAGCAGTTGCTCCACACAAATGGGTCTTATGAGTATTGTACTTCCCTTAGGTAGTTTGTTATATCTCTTCATTTAATATCTTCCAGATTTCTGTTGAGAAATGCCAAGAGCATTTTCCAGTCTCTGCTACTGATACAGCATGTTAAACAACCAAGGCAACAGGGAATTTTTACACCTAGTTTCCTAACCTATATGACATCGCTAATCTTGTCACAGGCAAATCACATTCCTCTTCCTTTGTCTTGCTTCGCTGCTGTCACAGTGGCCACCCCGCAGCTCCCCACTGGGACCGAATCTGGTGTGCTCGGCGCTGTACATGTGCCATGCCAAATGGTCCTGCCCCAGTGCCTTTGTCCTTGGCGCGGACAGGACTGGCACCTTGCAGAAAGGGACCCAGAAGAGGTCAGTGCTGGACTCAGGAGGGGAACTCAGCCCTCTGCCTGCTGCTGCCAGTCCCTCCAGCCAGGGACTTCTGTGCTTCTCAGCTGATCTGTTCCCGCTCCTTTCAGCAGTAGGGTAGGTGTGGTTGATCGCGCCTTGCAGTGTGGAGGACGTTGAAATGCCTTCTCACTGAGCTGCCTTCCAGGTCCCAAAACACATATTTGGCATTCCTGACTTTGTGCTGCCATAGCACTGGTCTCCAGCAGCACTTCGCTGCAGGACCGCTCAGCAGCCACTCCAGCATTGCAAGGCTTGCTGCCTCCAAAGAAGTCTTCACTGGGCTTGTGTTCAATAATGACTTGTGCTCCCTGCTCTGTCCTGTCCCAAAAGTAGATTTTATACATACAACAGCTCTCCTGCAATGTTTAGTGTTAGGCCTGAGGCAAAGCAGTGTGAGCATGTGTGGTGTCCTAAACATTGCCATAGGAGATGCTGCTTTTCAAGGCTGCCAGGCAGACATGTCCCGCAGTGTGTGTGCCAACAGGCAAAGCACGAAGGAGGTTGCACTAGGGGCTCTGGGTGTTTACCATGGTGGGATGGTGCCTACTTTCTCTAGAAGCTCCTGTGACCTAAATGCTACCATGTCACCTTTCCTAAGAGTACAACTGCATGCCTTCCCCTTCCATGTCTCTCTTTATTTCTGCACAGTGGTCTTCTGTCTAAACACTTCACCCTCCATCAGCTGCTCCTTTTAAGTTGAGAAAAGCAAAATCCTAGAGAATTTCTTGTATGGAAAACAGGCTTTTCTCAATACAACCTCTTCTGAGGACATGTGGAAAGGGCCAGCAGCAGCCTGACCCCATATCTGCTTCCCAGTGGAAATGTAATCGTAATGTCAAAAAGTACATGCTTTTTGCATGCTCATATTTTTTTTTTTTAGTACTGTAGACTAGGTCCTGACTGGAGTGTCCAAAATACAAATAGTTAACTAAAATACTGAGGCTTAAACAACCCAGTGTCTATGAAATAATGTCAGGATCCCACCCCAGAGAGTGGGTGGCTGTCTGCAACCTTTAGGAAGCATCCCTGGGAAGGCTCTGATTTACCACAGAAAGGTATTTTTATGTCCCTCATATCCTCAGCTAAAACTGGAAGAAGGCTGTACATTTCATCTATTTTCGGATGTAGGACACATGGGTCACCTACCGGTCAGTGTGGCGTGGGAACAGGCTGCAGTGATGCACAGAGCATTCAGGCTCACCAAAAAGCACTGCTGCTCCAGCCCTGAGGGAGGGTGGAGTGCCCTGCTGCCATACGCTGCTGGCCCGCCTGCAGGCAAAGACAACACCAGCATCGCTTTGCTGCACCTGGTCCCAGGTCAGGAGAGCATTTCAGCACAGGTTTCTGCCAGGCTTCAACATATTTTAAATGTGTTCCTTAAGCAAACATGTTTTTGACGAACCGAGACCAACATGAGGAATCTGCAAATAAGATCAACTGAATCAAGTTGCCTCCCAAAAGCTACCCAGGACGACATTGGGCTATTTCCTGTCTTAAAAATACTGTGACAAAATTCAAAGTAAAAGTCTGGTGGAAATCAAGGATCAGAATATCAACAAACATTACACCGAAGTGCGCTCAGCAGATATCAGAGCTCATTTTGGCAGACCTCCAGAAATTCATTGTATTTAACATCTCCCTTTAAAATTCCCATTAATAAACATTTCCTTTCATCCTTTGGGGAACCCCCATAACCCCCTACACAGAAGCCCTGCAGAAGGCTATGGTTTCACATCACCACTATGACTTTCTTCCTACTGTCTGGGGTTTTAACATGAGCTTTCTGCCTGCTGCGCGTCATTTCCAGTGCTCTGCTCTCACCGCAGCCCGGGGGTTGACTCCTAGATGACTGTAACCACTGGAGGGTTAAAACACAGATTGCCAGCTCATAGGCCAACTCCACATCTGGAACAGATTCTTCCTATTATAACATTTACAGCTGGAAGGTTCAATGTTGTATTTTGGACCATGTGATTAGTTTTGATGACAGCTATTAATAGGCTTCTCCTTACCACAGGATAACAATGAGTCATCTGTCTAGCTGTTCTTAAACCAAGGAGATGTAGGCAAGAAGTGGAAGTGCAACACATGCAAAAATTACCATTTTCATTGTATTTTCCAAACAAAAGGCAGCATGTGAGAAGTCACACCAGGTGTGGTTGTCTTGATGCCTCGGTTGGTGGAAACGTTGCTTGCTTCAGGGTTTGTAACTTGCAGAAATCATGAAGGTGACCCACTAGCTAGATAGTAAAGAAGGCTCTACTGGCCCACTCACATATATTCACCTGCACAGCAGATTGACGGTGCTGGCTTGCAGTCTTCTTTTTTCTTTTGGTGACATACAACGTCAGCTGGCATCTCACTAAGGTTAGAGAAGATGCCATCTGTTAATCAAGTAATTCCTTTTTTCATATTTCCAGAATACCCACAAAGAGATGTTTCTGGGCAAGAACTTCACTGAATGTAACCAATGGAAAATGAAAACATGGCCTTTCTCTCTTTGCCAACTTTTAAAGCAGAAAGTCTTTTTCTTTGCCAGGCAAAAGCTGATGCATGCATGGACTGCAGGAGAAAGCTTTAGCTGGATTGATGTCAAAAGTCATTTGGTATATGGTATATGGTACCAAAGACCATGTTTAATGCCTTCTTTTTTTCTGGTGTGATAACACAGTTGCTTGCATTTCTTTATCTTACAATGAATACTAGCAAGAAGACTATTAAGAAGGCAGCTCTACCTAGAATAAAAATAAATTTGCATGAAATTGCAGCCAGCAACCCCAGCAAGGTCTGCCTTCCTAAAATCTGCCACACAGTTTTGATCATAGAATCATAGAATCATAGAATGGTTTAGGCTGGAATGAACCTTGAAAATCACCTAGTTCCAACCCCCCTGCCATAGGCAGGGACACCTCCCACTAGACCAGGTTGCTCAAAGGCCCATCCAGCCTGGCCTTGAACACCTCCAGGGCTGGGGCCTCCACAACTTCTCTGGGCAACCTGTGCCAGTGCCTTACCACCCTTAAACTGAAAAAACTCTTCCTAATATTTAATCTAAACCTACCCTCTTCCAGTTTAAAGCCATTCCCCCTCATCTTATCACTACATGCCCTTGTAAAAAGTGATGCCCATGTGTGTCTGTCTACTGGGAGGTGTATGCTACAGTGTCCCAGACAGTTATAGTCAGGAATGTGAGTGTTCAGATTCCTAAAGAAACAGAGGACTTCTTTCTGCTTAAAGAACTGACAGATCACCTGAAAGATTTTTAAGCAATAAAACCTTCTGAGGAAAAAAAAGGAGGAACAAGAAGAAAAAAGCTTTGAGAATAAATCTGGATTTTATTTGGATGCAAATAATACTACTGTTATATCATAGTTTCCAGTCTTTAATCTAGAAACAAAATGTATCCATCCTCCACTGAAATAGTCCAAAGATTGTTTTTTTCATAGCAGTGTTACAGAGGATGTTTTCTAATCATTAACATGCAATAATAGGAAGTCGCTTTCATGTAACAAATTCTACCATAATTATAGGGATATAACAGTAATTCCTTAAATGGTGAAAGGTTCATAAGAAATTTTTGGTCTCATGCCTTCACAGTTGCTTCAGGTTTTTGAAATATCATCCTGATGTTCTTTCAAAGAGTGACATAGACTTTAGTATGAGTTGGCATATCTGAAAGTCTCACATCTGTATAACATCCTTCCTAGATTGAGGACACTGTAAGGAGCAGGAAATGAGAATTTTGATTCAAGCCAAGCAATTTTTTTCCATAAATATGAAGACAAGTGCCATGTGAGGTATACCAAAATCATTTGGTGAATTCAACGGAAAGAAAAGTATGGAGATTTTTTCTAATGCAGAAATGTTATATTTTAACACTTTACTTTGCTGTTTCAAAATACCTGGTTTTGCTACAAAATTATGGTGATTTCAGAAATAAAAGTGCAGGGAAACATTACTTAAACAGTACATAATCTATAAAAAGAACAAATTAGTGGTTTTAAATGAACTATAGTAAAAAGTTCTATTTTCAGTCTTTCTCCTGAAAAGCTTTCTGTTTTTATGCAACACCTACCAGTTTTCACCTCCTCTACCCACTGGAACTGTCCTGCATCTGTTTCCTAATCTTCTAGGTTAGCAACATAGACCCGGCAATTCAACCTTCATCCAAAACTGGCATTTCAGTGTGGCCTGGTCTTTCTCACATAGGCTGTGAAATAATGTTTGCTATCACATTCAATAATATTAAACTCACATGTCTTGTTGTATTATTACAGCATTTGGGAATTTTTTTCAACAAATTTAAATTTGAGGCCTAGAAAATTATTTCTATCCTTAAATTAACTGTGGAGAAATTAGCCCTTGAAAAAAGACTCCTCTGAAGAGTCTCCCCAAAGCCCATCTGATCACAAAAAAAACACAAGAAACACAGTTCTGTGCTTATGGCACTGAGCTGGGAAATTGATAGACGTCCATTTCCCATCTACAATGTGATGAAGTTGTACCAAAAAATTTCTTATGATGAAAAATAAGCACACTTTTTATGCAAAGCTAAGAATTTGTTGTTAAGGTAATTGAAATCCTACCAATCTGAGAACATAATTATTTTTAGTCTCAGACAAAGTATTATAGAAGGGAACAAAGGAACAGTATTACATAAAAAGACTCCAGATAATAGTTACAATTGTTATGCCTTCCTAGTACCTGCCCCTTTCTCTGCTCTTAAACTCATGCTTCCCAAACACCTTTGGATCAGTCCTGGAAAGAGATAAAAGATATGGCAAGTCATCAGCGTCTCAAGCTCCTCATCAGGGAAAATATTACATTGATGGCAAAGGTTTCTTCCTTTTGCCAGGAGGAATGTGATGTAGACGTTGATGGTTTCCTTCTCTCCTTCTCTTCAGCTTTGAGTCCACTTGAGGCAATTTGTATGTATTTTCTAACACGCTTTATACCTTGGTCTTTTTTCATGGTCTACAATTCCATGTCAGATACAAATTTGCTTTATATGGAGTGTATTATAGATACTTGTTCTTTGTTCCCTTTGTTGCTCCTAAAGTGGTTTTGTCTGGCTCTAGGTCTGCATATCTTTATCTGACCACTGTGAATTTGCTCTTAGCCACGGGGTGTCCAGAGCCAGCCCATGCCCCGTCTCTTGTCATCCTGCCCCATTCTCCTCTTCGCAGCACCCTGTATCCCTCTTTCCTGGCTTCAGCTGTGGCATCAAGCCTGTCTTCCTCTGCACCAAATCATTATGGTGGAGTCATAAATATTTCTTTCCACAGAAAAAAACATTTGGCATTGCTGTCTGAAAATTGTAGTTACACCATATGATTATACAAATGTGCAGAAGTAAAACAAATAGGGTGAGTATAGACAGAGCCTGACAAGTCCCAAGGGCCTTGCAAAGCTATTATAAAGCTTGGGACCTGTTACTAGCAATGGCAATACTGTATTTTACTGGGCTGCAGGGCCACAAAGCTAATTATATTTTATTTTTCCTGTCCATAGCCTGTGTAAACATGCACAGACACATGTCGAAATAGCAAATGCTTCCAGACGTGCACACGCATATTCAGTGGGACTAATAATGACACACTGAAAGCTAATTTGATATCCTAACATTTGCAGGTCAAGACTTCAATGACAATTCAGGAGAACGTGAAACAGTTTGTCATTATTATAGTTACCAAGCTTCAGGTTTACAGCTGTTCCAGAGACAGGCTGGTAGACATGAAGAGTTCACCCTTGAGGCAGGTCCAAGCAGGTAAAGTAAGTGTCCAAGAGGTGAGGTTGTGAATGCATTCATTTTGCTGAAGGTAGATAAAATAGCAGACCGTGTGCTCACTTGGCTCCTTGTATTCAATGTGATTAAACTGACATTCGTTAGATGAGGATCTTCCAACATTTCCCTTCCAGTTTTCTGAGGTACTTCTAACGCAACAGGAAAATTTGTTTAAAACACTTATGTCTATGCTGAAAGTGGAAAGTACCACTGGGGAGTCAGGAGTCATGTACTGGCACCTGAAATGTCCAAACACCCTCCTGTGCTCACGTTCTTTGACATTGTACCCCTGGCTGAACAAGCATATTTTGAAGCAGAACAGCATGACGCTGGCTGCAGGTTTTGGAGTTGGAGATGGGTTCAAGTATGTTTGAGGGCTCTTTGAGCAGTCACAAAAAGCTACCAAAATTCCCAGATGTTTATTGTTGCTCTCATTATTTGACAGCCTCACAGGAGACAGAGGAGAGTGAATAGGCAGTGTAGCTGGTGGTGTGTTCATCGCCAGGTAATCAGTCCAGTCTGCTCAGAGGTGAAGCATGGTGACAGGACTTTGTGGGTATAATGCTTTGCATTGCAGCAGTTTCCCTTCCAGGACTATCAGTCTAGCATCATGCAACACGCCTCAGTTTTCTGAGATCTTGAAATCGTTAACACATCACTTTCCCATTCCCATTCTCTTGCTCTTCACCAGGTGTTTGTCAGGGAAACCACCACATAATATTGAGGAGCCAACGTCTCATTGCTCCTCACAAGGTTTTATCACCGCCCCAATTGCTGCGGTATCCTCTGGCTGAGCAGTTCCTCTTGTCGTCACCAGCTCTGCAGCTGAGGACACGATTCAGTGGAAACTTGCAGACCGCCTTTCCGCTGCCAGTGTCACTGTATTTCTAATTTACCACAGAAACCTAGGGCGCCAAGCTCCCCAGCATCAGCCGTTACCTTTCAGCTGTCAACCTCTCCCTTCCTGCAGTGGTTTGCCTTCTTTCACCTTGCAGTGGAAAATATTGTTAAACTGTGTATGTGTGTGTGTGTACCTTGTTGGCAGCTAGTGTGGGAAGTCTTGTCTTGGGGATAAGCAGGACAAAGAGCGCGATGGAGAAAGCGGAGCTGTTATAATACCCGAGCTCACTAGATGGCCCCATACACTGCAGAGAAACTATTCTGTCGGCAATCCCACCGCGTAAAATCTATTTATGCGTGCAGTAGTAGGGATTTTTACTATTATTATTGTTTTCCTGTTTTTTTAATAGCTAGACCTGGACCCCTCTCCTTGATTCTTCACCGCTGTGGTAGACCCGTTTCTGTCTCCTGGGCAGTGGTGCAATCCTTTCTGATTACCAAAGCAAGCCACGTAGCACGCAGCAACAATGGAAAGCAGAAAGGGAAGCTAGTATGTGACCTTCATGATAATACTGTCTTTGTACAAGATGTGCAATGATAATACTCTCTTTATACAAGCAGAAGTGAAGGTTAGCACTTGGGGCCATTCTGCAGTGCTCACTAGGTCCATTGAGGTATATTTAGCATGTACATCTGAAGTTCTGTTGTATCATTTTTATTAGGGGACAAAACTCTGCTAAACAAGCATTTCCTACACTGTGATGCGTGACTGCACACAATCTGTTACGGGAAGAGCCAATGCTCAGCAAAGGAGAAATGCATGATGGAGGGCTAAGGGGAAATGAGAAAAGAGAAAATAGCTATGGGCTGTGCAAGATGGACTGGACATTTAGCACTCTCTATTAAAAGGCTGCATCTATATTTTCTTGGTACCTCTAGCCACAGTCTTTGAGAGCATTCCTGTCAAGCAGGTATTTACTGCAATACTGATGTCAGGGACAAGACTTTGAAGCAGAAAGAGAGGAAGGGCTCGAAGTGATGTTCAAGTTACCAGAGTGCATCACCTTACCGTGTTCCAGATAAGCCATGGTAATGAGCCACAGCCTACTACCAGCCCTCTGCAAATACGGGTAGAGGACAACTTCAACCACCTTCCCAGAGGATTAAGCGACCACAGACAGAATACCCCAAGTTGTGTGCTGGCTCTTGGCTGACAGGTTAGCTGGACAAGCTACAACAGCTAAACTTGTGTTTCTGAGTGAAAATAATCTATCCACAATTACCTACATCATGTGCATGGTCATGATAAACTGAACATGGCTGTCCCCAGCTCTTGCTGGTGTGCTCTCGGAGAAAACCACTCTCCTCCTTTGTCCTGCATCCTTTTTTTACTGAGTGTTGGACCTCTTCACATTTGCAGTTATACCAATGTGTTCAAAAGCAGCAGCATCCCTCTGCTTTCTTTCCCAGCTGAGTGTAACACCAGGACAGCATTGGTGAGGCAGTTTGCCTGGTACCTTTGGAAATGATTTCTACTTTCTGTCTCAATGGCAACCACCTGAGCCAGCCATAGGCAGAAATAATCCTGTGAAAACATGATAGTGAGAGTTGTGCTACAGGGTTGTGCAGGAGCCATCCTCTGCAACACCTTCAGGCCCACCAACCTCTGTGTGGGACAGCAACCACCTCTTGGGCTGAGCTCTCACATCGACAGTTGTTTCATCACCAGCCTTTCCAAGGCAAATAGGTGTTCCTGTTACCTTTAGGTTCAAACGTTAAGCTATCCAAAAGTAGCCTCAATCATGCAACTCAAACCAGGACATCCATCTATATTGTCATTCGTGTCCTCCAAATCAATCCAAGCAGAGTTTTTGGAGATCAGCACAAGGTCATTCCCAGGTTCCCTTGTTTCACAAAAACTGAATTTTTCAAGGACTTCTTGGCCCCGAGACTTTGGTACTTCCCAAAGAGGACTTGCCAGTGAAGAAAGCAGAAACAAGGAAATGCAGAAGGACTTTCTGCAAAAGGACTTTCTGACCTTAATGCTACAAGTCCCAAACAGGGAGGCATGCAGTGGGGCAATAAGGAGAGACCAGAGCAGCCCTGTGGCCAGAAGGCCACAAGGGCATTCAGTTTAGGTTTGGATCACAGGGGAGAAGCCAGGGAGGCTTACAGGCACAGCTGGTTTGGACACAAAGCTGCACCTTTAGACTGTTCCTACTTGTCAGTGTTAACACAGCAGCATAAGGTGGCAAATATCAGCAGTCCTGTGTCAACACCACAAAATGCCTCTTTGTGGCTGATCACAACANAAAAAAAAAAAAAAAAAAAAAAAAAAAAAAAAAAAAAAAAAAAGAAAAAAGTAAAGGAGAGTGGAAAGAAATGGTGCCGTGGGTGTTTCACACTGCTAATGAGGCAAAATTTGTTAGAGCAGGGCATGACCAGCAAACCCACAGCTCCTGCAGGGCCTGTCACACTGATAGGAGCTTGCATGCTGGCTGCAGGGTGTACGCCAAGGGGGCTGCCAACAGCAGAGTTGAGAACCGCAGACAGAGCCAGAAAGCTCAGCCACAAATGAGGCCAATTACAAATGAGGAAGAAAGCATTTAGACAGTTGGTGGTGTCCGTCTGGTGCTTAGTGACTAAACTGCCAGCTCTTTGGCCAGGCATCTCAACAGCCTGCACTTCCAACTGCCCTCATCTAGAGGTAGTCATAATGCAGCTGATGCCATTCCAGCTCCCAGAATATTGTTGCTGCTCTCAGTTTCTATGCCTTACTTCAAATAAGCCCTCTTTAGTTTAATTCCATTTTTGGTCTGTCCGTTCCAAAGCACTAGGACAACTTTCCTACTTTTGAGCTGTCTTCAGCAGGTTAATGTGGTTACCCTTTAAGCCTTGAGTCAGAGAGACACTTCAACATATGCTTACATCCAAGTGTGTCAGTCCGTCTATTCAAACCACTGGAACTACATACACACCTACAGTTTAATGCCTGTTTATCTTTCTTGTTTAAATTCAAGGCTTTGAGTACTGCTCTATCATATACTGCCCTGTCACATCAACCATAAACATCCATAGATGAAGTCCCTTTAAACAATAAAGCTGGAAAAGTGTTCATAGCTATACACCAATTGGCACGGAAATCACAAGAGACAAACTTTCAGAAGTACGTTCATCCCATTTTCAAGAGCACCTCTATCACTTTTAAGCTTTTTTGTAAATGCCTGAAGGTGCCTACTTGCATCTTTTGTAACTTAAATACTGGTCAGTAATTTCTTAACTTCCCATGTCCTGAGGGTGTACACACTTACCTGCATGACGTCAACTGGGAAATGGGACATAACCTTCTCAATAATATAAGCATCTGTGAAGCCTTTGCCCTTGGTCTTATGTTGTTGTGAAATTTTAGACAAAGCAAATGAAAATGTTCTGTCAGTGCTATAAAGCTGAGCAGATTTTCACAATGGTCTCACATTTATTTTTGCCCATTCTTACAGGAACTTATTTTACTTGAATGCCTTGTTCAGATACAAACAAAAAAAAAACACATAGTGGGCACAGAAAGGAGATGAGGGGTCAATCGTACAGGTAAAACCAAGAAAGTTCACAGGTTTGCCAAGACTCGGCTGAGGTTTACTCCAGGCCAGGATCCTTGAGCATTAAGATCGCCGTGAGACTCAAAACCAGACAAAACAAGCCATTTTAACTTTAGGAAAGCCCTGCAAAACTCTAGCCTCTTTTCCCTAGTTACAAAGCAGGAATTTCCAGATATGTGACATGGATCAGCTGCCTTTGCTACCCTATCCCTCAGTGCCACTGTTCCAGGTGTAAAGATTGTTCACACAGGTGAGGAGACACTTGGGAGGACGTTTTGCGTAGTCATGGGATCCACTGAAGCCACAGAAAGTGAACCAGCTCCTCACAACCAGACAGCCCCTCCCTGGGATCATAGCCAGGAACCCGTCAGGCTATGCTTGGCTTTCATCAGCTTGCTGCAGAAAGAATAATGAACTGAGTGCAAAGTAATTTATTAGAAAGTAGGGGGTTACCGCACTGCTAGATGGCTTTGAGGTTCTCCTCTATGATATTTACCCTCAGAAATGCAGTCCCGTGCCACCTCTCTCCTATGGCCAGTTGCAGGCCAACCATCAAAACATAGACCCTGGTGTGCTTTTAAAGGCTCTCTTAAAAAGGAAAATAATCCCTTTTCTAACCCATCCTGGGCTGCAGGTGCTCTTCGGGCTGGTTTTTGCTCCCCTGAACTGAATCAGCCCAGATGTGTGCTTTATCCTGACTTAGAAGCTCTGCAGCTCTTGGGAAGTCCAGGGGTCAAGAATTTCACCCTTCCAAGACCCATGCAGGCAGGAAGCCATCAGCTGACTCCTACCACAAACATGCAGCACAAAGTCAAGACAAACTTTGCAGCTTCCCACAACTAAAATCGTCCTTCATTCCAACTTTCCATGAGGCAGTAAGGGGGACTCGTGATCCATCGTGGAAAATAAAAAGGAGGGCATTATCATCTTATAAAACTCACTCTCTTTTTCTTTAATTCCCACTTCAGCACTGTAAGGCATCAGACCGTACTGACTCAGGTGTGGCTGATGTGAGGTAATGTGGAGCAAAGGGCTGGAAAAGTAAGCCCTGAGCAATCTCAGAGCAATTTTTCCTACTCGTTTCTCCATTCCCACAGCTGTGTAGCTGGGTCTATTCACCACCAGCTCTGAAATGACACCACGCTTCCAGGGATCTCTCTTCAGATTTACAGATGCTGTGTGAGCACAAATTCAGTCTTACAATTTCTCCACAGCACAGGAAGTTGTCTTACACCATAGATGAAAACTGAAGATGTGTTCATGATTACCTGAGCAGATGGAGGGTTTCTAGGAACTGGCTTGCTGTGATTTCCAGTTGAGACTGGAGTACAGGTAGTGCAGCCCCCAGCTCTTCTCAGTCCTTCCCACTGCAGTTAGAAACTCATGAGATGCATCTGATGAAAGAAAAATGTAATTGTGAAACTCAGAGAATTAAAAAATGAGATAAAGGCATTGTCCCTGGGAGCCCTGGATGATTATAGCTCCTCTGGTCCTCTAATGGTGTGATGGGGTTAGGCCATCGTAGATGACCTCCTGTACTCCTGGCAAGAGAAAATCAGGTTCTGGATGGCAGAGATTAAACTAGAGCAGTCGATTTCTAGAGTACAGTCAGTAATTCCTCAGCTTTCTACAGCTCTCAATGAATTCCAGGATGCTGTGGACTTGCTGCTTCCACCCACCCACCTTCTGCTTCTCCTGGGGTGGTAAGCAATTTTCTTGAGCTAAAATTCATTCATCATTTTATGGCATGATTTCATTCTTGCCTGGCTGAGCACGGCCAGCGGGAAAAGGCACTTTGCTTTGCTCACTGAGATGCAATTCCCACCACAGCCCCACCTTCCCTGCACTTGTATGCCGGAAATTTGTGCCAGGAGTCTCTGAAAGAAACAGCACAAAGCTCTCCATGTGCCCAAGAGGACAGGAGGCCTCCCAAAAAACCCTTGCCGGAGGTAGCAGCACCACCCACCAGCCCAGTGGACACTCAGAGAAAATGACAAGAACAATAGCAGGAAATGTCTAAGGGTGGAAACAACAAACTCAGCACAGCCCACATTTCTGGGGGCTTCCTGATTGGCTTGATTTGCCTCGGCAGGAGCACTTTGGATAACCTTGGAGTTATCCCACTAGGGCAAAACCTCCTTCCAAGTGAAGCCACGTTTGTTACAATGCTTTCTGGGGCATGGGGGTGCTCGCTTCCAAGCATAAATAAATGAACGAACAACATACAAAAGCTCTAAGGTAGATCAGACAGATGAAGTGGGATCAGGACACTGCAGTTGTGCTCAGGGTGGCAGCAGCTTGACGCATCTCTTGTTGCTCCTTGTGGAGAGTCTGTCCGTTCCCACGGGACACGTTCCTTGCCTCACATCAGCCTTCACCCTAGAAAAATGGACTGTGAGTTCCTGTAAGTGAATGACAGCAGAGGACAAATTCGCAAAGCTCAAATCCAAGAAACTATTTGCATCAAGAAACAAACAAAACAAGTTACAGCTCCTACTGGGTGTTCCCCTTCCTGCCCTGCTGCTTTTTTTATGTCGCTGCCGTCCAAGTCACTCTTGGCAAGCAGTGCAGGGGAATACATTTATGTATTTGTGAGGGGCACATAATACAGGGAATCTTTAAAGGGACCTAATAAGGCTCAGAGCCTGAGGCGCGCTGACTGTCCACTGCACATACCCATCTAACTCCTTTGTCAAGGGCTTCTGAGGGCACTTACAGGTTCAGGCAGTCATGACTAAAGCACAATGCAAAAGGCATGGAAATGGTTGTTAAAAAATGGTTCGAGGGAGGCAGATGGGATCCCTGTAAGTTGCAGCTTTCCATGGTAGTAAGGTAGTTGTGCTTTAACAGCCACATGACAGCCAGGATGCAGAGAAGGTGTCATCACACCAATTATAATACTCTTGTTTGGGTTTTCACATTTTCAGGGTAAGATCCTGAATTCTCTGGGGCTCATTTTCATTTTTAGTATTATTCTCAGACCATATTCAATCAATCACATGGGGCACCTTAGGTCAGAGTGCTGGATGCTGGGCCTCACTTAATTCTTACCCCAACAAGTAGGCTTGTAAGCACCATGTTCCTTGAAACAGCACATTTTTAAGCCACCTCTGGCAGAAAGCAAATAGATAATGCCTTGTTTGCACCAGAAGTCCATTACGAAGTCCATTACAAAGTCCATGCAGTCATCAGCAGCAAATCTGAGTCAAGTCAAACCAAAATCATAGAAACCTCACATGTACAATGAGTATCTATAATTAATAATACCAGCTAACAGATCTACCAGGCATAAGCTGGTCTGATGTATGATTGGACTGTATAGGATTGACAAAATGCATTGGATCAAGATGGGGAAGTGGAGGCAAAGTCGTTACTGGAGGCTTACAGCAGGGATTAAACAGACAACTCTAGCCCGTGATTGTTATTTTTCTCAACACTGCTTTTCTAGTTAATAACTGCAACAACTTTTCAGTGATGATCAGATTGTCATATGAAGAAGTCATTTGCATATGCTCCTAAATTGCTAAAAGTCATACATGGTGGGGTAGGGAGGGATTCAAAATATCCCAAATGGGAAATCTGCAAGGAGCAGATTCTGGATTCGTGAGCAGTCGGGAACAAGCTGCCATTGACTTTGGATGGAGCCAGTGCTCTGCCTCAGCAAAGGGAGAAGACTCAGCTGGAGTCTGGTGTGGAAATAACCTGTGCAGGAACTCAAGGAAGACAAGAAATTCCAATGAGGGAAAAAAAAAAAAGGCAGCCTGTACCAGGATAAAGCTTGTCTTTCACTCAAGGTGCACACCTCTACATCTAGATGTAATAGGGCAAATCCAGAAATCAGAGCATTTTCAGGTGTGCTCTCAGGTATTCCTGATTAGCCTTGGACTGTAATATATCTAACATATGTATTAGTAATAGGTATATACTTTCCTTAAACATCCTTTAATCTTCTCATTACACGTCACACACATCACACACATTACACACATTACAGTGTGCTGATAATACTGTGCCTTTTGGTGCTCATGTTTAGCTAGACACCTTGTGTGGACAGTAAGACCAGATATATTATCATATAGCTCAGTGCATCATTTCATATAATTTCTTCAGAAGAAATACAACCCCTGCAGTTGTATTTCTGCACCCAGAGTGAAACTTTGATGCACATCTTCATGGCAATAAAGAACTTCTGCATCTTGTCAACACAGCCAGAAAATTAGAATTGTCCATGACTTTTTTTTTTCACAGCTCTATTATTTATCTTAACAAAGATCTTCATTTTGCTAAAAGCCATGTGGCACTGCGGAGAAATAAACAAATACTGATGTAACCACTGCTAAGTTGTCCTAGCATCCATTCCAGGCAACCGAAGTAATAGGTACATCAAAGGAAGAATAATATTTACATGAGAAATATTTATATCCTGGAGATTGGGGGAAAAAGAAACCCCAAACAATCTTTGGCCCAAAACAAGTAGAAAGAACTGTCACTACAAGATGAGCAACAGAGGAAAAATACAGTGCAGAAAAAAAATCAGAAGGGAAAAACCAGCAGCACACACTTTCATCTGCTGTATGTAGATTGGCAACAGAGAAAGTCTTTTCATTAGGTCAGTTCCTAGCTCTGTAAAATGGCAGACTTTCTGCCAGACTTTCTTTATTCTCAGAAAGTTTGGACATGTGTATCCTTGCTGGTATTTGTATGGCACTGTCAAAAGGGCTTTTCTAAGCATGTCCATGGAGGGGCTGAGCAGTACACATCCCACATCACTGCTTCTTTCACCAGGGTAGTCAGAGCTGCAGATCAGCACAGCCCAGTGAGTGCTGTGCCCTGCACGGGCTCATGGCCCTTGCTTCACTGTCCCTCTGCATTCACACTTCTCTGAGCAAGAGAGCCACAAACAGAGCTCAGCAAAATATATAAGGGAAAAAATATCACCAAGTGTCTCCAGAACCCATTAACACTTTTCACTCTGGCAGACTGATGAACTTTTGCCCAGGCCCTTTTAGGTGAAAGTTGTCCTATACACAAACTGAAAATTGCATTGTACAAACAAGATGTCCATTTCTGGTCACACAGCCAGGCATCTCTCAACATCAGCGGCAGCATTCATGCAGCCTGTATCATCATTGAGTGAAATGCACTGGAAGATGAGTGATAATTTTTAGGGAATTATAGCTATATAACATACTACATGTTATGTTATATATGTATAATAATATATAATGTATTATATGTAACACGGTACCGCATGAGCACACATGAACTCCCTCCTTTGAAACGTGGCTGTTCCCATCAGCTGCAGCTGATGCTTAGATTTTCCCGTTTCTATAATATTTATAGAAGTTCTAAAGCTGCGTGCACACTTCACCCTAGAAGCTGGGAAGGGTCTTGATCCCCTGTGAAGCATGATCTCCAGTGCTCTGAAGACCTCTTTACTGAGAAGCACAACCTTCAGTGAAGGCAACAAGAGAGCCAGCCTGCAGATACAAATGTTTTTTGAACAGTCAAAAGTGAATGCCCTTGGCTTATGTGAGGCAGAGAGAAGAAAAAGAGAAAGGACAATAAGGAGACAGTACACATGGGGATAACGTCTTAATAGGAAAGGAAGTGATATCATTGGAGAATTTAGGTTCTCCTACTTAGGAGAAGTAGTGAATGGAGACTAGCTGCGAGGAGCAAGGGAGTTGCATGGAGGCAGGAGTGGCCAGGAGGTATCAGAAGGGTAGGCATAGGACATGGAGAAAGGTGATGAAGGGACGGGATCCACCAGGAACGGCAGCACATGAGTGAGAGAGGATGCAGCAAGCAGCCCGAAGAGGAGGTAGAAGAGGAAAGAGAACAGGTTGAGGAAAAAGAAAGGAAAAGGAGATGGACAAGGCTATTTTAGAACGTGTTTCCCCATTCTCTGGTCTTCTGCACTGTATTAGCAGAAAACAGTACCAGTGTGCCAGGGCTGAGGAGCTAGCTTAAATCAAGGCAACTTGTAGGTCTCTGGGTACCTCAAACTGAGAGCAAGTCACAGCAATCCTTGTCTGTGGTCCAAGCATGCAGCTATGGTTGGTTGACAAGGCTGGAGGGACAACAGATGCAGGAAGAAGCATGAAAAGCGGAGCAAAGGAGTCAGGGCTGAGCAGCTCCAGAGAGCAAAGCTGGGTTCAGCAAGTTGGGAAAACCTGTCATGCTTCTAAGGCTCCATCCGGTGTTGCTCTTGACTCCTGTTCTCCACAGAAAAAAATGTGATCAGTTCACTTGCTGCCCAAGCGTGTCTTGTGGGCATTTCAGGTACAAGAGTGCTCCATTGCTCAGGAGCAGACAAGCATCACCAAGTGCCCAGATACTACTGTGGGTCACCACCAGCGCTGATGTCTTGATGTCCTGGAGCTCTGCCAGGCGGGCCTCTTGTGCTGCCCACCCTGCCCTTGCCCTTCACCACAGTGGCCCATGAGTGACTGAGAGGGACGGAAGCACTGCTCTCTGCAAGACTTGCTGTGCAATACCCTCGTCAGCTCCCTGGGAAGAGCAGATGGGAGCACAGAGAGCACCTCCCCAGGTCTCACTGTCCAAGGGCAGGAGGCTGGAGCAGATGGTTGAGGAAAAAGCTGCGGTGACCTGAGATCCAGGCAGAAGACAACGCACTCTTTCCAGCCCTAGATATCAGAGTTGCCTTTAAGCCCGGCCTCCCATGTGTTTTGATTTTCAATGCAGCGCTGCTTGCTCTCCAAGATTGCAGAAGTTTATTGCATTTCTGCTGTGGCCTCTCCAGAAGCAGCTGTAATTTTCTATAAGGACAGAAAAAGAACTGTCCGAAGTTTCTGCTGTAGATAGCCACTTAACCTGGAGCTTACAGAGCCCACCTTGCAGCAGCTGGCTGCTAGAGTGTCCTTGTGGCCATTCTGCTGCAACCTGAGGGGTGTAAATTTGGTGTCATGCCCTGCCCTGAGCTCCCCATGACCGTTAGCAGCTCATCTCTCAGCTGACATTGTAAATCAGGGACAAAAAGTGTATTCCCAGGCTGTACACGGGAGGCAGAAATCTCTTCAGGGCAAATACTCTCAGTAATTTTTTTCTTTTTTTTTTTACTTCCCTTCATTAAAAAAAAGGGTGGAGACAAAACTCACACCCTTTTCCAGGTTTCCTGCCTTCCCTGTAAATGCTGCTAGGTAACTGAATGTGTATCTCCAGTAGATTGGTACATACAGGAATTGTACAAAGCATCTTCTTCCTTCCTTGGCAGCTTGCAGTATGGGTGCTGCATAAGGTCACGCGTTCATTTTGATCATACATCTGCGCTAACTTTGGGTAACGCTGCAGTAGCCAGCGCTGCCGTACTACGGAAGAATGAGCACTCAACAGCCATCCCCCGATTGCTCTCCCTCTATTTCTTGGACCTCTCCCAGGATATAAATAACGCAGTCCACTGCACAGCTGAACTGCTGGCATCTGTTGCTAAACCTAAATGAAATTTCATGTGCATAGCTGCGATGCGCCAGCAAACTGTTTTTCACAGGGCTGGACACACCTGTGTTGCTTTTCTAGTCTCTGGGTGCGTGCTCCCATGTCTGGGGACTTTGCTCTGGGGGAACTGCACGTGTGACCCTCCTTCGCCTGGGCCACATCTTGCAACACATGCCCTCCGACCCCAGGTCCCACCACAATCATTGTGGCCTTTCTGGAGCGTATTCCCTGTGCTCAAAGTTCCTGGCCAGTCCCCTGAAGTACACCTCAGTGGTAGGAGTAAAGCACAGCGTGGGAGGGGGAGAGGATTTCACGACAGCAAGCCACATGGGTATGTTTGTCCCTTGTACTCTTGTGTGTCCGTAGGCATCCCGGGGACAACTTTCCTAGTGCTTGTCCTGCAAAGTTTCTTTAAAGCTGTGGGACAGCAAGCAAGGTTCTGCAGGGTTCAGTGTCTTCCCTGAGTCTTTGCACCTTCACCTTCCAATTACAAAGTACAGCACATACGTCCTCTCTCAGATGGCTATTTTATCTTCCCTGCCTTTCTCCTGCCATCCTAGTAGGTACCGAACAATGAACCACAGATGATGCATCCCTGTAGTTGCAGTGTAAGTCCCATACGTTGTCTGGTGCGACTCCCTATCTGTCCGGACATGGAGATCCGTGTGTCTGATTTTGTGCAGCCCGAGCATTTTATATCAGTTGTGGCTCTCACTTAATTTACTTTATTTTAATGTTTCAGACACTGGACCAAGAGTCTCCAGAGGCAGGAGAATTGTCCTGTCTCTGGGCTGGGAGGAAAGAAGAAAATTATAGCAATGGTGAAGAGGAGAGATAAAACCCATCTTCACCAGCAGAAGCCTAAATATCCATTTTCAACTCACAGGGTTGGGCCAAGAAACCAGGACATTTGTGCCATTTGTTTTAAACACAAGTGCTGCAAGAGCTAGATGATTCAAAAGACAAGAGTTTGCCAGAGCTGGTTAAGCTATCAGGGCCTTTACTTGGTTGGTCAGGGAAATAAAGGGACTGGGTAAGACCTGCCAGGTCCTGCCTGGAGCCTGCTCAGGAGCACAAATGGGAGCTTTCAGATCAAAACACTCTGGTATAAGCAGACAGAAAGAAAATAAGTGGACTTTTCAATCTTTCACCTCTTTGGCCACTGGCCAGGGGACTGGGTTCAGACAAGGGCTTTTCTTTTTTTTCTTTTTTCCCCTCCATTTCCCAGAGGAGGGTCAAGCCATGTGTTCCTCTGCTGTAAGGGCGAGCATCCAAGGCATAGTGAATCACTGACTTCCAGTCAGTGATCTGCACTCTCCTCAGGCAGTGGGAAGTTTTTAAGGCTGCAGTGTCACCCAGGCTGGAGACATCTCCTGTTTGAAGAGGACTGGAAGAAATTGGTGCTGGAAGGCTCACACTTGTAGAAGTCCACAAACAACTGTGGGCTGTAAGTGCCGTGGGGACAAGAAGTTGTGTGATATGGGGAGATGATACTGGAATGAGATAACATGCTTTTAAAATAGAGAAAAAGCAGGTCATGAAAAAGTGATTCCAGATGGAGCAAGAGTCACCCCAGAGAGCGCTGGAGGTCCCCGTGCTTGGGAGATTTAATGCTGCATCAGGCAAACCAATGACAAAAATTAATACACAAACGAAGTGTTGATTTGGCAAGGAGAGGGACTCAGTCATAGAGCTTTTGCAATTCCAAGTCAAAGCATTTGCATCAGTTTGACACTAAGTCTTCTACGCCTGGAGCAGGCAACATTTTACTAACTAACTTAGGGTAATGATTATTGGGGTTTACACCTCATCATGTTTAGCTGAAGAAATCCTGTGGCCAGTGCTTGACTTCCTGGTCTTGATTTGTATAACTTAGCAGGGATAAACCCGGTCCTAAATGAGGCAGATGCAAAATATCAATATACAGTGTTCTTTCTATGCATGTGTGTATATACATTTACTTCAGACAGCCAAGGGAATTATAGAGAGTTTTTCCTCTCTTTCTAAGTTCATTGTGAATTCACCAAGGCGAAGTCATGCTTGACCAACTGATAGCCTTCTCTGATGGCATGACTGGCTGGATAGATGAGGGGAGAGCAGTGGATGTTGTCTACCTCGACTTCAGCAAGGCTTTCAACACTGTCTCCAACATCATCCTCACAGGCAAGCTTAGGAAGTGTGGGTGAGATGAATGGACAGTGGGATGGATTGAGAACTGGCTGAATGGTAGAGCTCAGAGGGTTGTGATCAGCAGTGCAGAGTCCACCTGGAGGCCTGTAACTAGCAGTGCCCCCAGGGGTCAGTACTTGTTCAACATGTTCATCAATGACCTGGATGAGGGGATAGAGTGTACCATCAGCA
>RSEF01000031.1:58254458-58280295 GCA_003993805.1 Himantopus leucocephalus
TTGTGATAGGACAAGGGGTAATGGTTTTAAACTAAAAGGGTAGATTTAGAGTAGATATAAGGAAGAAATTTTTTGCCATGAGGGTGGTGAAACATTGGTGGACAGATTGCCCGGAAATGTGGTAGATACCCCATCCCTGGAAACTTTCCAGGTCAGGTTGGAGGGGGCTCCGAGCAACTTGATATAGTTGAAGATGTCCCTACTCATTGCAGGGCACTTGGACTAGATAACCTTTAAAGATCCCTTCCAACCCAAGCTATTCTATGATTCTATGACTCTACACTTCACCCAACATAAAGAAGCCACAATTACAGTAACTCTACAGTTTGCACAAACCTCAGTTAGAATTTGGTATGTATTAGCATACATTTGGCAAAGCTATGGCTCTGGAACCCTGACCTGCATTGTTAAGTTCCCAGCACACTGCTTAGAGACCCTTCTGGTTTTCTCTCCTCTGATCTTGATCACCTGTGCAGCCCAACAGCAAAACAGACCAGCATGTCCTCAGAGGAGTCAAGTACAGATCTTTGTAGAGTGCTTTCCAGGTGTCCTGTAAAAATTCAGCAGCAAGTGTTTTTCAGTTGTAGAGTTTTAAGTAATTTTTTAATTTGATCTGCATCTATGGCTGCCACAATTACAGCACCTCTTGCCACCTGAGTAAAAAACATTAACCACCAAATTTTCCAGCCTGTTAGCCAATTTCCTATCCATCTCACAGACTACCCATCCAATCTGTATCTTGTCAGTTTGTCCAGGAGAAGGCCATGGGAAACAGTGTCAAAAGCTTGCTGAAGTCCAAGTACACAACATACACTGCTCTCCCCATGTCAACAGAAGATATTTTGTTGTAGAAGGTGATCAGCTTAGTCTGTCATGATTTGCCGTTGATAAATTTGTGCTGTCTTTTCCCAATCACCTGCTTCATTTGGTTCATAATAGTTTCTAGTTTCCATCACTTTCCCAGGGAATGAAGTAAGAGTAATGGGCTTCTAGTTTCCTGGGTCCTCTTTTGGTCCCTTCCTGTAGACGGGTATGACATTTTCCCTCTTCCAGTCCCCCTTCCTCATCCCCTGATCTCCAGGACTGTCAAATGTTATAGGCAGCCACCTTGCAACAATGTCAGCCAATTCTCTTAACACCTTGGGGTGGATTCCAACCAGACCCACAGATTCAAGGCCAGGGATGGGGTTCTGAGCAACCTGGTCTAGTGGCAGGTGTCCCTGCCCAGGGCACGGAGGTTGGAACTAGATGATACTTAAGGTCCCTTCCAACCTAAACCATTCTATGATTCTATGATTTATGAAGGTTGAGCCCTTGCAAGAGCCCAAAGACCAGCCCTTCCTCCACTACTGGAGGGCCAACACATGAGTTGTCGTAGCTACTTGGTCTTGCGATCTGGGGTCCCACTACGCCATTAAAGACAGAGGCAAAGAAGGTATTGAGAACCTCTGCCTTGTCAGCATAGTTAGTGACAGTTTTCCCTGCCCTGTTTGGTAATAGGCCTATGTCTTNAGTTAGTGACAGTTTTCCCTGCCCTGTTTGGTAATAGGCCTATGTCTTCCCTCTGCTTCTGCTTACTGCTCACAAATCTGAAGAACCCTTTCTTGTTGTACTTGACGTCTTTGGCCAATTTCAGTTCTAGCTGAGACAGCCTTCCTGACTGTATCTCTGCATGCTCTAGCAAGGTTCTTGTAGTCCTCAATGGCTATTTGGCTGCCTTTCCATAGCCAATATGCTTCTTTTTTGCTTTTAATTACACCTAAAAGCTCATTGTTAAGCCAGGGTGGTCTTTATTTCAGCCTTCTTCCTTTTCCTCTGTAGAGGATGGACCGTTCTTGTGCTTTCAGCAGGCACTTCTTGAATAACTCCCAGCGCTCACAAGCTCCTTTGCTTTCCATGGATGTTTTCCATGGAATCCCTTGCAGCTGGGCTTTGAGCATACTGAAGCTGGCTTTTCTAAAATTTGGGGTCTTTGTCCTAATACTGGTCTTCAGTGTGCTCAACAGGACCCTAAACTGCTCAGTGTTGTGGTCACTGTATCCAAGGATGACATTGGTAGTTATGTTGTAAAGGAAGCCTTCTCAGTTTGTGAGCAGTAAATCTAGCAATATGCTGCCCCTAATCAGCATGTTCATCATCTGTAGCAGGAGGCAGACGTCACTAGATTCCAGGAATGTGATGGACACAGTGCAACACTGTGGTTTTTTCCCAGAAAATGTCTGGGTAAATGAAGCCACCCATGAGGACCAGGTTCTTTTGGCCCAAGACTTTCTTGACCTGCCAAAGTAAGGTTTTGTCAGCTTCATCATCCTGATTAGGAGGTCAGTAGCAGATACCTAGCATCAGATTCCCCTTGGTGATGATCCCTCTAATCTTGATCCAAAGGCATTAATTCAATAGAACTGGCATGGTCTCCAGAGCTCTCCTCTATACATTCAAATTTCTCTTTTACATAAAGTGCAACTCTACCTCCTCTTCTTCCCTTCCTATCTTTCTTAAAGAGTATGTAGCCATCCGTTGTGGTCTTCCTGTCATGTGAGTTTTCCTACCAAGTTTCTGTGATTCCTGTGACCTCTCTCAGACTGCACGGAGATCTGGTTCCTCCTGTTTGTTGCCCAGATTATGTAAATTGGTACTTGAGGTGGCTGAACTTGGGGTTCTTGCCTTTGGAAAGGGCTGGGGAGCTTTTCTTACTGCTCTGGTAGGTGCCTCATCCACCTGTATACGGATATACAAGTGTCAGCTGTGGACTCTAACCCCCAAGTTCACTAAGTCAGAGCCAAGCTATTTAGCTTTTAGCAAATCTTCCTGCTTAAATCTCTGTTCATGGTCTTACAAACTTGGTAGGGCAGTCAAAATCTCTTTTCCCTGTGACATAGCCTCATGGAGCCCCAGATGCTTTGCAGGTGGAACAGCCTTGCCCTTGGAGCCAGTATTTGCAGAAGACCTTAGGCACTGATTTTAGTGGTAGTCAGACTTTTTAAAGATAATCCAGCCCTTGCAAAATGAGCTTGTCTGACATTTGGCCATGAGCCTCTACGTGGGAGCTATTCTGAGCAGTTCTGAAGGTTTAGTTGAAGGTTTAGTTTTGTGTAACTACCCTTGACGGATTATCCAGCCCCATATATTTTCCCAAGCACTTGTTTGTCTGGTAGTATGGAAGAGTGCCATAGTGCTAAAACACAGTTTGTTGTAAGTAATACAAAAAGCCACAGGACATGTTTTATAGGATCCTTAGATATTAATAACTCATCAAAGGCTGAAATGAAGATATTGAATGCGGTCAGTTCAAATGCTTTAATTTATGTTCTGTCTTACTTCTCATGCAAACGAAATGCTAATTTGAGTCTCATCCTACTCCTTGTAAAATTGATCTCCTGTATCCTGTTTAAAGATGCTAAATGAAACAGACCTTGTTGCCAGTGAGATAAAGGAAAACGAGCATGTTCATTTTGTTGGGGGAGGGGGGGAGGGGAGCGAGACAAGAACTGGCAGAATCATCCAAGCCCCAACTTCTTCTAGTCAAATACAACATTTCTGACACATAGTACCACCACTTGCTTCAGAAGAAAATACACGAGAATCCTACCCCCTATGCCCCCACCACGGCATTCCCTTCTTGGGAGAGTAATGAGAGACTGTCAGGAGCCCTGGAGCTAATTTTTTAATATATTATTCTAAATAACATCCAGAGAAGTTTCTAAACTGGGTCAATATTAACAACACCTGACACTTACCTAGGTATTGTCTCCTAACACAGGATGCAAAAAAACCACCGACTTACTAAGGTCCACAGACATGTACAGCATCAAAGTGAGAGTTTCGCCAGCAAGCTGTACAACTGATCTTGCTTACTGCTAGATGTCAATGATGTCAGCTGCCAGGATGGTCAGCTCAGTTCCCCGTAGAGGCACTGGGGCAAAACAAACATTTGCAAAGAATTCTGCCTCCTGCAGTGCCCTGGGATGAGAACTGTACCCTAACCATGCCTATTTATTCTCACGGACTGCAAAAGAAGTAAGGATGATTAGTTAAGCAGCGCAAGTCTGCATTGATTACGCACCCACGTGTGGACAGATAGGTCTGTCACTCAAGCTGCTGGCTGAGTGTGTACTGAAACTACTGTTCCAGCAGTACACTCTACAGGGTGAATAATTACTAAATTTCTGCTATTTCCAGAACACAAAGTGCCTTCTTATTCTGGTCCAGAAACACAGTCCCCACTTCTTTCTTCTGAGAGCTTACTTCAGTTTTCAATAATAGCCTGCTCATTTGCTGGTGATATTTCCCAGAATAACAACACCAAGCATTGTACCAATTTCTCATCAGAGGCAAGAAACGCTGCAAAAGAAAGCAGCTGTTGCTGGCCGTTGCTCAGTCAGCTGTGTCCTAAACAATTATTTCTCCTAGGCTCTACTGCTAAAAATAAAAAACTTTGAGGAAACAGTATGCGTTGAAAATATAAAAGCCCATTTGCCAAGACTGCCATTTGTCCGCTGAAGTATGAAATAAAATAATATTTCCCTGGCTGAGTTCTTTTTCAAATTCACGTGTTACAAACTGAACATATATACTAACTTTCTGGCTTTCTGGAATGAATTTGCCCTATGCCTCTGTGCTATCCTCCTCTGACACAAAAAGGGGGAAAGGAGACCACCTTACCTGAGTCACCTACAGTGCTCCATGGAGGGATGGAGAGTCTTCCTGGTGACTGTGATCACTATCTTCCTACACCCAGCAGCACTGGTGGTCACTGGAGGCTGTTAAGGCAGTAATAATACGAGGCCCAATCTTCATGCCAATGCAGTAGACTTTGGGATTAGAAGTGGCACATCATGTCTTCACTGAGGATGCCACCAGGTGCATGGCTTTTTTCTGGGATGGGTGCTAGCCCATGGGGAATGTGATGAAAGTATCTCCCTTCACCAGATACAGCCAAGCAGCCTACAACAGGACACTTCATTGTTCTCTCCTTTCACCCTTTCACTTTTATGGTCTGTGCTGATCTTCCTATCTCACTTGCTTATAACAAGAGGCACCAAGGAAGGCAGATTCTGCCTCCTACCCTGACACATGGACCAGGCCATACTGAGGGCTCAACAACTTAAATTATAACCAGCAAAGTACCTTTGGAGGGAAAAGAATGATCTGTTTCACACTAGATAGCACCTTATGTTTGAACAGAAATGTAATCATTTCCATACAAAATTGAAAACATTTCCAGTTGATAGGAATGAATGTGATTTTTTTTTCATTTCGGTTTGGCGCCTGAACTGTCAGTTATTTTCACATCTCTCCTCTGAGCTCTGTGTTTAGCTCAGCCACTGAATACTAGCAGAATGACATACAATATCTAGTTCTATTTAACTTAGCCACAAAACACGCCCCAGTAAATATGTGTAAGTTTTTTTAATGTCTGTTTTAAAGAACATATTTAGCTTATGCTAAACAACCATAAGCTCAAATGTAAAACAAGTCAGTCCTTTAAGATGGCTTTCTACTAGTTCAGGGTTTGTTAATGAATGATGCCACTGCAGAACTGGCAGGCACTTCATACCTACTGAAGGTCACAACAGGCACCCTATCGGTATCTATACGTGATTTCATTATTAGCTAAATTTCAGCTTCAAGAACAAAAAGCCAAATGCTAGTTCAATAATATTAGAAACCACTAGTGCAAAACAGTTGGCCTTTCATCCCATTCCATCAACACTAGCATTTTTAGGCTTTTATATCTCTATTTGAAATGTCATGTATTCTGGGTATCACGTTAGGTTTGTTCCTTATGTTCCCCCTCTCTCCCCCACGTTTTAAAGGTCACAGACTTGATAAATCCAGAACATCCTGACAAATAATTTTATGTGTTCAACTGACATAAGGCTTGAGTCATCTGGACCCATTCCCTCCTGCCTCAGCTAGTCTATTGAACACCAATCACACGACAGTGACTTTGCACTTTGTTTGCTTTGATCCAATTATCTAGTACAAAGCTCCAGTGACTATTGTCAGGGCTGACAACACTCTGCTGTCTAAGCAATGAAGCCACTGGGGCTCGTAGCACAATCTAACTGTTTCCTGTTCTCTGACACCAGATGCAGTAAATTACATTTACTCCCAGATCCCTGAACTCCCAACCCTCTATTCACGAACAGCAGAGCCAGTTCCTGGGCGGGACGGAGCAAGCAGAGTAGCTGGTAAGTCTCAAGGAGCAAAGTATTATAATACCAGTCCAGTAGCCATGAACTTTTTTTGTTATATTACCTTAATGGGTCTGGTGTCCCGATATCATTTAAATGCCAGGAAATGCCGCTTGATTTGTATTTTGTAAATAAGTCAAGGCTTTTTGAGCAGCAACGAGCACTCTCAAAACAATGTTGTTGAACTACATACAAGTGGCATAGGAAATGCATCCAATTTTTTTACGTGGAAACATTCAGTTCTTTCCATCTCTGCTCATACAAATACATGGTATTTAGGCCAAGGTTCCGCCTTCTCCGTTGTACTCGTGCAACTCCCATTAAGATGAAGAAGACAGACAGACACAAGACCCCATACGTGCTTCAAACATCTATGTCATTTTATATTTATTTGTATATCATTCTTTCTTCTTGGGGAAAATGTGGGGAGAATTACAGCATGTTTTGTGCTTGGAGTCATATAGGGAATTTTCTAACATTTATTTTTCAGATTGAGTATGTGTGTTAAATGTAAAAACGTGGTCGTTAAAGCTGTATGTTTTTCTTATTTTCAAGATCCTTCTTTTCTAAACAATGTACTCCCTATCTTAAGACCAAACTGCTGGTGGCTACTTAAGGGATGTCTCAAGGACTGGGAATGAAAGGTGGTTTACTTGAAGGATGGGTTAACAGCATAGCAAAGCAATGTCTGCAGCTAAGACACTGTACAGAGCTACGGGATATGTCATTTTGTTCAGAGGTCCTGTTGCAAGCCATTCCAAAAGCTTCCCTTCCACCAGTGCTTACCCCAATCTGTCTTAAAAGCAAGCTTTTTCCTGTGTCTTTTGTGCCATTTTGTCAGCACCAAGTATACAATAATTTATTTCATTCTTTAAATGACCCAGAAGCCTTGTTCATATAGTCCTTATAAGAGTATCATGTGTGTGCAATAGCCTAAAGAAAAGGCACGAGCATATGTGCTCAAACGTAGACCATAAGCATCCGTTTTAAAACAAGCTTAAAGTCTATTCAGATTTTTTTATTTTAAAGAACAGCCCCTGAATCCACATAACAGGCAGAAGCCAGATCCTTTCATCTGTACGTTGGGATCTTGTCATGAAGTAGTGCCTCATGTTACACTGTAATTAAAGCTCATGCCGAAAACTTGTACTTGTGAATACAGCCTGTCATCTTCATGTACTGCTTTCAGTTTCAACTCTATTGTCAGATAGTTTTGCGTTGTATTAATAGAGCACATTTTGTAGTAAATAAGTTCTGGTTAAATAAAGACACTTTAGAAGTCAGCATTAGTTCAATTTTCAGCTACTTTGACAAGCTGGGCTGCTAGGTTTTCCTGCAGAGAGTGAACATTATGCATACAGGCAGATAAGGCAGGTTCTGTTATTCACTTCTCCCATGGCAATGGATTTCACTACTGAACAGCTTTCTAAGAAACTCGTGGATGTTTATGCATTTACTTGCACAAGTTGTTTTAATGTCATCCCTGGGGCAGGTCATAAACAGCATGTTATGTGAATATCTTAAAAACACTGCCACTAAAATCACAGTAGAAGAAATGAAAAGAAAATTCTCTTTCAGCATTTGCAGTGGCAAATGCTTAAGCAAATTAGCCAAACATAAAACACACGAGGACCACACATCTAAACTTTCTAAATCAGATCAGCCAGTATGACAGAGTCTTCCAAGCAGTGGTAGAACTTGTTGCCCGAAGTGTTCCTAATAAGTAGGACGTTGTTACTTATCAATACTCCATACCATAGATAAAAAGATGTATCTTGCAATTCTTCTTTAATATGGCCAGGTCCACATGATTTAACTATCAGATTTTCCCCATCTGCTTCTGAATTCAGGCTCATTATACAAGCTTTCTTTTAATGCACGCTACTGAATGAAATTTGTTCATCAAAACAGGGAGGGTCTGGCAGATTGCACCCTCTTCTGCACTAAAAGTATACGCAATAACATCATACTCGACCGTATCACAGGAAAATCAGCAGCCTTTACTGAAAAGTCATGCCCCATAAAATAGTTTTATTTTTCAAAGAAGAGGAGAAGCAAAGGAGCTCTAGGGGCATTCAGGATGCTGCTTCTCACCAGGAAGGTAGCAGACAGCCAGTCGGTGGGGCTGGCAGTGGCCTCTCTACAGGACTGTTGTGCTCAGGATAAATCAGGAATTTCTGTCCATCAGAGATGATTTTCTGGATGTGCTGTTGCTCCCTCATAGTTCAGCTTTGCTGCAGTTCAGCTGGTTGCCAATCAAAAACCTGCCAGTGTGTCATTTCTAGCATCTGCACCGTAGGCTAGCCAGCCCCTACTTTTACCTCTGAAACATTTGCAGTTGTTAAACAATATCTGCCTGAGCAGCCCTGGTGAGGTCAGGTGATGTTCAGAGCCCACTCACCCAAGGCCTGCGGCCAAGCTAATAAACAAAATTCCTGTTCCTTTCCTCCTCCCCTCACCACCACCCAAGAAACTGCACCTAGAAGGGAGCAAATGCCAGACTGTTAGTGGTGGCATCTGCATCTTTTTGTTTCATTACCCCTATAAGTTGGAGTAAGGTTTCAGCGCAGAATAACTTGCATGAGACTTGAAGGGCATTTGCCCACCAGCTTCTGGGCTGGGACAGTCCTGAGCAAGTGATCCATGCCAGCTGCTCTCTGAGCTGCACCAGGATGCAGTCTGCCACAGCTCCTCAGAGCAACCTGCTGCAGGGCTTAACTGCTACTGGCCCTGGGGCAAGAATGTTTTTCCTTATTTCCACCCTAAATCTCCTCTGTTTCAGTCCATGTCAGCTTACCCTCAGCCTCCTGAGGCACACCGTGGAGCAGAGCCCAGGTCTCAACCCCGCAGCCTCCTCCTGGCTGCTGGGGCTGCTGTGGGATGGTCAGGGGATGAAAACTCCAGGATGGGAAGGGAGATCAGAAAACTCATGTCCCTGCTTCCACGTGAAGATAGGCAGTCTGTGCTCAGGGTCATGACAGCTGTGGACACGGCTAGTCCATAAACCTCCCAAAGCAGTGGTAAAACACAGTCTTTAGGAATATTCCCATAGCTTGCAATGGGCAAGGCAAGATCCCTGCTTCTGCAGACCACTCCAACCTCCAGCAACCCCTCGCTCTCAGAGGCAGCAATGCTCTTTCATCCACCAGCACCTCCATCCTCCGGCCCCGTGCAGGTCTTTGTGCAGCATTGCACTTGACCTAACCAGCCCTTCCAGAGCTGACCAAGGTTGGAGCAGAGGCACACAGCACACAGAGGGCCAGACCCCCATTTGGCTGGGCTGGCTACTAGGCTGCGCTGCCGGGGGCCAGAGGAGGCTGCCTCGCACGGGCCAGCATGCACCCACTCAGAAATACATGAATTTTCTGTCTAGGGCTGTAGGGGGGTCATGATGCACATCATGATAAACTTCCTATTGTTAATGAAATATTTGCTTTAAGGATACAGAAAAAAAAAAATCTACTGTGTGTGAATAATAAGACTGAGGGAATATATTAAAGCAAGAGTAACTTTTTTATATTCATGATTTTTTAAATACAAGCATACAAAGTTACATTCATCTGGGGGCAAGGATATTCTATACTCACTTGAAAATAAGTCAGGGAAAAAAGTCAACGTGTCAGTTTGTGGTGTCCCCAGGTAAGACAAATCACAATTATACCATTGAGGTTGATTGGTGGAAATGGTCACCGTAAGTTTCACAATCACTTGTTACTGCCTGTGGTAATTTGTAATTAAGTGTGTGTGGACGTCTGTCCAGGAGCTAAAATGTCTTCATTTGCTCACAAGGAATGCTTAGACAGATGACAACTTCTGGAAAAATCTGTGAGACCTTTGCACATTTTTCTTTGAAAGGCTGTCGAGTGAGATGCCAGCGTACCTCAAAATGGGTGTTAGAGCAGAGTAGACTGCCTGTCTATTCCTACTGTGTGGTCTCTACAATTTCCATCTTGTTACTGCATCCTTCGTAACTGCTAGAAAAGCTTCTTTGCTCTTCTAAAGCAGCATCCCTCACATGCATGTTTTTACCTGTTGTTTCATGACACTTTGAAAATCAGTTTATTATTATTTTTTTCTTTAACTTCGGCAATGATGCTTAGGGCCTAATTAAAATAAATGAGGAAGCATTTCTTGGCCATTTTGTACATTGTCTTAACCTGCAAGCCGAGGTCACTGTCAATGCCTTGGTGTGGAAGCTGAGAGATCTGCCCTGCCACGCACCTGCAGGAAAGATTATCCCATTCCTGTGTGATTTTGTTTTCCCACCTGTAGAACAGGGGTAAACAATGTTTCTTCACCTTTCTAAAATGTTTTGAATGCTATGGATGGAAGAGTTAAGCAAGAACAAGTGTTGGTAATAAGACAGTCTGGGTGTTACCTGCAGGAAATAAAACTTCTTACCAGCTAACTGGCAGTTTGATGGCAGAGAAGGAAAAGAGATAAGAGAGGCTTCTGGAGATGCGTTTCTCTCTGAATTTTGAGGCAAGTTCAGAATGGAAAGGTTTAGGGCCACCTGCATGCTGTCACCTCCTTTTGTCTAAATTACACCTAACCCAAGTGCTCTTGGTGCTCCTAATTGATCAGAGACAGCTCCACGCAGCGTGAGCTGGAAGACTAGGTCCTAGCCTCCAGCAGCATCAAAAGCTGTAGTGGAATAACTATCCCTGTCCACAGCGTTGCATCCCACCTCTTAACATAGAACACTTGGCCCTTTAGAAGCAGGAGGTAGGAAAAGGGGCACAGTAGTTTTCTTTGTCTTTTTGGCAATTAACCATTCACTGGCTTTTTTTGTTGTAACATGCACTTCCTCTCTTGTTTTCATTCAAGCTTTGTGCACCATGGAAATTAATGTGGAGAAAGACAAACAGACAGGAGAGACCAAGATTGTCTCTGCTTCACCTATTGGCCCAGATGAGGCCCATCAAAGAGGATTCAAAGTCTATGATGATGGTACCAAGGTAGTCTATGAGGTTCACTCTGGTGGCACAGTGGTAGAAAATGGAGTGCATAAATTAAGCTCAAAGGACGTAGATGAACTTATGCAAAAAGCTGGACAATCAAGTGTAAAAGGAGGGTATGAGACAATGACTGTGTCAGACAGAAATGCAGTAGCCGATGGAAACCTTAGTCATATGAAGGAGCAAATGCTCTTCAAGGAGGCAAAGCTGGAAATGGTACACAAACCCAGCAAAGGGCATGCTGTGAACCCTCAGCCCCAAGACAAACCCTGTGTTGGTGAAGCCCTGGAGGCCAGCGCAGATCAGCCAGTGACAATGATATTTATGGGCTACCAGAACATCGATGACGAAGAGGAGACAAAGAAAGTGCTGGGCTATGATGAAACCATCAAGGCAGAGCTGGTCCTGATTGACGAAGACGACGAGAAGTCGTTGCGGGAGAAGACAGTGACAGACGTCTCCACCATGGATGGGAATGCCGCTGAGCTGGTCTCTGGCAGGCCCCTGTCGGACACGACAGAGCCCTCCTCTCCTGAGGGGAAGGAAGAGAGCCTGCCCTTGGAAGCTGCCCCAGGTACACAAAAGAAAAAGCGCTGTCAATGCTGTATTGTCATGTGAACACCTCCTCCTTCCCTGCTCCGGGCAGCTCCTGCTCCATCACTTACCTAGACCTCACTGTACTTCTAACTGCAATACTGTGAACTGGAAGTGAATGCCTCCATTGCCTTGCAGTTGGGTTGCTTTGCTTTCTAGTTCTTCAGGAAGAGGAACGCATGGTTATTTTCCCATCAGACGTACTATTTGGGGTTTGGGGAGGGGTTGGGTAATTTTTGCTTCTTTTTTTCTGTTGTTGGGGTTTTTTTTCCCTTAATATTGCAGAGTAAGAGATAAATGGGAAATGGAACAAATGTTTTCATATTTATTTGATTTTTATATATATATTATATATATATAATGAAAACACTTTTTACATTTTTCTTTGGATATCTGGCAGGCTTGATCAGATTCCTAGGATTTTGTGGGAGTCTGAGTTTCACAGCAGACAGATATGAGAGCCTTAAAAAAATGTTGCTTCTCTTTTTTAAGAAAAATCACATTTAAACTTTATCTTATAGATCCTATTTTTTATTTCTTGGGAGGAGGCTTAGATCATTTTATTGTTTTAATTTCCTAAAACTCAGACAAGTCTTTCCCAAAAAGTTTGCATAGTTTTGTTTTATAGTAACTTTCCGGTTTAGTTTGCGGTGTCAGAAAAACCCATTAGCCATTTCTGCTTATTGGTGATACCAAAAGTGGACCTTAATTATTCTTTCTGGAAAATGTATGAATGATGATTTTGCCTTATATAAATCTTCCAGATTACAGTATTGTATGTATACTTCATCTCCCCAAATTACAGTTGAAATCTACTTGACATGAAAAAGATGCAGCTGTCACACCAACTGAAATGGAGTCACTGATCTAATTACTTGCCTTTCAGTAACTCTGCCAATGTTTATACATGAAGTTTTCCCGCTGAACTCCAGTAGATGAGAGATACTGTTTTCTATTTCCTTAGAATATAAATGAACTTCTCTCACAGTCTGACCCTGTTCCCACTGGATTCAGTGACAAAATTCTCAGTGCTGGGAAGGGCCAGAGTTTAATTTTGTAATTCTTAGGGAAGTGTAATTTCTCATAGAGTGTACCTCCAGCACACCTATGTAATGACAGGTGATGGGTCTGATCCTGCCCTGCTTGCCCAGGTAAAACTCATGTGGAGGAGCACCAGAGTTTTTTTGGAGCAGCTGTTTCGGGAGAAGATCCTACAGCCGCAAGGCTAACATTTTCAAAAACTGCTGGTGGTTTTGGATGCTTCGGTTTCAGGTGTGGGACACTTCAAAAAGGCCTGATTTCCAGGAAATTTTTCTTCATCTGCCCTCTGAAAATCAGGCCGGCTGAAAACAACACAAGGTGAAAATGTAAAAAGGCAAAGGCATCCAAAATCCATAGATGTTTCTTTGTTTCTTGGTCCTTTGATTCTTCTAACTACAATGAAAAAGCAGCCAGCTTTTTCATGGAGAGATATTACAAGCCTGATTCTTGTCTCACACAAGTTTTGCTTAAGTGTGGCTTCACTCACTCTAGTGGAGTTAGTCTGGATTTATAACTACAGAGGTGAGATTAAAAATCAGGATTTATATTTTCTGATAGTGTTAAAAAGTAATGAAGATTATTTTGAAGTGTCTTTAAAACTATCAGACTTTAAAAATCAATAACAGCAACTGAAAAACAAAATAAAAAAGTTTAAAAAAAAAAGAAAAGAAAGAAAGAAAACAACAAAAAGCCTCTTTTCAGTCTGAGGTGGTTCCTATGATATTTCTGTTCTTTCTTGGATGGTGCTTTTACTGCATTAATTGTTAGTTCAGAGCATCTGATTAAACAGAGTTCTTGCTCTGTACTCTTTTCTTTCTGTGACAGTAAAAAAGACACTTGTTGACAGTGGTGGTAATATGAGGCACACTCAAAATATACACACAAAAAAATGCAAAAGATAGTTCCTGCATCAGGTCACTCAGCCGTCAGTATGGAGCTGGTCAATGTAACTTCTCACCACTGCTCAGGTGACAGTCAGAAAGAAAAAGCAAGTGGATAGTAGGAAAAGAGAGCCACATCTGTGTGACACCTGCAGAAATTTTGCTGGCCTCCATATCTGCTGCAGTGGCCAGATTTAATAGACTTCCACACACTCCCTCCTCTTCCCCTGGGAGATTTTGGATGGGAGAAGGACCAAACTCACCCACAGAAGCTCTGCACATCATCCCTTGACTCAGGCTTAGGTGGTTAAGTTTTATCAAAGAGGGCAACAGGCGCAGAGCCCCGCGTTGCAACAATAGGTCTGGTGGCTGTTTGTTGGAAACTAGCAACCTGTGTTTTGGGTTTTTTTGGTTGGATTATGTGATTTTTTTCTTTTTTCCCAGAAACGCTAATCATTTACGAATCTCAACATTTCTTAAAATGAGACCCTGAGTTTTCAACCCCAGGGTGGCCTGGTGAGGCTTTCCCCAGGCACGTTTAGGACCCCAAAGCACTGCAACACAAGGGGGGAAGCCCTTTTCGTCTTGCCCCTACCCTGTGAGCGCCGCGGGAGCCGGGCACGCTTTGCAATAGTTCTCTCACTCTGGGGCCTGTTCACCTCACCGTTAATGCTCAAACACAAATCTTCCAGCCACCTCCTCCTGGCCTGGCCGGTCGTCTCGTTGGTCACCACCCTTTCCTCTCCAGGTGCGATGCCACCTTCACGGCCACCCTGGCCTCCCGGTGTCTTCCCAGCTCAATCTTTATTCCCTTGCTGCTCCTCTCCCCTGTGGACGGTTTTTCCCAAAGCCCTCTCCTCGGGAAACTTGGGGTGTCATTTTTACCCTAACCCACCCTGTCCATGCATCTCTTCAGCCACGTGCTCCCCTGTCAGATGTCCTTCTGGTTCAGCACAGACTCAGCATTTTGGGGATGACTCCCTCAGCGGCCAGCTATGGGAGATGCTTGCTGAGGCTGGGACCAGAACGTGTCTGAGACCACTGCATCATCTGAGGCACAATACGGCGGGGAGATGGTGGCACGCAAGAGTACAGAAGTGGCCCTTTAGTGGTTAGAAGTAGAGCACAAGCCTTAAACCTTAAACCTGCCAAATACCTACTGCTCAGTACTTGTAGCTAACATTGAGTGCCTAGGAAGGCCAGCGTTTTTTATGTGTTCATACGAACTCCATGGTTAATGGGCTTCAAAAGATCCAGAAAAGCTAAAGGTTTGTCTGCATAGGGTTTGTCTTTATGGGTCAAAGGCAGTTCCACGTCTGAGGTCAGGAAAAACACGAAACAGGAGCAAATCGGTCTGAGCTCAGAGGGCCTTAGCTATGTCGGCTGAAACACATTTACTCCAATCCTCCTCCTACAAAAGGGCAGCAGCCGTGCCTGGGCATCGTGTCCCTTCTAGTCATTAGCCTGCAGCCAAGTAACAGGGGAATTCAAATGCGTTAGCGTAGGCTGATGAATGTAAACCCGTTTTCCAGGGCTGCTTTGGGCTTCAAAGGTGTCGTTTTTTTCCCCATGCCCTCAGAAAGGAAGCTGCCTGTGGAAATTCATGCACAATCAGGTGCGAAGGAAGAGGTCTGCTCTATAGTCAAGCAGAGAGACATTTTTGTAAGGATCATTATGGACGTTTCTTTTTTAATTGTTTTAAGCAAACTCCCTATCTGTTTAACTTATGACATCACATGTACATTTTCAATTTCAGCATGAGGGGGATACAAAAAAGTAGAGTCAGAAACTGGTTCAGTCATAGCATTTTGCCACAACAAACTGCTCGCCTTAACTTTTGTAAGAAAAACAAAAAAAAAACCTCTTTTCGGTGTATCTTTTCCTAGACTGGGAAAAAGTAACCTATGAAACTTTTTTATACTTTGTATTTTCTAAGTTTCTATGAACCCACTTTCCATGTTGTCCCTCTTTTGCATTCAGGGGCTGTTTCTTTTGCAAACCACTGCATTTTACTTCCATTCTTTCTTTTTTTTTAATAGAAGAAAAATACAAATCAAAACACACAGCATTATGATTAGTGGCTAGGCAATCTCTTTCAATTACAAGAATATCAATACAGAAAGAAAAGAATTACAGGGTTGTTTTCTTTTTTTAATTTCCCGTGGCTGATGTACTGTATGGTATATGTTTACAGAACTCCTCTGGTCTGCCTTTGTGATGTTATCTAAATGAATGACAAAGTAGGTATGATGTGCCATTTGACAGTTTGCCTTAGCACTCTTGGGTTTCCTTCTCCTTTTTGTATTTTTTTTTCCTTATTTTTTTCCAAAAAAAGTGCAGGCTGTATTCCAAAGCTGTATAAACACAACATTATCTTTCAATCCCCAGCAAGAGAAGTGTGCACAAGCCCTTCTCCATGAAGCATACCTCTACCGGTGCAATAGAAGACCTCAGCCCTACAAACAAAAACACATACGCCTAATTCTGCTGTGAGCAGACCTATTTCAGTCAGCAGGACTACTCACAGGAAGAATGTGTGTAGGTGTCTGCAAGATCAGGGCATGAATGATTAACGCAGGATGTAGTTTGGGTGTTATTTGTGTACCTGTACCTATTTTATGCGCTGCTGAGTTTGCCCAGTGTAATCCTAGAGACTACTGTGGTGTAATCCTGGAGACTAACTCTGAGCATTGCCACTTCTGCTGAGAAAAATACAAACCAAAATGGTGTTTAGCACCTGGTCAGATCAGGTCCCGAGTCAGCATTGCTACCACAGCAGTGGTATTCATGAGCAAATATTAAGTGGGACTTCCCCAAGAGCTAATATATTAGTCCCCTGCTGTTCTACCTAAGATCACTACTGATTAAAATTATAGAGATACAACAAATTAATCAGAGCAGGCAGATAGCATACAGGCTTGCTAGAGAAATAAAAGGTGTTCTACCTTCTGATTTAATCCAACATCCAAATGGCATACTTGGAAAGTAAGTGGGGATATAATAGAAAATGTAGTATTTTACATTTGTGTATTTTTTTAAGGAATAAATATTTTTGTAATGAGATACAAACCCTAAATGGGAGTTGAGTTTCTGAATATCATCCTACCCATGACATTGAGCATTTGAACTTTTTCATATGTTTATGACAATGCCCAGCTTCTTGGGATCTTTTGTAGACCTAACCACAATTTTCTCCAGGAAGCAGGATCACAACACTTTTTAAAAAGTAAAGTTAGAAGAGTAGAATGCAATATACCTGCTATGAACACAGCTAAATAAGTGAATTTATTTCACAGAAAAAGGTGGACTTATGCTTTCTATAGCTAGACAAACTTCATCTAGAAAGCCAACATGGTAGGCAGTAGCTACTTACTTTCAGTAGAGGGGTATGGCTAAATAGGAGAACTACATGTTTTTTCACTTTGTCATACTTTATCCAACATGAGATTTCAAAATGGAAGTGATGGTACGACTGGAAAGAATAGAACAAAATCATTTAGTTAAAGTACTGGATTTTCCCACAGGCTGAGATGTGGCGTCTTTATTTTTTCTAAACTCACTCAGTTTCAACCAGTTCTCTCTGTTTATTAGAAAGTTTAGGATTTGCTCAGATTATGTTTCATGACCCTTCTGGGCAGCAAAAGTAAACTTCAGTTCTGAGCTTAATCAGAGGTCGCAGACTATGACAATATCCAACAAAAATGTGGACTGTAATTTTTGTATGTAAAAGAGTAAGTTGTATAAAATGGCTGAATTTATTAAGTTTAGAATAAAATGGATTGTCATCTAGTCCAAAGAGAATATAAATCTAGCTTGTAATATAAACTTATAATAATAATTTAGCTTGTAAATAGTGACAAGGGTGCATGAAGTTCTTAAAGATGTCCCACTTGTATTTAAAATCAAAGCATTATAAAACTGAGCCTTTTTCCTCATGGGTTCAAAGAGTCTTGCAAAATTTATAGCTTTTTTCCTGTGGTGGTTCCACTTAGGCTGTTCAGCGGATTAAGAATAGGCCACTTTTCTTAAGGACAAACTCGTGGAGAATTCTGAGCCCCTTTCTCCAGTTTGCAAAAGCTTCTCTTATTTTGAGGCGTTTTGCTGTTATTGTATTGCAAAGCTTTTCTGCAATTGTTTTCCAAGTTCTTCTCAAAGGAGGATTTAGGGGTTTGTTTTAACTATTAATCTACTTCAGAAAAAAAAAACACAAAACACTTAATTAATTTTTTAGAAACAGCTAAGTAACACAAGTCCACCAGTTTGGGTATATTTGTACATTTTTAACTGCAATGGTATATTCGTGATTCATACCTGAAGATCTAAAGACTTGCCCATGAGCATAAAATTAAGCACCCAAGCAGCCCTTTTTAGTTTAATGGGATGACCCATATAAGTGAAATTTAAGCACATGCACAAATGCTTATAGGGTCTGGTCTTTAAAAAATATGCTACAAGCAAGGCTTATGCTGCTTTAACTGTGTCTTCTCATTCTTTTAATTAGATAGATTCTTAAATGGTGTTGTGAAACTGGTGCACTTTTCTGCAGAGAGGGGTTTAGAGCATGGTCTCCTTGCTGACTGTGTTTGAAAGCACACAAACACCCCCTGGGAACTGTCAAAACTCCCAGTGCCTGAAGAGGGTGCAGGTGAATTTCATACCTGCACAAAAACACAACATAAAAGAGGCAGTATAAGTTCTTCTTCCAAATTTTTCCCTCTGCACGCCTCTGCTCCAGACTCTGCCTGTCCCCTGTCTCTGTACTTGCTCTCATTTTGGACATCATTGATCAGCTGCTCCTTTTTTCCCCCTCTCTCTGCTTCCCTTTTTGTGTACTCCTATGAGTGAAGATAGGGGGAAGAAAAGAGACACTGGGGTTAAAAACCTCACCTCAGGCCTGTTGGCATGAGTCCCAAGTAAAAAGAAATGACGATATCCCGTCCTCAGCATTTGGACACCTTCCTGCCTTTTCCTAGATTCTCTTGGCAAATTTGACACTAGAGGAGCACTCTCCCTACCTATTCATCTGGCATCCCATGGGTTGCCCAAACAGCGGGTTCCACTAAAATCTTAGTTTAGATAAATCTGCTGTCTCTCTTCCAATTCCTGTGGAAGCACGCTAAGCCCCCCAAGCCAGTGTGAGCTAGGTATGCCCAAGTGCATAAAATATCAGCACCCAAAAACCACTTAGAGGAGCAGAAGGCAAGCCACCCCCTAATTGTCAGGTTGCTACTGGCAGGGTAAAAGGAGCCGGGAGAAAAGGTGAACTTCCCCATGGACTGATCCAGCATGCAAAGGCATTCTCAGTTAAATTAGCTGCCAAGAAGCTACTGGTATCCCTCCAAGTTAATGTGTCAGTCAGAGAGTTGTGAACTCAAAAATAAAGAAGGTTTTGTGCAACCATATAAAGTCCCAATTGAAGGTGACGCTTAACCTCCACTAATCTTAAGCACTTGCTTGAAGTGTAACACATACTTAAGCACTGTGCTGGTTAGGGATAGCCTTGAGGATACATTTAAGACCAGCCGGTATCTATGATTAAGGTGCTTTACTGATGATGGGCTCAAATTTTGTTCCTGTTGTTCTGCAAGTGTGGATGTAGACGCTGCTTAGGGGCAGGTATGGGAGATAAATCCATTTGAAAGCTTTTTGCCTTTCCAGTGGCCACTGAATCTGAGTGCCACAAAGGTCGCCAAGCAAGAGCAGGTCAGGACAAAGGCAAAGAACACATTTCTGAAGGTTTCCTGCCCCTCCCGACTACGTTCACTCCACAGATGAATGACTATTTACAGGGGTTCAAGAAAATGTTGTGTAAAATGCAGCTTTTATGGTGAATGTAGGTTGTGGTTGAGATTTTTTTTAAGCTTTAGTCTCCCACTTTCTTTGTGAGCTAATGTAAATAAAATCCCATTTTGTTGGGGAAAAACTGCTGTGCTAACACTGGATTAGAATTGCTGGGGATAGCTGCTGTACTTTGTAACCTGAAGTGTACTTTTTTGACTGTTATGTTTTTTTCTTCAGATTAAAAAAATGAGTACAAAAAAACAAAAATAAAAAACCAAGAACACTGCCAGCAACAGCCATGCTGTAACTGTGGCTTCTCTCTTTTTTTTTTCTCTGTACAGTATTACTAGTAAATAAATCTGCCTTTTCACTGCGCCTACTTCTGTGTCTTTTTACTGTGTTTCTCTCTAACTACCACTCTTCAAGATGCTCTGTGATCTCAAGGATGTACCACACTGGAGCTGCCTCTCTCACTAAAACAATTAAAGTACTAACTCCACAGTTGGTTTTGTTTTTTTTTTTTCTTTTTCTCCACTGCTGTGCCCTGCTGCTCTGACTGTTATTTTTATTAGATGCTTCAACACATATTAACTCATTGTACCTGTTACTGTCTCATTTATCTTTTTCCTTTCCTTCTCATGTGATACTTTGTCAAGCATATTGTGGACCCTGTTGCTCTAGGATCACATGGCATCTTTTCATATTTTGTGAAGATAAAGGACTGGTTTTGGTCAGCAAGGTAGTATGTCCTGGGTCAACTTATTTCCTAACTGAGGAAAGTATTCCATATGGCATATAAAATACCCTAGAAATAATCACTAAAGAATTTAAGGACTGCCAAAATAGTGTGCAGTTTTCTTCCAGGGCTTATCATAGACAGTGTCCTCTGTATTTCAGGACTGGAAGAAGCTTACCATTGTCTGACTTGTACGGGAAAACAAAGAAAAAACCCACATATATTTTTTTTCCCAAGATGTTATATTTACCTGAGCTTAGAACAGTGATAGGATGGGTAACGTAGCCGGGTATCGTATGTGTCCTTCTCAGAAATTTAAAAATTCAGCTTAACTTTAACCATTTAAGAAACTCACCACAATTTGCCCGTTGCTACGTAAGTACCCTCCCTCTGCTCCTTTCACCCAGTAGCCATACAGATGAATATACACACACACACACATATGTACCTGAGCCTTTGCAATACGGTACGTTTTAGCGTCACAGAAGGGAAAATGGCCATGTGCAATGCTTTGCTCCTTTATAATTTAGTCCTGAAGGTTTTGCAGTTGGTGGGCCTTCAAGTTGGTTTTTTTCCTACTTGTGTTTGAGTGACAGAAAGTCAATTTTGTCTGTCCTAGAAGACTCTGTGAATGACTGGAGAACTGATATGTTTCTGTCACCAAAGAAATAGAATTGATTCAGCTGAGAAAAGTGACCATAACTATTTAAATTTCTTTGGTTTTGCAAAGACCTTCCTAATTCAGAAGGCCTGTTAATATGTAAAAAGGAAGGACCATGACCCTGAGCTAGCAGAAGTGTCTGTATGAAGACCATAAGATAACAAGAGCATTATCATGTGCAACTAATTTAGTGCTTGGACACTTGGACACGTCAGGTCCATATTCCATTTGTTGGTGCATACCATGGCCTGTGACATACTCTTATTTCATTCAACCTCATTTAATTGTGTAGTCATGAGAAGGTTTTCAGCTGAAAACTCCTCCACTGCACAAAACTGAGTCATCCAAGAAAACACCAAAACCAAACTAGACAATCTTTATTTCACTGTTTTTACTAAAGTTTCAGAAACAAAATATTTCCATGTATTTCCTCTTTTCAAATCTTTAGGAAAAAAGTGATTTTTTTTCCCCACCCTCATAGCATGTAGGAAGAAAGAAAATGTTTGGCAACTGGTGAGATATTGTGGCACTCCCTTGAAATTCTGCTAGAGTGGTTCCCTGGAGGTCAATAACTTAACAGAGTAAGGGCATATTCAGCATGTAGAAGGTCAGCTCTCTCAGGTTTTTGTTCTTTTTCTTTTGTTTAAATAGTTATGCATCCTTCTGGTAACAGAAGGAAGATAGGTGCTTAGTCTGAAAGTTTAACACTCAAGGTGTTTCGGTAGTTTGTCTGGGTGTAGAAGTGGAACAGTTCATTTTCAGACAGCCTCTCACTTTCCCGCAGGACCTTTGCAACCTGCCCGTGATCCCTCGAAACTCATACCACCTCAGCAACACTTCTTGCTTCACACCACAATATTTTTGAGGTTACAGGAAGAAACCTCTAAGGCAAACAACTGTAAGAATGAATAATAAAGATGAGATAAGAAATTAATAACAATTTTTGCCATTCCAAGACCTCCATTTGTATTCCCCATGTGCTGCAAAAGGGCTGCTCAGATGTCCATTGCACTATGCACAGTCACATATGAATCCTCTGTAACTGTTCATGGGGAAAAACTACCTGCTTCTTCATCACAAGCGTCCAGTTGACAGCAATCACCTTCTCAGATAAGGCAAGGAAGGAGATCCTTGCATAGGAGTAGAAGTTGCTATATCAGACTTGGAGGAAGGAACTAGCATATAACCCAAAAAAGAATAGAGGGAATAATCAGCTGGCAGAGAGTGAGATTGGGTCACTCCAAATCAGAGGTAGGGAGGAGTTGTGTTGCTGCACAGACACTGGCCTCCCAGTGTAAGTAAGCAAGTTCACTGGACTCACTGAGCGCTAATAAATATGCTGGTCCAGGTCCTGGGAAACATCATTTCCAATTGCTGCTGCTCCACCGCAGTTCAGCATGTCCTCACAAAAAGTCCCTCATCTCCAGATCTACAAAGGTATGTAGAGAAAACAACCTTGATTTAGATGGGAAGTGTAGGTACCTAAATACCTCTGTGGGTCCAAGTTCTTTCATCTCAGTTTTACATCTGTAATTTAGGATAATTAGCACTACCCTGCCTCATGGGGCTGTGCTGATACGTCTGTTAGTGTCTGTCACAAGATTGCACGAATGTGGGGCATACTTTGGGTACACAGGATCATAAATATCTTCTTATGGTTACAGTTTTTCAAGAGGTTCTGCTAGTAATGGCACTGCCAAACCAGAAAAAATAGACTATACTGCAATCAAAACCAGCCATTCACAGCAGTCAGGCATTTGCTGGGAATGATGGGTTTGCTATGACTAGGAAAAAAGGATGCAGCAGTAACACCTTTGGTTGCTTGTAGGTGGGAGAACAAAGGGAGAAGAACAGGTGGAGGGGGAAAAGGAGACAAATGCAAAAATGGGTCACTTTCTGAGACATGACAAACCCGTTCAGCTTACTTTTTGAGTATTTCCATAGTGTGTGATGCATCATTGGCTACAGATTTCCTTGGGCTATAGATGAGTCTGCTCCAGCACTGGCAGCAATATGGTAGCTTTCTGGGGCAGGGTCAGTTGGTTAAGCTAATTAGCCCTACTGAGAAAGAGGCTATCTATTTGCGTGAGCATAGCCCCATGCCAAAATGACTGTACTGCTCTTCAGCCAGTGTGGTAACCTCTAGACAGCATTGCATTGTAGTTTGTAAGCATCTTATGGCTTAAAAGGAAGGATAGTATTTAATACCAGCAGAAGGTCTTGATCATTATATTTCACTGGACTGTGGTACATATATCGTTCAATTTAAAGCAAATGAGATTACTTAATGCTGACAATTTTTTAACAGATTGTTGTGATGATCAGTTTTTGTTACATGGTAATAGGTTTCTTAACATACTGCACTAAGTTATAGAAGCATCTTTATCACTGGAGAAATAGGGGTTCATAGACAAATTGGTGGTGAGACAGAATAAATGCTTCCTTCTGCCAACGAACTTAGGCAATTTCATATTATTAGGTATGGTTAAGTTACCAGGGAGATGGGGTAAAGTGATCAAACTGTTAAATACCATGTGCAGTTGCACACTGAGAACAGGGCTGACATCTGGAAATTCCCCACTGCTGCTATTCCAGTCTGGATTTTTTGTTACAGAAGCTGGAGGTCATCAGGGGGTTAGTAAATTGGGAGAGCTAACCAAGATAGATAGTTTCCACTTACACCAGCCTGGGAAGAAAACAGCCCTTAACTTAACATGAGAGCAGTCATTCCCGTTTTCGCTGCTACAACTTGTGCTGCAAATCTAGTAATACCCAGGGCCCTATCTGAATCTCCACCTCATGGAGTTAAGCAATTTCGAGAGAATTTGCTATCATTTAAAAGATACAAGAAGAGAAATACTGGTTTCTGGGCTTCACGTGTGAGGATGAAATCTGAAAAATACTTGCTCTAGCTTCATGTACAAGCCCTGCAGAGCTGTGGTGCTCTGGGTACCCTTTTCTGTGGTATTTAAGAGATTACACTTTTGTTTAGCGCTGTTGAATACAATGAGGAAATGATAATAATATGGAGAAGCTACTGAAAGATCACACAATGTTTATTTTCCTTCACTTATTTTATACATCAGGATTTAGAATTCACAGAGCTGGAAATACCGTGATTACTTTACTGATTTATCTTCACAATGTGCCAAACATTTGCCAAACATAAACAAATCCAGGACCTACCACAGAGGCTGTAGCCTGCCTGTCTCCGCTTTGTCTACTCATTACAAGTCCTACAGAGGAAATATCAGGGCTGAAAGCTGTAGACTGAAAGTGTTCAGAGCATTTAAAAGCTGTAATTGAAACTGGAAATAAAAAGAAAGCAACCCTTTTCTCCCATCCAACATCAAGCACGGTCCTCCTCTAATCCACAGACTCAGAGGGATTAAATCCAATCTGATGTCAAAGGACAACTTTCACAGCCTAAGAGCTGCAAATACTGCAAGCAGGGCCACCAAGTCCCTTAGAAAAAAATCCACGTGTGCTTTCAGGATGAGGACCTTACACCCTGAGCCAGCCTGCTGAACTCAGAGTGCCTGCGTGGGAAGTCAGTCAGGGCAGATACTTGCCACAAGGCATGAGAAATAAAGAAAAGTATTGAAATTAGTTTGAAAAACCCTCTCTGACACAACAATATTTTTAAAGATATGTCCCTGAGTGTCAGAGAGATTGCAAGTTGTACATGGCCGATACCAGAAAGAGAAAATCAGGGAGGGAAGCACAGGATCTGATCCAGATACCTAAGAAAGTACATACAGCTCACCCTGAAGAAGTGTGCTACCTGTCATTGGCAGCTCTGGAGAAGCACTTGTTTTGTCTTTTATAATGAAAATAAGTGGCACACAAGCAAGATCGTCTCTTCAGCACGGGCTCTGCTGTGGGCAGAACTTCAAATAGCAAATCTGCTTACAGCAGTAAGAGCCAAACGGCGGTCAAGGTTCCAGTTACACTGCCTGGGGCATCTGGCATATACTAATATTACCCACTATAAAAGCACTTGTCTCCCTCACAAGTTCTAGCCTTAATTTTCCTCTTATCTGTTCAGTCATTTTCAACTATGTAAAATCACGTTAAGAAAAGTTTGGTCAGAAGAGTTTATAGAAAAGCTAATTTTTTTTTTTATAATAAGCATTTAGGTTAACGAATTATGGTGATTCATGTTGCTGAAAGACATGTTGTCCAGCTAGGTGAGAAAAAAAATATCCAGTGAAGAATAATGGATGCTTCCAAAGAACAGACCTGTAAAAGATAAGTTGGAGAAAAATGCAAACCTTCTACTAGTCTTTGAATCCCCAGGAATGACATTTGCTCTAACAGAAAAGAACCAGCCATGTGCTTGAATTTTAATAACATGGGCAGCTACGTTTACATCCATGGATCTGCTTGTATCATCCCATTTTACTAAACACTTCTTCACAAAGTCCCAAACAACTGGGAACAGCAGAAGAGTCCCCAAGATGAGCTACCTTATAAAGCAAACACCATTTTTGGAGAATAGGATTATTAAACAGTATCAGGCAGAGAGCAAGGCAACGATGAAATGCAGCTAATTGCTTCAAATGAACTGGTCTGACTTGACCTGCAGTGGTGAAGGTATTGCTTTCTGTGTAACTAACAGCTTTTCTTCCAAGACCTCTATTTTGCAGAAAGACCTTCCTTGGCCTCCCACTGCTAGTGGACTTGGAAGCCAACCTTGCATAGTCCCTACAGAGCACGGGCGGCCAGGATGGTGCTGGGCAGGGAAGGGAAGGAGGCAAAAAATATTGCTGCATGCTTTTCTGTCTGAAGTAGGCTGAGAACACTGTCAGCATTAGAGCAGACTAAATAATATTGTTTTGATTCACTGGTGAAAATGAACAATCAAAGGCAGAGCAGGTGGTTCTGCCATGCTGAACTCAAACTGAAACTTTCTGAATTGACCAGTTGTTTAAAAACAAACAGGTTTTTTTTTTTTAAATTGGAAATTTCAGTGTCAGCTGGAGGCA
>RSEF01000031.1:58280305-58291389 GCA_003993805.1 Himantopus leucocephalus
CCCATTAAGAAGAGCATGGCCAGCAGGTCAAGGGAGGTTATCCGACCCATCTACTCTGCCCTGCTGGGCCACATCTGGACTACTGTGTCCAGTTCTGACCTCCCCAGTTCAGGAAAGACAGAGAACTACGGGAGACAGTCCACGCGGAGGGCTATGAGGATGATCAAGGGACTGGAGCATCTGTCCTGTGAGGAAAGGCTGAGACCTGGGTATGTTTAGCCTGGAGAAGAAAAGACTGAGAGGGGATCTTATCTAACGCTTATAAATATCTAAAGGGCGGGTGTCAAGAGGATGGGGCTAGACTCTTTTCAGTGGTGTCCAGTGACAGGACAAGGGGCAAGGTGCACAAACTGGAATGCAGGAAATTCCATCTCAACATGAAGAAATACTTCTTTACTTCGAGGGTGACAGAGCACTGGAACAGGCTGCCCAGAGAGGTTGTGGATTCTCCTTCTCTGGAGATGTTCAAAATCTGCCTGGACGCGATCCTGTGCAACCTGCTGTAGGTGAACCTGCTTTAGCCAGGGGTTGGACTAGATGATCTCCAGAGGTCCCTTTCAACCCCTACCATTCTGTGATTCTGTGATAAGCTGGTACTGGGATGCAACTTTTGCTTGGTGAAGGGAATGTTTTCCCTTCCTGTGTGTTCAGGAAGATTCATACAGATTACCAGAGCAACTCATTCAGCATCGTGCCTGAATCTCATTTCCAAGCATTGATTGGTGATAATGTATTCCTAGTCTTTCAAGTCACGGAGGTTTGCCTTTTCAAAGATGCTAATTAAGTTTGCTGCTCTTGATTATCAGCTTCACTCTGTAAACAACAGCCTTTTGGAAATCATAAGATGTGCACTGCCAGCTTTCTTCTTTGAGGATGAGCCGTTCAAAAAGGATGAGCTCTGCAGAAAGACGAAACTAAGAAGCATTGAATTCAGCCTCAGCTCTGGAATCCTATTTCAGATTCTGCAAAGACCTGAAATCAAGCAGGTTTTTGCCATCAGCACTGGCTGTGTGTCGATATACAGTGACATCCACAAACGGCCCAGATGGCTTTGGCACAACTGCCAGTGTCTGCTGAGAAAACTAAGCAAATGTGGAAACTAAACCAAGTGCTACTCAGTGATTTTGCCTTCCCCTACAGCAGAAGAAGGGCACCGTTCATGGCTGTGGCATGTAGGTTTGGGTTCGTTTCTTAGGCACGTTGGTTTACAGACAGGTTGCTGGTGCTTGGCAGTTGATATGGGTATAAGAAGCATGTCAAGGGCTGAGGTGCTGAACTGGGAGTTAGGGTACACTTCCCCGTATCTTCTCCAGTTGTGCTGGTTTAAAGAACCTAAATGCAAGACTTACACACCTTGCAGGGGGAACCCTTTCCCCACCCCAATTCAAAGTCACTCATTCCTTCCTTTGCAAGTTCATTTTCCAAGGTTATTCTGAACCTGGGTGAGCTAACAGGTACTCTGCTGCCCTAAAAACCTTTACAGTGACCAAGAAGTGGGAATGAGAGGCCCATGAGGTGCAGCATTTTTGCCCGTGCTCTTTCGCGCTGTGGGAAAAGGCACATGGCTCTGCTAGCAGAAGGGTGGACTCTGCACATTCAGTTTCAGTTTCTGGGTTTGCTGTGTGGTCAAAAACTTCCTGACAGCAAGACAGTTGAGATGGGCATGGAGTTTGTGCAGAGATCAATTTCATCGCTACAGGCAAGGCCAGTTATCCCTAAACTTGGTGTTTAACTTTCTGTTTAGTAAGCATCAGAGGGTTTTGTGGCAGTTCTCTGCTTGTGAATCTGCTATTTTAATACCACCTGTAACACCTCAGGATGTTCCGCTCTGAGACCTGGCACTAATTACCAATATGCAGGCCCATGACTTCTCTGTGCCTTTTATATCAGGTTGATTTAGGGCATCAGGCAAGCAATAGCAAAATAATCAGTTTACAGCTGAACCATCTCTACGTATGCATCCGTCACCTTTTCCCTTTGAGTGTTTACTCTGATTAGGTCTTTCCTGTTTGCCTCTTAAGTTCTGAATACTTGTATATTTTCCTTATTAGTGCTGATGAATGTTCTTTTTTCCACTGACACGTCAGTGTGTATGCTGCCGACAATTTCTGTTACATCTCATTCTTCACTGAAGAAATTACACGGGTATTTCTCAGGTGCAACCCAGCATGCAGAGCTAGTACAGGGTAAAGAAAGTAGTCCATAAACCTGCAACTGTTCTCCCTGTTTATAATGATGTTGCCATCCCACCCCAAAAACACAAAACGCTGCTGGCCCAAATGTAGGTATCTCTAGAAATCATGTGTCTGCCAGAGGTAATTAGCTGGATAGAGGAGGCTGTTTTCTTCAGGCATAGCTCTGGTTACTTGGGATTTGTGTGCTCCTGTCGCAAAGCAGTGTGACTCTGTGTGAGTGTGACTGTGTGAGTGCCCTGCAGGATCCTGCTTGGGGTCCCTCCTGGAGTCAAGATAAAGGCACCTTGCACCAGAACAGCCTCTGCCTTTCAGCAGAGAGGAAAAAGATAGCCCACGTCTGTGGGTTTCAACATCTTAGCATGGGAAACAGAGGAAATCCTTCACCTAGAGAAGGTGCATGCATCACCTTCAGGCTGGAGCACAAAACAGAGCCCTATATCCAAACATAATGTCTGCTGGATACTGACTGCTGAACATAAATGCACATGTACACATACCACAGTACCAGACCTCCCCTTCTGCCTCTTCACCTTTTAGATCTCCCTTCTTAACTCCCCTTTTCATCACCTAAATTAAAGTTGTCTGTGCTGCCCGACAGCTCCTTTGGTCCCTGATCCCAGCGTCTCTGCAGGAGGGTTCATTTGCTGCCTCCACCTTCTGTCATCTCAGAAACTGCACTGCCTATCTTGCCTATGCTCGTGTGGCCCCCTGGTTCTGTCAAAATCCCACCAAACACACAGACCAGGCTTCCCTTAGCAGTCTGGTGCATCCCAGTCCCCTGCAGTACTGAACAGTTTTGGTCTGAATTTTGCAGGGTGTGATGTCTGACAGCTACAGACTATAAAAGAGAAAGCCTGCGAGTAGCCTCAATTTTTTTTCCCCCGATCACTGGGGAGTTTCAAGACATGAGCATCTTGGTCTGATCTCATGTCTGACCCTGCTTTGAGCAGGAGGTTGCACTAGAGACCTCCTGAGGTCACTTCCAGCCTGAATTATCCTAAAAGCCTGTAATCTTGCTAATCAAGGAAACAGGGTCCCCCCAAACTACAGCAAAATGCCGTCCAAGAGACAGCATACCTTCTGCTGTTCATATTTTCTTTCCCTTCATAGTGGGACAGCACCATTAATGTGAGCAGGATGGTCACCAGGCTTACATGGGCAGCACTTCTCAGTCCCCCAAAAATCCTGTTATAGCCTCAGGTGCCCACGGCAGCCGTCCATCAAAGAAAACTGTGGGACAGACAGACCATCAGCAAGGCAGGCTTGGCTTTCTGAGTGGTGAAATCTCCCCTGTTTCTGTGATATTTGGGGAAATAGGGCTCTGTGTACATCCACTGAAAAAATATGCCCATCCCAAAGCAACTCGAGACTCCCCGACCCATTTTTTCTCATATAAACAGTTTAGCAAATCCCAGTGATCAGATAACTGCTTGGGCCAATAAGCAGCAGTACTAATGGTCTGTCTTACACCACTTCTGCCTCATCTGGATCTCCATTTTCTTTCTTGTTTTTTCCGTACAGCACTCCAGATACTTTAGTTGTTTATTTAACTGGCTTTATTGCTGTGGTCGTCTTTCAAATGCCAGCCTGAAATCTGCTAAGAAGCCAGGAACAAGGGAATTATAAGGTTTCCTTGCCAGGTGTCAAATGACAATTACAGCACATCCTTTTTAAACTGGGCTAGAAGAAAAGGACTTTATTGAATATTTAACAGCTTTACACAGGAAGAATGTAAGCACTTTGTATATGTCCGTACGTGCACATGTGCACTCTGAATGGATTTATTGCTGTTTAAACGATTATATAGCATGTTGCTCAAAACAGATGTGATGTAAGTGCATTTTGTTTTTCAGACCAAATTTGCATGTCTCTGTTACATCTTGTTACTAAAAAAGCAGGCAGTTCTCCTTATCACTCAGCCATTCTGATGATATGAAGCTCACTAAAAAAATAAAGGGTGCAAAGAACCCTTCGGTTTTCATTATGATTTTAATTTTTGCATTGCTGGCCCCTACGTAAAACTGCAGCCCAAAGGAAGCGCTGAAGACTCTAGATCCAAATTTTCCAGTGAGGTCTGTGGTGCCTGATGAACGTATACGAGAGCTCATGTGGAAACTGTGACCTTGAGTATTTCTGTTACCTCAGCACCTCAGCAGCATTACCTCAGCCTTTAAGCCTAGAGAGTACAGATGAGAGTGGTATAAAATTGGGTGAAATGGCATAAAGCAACCTCCTGTGGATATTAATGCTTGGTATATGACCCCTGTGCTATGTAACGGTTACATTCTGGCTGAACGATCTGTATTTTTCCTGCCACAATTAGGAATTCAGACCCATGCTACACAGGGCCCGGAACACTCTCATTCTTCTTGCACTGGTTTCAGTGGAAAAAGGGCAATTTGCCCTATGGGATGCGTTTGTATGCACTCTTACTCAGTGTCACATAGGAAATCTGTGTCCCTACTAACTTCACCCATATTTCTAAATCCTGGCAGCTTTGCCTCCATCCCTTTCCTCTTCAGTGNGTAACGTCCAGCCCTTTCTGCATCCAATGCAACTGGATTCAGGGAAAAAAAAAAAAAAAACCAAGCCACATTGGCAAAATAGGGTCACCTGATGTTGCATGGGACCAAGTAATTATAATGGTGAAGCTAGGCTGGCATGAATGAAGCAGAAACTGAGGAAGTGAACCAGGAGGGGAGAAAAAAAGAGACATAAACAAGTAAAAACAAAAGAGCAAGTAGCAAGAAAGTAAGAAAATATAAATCAAATCAATTGCTGGATGTGCATGTGCAAGTGCATGTGTGCATGTATTAGAAGCAAATTTCTCTGGGAGACCAAACAATGACAAACTTTCTACAGTTTTGAGCTGGTGCACAAGAAATTGTGCACTTGTGATTACCCCAAATTACAAGGAGTCTACTTGCCTATAACCTCACTGACATAAAATGAGTTGCCTTACACCATGTATGCTCACAGTTTTTTCATTGTCATAAATTATTAACTAATGTCCAGATCATTTGAAAGAAAAAGGACTTCTGTTTTCCACCATATTTAGTTGTTGCTGACTTCTGTGCACTCCCATTTTCCAGTCTCATCCTGGATCATGTAGACAGCAAAATGTACCAGGCTACAGAATATGTATCCTGAAAATGCTGCTAAGTGATTCACTTGGGAAGAAAAGAAAGATACCAGTAAACCCTGACTCACCCAGCTCCCCAATGTAGTTTCATCAGACAACACAACAGAGTATTTCAAATGTCTTTAGCCGAAAGGTATAAATGTATGTGGATCTACTAATCGTTTCCAGGGACAGGGAAGGAAAAGAAGCCACCTTCCTGTTGACATCTAAATTCATTAAGTAGGAGCATGGCAATGGCTGACCTCAGTGACAACTGATTTTTTTCAATTCACTAGGTATTTTAAAACAATTCCTGGGAAAAAAAGTCAAGATGCAACAGTATTTTTTGAAAGATGTCTCCCTGAATCACAACATAAGGGGGGAAATGCATCCTGTATCAAATTGTTCCATTTTAGCAAAACAAAATATTTTGTTTCAAAATATTTTGCATTTTTTCAATTTTATATTAATTTGGAGAAAACATTAAGTGGATTGGAGCCGTACTTTCCAACAGTTCATCTTCAAATCACTGCAATTAAGCCATTTCAACTTGGAGATGAGGGGGTTGCCATTAAAAGACAAAAACAGCAGTTTGACAAACCACCATGAATTTGAGACTATTAAGTATTCACATACTTCAGGAGAGCAAAATCTGCCTTTTTCCATCTGCAACAACTTGAGGCTGTGACACTTTTGCCTCACTCTAATGAAAAGCATTATCAGCAAGTGCCACATATCTTTCATCCTTGCACAATTAGAAAGTGGGGAAAAATTTCCCAGGTGTGTGCCTTAAGTTAGATTCTTGCATCTATATTTAGACACATGAATTTCACAAGCAGCTCAAGCTGTCAAGCCCCTGAAAGGAGCAATCCCTCCCTCCCTTCCTCCTCCCTACCTGCTCACTCACTGTCACCTTCTCCTTGCCCTCTGCCTTGTGATTGAACAAGCCTTAATGAAGTCCTATACTGAGCAGGGCTGGGAAAGAGCAAAAATGTGTCCCTTTAGCTTGAATCAGTGCAATGATCCTTCACTCGAGAAGCGGTGGCAGAAAGGCAGGAGCAAACAGCCATGGGTAACAAAAGTGTTGGGCAATGCTGATCTGTCACATTCAAACAAATATGGTCCAACAAGCTGCTAGCAGCTACAGTTCTTTCTGTAGACAAAGGGAGTTTTAAGTAACTATCCCTGTTCAAAAGTGTTCACCTTAGCTCATATTACAGTGGGGTTTTGGGGTTTTTTTTTGGTCAAAAGTGAGAAAATAAAGATGGTGGCATAAATAGAAACACAGAAAAAGAAAGAGGGAATATTCCTGCACCTGCATAAATCCTGTCAATAAAAGGAGGTTTGAGTTAAAGTAATGGAGAATCTAACCCTGATTAAAGTGTATCCCAAATCACAGTCAACATGTCTTAAGGAGTGAGTGCCATTAGGACTCAACAAGAGAAACGACAGTGCTGAATGCTTATTGGCTAGCAAAATAAGTTTATTTTCTGAGTGGCCTGTGTATTTTATTACCTGAAGACTCTGGTGTCCACAGTATCATGCAGTAACAGTAGAAAGCATGGATGGATATTGCAAAGTGTTATTGTCAGGAGTGGGCAAAGTACTGGTTCAAGAGAAACTCCTAACACAACTGGTTGACTGCCAGCTTCCAACAAGTATTTCCAGTTTCACTGTCTGGAGTACGGAAGCATTAGAAGACACCTATTCCTCCAATTATTACTGCATATTTATGGTTATATTCCATACTGTGATTTCTAAAATGAAAGTGTATATCTGAGAGATGTTACAGGAATTGGGGTGAAGGGATACCGAGGTATATTTTTAGTTAATCTGTACATGCTTTTGCAGAAGTGGATAGTAAGTGAATTACTGTTTTTCTGTTAAATAGGTCTGTCTGTTTTACAAATAATTCACATGCCCTTCATATGCTAGGAAAGCAGTTGTGAATAACAAGAGTGAAAGTTGTTCTTGATGACATTTGAAATGCTAATTAATACCTAGGAAACTATGGCTCATTGAAAAAATTTTACGTGTTTTATTTTTGCGTGTATGTGCATGTCTGTCTGTCTTCCACAGGCTGGAACAAGAAATACAGAAATTAGAAAGTGAAGAATCCCAAATATCTGCCAAAGAACAAATCATTTTGGAGAAGCTAAAGGAGACTGAGAAATCCATCGACAACTTGCAAAAGGTATTTAAAAAAAAAAAAGACACTCGTGTACAGATTGAAACCAAGGTAGACTCTTAGCACTGTTTGAAAGCAGCAGTTATAATTCATGCGTTTATGGGAAGATTGAGGGCAGTTGTGGAGCACGTAGCTCAAACCAGGGTGAACAAGACTAGAAAAGATACAGAGGTGTTAGATCTATTTTGGTTGGGTTATTTGGATTTCCCCTTCCTACCCAGCTTTTTCTGAAGAGGGATTTCAAAGGCTGTCTCCCTAGCTTATCTGCACAGAAACAATGTGACCTTTCAGCGCCACTGAAAGATGTTAGCAGGATCCTGAAAAGCATCTCAAACTTCCCTGCTCACAGTGGCACCCAGAGATAGTGGCATTCACCACAAACGCCACTTCTGAACATTACAGCCTGCAAAAAACATCAGTGTTCTCCTTTTTAGTTACACCATGTCTGTCTCCCTCAGCCTCTAATGGCACCTAAACCTGAGGAGCCACATCCCCAGTTACCCATTTAAAAATTACAAAGAACCATAAAAGCAAGCCTAGCATAAAAGTCAAGCACAAAAATGCAAATTATACCCAAAACATAGAAGGTTTAACCAAACGTCTTATTTTTTTCCTTCACAGAGTTTCTCGCACCAGGATGGTGGTAAGTGCCTTTTTATCATTGTATAGCTTTGGGTTTAACAAGGGTTGTTACTATAGCTTTGTTGAAAAGGTTTACAAAGCGGGGGATCTTCTCTTCAGTGTATGTTTCTGATTTATTGCTAGAGCCATTACCTTTTTCTTTGGTATTGCTGTAGTACAAGCACAAATGTCACTATTGTGGTGAAACAGTATTCCTTTGGCAGACCTCCACGTCTTCTCCTGTGTACACAAGGGGAAAGAACAGCACGGATGACTTAGACATCATGCAGCTACTATGTTATTGACCCCTTCCACCACATGATAGCCCTGCACTGCAGGCTGCTTTTCACCTCTCTGTGGTCAATCTTCTCCATTGTATGTGCTCATGCTCTGTTCATAAACGGTTAAATACAATGAGGACTATTCCTAGTATACACGAACAACTATTAAAATTAGATTACTTTACTGATGAATTAAACTCTCTGTGCGATGATTCTCACAGAAGGAAAACTTCGCCTGGGTGGATGAGGATGTAATAATTCCTAGTTTATGAACTTAGTGTCACACTATGTGTGATCAGTCTAAATACTGAGCTATAAATTTAGGTGTTGGAGTCAGCAAATAATATGGTTCATTCCCAGGAAGCTAGAGAGACCCTTGTAGTGCCTCTCCAGGACCCTTGGGACCCAGGAAGGATATCATGTTGATACACCTGCATGTAAATCTGTGGTCCAGACACTCATTCTCAGTACATGTCTTTGAACTGACAAGATTCAAAATCCTGAGGTCAAGACTAGCTCCTCCAGCTGCTGACAAAGCCATGCCCAACTGTAGTGTGAGTACAGAGGAGGAATATGTAGGATGATTCTAACATTAAAGCACTGGGACACAATGGAAGATTAATACGTAGCATACTATCTGACTTGGAGCTGTCTTTTTTAGGTGATTAATATTACTTAATCAGAGGGGTTTCTTTTTAACTCAAGGATCTAGTTCAGAAATTTTCACTTTTTCTAGCAATATAATTCAAGTTTTACATTAAATCCTATTGTCGGGGGAAAAATAAAGTGTCAGATAGGATGCTGCATGGTCAGAACTTACTCCTCCTTCCTCCTGAAGCATTTAAAATCGGCTACCATGAAGTAAATAAATATCCAGAATGGCAAATATTTTGTACCTATGCAGAGTTTCACCATGGTTGTTGGTAGGTTCCCAAAAGAGGAACAGTGCCTACAAGACTTAGCACCCAAAGAGCACAGGAGCTTTTATGACTCCTGAAAGACGTGGTCTGCCTCTTCATGCAAGTAGTGATAAAACGGGAACCAAAGGAAATCCCAGCTAGCAAATATGAAGCAGTAGTTTCCCAAAGTTATTTTCTCGTAGCAATGTAGCATTTCAGTGTATTTAAGAGGAGCCCTACTGCTCTCCAGATTTTGCCTGCTTTCAGTGGATCCCTCCCTCATAGACTAATCCAGAAGAAAGGACAGCTCATGATTTCTGAAGGGTAACAGAAAACTGCAAAATTATGCCAAAGAGAAGAAAGTGCCTCTGGAATAAATGTGCAAGCAGAGGGAGCAGGGGATATAGCTAAGTGAACTGGTACTTCTTCTCTTACAGACCACTTGCTTTACAGATCTTGTCTTTTCCTCTCAGCAGCTGGTCCTCGTGGGTGGGGGCGGTCTGGGGTCATCCTCTAAGCAGTACCGTACTCTGCTCCTCTAGGGATGACCGAGGCTGCAAGCTGTCCTGTTAGCCCTCCCACAGTGGGCATGATGTGACCGTGCATCTTCACATGGTGAAAAGATGAGTAGGTCCTCTGTTTTCTGCTATCTGATAACAGTCTGTGAGGGTAGCTGATCAGAGCAGGAAGAAAACACATACATAACTGGCTGCAATCACTTTGATACCATAGATTTTTCCTGCCTTCAAAAACATATAGGACTTGCTTTGTTGCAGGATATCAGCCATCTGGCTGGCAACCATCTGTAACATATGCCGCAGAGGAAAATGGTAAAAGCCATTGTATAATACAGGAAGGCTGTGTAAAACATGGACAAAACCCAACACCAACCTACTGGGGCAATGTCTTCAACTGCTGCCACATCCTGAAAGACTTCCAGTCCATAAATCTCACATTAGTTTGCTCTGTGTCCATCCCTCCCTTTATGCTAAACACGATGACTGTACAGAAAGTGACTTATCTCATAATTGTGTCCCTGTGCATGTTTTTGTGCCATAGTTATGGTGGCGACAGAGCTTTTGGATGTGCAGAAAGCAAAACTACAGGGAGCTCAGAGCCCGGAGGGGTCCAGGTGAAGGCTGTGAGGGGCAGGGAGAAGTGGTGGTGAACACTACTGGCTGATCAAGTGACTCTGTGTCCTTCCTACCCTTCCCAGAAAACAGTTATGTTTGGCAATGAGCATTTTTGAGCTTGAAGTCATCCAGGCACAATAAACACAAAGCCCATGTTTTCCAGAGTAAGAGCACGCTTTGCCTTCATAGATCACAACACGAGAGAAAACAAAGCAGAAATGTTGAGGCTGGGGGCTGTGGCCCTGTCACCTGCAGTCGTGCTTCTGCCAGTTCCTTGGTGGCTTGTCAGTGACAAGCTCTCCATTAAACAAGGCCTGAGATGATACTAGGAATGACATAATTTATTTATGCTCAGGTCTGCAGTCAAAACCAGGCATGCTGTAGTGCCATTCTGCACGCACATCATGAACAACAGAAGGGAAGAGCTCTTACTCCGTGTGGCATATGTTTACGGCTCAATGTATATATAAAATAAAAGCCACATTTAAGATCTGATGTAACTTCCTTGACTGCTGAATTTCCCTCAGGGGTAGATTTCTCCTATGCAGTCTTTGGCCATCTGTATGCAAACTACATGCTGCTACTTATGAGCAAGGTGCGCTCCCAGCCCAGAAAGCCAACTGCATCCTGGGCTGCATCAAAAGAA